>CM066033.1:535724130-536324130 GCA_033557465.1 Ichthyophis bannanicus
AGGGACATGTACTCAAGGCCTCTGGACTCCTTGGGAGTCTGCTCAGCAGATAAACTTCCTGGAGCTCAGAGCCATCCGCCTAGCTCTGAGAGCCTTCTCCCACCTCACTTCTCACCAGTCTGTGCTGGTCCAGACGGACAGTCAAGTTGCAATGTTCTACGTGAACAAACAAGGAGGCACAGGCTCCTTCCTTCTCTGTCAGGAGGCACGAAGACTGTGCTCTTGGGCCGTCCATCACGGCATCCTCCTCAAAGCTGTCTATCTCCCAGGTCAAGAAAATTACCTGGCAGACAAGCTGAGCAGGATCCTCCAACCTCACGAGTGGAGATTGGATCCATTGGTGGTTCAGCAGATCTTTCTCAAGTGGGGCCTCCCCACCATGGATCTATTTGCCAGTCCCCTGAACCGGCAGCTTCCCAGATTCTGCTCTCGACAACCGCATCCTCTCAGAGTAGCGGCGGATGCTTTTCTGATTCCATGGTCCACAGGTCTCTTGTATGCCTTTCCTCCCATGCCACTGGTGTCTCGGACGCTCTTCAAAGTTCTCAGAGACAGAGCCTCGATGATCCTAGTGGCTCCCTGGTGGCCGAGACAACCCTGGTTCCCACTTCTAATGCAGCTGACGGTGGACACTCCTCTTCCTCTGGGGTTTCAACCCGATCTCCTGTCACAGGATCAGTGGACTCTCCTACACCCCAACCTCCGGTCCCTTCATCTGATGGCCTGGCTGCTGAAAGGGTAGTCCTTGCTCCCCTCCTGCTGCCTCGGGAGGTGGAAGAGGTCGTCTTGGCCTCCAGGCGGCCCTCCACCCGGAAGTCCTACGCTCTTAAGTGGCGTCGGTTCTCCGTGTGGTGTGCTCAGCAGTCTGAGAATCCCTTCTCCTGCTTGGTGGCAGTGGTCTTGCAATATTTGCTTTACCTCTCCAATCTGGGCCTTAAGTCCAACTCTGTCAGGGTCCACCTCAGTGCTCTCTCTGCGCATCACGCACCGGTGGATGGCAGGCCTCTTTCCAACCACCCTTTGGTGGCTCGTTTTCTCCGAGGCCTCCTTCTCCTTAAGCCTCCTTTGTGCCCATCAGCCCCTGAATGGGATCTGAATGTGGTCTTGCAGCGGATTACCTGTCCGCCCTTTGAACCTATGGCTACCTGCCCTCTTCGTTTTCTTTCCTGGAAAACCTTGTTCTTGGTAGCCCTTACCTCTGCTAGGCGCGTTAATGAACTGTAGGCCCTAGTGTCTGATCCTCCTTACACTAGGTTCTACAGGAATAGGGTAGTCTTACGGACTCACCCTAAGTTTCTTCCAAAAGTGGTTTCTCCTTTTCATCTCAACCAGGAGGTAGTTCTTCCGACCTTCTTTCCCAGGCCGCACACCAGCCGGGCTGAAATGGTCCTGCATACCCTGGACTGTAGGAGGGCCTTGTCCTTCTACCTTGACCGTACGCGGGAGCATAGGAGGGCTGTTCAGCTTTTCGTTTCTTTTGACCCCAATAAGTTGGGGCTACCTGTCTCCAAGCGTACATTGTCCATATGGGTCGCTGACTGTATCGCCTGGGCTTATGGGGCGGCCGGCCTCTCGTTGGAGGGTCGAGTCACGGCTCATCGTGTCAGGGCGAAGGCTGCGTCGGTGGCTCATCTCCACTCTGTTCCGTTGGCAGACATCTGCCGGGCCGCTACTTGGTCTTCAAGCCAGACTTTTGCGGCCCATTACTGCCTGGAGAGGGAGTCCCGCAGGGACAGTGCTTTCGGTCAGGCAGTCCTCCATAATCTCTTTGAGGTTTAGGCAACTCCTACCCTCCGGCCCTGGTGTTGGGCTACCGGTCGGGGGCGTTTTCAGAGAAGATTCCTTCCTTCTGTGCTACTGAGCTAGAGGGAGCTAATTTTTCTGCTTGAGGTCTCCGGTAGCCTTAAGCTAGGGAGTCCCATATGTGAGTACTGACTTCCTGCTTGGTCCTGGAGAAAGAGTAGTTACCTGTAACAGGTGTTCTCCAGGAGCAGCAGGAATCAGTCCTCACAACCCTCCCTCCTCCCCTTGGAGTTGCAGTCCTATCATTTCGTTTTTGCTAATTTTTTTGCTGTCTTTTAGCTATGTCATCAGACTGAGCAAGATGGCACCCTTGGGCGGGAAGGGGACCGCGCATGCGCGCTGCAGTTCCCAAAGGCTTTCTTTGAAAGCTGGGGAAATTGCTCCGCGAGGGCTCCGATGTCACCCATATGTGAGGACTGACTTCCTGCTGCTCCTGGAGAACACCTGTTACAGGTGAGTAACTACTCTTTCTCCCCACAAGGACTGGGCCTGTTTGTCCAAATCGGTTAGCCTTTCTCTTTTTGTTCCTAAGAGTGAGCCACTCTGCCGCTACAAGAGTTCGGCTTTTATCATAAAGCCTTCCGCTGAAGGCCCACCGTTTTTGTACTACCCCAGTTTTTCCTACTGGGGTTACCTGTTACCTTTCAGGATTCTGACCTCCATTGTTTTTCCTACAGGTTTACTACCTCCACTTACAGTGAGGTCCTTCTCGAGGTTCCTCTACTGGGTTCCCCAGTAGATCCCATGAACCTCCATACTTCTCTGAAGTCCTGTTAGGAGAGGTCCATATTCCAATATTTTTTCTTTGCAATATCATTGATGACAATTATCATCCACACATGGACTCCTTGTCTGCAATCCTATACTAGGTTAGCTGTTCCACAGCACCTTTCTTTCTTCAACTCCTACCCTCCATCCTCAGGATGCCTGGTGTTGTGGGGATAGCATGTTCCAACCTATGACATGCTGGGACTCCAGGCATCTCAGCTTGGGAGTCCCCATATTTGAAGACTCATTCCTGCTTGTTCCTGGAGATAGCACAGTTACATACCTGTAACAGGTGATCTCTGGGAACAGCAGGAATAAGTCTTCACAACCCACCCACCTCCCCAGGAGTTGTATCTCTATCTATCTTTCCTTTCCTCTCTCTCTCTTTGTCTCAGCTTTAAAACTTAACTGAGGAGAGGCAGTTGGGAAAGGCGGGAAGGCAGCACGCAGGCGTGGTGGGATGCTTCCAAAAGCTCTTTGATTGGATGCTGGGAAGCGTTCCCGCGCAGACTCCGTCTGTACCGACGTACCCATATGTGAAGACTTATTCCTGCTGTTCCCAGAGATCACCTGTTACAGGTAAGTAACTGTGCTTTCCTGCTGCAGTATCATCTAGAAGTAAGGAGATCCTGGATTCTCTACAGGGAGAACTATTCAGGCAGTTGGTAACAGACCCCACACGTGAAGGGGCCATACTGGACTTAGTGGTTACCAATGGTGAAAGTGTTAATGATGTTGTAGTGGGAGATAATTTTGCATCCAGTGATCACCAGATGTTGTGGTTCAGTATTAGGACTAGGGCTGTTAGAATTCATTCAAAGGCGAGGATCTTAGACTTTAGGAGGACTAACTTTGCAAAGATGGGCCAATACCTCAGGGAGTCGTTAGTTGGATGGGAACAGCTGAGGGATGTAGAAAAACAGTGGGAAAAACTGAAAGGAGATATTTTAAGGGCAACCAACCTTTTTGTTAAAATGTTAAATAAAGGTAAAAGGAAAAGGAGACCGCTATGGTTTTTTGAAAAGAAGTAACTGAAAAAGTGAAGAAAAAGAGGGAGACCTTCATGAAATAGAAGAGATCACAGAGAGAGGAAGACAGGCATCTGTATTTGGAAAAACTTAGAGAAGCTAGCAAAGTAGTCAAGAAGGCAAAGATTCAAAAGGAGGAGGAAATAGCCAATGCAATAAAATGGGGGGATACGACATTTTTCAGATATATTAGTGAGAAGAGGAAGGGCAAGAGTGGTATTGTCAGACTCAAGGGTGCAGGGGAGGAATATGTAGAAGCTGATAAGGATAAAGCGTAATTGCTTAACAAATATTTTTGTTCTGTGTTCACAGATGAAGAACCAGGAGCAGGACCTCAGAAAACACCCACAAATAGGAACAGAAGCAAAGGGCATCTTGAACAATTTTCAGAAGACTGTGTTCGTGAGAAACTATCTCAACTTAAAGTAGACAAAGCGATGGGACTGGATGGTATACACCCGAGAATACTGAGGGAACTTGGGGACGTTCTAGCAGCTCCACTGACTGACCTTTTCAATGCCTCGTTGGAGTCGAGAGTGGTGCCAAAGGACTGGAGAGAGGCTCATGTGGTGCCTTTACACAAAAGCGGAAGTAAGGATATGGTTGAAAACTACAGGCTGGTTAGTTTAACTTCGGTGGTGAGTAAATTATTGGAAACGCTGCTGAAAGAGAAAATAGTGAGGTTTCTGGAGTCCAGCGGATTACAGGATCCAAGGCAGCATGGATTCACCAGAGGCAGGTCTTGTCAGAAAAATCTGATTGATTTCTTTGACTGGGTGACCAGGGAGTTGGACCGAGGGAGAGCCCTAGATGTGGTGTATTTAGATTTCAGTAAAGCCTTTGACACTGTTCCTCACAGGCTACTTATAAACAAACTGAGCACCCTAGGGATGGACCCTAAAGTTACTGCTTGGGTTAGAAATTGGTTGGGTGTGAGGCGACAAAGAGTACAAGTAAATGGAGCTCACTCTGAGGAGAAGGATGTTATCAGTGGTGTGCCCCAAGGATCTGTCTTTGGTCCGATTCCAATTCTTTTTAACATCTTTGTTAGTGATATAGCGGAAGGGCTTTCAGGTAAGGTTTGCCTCTTTGCGGATGATACCAAAATCTGCAATAGAGTAGACACCCAGGAAGGGGTAGATAACATGAGGGATCTAGCTAAGCTTGAAGAATGGTCTAGAATTTGGCAGCTGGGATTTAATGTTAAAAAATGTAAGGTCATGCATTTGGGCTGCAGCAATCCAAGGGAGCAATATAGTATAGGGGGTGAAGTACTTTTGTCCACTAAAGAAGAGCAGGACCTAGGCGTGGTTGTGTCTGATGTTCTTAAAGTTGCTAAACAGGTAGAAAAGGCGACGGCAAAAGCTAGAAGGATGCTTGGGTGCATACGGAGAGGAATGGTTAGCAGAAAAAAGGAAGTGATAATGCCTCTGTATAAGTTTTTGGTGCGACCTCATTTGGAGTATAGTGTGAAATTCTGGAGACCGCACCTTCAAAAGGATGTGAACAGGATGGAGTCGGTGCAGAGGGTGGCTACTAAAATGATTAGTGGTCTTCATTATAAAGCATATGAGGACAGACTTAAGGATCTTAATATGTACACCTTAGAGGAAAGGCGGTATAGAGGTGATATGATTGAGATCTTTAAATACCTCCGTGGCATAAATGTTCAGGGAGAGAGCCTCTTTCAATTGAAAGCAAGTTCTGCTATGATGGGACATGGGATGAGGGTGAAGGGAGATAGATTCAGGAGTGATATGCGTAAATATTTCTTTACAGAAAGAGTAGTGGATCCGTGGAATAGTCTCCCAGTGGAGGTGGTAGAGATGAGGACAGTAACTGAATTCAAAAAAGCATGGGACAAACACAGAGGATCTCTAAAGGTAAAAAGGGGACTGTTGTAGTTGTTATGGAAGGACAGACTAGATAGGCCATGTGGTCTTTTTCTGTCGTCATATTTCTGTGTTTCTATGTTTCCAATGTCTTTGGCGAAGGGTTCAGAAGTTCCATTCTTCTCCCTAGTCAAAATGGTGGCATTTTGACTGGCTTCTAGAGAACATGGTTTATACTCCCGTACGGATTCTGGGCAACCTTCTCGTAGGAGGGACACTAACATTCTTTGTGGACCAGTGGTGCCTTGTAATCTCTGACAGGTTTTCAAAATAACCCAGTTCAGGCACATTTACCATTAACTTGTCCTTTGAAAGCTTAATCACCCCCCACTTCGACTATTGTAATAGTCTCCTAATTGGCCTCCCACTAAAAAACACATATCTGTTACAAAGAGCCCAGAACATATGTGCCAAGGTAATTTCAAAAGCTCGACTCACCTACCACGTGACCCCAATACTATTGGAATTACATTGGCTTCCAATAAATAGCCGAATAAAGTTTAAAATTCTACTAACAACCTTCAAACTCCTCAACGACATCTCCCCCTCACACTTGTCCACCCTACTACACACCCCATTAGAATCAAGAACACGCAGACAAAATGCAACTCACTCTCTCAACATACAAACAACCATCAGAAAAACAAAGAAAACCACAAGCTCTAGGGCTTTCTCCTTCGCTGGTCCCACCCTCTGGAACGAACTCCCAATAACTCTTTGCATGATGAATGACCTTCATCAATTCAAAAAAGAACTCAAAACCTACCTCTTCTCTGACCATTTTGAACTCCCCTACCGCCAGCAAACACAGAAACATACCCACAAAGCTCATGAAATCACAAATGATTAACTCAGACAGACCCTCCGCTATTAATACACATCTCTAACGATGGAAAAAGAAAACCCAAAACTCACACATGTTCAATTGAAATATATGTTTAATGTCTATTGTCCTATGCAACATGGTGTCTATTGTCTAATGTCTATTGTCCTATGTAAATAGTTCCATGTAAATAGTTTTGAAACTGTTCCATGCAATGTTACCTGTACATAGTTACAAATACCGTTCTATGTAAAGTATACCGAAGTATACAAAATTGTTAACTGTTCCATGTAAACCGCCCTTGATCTCTGGAGGGGGCGGTATAGAAGAAATAGATAAATAAATAAAAATAAATAAACCAACTCTCAGCACCTGAAAAAATATCTATAGTAATCAGTGTAGTCAAGCCTGTTCCATCAGGGCAGGAAAGATTATATTTAATCATTGGGATATACTAACTACACATTTGATATTTAAGGATCCTCCTTCAGTGGCCTCAAGGAAAAGCTCTAACCAGTTGGGTAATAAGAACGGTTCCACGATATGGACTGCAAGTAAGAGGTTCAGAAGAAGAGGATGGACCTATAGGACATTATAAATGCCAAGCCATACCATGATGCGTAAGAGCCCCATTGAAGGACAGAGATAAGAACATAAGATATGTCATACTGGGTCAGACCAAGGTCCATCAAGCCCAGTATCCTCTTTCCAACAGTGGCCAATCTAGGTCATACGTACCTCAGTATCTCAGAACTGCTCATGGCAACGCAAAGGGTGAACAGATTTTATGAAAGCTCCATCCTTTCCTTTGTAAAGTAAATGTCAGTCAGTCAAAACAAAAGGCCTCTCCCGCTTTGTGTAACAAATCGGTTATCGAGGAGCCTAATTTTGAATGCCATCGCGAAGCTATGGCAATATGTGTTTTGAGAAGCAGTTTTTCCTGGAGCAGTGATTGAGTTCTTTCCTTCTCAGCTATGCCCAACAGTCCCATCGGATCCAGTGTTAGAAGCCCCTACTAATCAAATTAATTTGCCTTACCACCTCACTCCAGTAGCCCCTAACCGTAACACATTCACACTACATGTGGTAAAACATCCCCATCTGCTCACATCCTCTCCAACAGAGCCCCGAATCACACTTCCCTGCTTTATATAGCTTAATCAGTGTTGTGCATATTCTATGAACTATTTTGTGCTGTGTCTATCTCCATTTCATAACCAGCACACATTGGGTAAATGTTCAGGTAGATCTTTTCCCATTCCCTATCATATATGGCTTTCCCAACCCAATTGTGCCACCCAGCAACATGTATTGGAGCCCCAACTTTTTCCACTGCCAGTTGACATTTATACAAAAGGATACTGGACTTGATGGGACTCTTGTTCTGACCCATTATGGTATATCTTATATTCTTAAATTTATGACTAAGGCTTTCATCACATAGCCCTAGAAGAGGACCTTTTCCAATGGCATGAGCTGTCTTTGTATATTGAGGGCATTTCCTGGGCTCTTAAGAAAACTCTGATTTGGAAATTTTGAAAAAAGGAATAATCCCTCCCAGTCGCAAGTTCATCTCCTGCATGGTAAAGGCACCCTGACCCACTATACAACTCCGAGAATCTATCCAACTCTGCATTACCTAGATTCCATAGAAGGACTATACAACTCCGAGAATCTATCCAACTCTACATTACCTAGATTCCATAGAAGGAAACCAAAGCCTGGGCATGAGAATGGTTGATAATCTACAAGTTTAGACCACTGCGATAGCAATGAAGGGATCATGCCTGATTTCTGAAATCCCCGTAGCATGTGTCTCAAAGGTCCCAGAAAAGGGGCTGTTCACTTGATTCTCCCTCTCACTACTACTCCTCCCATCTTGCTTCTAACCATTCAAAAACTGATTGGGGAGACAACACTTGCTCTCAATTTCCACCCATTAGTTACCACTTCAATACTGGGAATCATATCCCCCCTGGTCACAGAGTTGACGCAGTCGCCGAACACTGAGCCCTTTCCCACACCCTCCTCAAAGTCCTTCAGCTTCCTCCCCTACATCTGAAACAATGGGGAAGGTATTTGTATTGGAAGCTGATTAAAAAAAAACGAAACTTAGTAACAATGTACATTTTCAAGGCAGCTACTGTACTTTACCTACCCAACTAAGATTGACCAAAGCCCATCTCTCAACTACTGCATCAAGAATTTACAATTTAACTCCAGCAGTTCTCCTAGGTCACTTGATTTATGGATCTCAGGTATTTAATTGTACATTCCGGCCATTTAAAAGGGAACTATTCAGAGAACTCCTTTCTCGCACCCCCCTCCCCCCCCCCCCCCCGCCCCAAGTCAAGGACTCCAGTCTTATTCAAATTGACTGCTTCGAATCTGTCAGGATTTAAAGTGAATCTCCTACAGCAATATTGGCACTGGTTCTCTATGCTCTGTAAGGAATATCAGAGTGTCATCCAGCATATAGCAAGATCTTATGCTCACCTTTACTGACCCTAATCGGATGTATGGATTGTTTTTGCTTCACCCAGGCCGCAAAGGCCTCAGTAACTATTGCAAAAAGCACTAGGGAGAGTGTTACACCTCTGTCTAGATCTAAGCAATCAGAAGTCATTGGAAGTGCACTCATTCACCCAGTTCCTTGCTAATGGAGCATGATAAAATGCCACACTACTTGGATGAACCCTTCCCTCAGATGAAAGTGCTCCATCATTGAAAAAAGAAAATCCCACTCCACCTGGTCGTCTTTTCTGCATCCAATGCAATGTAGGGGTGGGGGTCTGACATTCTTTAACTATCTGCAAAAGCTCCACCTCCCGATGAACATTATCTGAAAACAATCTCCCTGCTATGAAACCTGTTTGGTCGGGGTGCATCAACTTAAGGAGATTTTTTTTGAAGCGCCTGGTTAGAATCTTAGCAAAGAGTTTCAAAGTTAATAAGGGTGATCAACCTATAATTCCTGCAGCAGATTCACCTTCCTTGTACAGAACAAAGGATCTCCAGTCAAAACCCTGTTAAACATCCGCGCCTACACAGGGGGCGAGTTCCTCTTAGCAGATAATATTCTTAAGGGAACCATCCTCCCCAGTTGCTTTACCCATGGGAAGAGACTTATTTGTATGAATTACTTCCTCTGCTCCTATTGGGTGACCTAAAATTGTTGACTCTTCCTCTTCTAGTTTGGGCAATTTGGCTGATGGATTGTTCTGTTTAAACTCCTCCAGATTGCATTGTCCTTCAGAGTTATGAAGGTACTCATAGACGCACCTGAAATCTGAGCAAATACCTCATTAGAACAAAGCCTAGCTCCCAATTCAGACTTCACCTCTGAGACCACCCTTGCATTCCTCTGCTTCTGCAGCTGCCACACTAACAGCTTTCCTGCCTTATTCCCATGTTCCATATAATTCCTCTGTTATCAGTAGCAACTTGCTTGGAATGGAGTAACTTGCTTGGAATGGAGCAAATTTGATTCCTAGCAGCTAACATCCTCTAATAGATCTAGCCCAAACCTCCCCTTATATGCCCCCTTTGCAATTCTGTTATGAGGGAGGTAAGTCTCCTTACCTCAGCCTCCTGCTCCCTCTTCCATTTCACTGCCTTGTAAATTAGCATCCCTCTCATAGATTACTTCCCCGCTTCCCACAAGCTACTGTCTCCCACTTCCCCACATTGTCATTCATTAGTAGGTACTGATGCCAAACCACTCTTACCCTCCTAATCTCTTCCTCCTACTGGAACAGGTTCACATTCACCGTCCAACAGTTGCTAGAACTGTAGCCCTTCGCCCCTCATGTAGTATCCATTGTCCAGTAATCATACCATGGTCAGAGGAATTGGGTGCCCATCCAAAGCTCTCCTGTTCCCTTCTCTCCAGCATGTAATCGATAAGAGAGTAGGAAGCTATCCTCAGGGTGAAAGGTATATTCCCTACAACCTGGATTACCCTGTCTCCAGGAGTCTACCAAATCCAGTTTACGCATGCTGGCTCGGAGTTCCTTCCCTTCCCTTAGGTTTTCTTCTGGGGAAGAATGAAACAAATCTTCCTTTTCCAAGACACTATTCATATCCCTTGCTATGACCCAGCCATCTTTGGCGACTTTCACACCCTTAAAACCATCTCTGAAAGGAAGAACCTTTTGGCCCATTAGGCGCATAGATGTTCATAACTTCAAGAGATTCTACAAAGCTAAGATTTCTAACTTTACTATTTGGCTAGTTTTTGATATAAAATTTCCTTGCCTATTGCTTACCTGTTTTATTCTCTTATAATACTTCTTAGGCACTGTGGTGTGTTAGGGTAACTGCTCCAAGGAAGGGGGATAAACATAAAAGAACAGGAAAAAAAACAAAAGAAACCTTGCTCCTCCTATCTTTCTGTCTCTATCACATTTCTATCTGTTCACAGCAACCTTGTTCTACAGTCTAATAGTAAACAGCCTACATTTTGGTTATAAGATTAGGAAACTTTAGCTTGTCTACATTCCTTGCATAGCTTTTATAAATCAGAAACATGAGTGTGCCCTCAGTGCATATAAGATCTACTGGCCAGGGACACTTAAATTCCCACCCACCCCAGGTTTGCATTGCCTATATAGTCGTCATATAGATTGACATCTGCCCTCCAATTAGGTGTATCACCCACCTTTTCTCCAGGACCAAGCAGGAAGTCAGTCCTCACATATGGGTGATGGCGCCAACGGAGCCCTCGTGCGGAGCATTTCCCCAGCTTTCAAAGAAAGCCTTTGGGAATTGCAGCGCGCATGCACAGTCCCCTTCCTGCCCAAGGGTGCCATCTTGCTCAGTCTTCTTTTTTCTGCGGAGCCCGACGGACGTAGTTCGTTTTTCGCCGAGGAAAAAGTTGATTTCCCTGTTTTTTGTTGTTCTTCTTCGGTTTCCGTGGAGCCGACAGGTCACATACCCTGTCACCGCAGAAAATTTCTTCTTTAAACTTGTTTTCTTGTGGTCACGCCTGCCTCCGCTCGACGCCTACCGGTGCCGCCAGTTCTCTTTTCTTCTTCATTTAAAAAATAAAAATACTTCTGAAAATTTTCTCTTCATAAACTTTTTCTTTTTGGTGCTAGGCGCCATTTTGGGCATTAGGCCCCATTTTCCTGAAAAATGGAAAAACCAGCTAGTGGTTTTAAAAAATGTACTAAGTGTGGCGGTACCATTTCCGTCACCGACACCCATGACTGGTTTCTCAAATGTTTAGGCCCTGACCATTCTCTATCGGAGTGTTCCTCTTGTATGGCGATGACTAAAAGAGGAAGACAGAACCGGGCTGCAAAGCTCGGTACCCTCTTTCCTTCAGATGCGATGTCCATTGCATCGACGTCTTCCAGAGACTCGTCTTCCTCCCATGGATCTCAGGTAACTAAACATAAGAGCCGGTCTTCAAACAGTAGATCTCCTTCCAAGCATCGAGAAGCCATTGGCATTGCCCTTGAGGAAACTATACCGGCAAAACAGCCCCGGCGGGAGGCTTCAGCCTCCAAAGCACTAACAGGGCTCCAGGATATTCTCGAGGCCTCGACCTTGGCAGAACTACTGGTGCCATGCTCAGGGGTTCTGGCCGCTTCTACCGGTAAAGACACCCAGGCATTGGCAGCGTCGATAGACCAGAGATTCCTCGCTATCGAACGCAGTCTTTCAGCTCTCCTTACAGCTGCGGTACTGTTGACACTGCTACCGATGGTTCAACGGGCACCGGTACCAGCACCGACGGTACCGGCCCCTTTGGGAATTATGCCCATGCTGACTTTTTCGAGCATTGACAGATCGGTACCTGACCAACTCGGTGGCGACTTCTATCGATACCGATACCGTGCTTTGCATGAACATCGGGATCAGAGATGCTTCGAATCTTCCGATTCCGATGACTTGGATAACTCGGTCTGTACCAGAGTACTACTTCCACCATGTCCTGGTTTTCAAAAGACTCAGCTGCCACACCATTCAATGGTAGTGGAATCAGCCATGTGTAGGATGAAAAGTGCAAAAAAGACATGCATCCAATCCTTCAGGTCATGAATGCAGGACTCTTGACGCCTTTGGGCGTTGAACATTTCAGGCTTCCATGCTTTCAGCTAGGATCAGCTCATATATTTTATATATGGGAATGTTCCTCAAAGAAGTCACAGGAGACTTGGAGCTTATGAGCCCCCTTCTCCCTGATGACAAACGACAAAACTTCCTTACTCTTGTCAAGCATGCTCAAGATGTTTCCAAGTTTGTAAATCGTGCAGCCTTTGATTGCTTTGAATGCATCAGCAGAACGTCTGCTATTGCCATTGGTGCACGTCGGATTGCCTGGCTTCAGGCATCAAACTTGGAGACTTGGGTACAGGACAAATTAGGAAACAACCCTTGCACAGGAAAAAACCTCTTTGGCAAGAATTGGCAGGAAAAGGCTAATGAGATAGATACTGACAATCTCACTTTAGACAGATTGTCAAAATCTACAGCCACTCCAGCCAAAAAGAAACCCTATAAAAAACCCTTTTACAGCAAAAAGAGGAAGTTTTATCCATCATATACCCAGCAAGAGCAAGCTCAGGGTCAAGTTGCCCAAAAGGGACAACAGCAACAATCCAGACAACAAAAGAAGCCAAAAGGCCCGAGAGCTCAGCCAGCTCCACAGGCTCAGCCCCCTCAAGGGCTTTGACTCCTTCCTAGAGAACTTAGCTTTCCTGCCTCTGAAGGGTCCAGAACCCCTAAACATTCCAGGCAGGTTGTATCATTTTGTCAACAGATGGCACCAAATAACAGCAGAAAATTGGACTCTGTCCATTATAGGGGAGGCGTACAAGCTTCATTTTCACAGCATGCCCCCTCCTACTATTGTAAGACAGTTCAATTCCCAAACCTCTCCAGACAATCTACTGGATCAAGTGTGATAAGGAAGCTTATCATAGCTCAGGAAGGAGCTATAGAAAAGGTGAAGTGACTCTGAACAAGCAACCTGTCAGTTCTGGTAGAAATAAGAAAACAGAATTTTCCCATAAAAGACTACCAGTCCCAGAATGCACCAGGTTTCCAACAGCCATTAGAGGAGCTGAAGTGGGGAAACGTGTGTTCAATCAGGAGGGCTATGAGGTAATCCCTAAGCACTCATCTCAAAGGGCAGGGCCTGATTCAGCACAGCTACGCTGTATTAGGGGGAGCACTCATCTAGGCAGAATAAAGGTAGAGTTTATTCTACAGAGAATTATCCTCAGTATCCTGAGAATCAGCTTGAGCTTGATCATCTTCATCATCAGGAGGATCATCAGAAGCAGAAGCCAAACCGGACGGACAGAGAGGTAAAGAAACCCTTTGGAAGGAGGAAGAGAAAAGCCTTTGAGAGGTCTAGAAGAGTCCAGAGCAGTACGTATACTGGGAGGCATTCCAAGGGCCAGCATACACCATTGGACTGGGGAAAGCCAGAGGAATGGTGCTGCAGAGCTAGGAATCTCCAGACGGTACCTGTGAGAGAGACGGCTACACGTGGAAGGGACCCTAAGACCCGTGCCAGAAGGTATGTGAAGAGAGATCCAGTGTCCAGGGATCTGGATTGGAAGGCTGGACATAAGAACTGGACTACATACTGGCCAGGCTATATAGAGAGGAACTCTAACAGCAATGGAGGCTCAGGTATGAACACTGATCTATGCCCTAGCTATAACCTTGAAAGACAGCAGGGAAACAAGTATTCTCCTGAAAGTGCTCCATTGGGAGATTCATCTGTGCCAATCCATGATATTGAACCCATGCTTGTTGAAGAAGGGGGAATGATTGCAGATGAAGAATGTGTTTATATGGACTGCTCTCTGTCCAAACTCCTTTGGTGATTTTCTGTTATAAAGTACAGCAACCATCACAAAGAAATACAAACTTGTTCTTTAATCTACTCAGAAAAGCTCCTGAAGCAGGATTTGACCCACACAGTAGAAAGCAAGCCAGCTAAGGGGTTTCAGCTGGATAACTGCTAGCAATTGAGCCTTACCTAATTGCTTGTGAGCTAGGAGAGAATCACTTCTGAATCTATGTGGGAAGTTATCAGAAGTTAACCTGAAAAGAACAGTTTTTTTTCTTTCTTTGTGGCTTTTCGTTTGTTGTTTGATATATGCTAAGAAAACATTAGCTAATGCCTGACAAGTTTGAATGTTGTTTTCCTGATTTTGATTTTGTTTTTCCTAGTTAAACACTGGAAGCAAGTAACCTGATTTATGTGCTACCAAGCATATCTGTGTTGGGAGAAATAACCCCATAAATAAATATCTTATTGGCTTTACCCAAAAGCAAACTAATTATTGTGAGCAGCTGTGTCTGGTGTGAATGAACTGCATTGCCCACAATCCCTTGCAAATCATATAGATATATGCACTTGCCAAGACTGTGAAGATTCTCACCCAGGCAGCCGTCTGACACAAGACATCTCCACACTCCTTGCTCAGGAAGCAATAGAGGAAGTGCCCATTCCCCAACAGGGTACAGGGTTCTACTCCCCCTATTTTCTTATGCCAAAGAAAACAGGAGGACACAGACCCATTCTAGACCTCAGAGAATTGAACAAATATCTGTTCCGAGAAAAGTTCAAAATGATTTCTCTGGTAACTCTTCTGCCATACCTTCAAAGTCAGGATTGGCTTTGCTTTCTAGATCTAAAGGATGCATATACTCATATTATGATCCATCCAGATCACAGGAAATTCTTACGATTCCTTTTCAAGGGAAAACACCTCCATTACAGGGTTCTTCCTTTTGGTCCGGCTTCGGCACCAAGAGTATTCACGACTTGCATGGCAGTAGTAGCTGCATTCCTGCAAACCCTAGGGATATTCATCTTCCCTTACTTGGACAACTGGCTCATTCGAGCTCCCACGATTCCAGAAGCCAGCTGTGCACTGTCTCGCCCAATGCGAATTCTCCAGTACTTGGGATTAGTCATAAACTTCCCAAAATCCCAACTTCTTCCTTCCTTTTCGCTTCTCCGGGCCAGTCCAGGGAAAGGTAGGGTTGTCAATCCCCCATAGTAACTGAGGACTGAAGGCTCCAAGCTTTTACTGTGAGGTGAAGCCACTCCCCCTTCAGGCAATCTGTCAGTCTTTCAGTCCTCAGTAACTATAGAGGATCGATTTTATCTTCTCCCTCATCATTACTTGTATTGTTCTTTTATTTTATTGATTGGCTCTAGCAGGGCTGATCCTTTCCATAGTCTTGTTATTTACTTACTTGAACAGTCTACTATTCCTTTAAGAGCAGACTGAATATTGAACGGGCATTCCTTCAACAGTGTGAGGTAGAGCCTGCCTCTCTCACTGTCCCGATTCAAATGGCAGAGTGATACTGGGGGCCCGAGCTTTCTCCTCTAGCTCTACAGCTCTTACCTCCTTCGGAGATCTGTTATTCAGTTCTACCAGTGCTCCGGTGCCTTTTTTCAGTCTCGGGTGAGTGTTTCCAGGCTAATTTATCTTTTTTACTCTCCTGTAAAACCGCGGGTTCCCTGGCGATTTTGGCGATTTTTTCTATTGTTTCTGGGTTCTTCAAAGTTGTTTCAGGTGACTGGGCTGGATTTTAGACGTTAAAATTTGCTGTTATAATGTCTGAGAAGGCTCATATTAATTTACCTGAGGCTAGTTTAATCGCCGAAAAGGCGGGAACGGCGGCCATCTTGGCTGCACCGGGCAGTGCTCTAGCAGAGCATCAGAAGCCTCACAAACGGAAAACAAAGTCTTCTAAAGACACAATTACTTCAGATAAGCCTTCTATTTCTTCCACTGTGCCTCAGGAACAGATGCTTTCATTTTTTTCACCTGAATTTATTCTGGCAATGCATAAGGCTTTTCTTGTGCATTCTACTCAGCCTTCAGAGTTACCTGCTGTTCCTGTTTCAGTCCCAGTTTCTCTCACTTCTCCAAGTGTTGAAGATCCAGGAGAAGGCACTTCTCATTCTCAGGGTTTAGCTACTGATCCTTTGTTATCACAGGCAGTGCAGCAGGGAGATCCTGAATTTCTGTCAGACTCAGCTATGGATTTTGAAGCTGAAGATTTAGAGGATGGGGAGATAGCCTCTGGTCAGGATCCTAATATTTTTAGAGTTTTCCGCAAAGAGGAACTCTCTGCTCTCATTTCCCATTCTTTGTCAGCGCTGCACTTGCCTCTGCCAACACCCTCTCAGGAGCCTTTGGAGGATCCCTTGCTGCAGGGTTTTAAGTCAGAGCAGAGGTGTTTTCCTTTGCACCGAGTGATCAAACAAATGATTGATTCGGAGTGGCAGTGTCCGGAGGCTTCACTGCGTGGCAGCAGAGCTTTATCTCGCTTATACCCCCTACCTCAAGAAGCAAAGGATTTATTTCGCATGCCAAAAGTGGATGCGCTTATCTCCGCGGTAACCAAAAAGACTACCATCCCTGTAGAAGGTGCAGCAGCCCTTAAAGATTTACAGGATAGGAAATTGGAGATACTGCTAAAGCAAGCCTTTGATTCTAGTGCTTTAGCGCTGCAGTCGGCTATTTGTGGAGCTTATGTATCTCGCGCTTCCATTCGTTGGTTACAGGGAGATACTTCCTCAGAGACTTCATCTGCGGTACCAGATGTCGCCAAATTAGAATCTGCCGCGGCTTATACGGCAGATGCTTTTTATGACTTGCTGCGCATGGCAGCTAAAATCATGGCTTCACTAGTAGCGGCTAGACGATTTTTGTGGTTACGGAATTGGTCAGCGGATGTTTCCTCGAAGTTACGTCTCAGCAAGTTGCCGTATCAAGGAACTTTGCTGTTCGGCGAGGCCTTGGAAAAGATTGTGAAGGATTTGGGAGATTCTAAAGGCGGTCGTTTACCTGAGGATAAACCCAAGCCTACTCGTTCGACTCCCAGTTTTCGTGGTTCTGGCCGGGACTCACGTAGGTTTCGTGGGGCACGTTTTGCTCCTTATTCCAGAGGACGTGCCACCTTTCGAAATCATTCCTTTCGGGGAGCCAGAGGTTTTAATAGATCTTATTTCGCAACCTCTCAGCCCGCAGGGAAAAAGCCACAATGAAGGTTTGCCGGTCCAGTCGCTTCTGCCTGTGGGAGGTCGCCTTCAGCAATTTCTAGCGGCCTGGACCAACATTACTTCCGACAAATGGGTATTAGAAATCATTCGGGAAGGGTACGCGCTGGATTTCGCCAGTCCGTTGTTACCCGCTTTTATGATGTCTCCCTGTGCTCCCGGGAGAAAGCAGCAGGCTATTTTGGTAACTCTCCATCGTCTCTTGCAGCTGAGAGCTATAGTACCAGTACCTCTAGACCAATACGGTTGCGGTCGATACTCGATTTATTTTGTGGTTCCCAAAAGGACGATTCTTTTCGTCCCGTTTTGGATCTCAAAGGTGTCAACCGTACTCTGCGGGTTCCCCACTTTCGAATGGAAACTTTGCGAACGGTTATTCGGGCGGTTCATCCGGGAGAGTTTCTCACTTCCATCGATCTAACGGAAGTTTATCTACATATTCCTATCCGTCCCGCATCAGTGTTTTTTACGTTTTGCCCTTCCTGTCGGTCATTTCCAATTTCGGGCGATGCCATTCGGCCTTGCTACAGCTCCGCGTACGTTCACAAAGCTAATGGTGGTGGTGGCGGCTGCGCTTCGGAAGGAGGGTATCAGAGTTCATCCTTATCTCGACGATTGGTTGATCAGGGCCGATTCGAAAGAGGAATCGGTTCAAGCGACAGCTCGAGTTGTTCAGCTTCTGGAACAACTGGATTGGGTGCTAAATCAGGACAAGAGTCACTTACGACCGATGCAGCAGTTAACCTATCTCGGAGCGCTGTTCGACACCGCACAAGGAAAGGTCTTTTTGACCGAAGTTCGCGTAGAAAAGCTAATGCATCAAGTCCAGGCCTTTCTGAATTTAACGGCGCCGTCGGCGTGGACATATTTACAACTCTTGGGTTCCATGGCGGCGGTGCTGGATCTAGTCCCGTGGGCCAAGGCTCACATGCGTCCCTTACAACAGGCGTTGCTCTCTCCCGCTGGTCTCCGCAACTTCATCCACTTTCTCAGAGACTGTCCTACCCAGAGGGGATACGTCTCAGTCTACAATGGTGGTTGAGTCGCGATCATCTCACCGCGGGGATTCCCTTGCAAGATCCGCCGTGGGTTTTAGTCACCACGGATGCAAGTCTCTCAGGCTGGGGAGCTCATTGTCTGTCTCGGATTACTCAGGGAACTTGGTCCCAGACAGAACGCTCTTGGTCGATCAACAGACTCGAACTTCGAGCGGCTCGTTTGGCTCTGCTTCACTTCGCTTCATTACTCAAAGGAACAGCGGTCAAGATTTTCTCCGACAATGCTGTGACAGTCTCGTATATCAATCGGCAGGGCGGAACGAGGATTCCTTCTCTTCTTTCCGAATGTCAGCAGTTGATGGAATGGGCGGAACGCAATCTCTTGGCTCTATCGGCGGCGCATGTAGCAGGCAAGGACAATGTTCAAGCCGATTATCTCAGCAGACATCTTCTCGATCCCGGGGAATGGGAATTGAATGCGGCCTTCTTTCACCAGTTGACATTGCGTTGGGGTCAGCCAGTGATGGATCTCATGGCCACCTTCAGCAATACCAAAGCCAGCCGCTTCTTCAGCAGGCGCAGAGAACACATGTCAGAGGGCCTCGATGCTCTGGTACAACCATGGCCCCTCGACAGTCTGCTTTATGTCTTTCCCCCTTGGCCGATGTTAAGTCGAGTTATACAGCGCATTGCGCAACACCGCGGCCAGGTGATTCTCATTGCTCCCGATTGGCCTCGTCGTCCTTGGTATGCCGATCTCGTCCGTCTTCTAGTGGCTCCGCCATGGCCTCTTCCCCTCAGAGTGAATCAACTACATCAGGGTCCAATTCTCATGCCACGAGTGGATCGCTTCTTGCTTACGGCATGGCTCTTGAAAGGTCTCGCTTGATAAGCAAGGGTTATGCAGATTCCGTAGTGGACACTTTGCTGCGGTCTAAGAGGCCAGGAACTTCTTTGATATATGTTAGAGTCTGGAGGCTCTTTGAATCTTGGTGTTCTCGGAGACAGGTGTCTCCAATGTCTGCTACTATTCCTCATCTGCTCAATTTTCTACAACAGGGTTTAGATAAAGGTTTAGCTCTAAATACCCTTAAAGTGCATGTTGCGGCGTTATCCTGTTTTAGAGGGTTAATTGGCCGACGCCGTTTGGCGGCACATCCAGATGTGCAGCGTTTTCTATGGGCAACCAAACTTATTCATCCTCCACGTCGCCCGCTTGTACCTCCTTGGGATTTGAATGTGGTTTTGGAGGCGTTGTCGCGATCGCCCTTATCGGCTCTCTGTGCTAAACAGATTCGAGAGTGTTCTTGGAAAACAGCTTTTCTCGTAGCCATTTGTTCGGCAAGACGAATTGCGGATTTGCAGGCGTTGTCTTGCAGAGAACCTTATCTGCAATTTCTGCCCGAAAGAGTCTTGCTACGCACGGTTCCTTCTTTTTTACCCAAAGTAGTGTCTGTCTTTCATGTTAACCAGTCAGTGGTGTTACCAGTCTTTTCTCAACGCGACGATTCCCCTATGGACAAGGCGCTAAAGCACTTAGATCTTGGTTGGGTGTTGAAGACGTACCTTAAACTCTCTCAACCGATTCGTAAGACTGACAGATTGTTTATTCAGTGGGCCGGTCCACGTAAGGGCCAAGCGGCATCTAAAGCGACGATTGCTCGTTGGGTGCGCTCCGCTATTACAGTAGCTTACTCTGCCCGGGGGCTTTCACCACCTACAGGTCTTAAAGCTCATTCCACACGATCAATGGCGACTTCCTGGGCGGAATTAGCCTTTGTTCCTCCAGTAGATATATGCAGGGCGGCGACGTGGTCTTCCTTGCATTCTTTCACTAAGCATTATCGTTTAGATGTTCAAGCCAGGGATGATGCCAGAGTGGGAGCTTCGGCTCTTATCGCGGGTTTGGCGGGTCCCTCCCATTCTTAGGTACTGCTTTGGTACTGCCCTACCTTTCCCTGGACTGGCCCGGAGAAGCGAAAAGGAAGATGAAATTAGTCTTACCTGCTAATTGTCTTTCCTTGAGCTCTCTCCGGGCCAGTCCAGGGACCCTCCCTATCCGTTCTGTTCCTTGGCTTGATCTTGGTGAACGTCCACAGTATTCCATCATATAAGCTCGCAGGAGATATCTGGGGCTTTTAGTTCACATTTTCAACCTGCTTAGTAACCTTGCTAGTTAACTAATGTTAAAAAAAAAAAAAAATAGAGACATCTTTGTCTTGTTATTACTGTTTAAAGACTATGGAATGTTATCAGTTTTTCAAGGGTTAATCTGTGTTTGTAGATTTTCTTTCTCTTTAGTTGCTTTGCCAGAAGGAGACTGACAGATTGCCTGAAGGGGGAGTGGCTTCACCTCACAGTAAAAGCTTGGAGCCTTCAGTCCTCAGTTACTATGGGGGATTGACAACCCTACCTTTCCCTGGACTGGCCCGGAGAGAGCTCAAGGAAAGACAATTAGCAGGTAAGACTAATTTCATCTTCTCAGACCCTGGAGTTCATAGGAGCTTGTTTAGATACCGGACAGTCAAGGGCTTTCCTCCCACAGCCCCGCTGTCTTCGCATAATGCAACTAGCTTCTCAAGCAGCGGGAAAGTCCTCCCTAACTGCTCGAGAACTGTTGCAATTACTGGGACATATGGCATCCACAGTTCATGTAGTTCCCTATGCTCACCTCCACATGCGAGCAGCCCAGTGGACACTATCCACACAGTGGACACAGGCCACAGGACGTCTTTCGGACAAGATATCGAACTAACAACAACTGATCTTGTCCCTACAATGGTGACAATCACTGGAGAATCTTTTAGTGGGGTCTCCTTTCCAATAACCCCCATTCCAGGCCACCCTAAGAACAGATGCATCAAAGGTGGGATGGGGAGCACACCTGCACAATCTCTCCACCCAGGGTATCTGGACTCCACAGGAGACTTGTCTTCACTTACACTTCCTAGAACTCAGAGCAATCTATCTAGCTCTTCGGGTATTCCATGCCCAGCTCAGCTACAAGACAGTCCTACTCCAAATGGACAATCAAGTAGCCATGTTCTACATGAAAAAGCAGGGTGGAACAGGCTCTCTGTCGTTATGCAACAAAGCTTTACAACTATGGGCCCTCGCCAGAGAGCATCAAATTCACCTTCTCGTGGTATATCTTCCAGGCATTCAAAACCTTTGGGCAGACAAACTCAGCTGAGTACTGCTGCCTCACGAATGGTCTCTCCACCTAGACCAGATGTTAAAGATATTTGACATCTGGGGAACCTCAGACATAGACTTCTTTGCAAGTCCACTGAATGCCAAACTTCCCTGGTTCTGTTCCAGAATTCTGGCTCACAATTGCCAGGCAAGGGACGCCTTCCTCCTTCACTGGGGTCAGGACTTCTCTATGCCTTCCCACCCATTCCCCTCATCCCCAAAACACTCTTCAAGCTTCAGAGAGACAGAGGTCGTATGATTCTCATAGCTCCACGGTGACCACAACAAACGTGGTATCCCCTGCTTCTACATCTTTCTCAAGCTGCACCTCTGGAGTTAGAGTGTGCTCCAGACCTTCTCTCCCAAGAGAATGGGATGCTATGGCACCCGAATCCCCAGTCCCTGCTGGATCTTAACCTTTTCCAACAGGTAAAGGATGTCCTTCAGGCTTCCACAAGACGTTCTTACGCCTTCAAATGGAAACATTTTACTATATGGTGTTCTCAAAAGGGCTTAAACCCCCTTGTGATACCTTTGGAATTGGTACTAGAGTCCCTACTTCATTTATCAAATTCTGGTCTAAAGACAAATTCAGTAAGAGTCCATCTTAGTGCAATTGCAGCTTCCTATAAGCCTCTAAATGGACAGCCAATTTCCTCTCATCCACTCATAGCAAGATTTATGAGAGGTCTTCTATTAACAAAGCCTCCCATCAGGCCACCACCGATGGCATGGGATCTAAATCTAGTTCTTGGACAGCTCATGAAACCGCCCTTTGAACCTTTAGCCACTGCAACCCTAACGTTTTTATCCTGGAAGGTCATTTTCCTAATTGCAATCACCTCCGCACGTCGCATTAGTGAATTGCAAGCTTTATTGGCTAATCCCCCTTATACAAGGTTTCACCATGATAAGGTTGTTCTCAGAACTCATCCACATTTTATGCCAATGGTGGTTTCACCTTTTCATTTAAATCAATCTATTTACCTTCCTGTATTCTTTCCGAGGCCTCATGCCTCTAATGCAGAAAGGAACCTTCATACTTTGGACTGTAAAAGAGCCTTGGCTTTTTACCTACAAAGAACACAGCATCATGGAAAGTCTTCTCAACTTTTTGTTGCTTTTGATGCTAGTCATTTGGGACTTCCAATCGCCAAAAGAACTCTATCTAAATGGATTACACAATGCATATTCTTTACTTATGAGAGTAAGAGTCTTCGTCTTCAAGGCCATGTCACAGCACATAATGTGAGAGCCATGGCAGCCTCTATGGCTAACCTTCACTCTGTGTCTATCGATGACATCTATCGAGCAGCCACCTGGGCTTCGGTGCACACTTTTACAGCCCACTACTGCCTACATAAAGCCTCTCGTCGGGATGCCTTCTTTGGCCAGGCTGTTCTTCAACATCTCTTTCAGATTTAATTCAACTCCTACCCACCAACCCTGGTAGGATGCCAGAGATCCATGGGAGGAAGCATGGCCCACCTCACTATAGGTGGCAGCTTCCTGGGGCCATCTCCCCGGCATCTTCAGCTAGGGAGTCCCCATATGCGAAGACTATATTCCTGCTTGTTCCTGGAGATAGCGTAGTTACTCACCTGTAACAGGTGATCTCTGGGAACAGCAGGAATTTAGTCTTCACAACCCTCCCACCTCCCCTAGGAGTTGTCTCTCTATTTCTCTGTCTTTTTCCTCTCTCCCTCCATCCTTTCACTCAGCTACAAACTTAACTGAAGAGGGACAGTTGGAAAGGCGGGAAGGCAGCGCGCATGTGCTGAGGGATGCTCCCAAAAGCGTTCCTATTGGACGCTGGGGAGCGTTCCCGCGCAGTCTCCATCAGTACCGACGATACCCATATATGAAGACTAAATTCCTTCTGTTCCCGGAGATCACCTGTTACAGGTGAGTATCTACGCTTTCTTGCAGGGCCTTTAAAGGATGTTTTTAATAGATCCTTGGAGACAGGAGAAGCTCCACAGGACTGGAGAAGGGCTGCTGTGCTACCTCTTCACAAAAGTGGCAGTAGGGAAGAAGTAACAAACTACAGGCAAGGAAGCCTTGCCTGGGTGGTGGGAAGACTAATAGAGGCACTCCTGTAAGAGAGAATAGTGGGCTTTCTCGAAACCAATAGGTTGCATGGTCCAAGGCAACACAGTTTTAACAAAGGATGATCATGCCTAATTGAGATCTAATTGAGTTCTTTGACTGAGTGACTAGAGAACTAGATCAAGGGCATGCGATGGATGTGATTTACCTAGATTTCAGCAAAGCCTTTGATATTGTTCCTCACAGGAGGCTTATCAATAAACTGAACAGCTTGAGGATGGGTCCCAAGGTGGTGAACTGGATCAGAAATTGGTTGACTGACAGACGACAGAAGATGACGGTAAACGGAACTCACTCAGATGAAAGGAATATGATTAGTAGTGTGCCCCAGGGATCGGTCCTGAGACCGGTACTGTTGAATCTATTTGTGAATGATATTGCTGAAGGACTTAATGGAAAAGTCTGTCTTTTTGTAGATGACACACAAATTTGCAACAGAGTGGACTCCCCTGAGGGAGTGGATAACATAAGGAAAGATCTGCAAAAGCTTGGCAGTTAAGATTTAATGTGAAGAAGTGCAGTGTAATGTACTTGGGATGCAGAAATCAAAGGGAATTGTATGCGATAGGGGGCGAGAGATTGGTGTGCACGGACCAGGAGAAGGACCTCAGAGTGATTGTTTCTGAGGAACTCAAGGCAGCAAAACAGTGTGACAAGGTAGTGGCGAAAGCCAGACGGATGTTGGGTTGAATACAGAGAGGAATTACCACCAGAAAGGAGGAGGTACGAATGCGACTGTACAAGTCACTTGGAATATTGTGTTCAGTTTTGGAGACCATATCTCGCAAAGGATGTAAAAAGACTGGAAACTGTTCAGAGAAAGGCGACCAAAATGATTTGGAGCCTGCGCCAGAAGACACATGAAAAGAGACTTGAAGACCTAAATATGTATTCACAAGAGGAGAAGGAGGGACAGGGGAGATATGATACAGATCTTTAAACACTTAAGAGTATTAATGAACAAACAAACCTTTTTCAAAGAAGGGGAAGCTGTAAAACTAGAGGGCATAACATGAAACTGTAGGGGAGTAAACTGTAAGGAATCGTCAGGAAGTACTTTTTCACTGGAAGGGTGGTGAATGCTTGGAATGCCCTGCCAGCGGAAGTGGTGGGGGCAAATACAGTGACAGAGTTAAAAATGGCATGGGTCCTACAACAGGATAAAATCAAAATAAACTTAGCTATTTCTTTGATATCTGAACAAATAGGGATGATCTGCATGGAACGGTGGGTACACCCCTAAACAAGGTCATGGGAAGGGGTGACTTGCACAGAGCAGCAGGTGAAGCTACTCTTACCATTTTGCTGGGCAGCCTAGATGGACCATGCTGGTCTTTATTTGCTGTCATATACTATGTTACTGTGTAGATATTTCCTGCTAGTCTACTCTCCCCATTTTATCACCCCCATGCTCATACACTACAAAAGGGATTTTCTTATGTATAGAGATTGCAGGCTTCCATTTTTTGGAATTAAATGGGGAACAATAAATTTGATCATATCCCCTGCTTTTCAACTTTAGGTGCTGCTCCCTAGTTAGGTGAGTTTCTTGAAGTAAAGTGATGTTGACTTTCGCTGCTTTTAAGTAAGAGACCACCCACTTTCTCTTAATGGGGCTGTTTAACCACCTCAATTATACAATGCAAACTTCCAGCCTTCCATCCATCTGCCAAGTATACAGCGATTTGATTGAGTTCAAATCATTGACGTCAAAGACGGTCTCCAGTGTGGGTGTGACCAAAGCCCAAGAAGCTAATGACAAAATTAAGCATCTTCCATTGCCCCGCCAGAAATCGGAAGAGTCAGCACCTCACTGCTCAAGTGTGCAATATCTACAAGACCACCACTGCTTGCTTTAACATGGGTAAGAGCCTTCTTAACGAATTCTCATATTACAAAGCTTCTCCATCGCATAATGAGATACTGCCTCAACAGTCTGCACAATAGTCCTACCTTGGTCCCCCCCTTCCCCCCAACTGATTCATTGTGCTCAGGTGTGTCCGCACCTTGGGCCATGCTGAAGAGCCTGTAGGCTTGACCCTTAGAGTGACCATTAGCGCTCAGAGGTCTATACCAAACTGAGAACAGGAGGGATTCCCCCACTACTACATTACCAACACCACTGCAACCGGTGCACCTGCACGCAAGCAACCAAGAGAAGCTGTCCCATTCAGTCACAATGGAAATGCCATGACTGAGATACGCCACCATCATATTGCAATCCTTACTACTCATCTGGATAACCACCCTCCTTACAGCAGCAATCATATCAGACTATAGCAACCAAATTCACATAATTACCAGCAATAGATGCCCACTAGATGCATTAGCACTACAGTACAGTCCACAATATCAGAAACGCCACTGCACTCTAAAAGCAAATCCCACAACCTTTGAACAGAGCTGGGAGACCACACCCCATGAACAAAATGATGTCCCCCATAAAATGCGCTCTCATTAATGCGCGCTTAGTAAGAAGTAAACTCCAAACCATATCTGACTATAAATGAGCATAACCTAGACATTCTTTTCATCACTGAATCTTGGTTCTCAAGACACCGACTCGGTACTCCTGAATCAATTATGTCCTCCTACAAACACAATATTCACCTCAAAAGAGCCAACAGTAGCGGTGGAGGAGCATGTATAATTGCCAAAGAGAACCTGGAACTCAACATCACCAACTCTAGCGCTGCTAAAGAAATGAACACCTTTAACATAGCAAATAGCTGTATCACTCTCTGTTTAGCATATCGAGCCCTTCATGGGGATGTTTTAAACTTGCAATCCTACTTAAAGCTGCATGCTCCACTTCACAGAGTCATCAACCTCTGATAATACTCGGAAACCTCAACTTGGCTTCCTCCCCCACATCACAATTGAGAGCCTTCCCCGAAGCCATGCAAACACTTGGATACACACAGATCATCACAGAACCAACTCACAAGAAAGGAAATGTCCTCAATTTGGTATTTATACCTTCCAACCTTCTCCCCAACCCCCATCAAGCACCATACACAATCCATCCAGTCCCATGGTCAGATTACCCAGCTGTTCTCTTCCCCATCCATACTACCTCACGGCAATCTGTGCTAAAACCCAAGCCACTCACAACCCGGAGGTTCCGAGACTTCAACAATGAACAATTCCTTGAAGCAGTCACCCCACAACTGGTACTCATCCAAGCAGCACCAAAACAGAGTCCCATGGTTCTCAACCCCCTCTCCTACAAAAACAGAAAAGCAGCTTACGCCGGCTAGAACGAAAATGGAGAAATTCAAGAGGTCCCCTCCTCCAGACTGCCTACATAGAACTAAAGATATACAATAGAAAAACCCTAACCGGAAAAAAGAATACTACACTAACTTAGTTACTACTGCAATGAACAAACAAGAGAACTGTTCTATAAGAACAAGCAGGAAGTCAGTCCTCACATATGGGTGATGTTGGCACCGACGGAGCCCTCACGGAAGCATCACCCCAGCTTTCAAAGAGAGCCTTTGGGAGATACCACCACGCATGTGTGGCACCCTTCCTGCCCAAGGGTGCCATCTTATTCAGTCTCCTTTTTTCCGCGGAGCCCTTCAGACGTCTGTCTGCTTTCCCCCAGAAAAAGTTGATCTCTTTAACTGAGTTTCATACTCTTCTCTCCGGTGGTGCACCGGTACTGTTCCCACCACCCAAGCCCGCTGCTCAGGCATGGCGTCTCGAGTCCGTATCCATTTTTTCCTTTTGGCACCTTTGCACCCTTTTTTTCCAACTGGCAGCACCGCGGGTCTTCGATCTCGTCAGGGTACTTTTCTCCCCCCATGGCTACCAGTGGCTTCAAGAAGTGTGATTGGTGTACAAAAATCATGTCCCTTACAGATACACATGACTGCTGCTTGCGCTGCCTCGGGCTGGACCACGAGCCCGCAGCCTGTGGGCTTTGTAAAAAGATGGTCCACGAAGGCCCTTAAGAGCCGTCAGCAGCAGCTTGATAAGTTTTTCCCAGAGTCCCCAGTGCTTCTGAAGGCCAAGGCCCCATCTGAAGCCTCGGACTCCCGTGGTACCCCTGCGGACTCCAGTTGACACTGTGGGTCTTCAGAAAGAGGGTCTCCTTCAAGGGAACACAAGTAGAAGAAGAAACCCTTAAAGGCAGCGTTCCTGGATGGTTCCAGCAGGCCGGGTAAGCCCCGAACCAGGTCTCACAGTCCATGCTGCTTGCCCTAGGGCTCAGAGTGGGAGCAGCCTACCAAGGTCGCCTGGAAGGAATCACTTTGGACACCCAAGGCCATCCTCATAGAGGACTCCCCTTTGGGGGAACTGGCGCTGGGCCCGAGTTCCTTGGTGCCCGCGATGAAGGCTGTGGAGCCATCTGGACTGGAGACCAGAATGGCGGCCCTGGAGCGCAGCTTGTCTGCCTTTATGGACCAGCAGCAGGTATTAATGTCTGGCACGGCTGGTTCCTCCACCCAGACCACTGGGCCCTCGATGTCGAGGATGTCTCCTGAGGCAGAGACTATCCTCAAGGTCATACGTCCCTGAGTCGATCCTCAGCTGAGGTCTTGTTCTGGGTCCCGTTCTTTGGGACTGAGGTCTTTCCTGGCTAGTGCGCACAACACCAGCTGTGGGGCCTCTGAGGAGTTCAGGCCGTGCTTGGGCCCGGAGCCTCCAGACTGCCCTCTTCGCAAGTCTTCCACTGATTACTAGGAATGGGAGACAGAGTTCGAGGAGTCCCCCAACACCCGTCGCCACCGTGATGTCCCCTCGGACCCATCCCCCTCTGAATCTCGGCGTCGGTTCCTGCCCAAGGACATGGCATTCTTCGACTTCATGCAGGACATGTCAATAGTGCTGGCATTCCTAACAGAATTGGAGGAGGATCCATGGACAGAAGAAATAGAAATCCTCCATTACGAGACCTCACCGAGGGAATCATTAACTGTACCCATCCCACCCATCCTGGAATGGCTCAT
This sequence comes from Ichthyophis bannanicus, assembly GCA_033557465.1. Lineage (NCBI taxonomy): Eukaryota > Metazoa > Chordata > Amphibia > Gymnophiona > Ichthyophiidae > Ichthyophis > Ichthyophis bannanicus. The sequence goes on from CM066033.1 coordinate 535,752,755, forward strand.
GTTCCGCATATGGAAACACCGGCATCGGTGCCCGTCATGATCAAGCGGCTTGATTCAGTATATCTGGTCTTCAAGAGCCCAGGCATCCAAAAGGTACAACTGCCGCATAACTCCATGGTGATGGAGTCGGCCATGTGTTGGCTGAAGAGCCAGTAGGCTCGCTTCTCAGTGCACCCAGGTAGGAAGGCCTGCACCTTGGATGTCCTCAGCAGAAAGTGCTACCAGTGCTTGATGCTCATTGGCAGCATCCAGGCCTACTAACTGTCTATGGGCATGTACCTGAGAGACTTGGCGAAGGCACTCGCCGGGTTCTCAGCTGGTCTCTCCAAGGAACCCCTGCAGTGGTTCAGGAACCTGTCCAGAGCAGTCTGCGAGTGCTCCAAGTTCATGATTCCAGCAGCCTACGACGGCTTCAAGTCGGTGGCTAGAGTAGCTGCAGTGGACATCGGTGCCCGGCTCCAAGCCTGTCTACAGTCTTCCAACCTCAAGCAATGGGTTCAGGACAAATTGGTCGATGTCCCATGCCAAGGGGAAAACCTCTTTGGCAAACCCATGATGGAGAAGGCTGACGAGTTGGAGACCAAACTCGTGACGAGGACCAGGCTCTCCAAAAAGACTGTTAACCTTCCCTGACAGAAGGGCTTGGATAAAAAGCCCTTTTACATGAGGAAAGGGGCTGCTTACAAAAATGACCCACATTTCCAAGCCTCCCCAGCAGGGTCAGCAGGCTAAGTGATAGGGGCATGGCCCTCATAAGCAAAAGCTCCCAAGCCCCAGGCGTCGGCTCCAGCCTAGCCTCGGGGGAGCTTTTGACTCTTTGTTCATAGCACCTCTACCCTAAGGAGGACAGCAGTCCACAGGGGGACATCTCATCCACTATTCCCACAGGTGGCCAGCTATCACCACTGATTTATGGACTACCTCCTCCACCCGGCACAGACATCTCCTCCTTTCTTCCCGGGAGAGACCCTCAGGTCTCCCCTTTACCGGGACCTCCTACTGTGGAAACTCGCAAGCCTTCTCGAGGACAAGGTGGTGGAACCATTACCCATCATCTCATGGGCAAAGGGTTCTACTCCAGATATTTCCTCATGCCAAAAAGGGCAGGGGGCCTACGTCCCATCCTAGGTCTGCAGAACCTGAACAAGTTCCTAGTGAGGGAGAAGTTCAAGATGCTGTCCCTTAGAACATTGCTGCTTTACCTCCAGCAGGGAGATTGACTATGCTCCTTGGACCTCAAGGATGCTTATACCTACATCCTCATCCACCCCAACCACAGGCAATACCTGTGGTTCGATTCTGTGCGGGACATGGCCAAGGCTCTCGCAATCGAGACAGAGGCTGAGGACCCACATACTGAGGAAATGGAGATACTCCAATATGAAGCACCCCCTAAGGAAACCCTCATGGAACTGGTGCCCTCAATCCTTGATCACATCTTCCTCCGATTGTGGGAAACACCGGCATCGGTTCCAGTCATTAATAGGAATCTTGACGCCATGTGCTGGGTACGCTGAAGCTCTGGGTTTCAAAGGACTCGTCTTCCCCACAACTCTATAGTCATAGAGTCGGCAATGCGCCGGCTTAAGAGCCAAAAAACTCGGAAGGCCTTTCAGGGCTTGATGCTAATGTGCCGGATCCAGTCCTACCAGCTGTATATTGGCATGTACCTGAAGGAACTGTCGAAGGAGCTTGGTGGATTCTCGGCAGACCTCAATGGGGAACCCCTATAGAGGTTCAAGACCCTAACTTTGGCAGTTAAAGAATGTGCAAAGTTTTTGTCCCAGGCAGCCTACGATGGCTTTGAGTCATCTGCCAGGGTGGCCGCCGCAGGCATTGGGGCATGATACGACACCAGGCATGACTGCAGTCATCCGACCTGGAACAATGAGTGCAGGACAAATTGATAGATGTCCCCTGTATAGGAGAAAACCTATTCGTGAAGCCCATGGCTTATAAGACAGCAGAGATAGACCCCAATTATGTGACGAGAGCCAGGCTCTTGAAGATCATCTCTGTGCAGCCCCGGAAGAAAACCCCGGGGAAAAAACCCTTCTTCCCGATGAAGAAAGGAGGCTTTAGTGGTACTCCCAGGCTTTCTCAGCCCCTCAATAGGGCCAGCAACAAAAGGGGCATGATCCCAGAAAACAAAAGGCCCTGAAGTCCCAGGTGCTAACTCTGGCCCAGCCGGGGGGGGGGGGGGGAACTTTTACCTGCCTGGGCCGACCTCCCTACCCCAGTGAGTCCTCTGCTGTCCACAGTGGGGTTCCTAGCCCTGTTTGCCCACAGGTGGACAGCTATCACCATCAATACTTGGGTGCTACAGGTGGTCAGGGAGGGCTAAGTCCTCCACCTACAACAGGCGCCACCCTCGTACTTCCCAGGGGAGCCCACCAGGCCCTCCCCTTCACCAGACTCTGCTCCTCACCAAGCTAGCAGGCCTAATCAATGACAAAGCAGTCAAGCCAGTGCCGAAACATCTCTGGCGCACAGGCTTCTATTCCAGGCATTTCCTTGTCACTAAGAGAACTGGGGACTTCGGGCTCATCCTGGACCTGTGAGAGCTCAGCGGGTTTCTGGTCAGGGAGAAATTCAAGATGTTTTCCCTTGGGACACTACTGCAGGGAGTTTGGCTATGCTCCTTAGATCTAAAGGATGCCTATATGCACATCCTAATTCATCCCAGCCACAGAAAATACCTCAAGTTCATGGTGGGAGGACAGCACTACCAATACAGGTTGCTGCCCTTTGATCTGGCCTGGTTGCCAAGGGTCTTCACAAGGTGCCTTGCAGTGGTCCCAGCCCACCTCTGGCTCCAAGGGACCTTCGTCTTTCCTTATCTGGACAACTGGCTCATAAAGGGGGACACAGCTGCAGATGTACAATGCGCTACCGGGCGCATCATCAACACCCTGCAGCACCTGGCATTCGTCATAAACTACTCCAAGTCCTACCTCACTTCAGGCCAGCACATAGAGTTCATAGGAGCACAACTAGATGCCCTCCAGGCAAAAGCCTTCCTCCCCCAGGAGAGGTCAGAACACCTCAGTGAGTTAGCCGCAGAGGTACGAGTGTTGCTCAGAAAGTAATGCCCCACATGTTTTTTCACAGTCCAGAATGAAGATAGAGGTGTGAAATTGAAAGGGTAGTAACTTGGAACTTCAAAGGACACGTGTGTAATTTTACAGTCCGACAAATAGCGAGATGGTAGTGATCCTTCAAATGTCATCTGTGAGTGACACACGTTACAAACAACGAGCTGTAATTGAATTCTTGGTGGAGGAGAAAGAAAGTGTGAGAAACACTCTCAAACGGTTGTGTTCTGTATGGAAGTTCTGCGGTAGATAGGAGCACCGTTGGACGATGGGTGAAGAGAGTAAAGGCTTCAGGAAGTGGTAAAACGGAACTAGAAGATCGGCCGCGGTCTGGGCGTCCTGCCTCAGCCACCAGTCCAGACGAGTTGCAGCGCACTGATGACATTATTTGTGCGGATCGGCGCATCATGAGTCGGGAATTGTCTGTACAGCTTTCCGTCAGTAGAGGTAGTGCAATGGCAATTATTGACTCTTTGGGATGTTCAAAGGTACGTGCAAGATAGGTTCCGTGAAGTCTCACAACCGAACACAAACGCCAAAGGAAAGACATCTGCTCTGATTTGTTGGACCGCGGCCGATCTTCCAGTTCCGTTTTACCACTTCCTGAAGCCTTTACTCTTTTCACCCATCGTCCAACGGTGCTCCTATCTACCGCAGAACTTCCATACACAGCACACAACCATTTGTGAATGTTTCTCACACTTTCTTTCTCCTCCCACCAAGACTTCAATTGCAGCTCGTTGTTTGTACCGTGCGTCACTCACAGACGCCATTTAAAGGATCACTGCCGCCTCGCTATTTGTCGGACAACTGTAAAATTACACACATGTCCTTTGAAGTTCAAAGTTACTATCCTTTCAATTTCATACCTCTATCTTCATTCTGGACTGGGAAAAAACATGTGTGTCATTACTTTCTGAGCAACCCTCGTACACAGACGCTGGACGCTATCTGTTCGGCTCCTACTCCGCCTGTTGTGACACATGGCCTCCAAGGTCCACGTCACCCCATATTTCCGCCTGCACATGAGGGCAGCCCAGTGGTGCCTCCGCTCCCAGTGGACGCACGCCATAGGCAGGTTCAGGGACAGAGTGAAAGTGATCGGTCAGCTGGCGAACTCCCTCGGATGGTGGCCGATCCCACTTGACCTTCAGGCCGGGATGCCCTTCCAGGCACCTAACCCCCAGAAGTCCTCACCACGGATGTCTCTCTAAAGGTCTGGGGAGTGCATTGCGGGAGCCTCCAGACATAAGGGTGTTGGTCCCTGAAGGAATCCCAGATGTAAATAAGCCTGCTAGTGCTCCAGGCAGTATATTTAGCCCTCCAAGCCTTCTGCCACCAATACTGCTCGGTGCTGATTCAGAAAGGTTTGGACAAGTTCCTGGAGGAAAGGTCCATAAACCATTATTAAGAAGGGACACAGGATATCAATGCTTGACCCAGTACAAGCATTGTGGAACCTGTGTCTTTTGGGGAAACTGCTAGGTACGTATGACCTAGATTGGCCACTGTTGGAAACAGGATACTGGGCTTGATGGACCTTGGTCTGACCCAGTATGGCATATCTTATGTTCTTATGTAGATCAAAAATCAGGTCTCAGTGTTCTACGTGAACAAACAAGGTGGGGGGGGGGGGTGGTGCAGGGTCGTATGCCCTCTGCTCCTATGCTGCAATTAGAGGGATGAGACAAAGGGCAGTGTACCCTCCCGGGCCAGGATAATGTCCTGGCGGACATACTGAGCAGGGTCCTCCAGCTGCACGAGTGGCGCCTGGATCCAGTGGTAGCCTTACAGCTATTTCATCTCTGTGGCCATCCCCTCAATGGACCTGTTCACCAGCCCAGGCAACACGCTCTTGCCCCAATTCTGTTTGCAGCAGCCACACCATTCCCGGGTGGCAGTGGATACATTCCTCATCCTGTGAACAGAAGGCCTCAAGTACGCCTTCCCACCGACACCGCTGGTAGCCAAGACACTTTTCAAGATCCAGTGCGACAGAACATCATTAATGCCGATAGCCCCTCGGTGGCCCAGGCAGTCCTGGTTCCCACTGCTCCTCTCCCTATTGGCAGCATTGCCGATTCCCCTGGACCGAGCTCGGGGGCTATTCTCACAGGAGCAAGGCTGTCTCCTGCACCCCAGTTTGGGGTCCCTCTCACTCACAGCTTGGCTCTGAAAGGTTAGCATTAGCCCCCTTCATCCTCCCATGGGACGTGGAGGAAATTCTTCTGGCCTCTCGAAAGGCCTCCATGAGAAGAACATACACCCTCAAGTAGTGCTGATTCTCAGTGTGGTGTATGGAAAAGCAGGCAAACCCATTTTCCTGCTCAGTAAAAGTGGTACTTCAGTACCTGCTTCACCTATCGCAGGTGGGACTGAAGTCCAATTCATTCAGAGTACACCTGTGTGCCATCGCAACGCATCGCTATTCCATTGATGGAAAACCCCTCTAAGCTCAGCCCCTTGTGTCCTGATTCCTGCGGGGCTTCATGTTATCCAAACCCCCCATACGCCCCCCTAGCGGCGGAGTGGGATCTCAGTGTGGTGCTCTCAGAGCTCACTAAGCCTCCATTTGAGCCTCTGGCTGCCTGCCATTTCTGGTACCTATCCTGGAAGGTTGCCTACCTGGTAGCACTCACGTTAGCTCACAGAGCCAGCAACCTCTAGGCTCTGATGAAAGAACCGTCCTACACAAGTTTCTACAAAAACAGGATGGTGCTCCACGCACCCAAATTTCTGCCGAAGGTGGTGTCACCATTCCGCCTCAACGAGGAGGTGGTGCTCTCCACCGGAAGGGCAGAGACCATTCTCCACAATCTGGATTGTAAGAGGTCCCTTTCCTTTTACCTGCAACAGACTTTGGGCCACTGTAAAGCACCACAGCTTTTCGTATCCTATGACCTCAGCCATCTGGGGCTCCCAGTGATTAAGTGAACTCTGTCTATTTGAGTGGTGGACTGCATTACCCTTGCCTATGAGCAAGCAGGGATCTCACTGGACCAGAGGATCACAGCGCACCGCATCAGGGTCATGGCTACCTCCGTGGCAAATCTGCTTTCCGTCCCCGTGATGGAAATCTGCCGGGCTGCCACCTGGTCTTTGGTCCATCCATTCGCAGCTCACTACTGCCTGGAGAGGGAGTCCTGACGGGACAGCGACTTCAGCCAAGCCGTACTCCATAGTCTCTTCGGGGTGTAGACAACTCCTACCTTCCGACCCTTCTGTGTTCAGGCTACCGGAGTACTGGTTCTCTGCCGGACACCTGGGTATTGCTAGAGTCTCTCAGTAGGGACTTCACTGCTGCTGATCACAGTTCACCTTTTAGGGGTCGCCGTGGCGTTTTTACAGGTTCTCGGTAGCCTGTAGCTGGGGAGTCCCATATGTGAGGACTGACCTCCTGCTTATTTCCAGAGAACGCGTAGTTACTCACCTGTAATAGATGTTTGGGGACAGCAGGAATCAGTCCTCACAACCCTCTCTCCTCCCCTTGAAGTTGCTTCCTTACCATATTTTATCTTTTTCCTTGACTGTCTTAGTTATGTCATTTGACGGAGGTAAGTTGGAACCCTTGGGTGGGAAGTGGACCACACATGCGTGGTGCATCTCCCACAGGCTTTCTTTGAAAGCTGGGGAGATGCTACCGTGCGGGCTCCATTGGCGTCAACGTCAGCCTTATGTGAGGACTGATTTCTGCTGTCCCCAGAGAATACCTGTTCCAAGTGAGTAACTACGCTTTACTGTCCATCAAAGTATTTATTTTTTTTTAAATATTCATTATGTGGCATTCTGCATTATAATACCCCATCTCACTTTTCGTAACACTTCTCATCACTTGTATCACTCCATCAATTACGCTCATAGACCTTTCTTCATACCATACATGTATCATTATATGGTAAGGTTTCCAGAAACATCAAACAACTGTTGAAGCTCTGTACTGCTTTTAAGTGAACTGTAGGTAGAAGATATAAATTTATATATATATTTTTTTTAACAGTAAGCAAAACATTGTGAGTAAACAATGCCCCCCCCCCTTTTTTCCACTAAACGTAATTGGTCTAACAGGTGGATATTTGCTCATTCTATATAGTAGCTCCCTAAATATAAGTCTTAATTAGCATTAAGCCTGTAATATAATGGAAGTCCTTATAACATTGTAGGAAAGCTTTCAGGAGAGATTCTTTTTCACAAGGAAAAATTATCCTTTCACAGCATTTTACAACTGCAATCTCGGTAGGAAGAAGTATGGCCTCTAATAGGGCTTGGAGGCATGCATGCAGGCTCTAGTAAGGGCAAGAACTTTGAAAGGAAGGTGTTTTCTTGTATAGGTAAGGGCCTAGAAGGAGCATGAGGTATTAGGTTACCAGAAAGACACCTGCATCTATTTCTTCACCAGAGGAGCTGTGGGGAATTCAGAACATTTGAGAGCTGATCTAGTGGCTTCAGTGTCCACTAAGGTCTCTGTGATTTGTCCATTTATTGGAGTATTGAAAGAAGCATTTGAGATGAGGGAAATTAAGGGGACATAAGGTATTGATTTATGGGCCAAGCTGAGAAACCATCTTGGGTTCTTCTAGGCCGACTCTCTCCTCATCTAGTCAGTCCTCGTCTGAGTCATGGACAAACATAGTTTGAGCAGCCTTGGTTATAGGGGGTCCTCGAGGAAGTCGATCAGGGCACTTAGATTTCCAGTGCCCTGCCTTCCCACATTGAAAGCAAGGACAAGTCAAGTCCTGGTGGGCATTTCTTCTTGGCCCTGACCTCTACTCTCTACCCCTGCCACAGGTTGCTGTAGTAGCAGCTTGAAGGTATTGTAATTGCAGATTCAACAGCTGCTTCAGGTTTTTCTTCTTTTTTTTTTTCTTTTCTTTTTTTAACTTGTTCAAAGCAATTTATTTATTTATTTATTTAACAGTTATTTCTATACCGCTCTTTCCCAAGTATCAAGTGCGGTTTACAAGGAACAGTAAATTATATGGTATGTGATAGTGCATACCTAGTCGTTTTACATAGAACAAGTGAACTATTTACAAGTAACAATATAACGTTTGAACAGTAAAATAAAATAATATAACATATTTACATTGTAGGTACTTACAAATTATATCATGGTTCAATTATATGAGGGGGGTGAGATGATCATTTTAAATGTGACTAAGCACATAATTATAAGATTGTGAGATTCTTCATCTGTATATGTATGTGGCATTGTTAAGTATTATGTAGGGCTCTCTGAACGTCTAATAGCCGCAGCCTGCTATCCTTGCCTGCCAGGCCCCCGGTTGGGAAGGCCGGGAGCGTGACTGTCTGGTTTACATGAAAAGGAGAAATAACCTTGGGAAGGAAGGAGGGCACCGTGCGCAGAACGACCTTGTCCTTGAGGAAGGCCAGGAAGGGGGGCTTGGAGGAGAGAGCTTGTAACTCGGAGACCCGCCTGGCCGAGCAGATCGCCACCAGGAAGACTGTCTTCAGGGTTAAGTCCTTCAAGGAGGCCCTCTTTACCGGTTCAAACGGTTCCCCCATCAGTACATTTAGTACCAGGTTAAGGTCCCAGGTGGGGACGACCGACCTCCGCTGGGGACGCAGCCGTCGTACTGCTCTTAGGAACCTGGTGACGTCCGTGTGCACCCCTAACGGCTTGCCGTGGATCTTTCCTCTATAGCACGCGATAGCGGCTAGTTGTACTCGAAGTGAGCTGTGCGCTAGACCCTTGTCGAACCCTGCTTGCAAAAATTCCAGGATTTCTGGGACTGAGGCGGTCAGGGGCTTCCTATGGCGCTCCGCGCACCATGCCTCGAAAATGCGCCAGACCCTTACATAGGCGAGACACGTCGAGCGCTTCTTGGCGCTCAACAACGTTGAGATTACTGCCGCCGAATATCCGCGCTTCAGAAGCCGCGCCCTTTCAAGAGCCAGGCCGTAAGCGAGAACCGATCCACGTGAGGCATTCGGACCGGGCCTTGCCTGAGAAGGTCGCTCCTGCAGGGCAGCCGCCATGGGTGGTCGGCTAACAGTCTCACCAGGTCTGCATACCAGGGGCGGCGGGGCCAATCCGGGGCTATGAGGATTACCAGGCCCTGGTGAGATTCCACTCGTTGAAGAACCTTTCCGATCAGAGCCCAGGGAGGGAATACATAGAGGAGGCCCTCTGCCGGCCACTTCTGAGACAGGGCATCCAGACCCTCGGACATCCTCTCCTTTCGTCGACTGAAGAATCGGTCCACCTTGGCCGAAGAGAATCTTGCCATGAGATCCATTAGTGGGAGACCCCACCGAGCCACTATTTGGTCGAAGACTGCCTGCTCCAGTTCCCATTCTCCGTGGTCTATTCTGTGCCTGCTGAGGTAATCGGCCGTGACATTGTCCGTGCCTGCCACGTGCTGGGCCGAAAGCGCTTCGAGGTAGACCTCCGCCCACTGGAGGAGAGTGTCTGCCTACTTTTCCAGGGCAGGGCTGCTGGTGCCGCCCTGGTGGTTGATGTACGCCACCGTTGTGATGTTGTCGGAGAGGACGCGGATTGCCCTTCTTCGTACCCGGGGCTCGAGCTTCTTGAGCGCTAGGGTGACGGCCCGTAACTCCAGTCTGTTGATGGGCCACTGAGATTCCATCGGGGACCAGCATCCCTGAACGAACTGGTCCTCGCAGTGTGCCCCCCAGCCTGACAGGCTGGCATCCGTCGTCAAGAGGACCCACTGGGGGGGCTCGAGAGGCATTCCCCGTTCCAGGTTTCTCGGGCGTTGCCACCATCGAAGAGCTCGTTTGGTCCGCGGAGCACAGGGTAACTGTGTTGTCAGAGGATGAAGTTGCGGAGACCACCGACGCAATAGGGATCATTGCAATGGGCGCATGTGGGCTCTGGCCCAAGGTACTACCTCTATCGTTGCTGCCATCGTGCCCAGGACCTGAAGGTAATGCCATGCTGAGGGGTTTCGCCTGCTTAGGAACCGAGTGATCAGAAGCCTTAGGTCCCTGGCCCGGGATGAGGGCAAGAACACTCTACCCCTGCCGGTGTCGAACCTTGCGCCGAGATACTCGAGATTCTGGGAGGGGTTCAGCCTGCTCTTTGCTCGGTTGATCACCCATCCCAATTCTTCTAGCAAGCGGACTACTGTGTCCGTCGCCGAGCGACTTTATTTCTCTGACTTTGCCCGGATCAGCCAATCGTCTAGATACGGGTGAACCAAGATCCCCTCCTTCCGGAGGAAGGCCGCTACTACCACCATCACCTTGGTAAATGTTCGTGGAGCTGTCGCTAGGCCGAAGGGAAGGGCCTTGAATTGAAAGTGGCCCGCTGGTACCGCAAACCTTAGGAACTGCTGATGGGATTTTCTGACCGGGATATGCAAGTAGGCCTCTGACAAGTCGAGGGCTGTCAGGAACTCCCCGTTCCTTACGGCAGCAATGACTGACCGCAGGGTCTCCATCCTGAAGTGCGGGACCCTGAGGCAGCGGTTGACCTGTTTTAAGTCCAGAATTGGTCGGAAGGTGCCTTCCTTCTTTGGCACCACGAAGTAAATCGAGTATCGACCTGAGCCGCACTGATCTGGGGGCACTGGAGACACGGCCCCTAGTGCAATTAAGCGCGTGAGGGTAGATTCCACCGCTGTCTTCTTTGCGGGGGTACCGCAGGGGGACAGAACAAAGGCTGGTGTTATCGGCTTCGAAAATTCGAGGGCGTAGCCCTCTCTGATCACCTCTAGCACCCATTGATCCGACGTGACCCGGGACCAGGCGGGAAGGAACTGTCTTAAGCGTCCTCCTATGGGCAGCTCTTCCCCCTGGGCCCCCGCGGCTTCATTGTTGTTTTCTGAAAGACGAGGAAGAGGAGAAGGAGGAGGTTGCCCCAAAACCGCGACCTGCTCCCCGAAACCCTCGAAAGCCCTGGCCCCTAGAAGGGAAACGCCCCCTGGAAAAGGAGCTGGCTCTGGCGGGGCGAGATCTCCGGAAATCCCTGGGCTGAGTACGTGCCGGGGGAAGTGAGCGGTTTTGCTTCAGTCTATCTTCCGGGAGTCTGCCACCCTTTGACTCGCCCAGATCCTTTACCAATTTCTCTAAATCCTCACCGAACAACAGTTTCCCTTTAAAGGGGAGGCGACTCAGGCGAGCCTTCGAGGAAGTATCCGCTGCCCAATTGCGTAACCAGAGATATCGCCTGGCAGCCACCACTGAGGCCATGTTCTTTGCCAGGCTCCTGATGAGGTCATACTGACTATCCGCCAAGTAAGCTGTTCCAGATTCCAACCTGCTTGCGTTGGTCCGCGTCTCCTCCGAGGGACTTTCGTCTGACTGCAGGTGTTGTGACCACCTTAAACAGGCCCTAGCCACCCAAGCTCCGGATACCGAGGCTTGCAAGGCGAGGGCGCTTACGTCAAAGGCCTGCTTCAAGAGAGTATCCAACTTTCTGTCTTGAGGATCCCTTAGGGCAGCACTGCCCTCCACTGGAATAGTGGTCTTCTTGGTGACCGCTGACACTGCCGCATCTACCCTGGGAGACTTTAGCAGTTCTTTGTCTGTCTCTGAGAGGGGATAGAGACGAAGCATGGACCGGACTCCCCTTAGACTTGACTCTGGTTGGTCCCATTCTTCCTGGATCATCTGTCTCACTACCCTATGTACCGGAAAGACCTTCTGGGATCTTCTAATGGCCTGGATCAAGGGATCCTCCAATGCTTCCTCTTCTGCAGGTGTATCGGAGGACATATTGAGGGCCTTCAGGGACTCGTTAATCAAGGCCGGAAGCTCCTCCCGACGAAATACTCTAATTATCCTAGCCTGGTCTTCTTCTGGAATCTCCCCTTCTTCTAACTCCTCCTCATCCTCACCAAAGTTCTTGTCCGATGGCGTTTCTTCCGGAGATCCCTGGGAAAGGGTCTCCTCTTCGCTCATCCGGAGGCGCTTAGGTGGGACGTCGGAATCTGAATTGGCCACCCTCGCGGGCCTGGCTGTCTTGGCCTCCGCTGCCGAGGGCGCCGCCCCCGCTGTCCCCGAACCTTGCTTACGTAGGCAATATGCCTTGTGGAGTAAGAGAATGAAGTCCGGGGAGAAGAAATCTCCTACCCCAGCCTCCCCTGCTGGGAGAGGGGCGGGGGATAGGGAAGGGGTGGGCAAGTCCGAGGACGTAGACGGAAGGGCTTGCATCCCACTCTCCCCCACTGGGAGTTCGTCTGACCCCTGGGAGGCCTGGGCCATGGTTAAGTTAATGTCCTGCTCCGCAGAGGCCGCCAACGCGGTACAGTTCCTGCAGATACCTGTTTCTGCGGAAGTACCCCTGCGAATTCCACAGGAAAGGCAGCGTGCTTTGGTTGACATGACCCGGGGCTGAGGACCTTCCCGTACCAGAACTCCAGGCCCGTGGAGAGGGACTCTTCTCTACTATGGAGGCTAGCTCTTCCCTTCTCTACTATGGAGGCTAGCTCTTCCCTGGCCAACCAAACCGAGGTTTCTTTCCCCCCCCCCCCCAAGGGGTACCCCAGGGAAGGGACCGGCTATCAATCTTGAGGAAACCAAAGAGCAATTAAATGAAACATAAAGTAGATTTAAAATAGCCAAACATTAAGTTAAAAATAGCGTTAAAAATAAAGTTAAAAATGAATAAATAAATTTAAAGCTAACAGTACTGTTGCTAGTTAAAATTAGGATTCAAATTATTCACAGTTATATCCCTTCTACTTGCGGTTAGCTGTGCTGGGAATCTGTGGCCGATTCAGCGCTGCATACCCGTTGGCTCTACACGTGGTGGGCCTCACCACGTGGAGCCAGGACAGGGAACTCTAAGGCTCTCTCCCGGTCGCGGTCGGACTCTTTCCTTGCTCACTGCCGCCTGAAACCTCTGATTCCTGTGAGAATCGCCGCCTAAGATTTTCCCCGCGGTCCCCGAGGGGGCCGGACTTCGCCGCCGCGTCCTGCAGTCTCCGGACGGGACTGGCGGTATCGGCAGGCCAGCGATGCTGCCTCAAGCGCTCAGCCTCCATGGGGCTTCGGCGCGAGGCAGCAGCGATCCGCGTGTCTCAGCAGCAGAGGAGCAGAGTAGCAATAAACCCTCCTCGATGCTGCGAGTCGCGGTTCTCCTCCGACGCCTGATCCGGTGAGGGGGGGGCGGGTGGAGGAGGGAGAGGAGAGAGACGGAGAAATTAAAGAGACAGAGCTCTTGTGGTTAAAAATAAACACAGCAAAGAAACTGTAGTGGAAATCAAAGAAATTAAAAGCAATTAAATGAAGAATAAAGTAAAGAAATTTAAAAATAAGGACTCCAGTAAGCCCTAGGCTTACGGAACCCTCCAGCTGCTTGGAGGCTGAGATTACTGGGGTTGGTGGGTGGTCTCAGTGGTATTTGTACCGCTCCACCTCCAAAAAGGTTGGGCTCAGCCTCCAAGCTGCTGGAAGGGTTACGCAACCCTGAAGTAAAGGGACTGGACTGGAGTGACGATAAGGAATATGAATAATCTAATTATTCTCTAATAAAAATATTTTTCAGGAGACAATGCTTATCTGTAAACTTATAGTATGCTATGCACACAACCTAGCTACGTTTTGGTCCTGCACAACCTTGCCGTAATTCTGATAGGACACCGGTAGTACATGCGGTTATCAGTGCATCGTACGGCAATACTCTTTTCTTTTTGGATATACATGATCCTCTAGATTCACACACGCTTAATATTATACTTTTCTAGCATAATAGCTTCTTTCAATTAATGGAACAGTTGTGTTTTTTTCCCTTCCCCCCATGATTTTATGGTGCGATGTTTTTATGCTCTGGTCACACACTGTTGTGTTCCAGTTTCTTTACAGCTGCCGTCAATGTTTCTGGAGTGATAATTTTTTTGCATATCTCTCCTTGAGTGTTTTAGTGCATCGTTCGACAATACTCTTTTCTTTTTGAATATACATGCTCCTCTAGATTCACACACGTTTAATATTACACTTTTCTAGCATATTAGTTTCTTCCAATTAATAGCACAGTTGGGGTTTTTCCCTCCCCCCAATGATTTATGGTGCGATGTGCGTAATGCTCTGGTCACACACTGTTGTGTTCCAGTTTTTTTACAGCTGCCGCTTTTGGAGCAACAATTTTTCTGTATATCTTTTCTTGAGTGTTTTAGTGGTTTATACTTGTTCTTAAGTTTACATGCTTTTTCAAGTTTGCTTGCAAAAATCAATGTTTTTAAAGTGGGTTTTTATGGATAAAGTCATATGTTTGCTTATTTATTATTTTATCTATGGCTTTTTATCCTTGTTCTTGTTTGTAACTCATTGTTTTGATTTAAGTAACTGTTTGCAAAATATGATCAGCCGTTTGTAGATTTGCACCTAGTTCGTTTGATTTTTATATGTCCATGCCATTTAACTGTTATGCCACATTGTTGTTTTTTTAATGCTCTCCTCTGTTTATCTGACTTTTCTGTCACATATTCTTTTGTACTTCTCATAATTTGTTTTTATCCATTTAATAGTTTGTAATGCATAAATAGTTGTTTATTGTTGTCTGTATGTATCTAGTATTCAGTTTATTTTATATGCTTTTGTACCTCATATTTTGGTTTTATCCATTTAATAGTTTGGTATGCATAATTAGTTGTTTGTTGTTGTCTGTATGTATCTAGTATTCAGTTTATTTCATTTGATTCTCGCATATTCATATCTTTTTATTGTTATGCTATATGGTTTTTTATCCTTTCACTTTCATTCACGTCTACAATTTTAATGCCTTTCAGACTGGGAACAGCGTCTACTGCACCACATAGACGTGCTCATCTGTGTGGTTTCCTGGTAATCTGTTATCTATAACATAGTTTTACTCATTTTGTATGATGTTCATATCCCCTTGTTTATATATTTTATATTTTTGTTTATTTTATGTATTTTTGTTTTTTAGACCCCTGACCAAGGCTGCGGCCGAAACCTGTTAAGTTGGGTCCTTAATAAAGAATTTTAATTATCATCTGGTAGGCTGTGGTCATACTTCCGCTATCTCCTTCTGGTTGTCTACCTGCGGAAGAATATCTTCTTTTTCTTCCCCTCTTCCTCTGAAGCTGCTCAGAGAGGCGCAGAACTCTTTCGGGGGGGGGGGGGGGGGCTAGGTTATGACTGGAAATGAGCTGATAGGGCTAGGATATGACTGGAAATGAGCTGATGGAGTGGCTAGGACTGGAAATGGAATTATTGGGGGGCTAGGACTAAAAATTGAATGATTGGGGGCTTGGATCGGAAATGAGCTGATGGGCAGAGCTTGGACTGGAAATGTGCTGATGGGGAGCTAGGATAGGACTGGTATGGACTGATGGGGCTCGGATTGGAAATGGACGGAGGGGAGCTTGAACTGGAAATGGACTGATGGGGGTTGGGCTGGACTTGAAATGGACTGACTGGGGGGCTTGGACTACATATGGGCTGATGGGGGGGGTGGCTAGGATTGGAAATGGACTGATGGGGGGGCTAGGATTGGAAATGTCTGTTGGGGGGCTAGGATAGGACTGGAAATGGGCTGATGGGATAATGGGACGTATGCTGGGTGGGTCTATAACTAAAAGGGAGCTGATGTTGAGGGAGGACTGGAAGGGGATGGGACTGGGGGATTGAGGATGGAGAAGGGAAAAGATATTTTGTGTGGGAGGGAAGAAAAATCTACGAATAGCCGCGTATTTGGAGAGATAAGTGGGAATTGAGGATGGAAAGGTGAAATTCGAGTGGATGAAAAAGGAATAAAGAAGGAAATTGAAGAAAGAGCAAAAGGGGAAAGATGAGTATGTTAGAGCAGATATACAGAAAGAATGGAAAAAAATGAAAGAGAGAAGAAAGGACAAATGGACAGCAGACAATGGAGAGTTAGCAGAAGACACGAAGAAACCAGAAGAAAGTGACTGGAGCAATTGCAACTGAAACACAAAATACCCGAACAAAAGGTAGAAAATACTTTAGTTTGAATTTGTTAACTGGAATATGTCAGCTCTGGGAAATGTGCATCACTAACGTCTTTGATTTTGTTTAGTACAAGAGGAAATTAATGTATAGTTTTATTTCTCCAGTGGTGGTATACATTCCAAGTTTGGCTTTTGGGGATCCCAGTTTAATTATTGTCTTCCTATTTCTAAATTGTGGCCCCTTGTTCTTTGTTAGGTGACGGTCTATGTTCTGCATGTGTAACCCGACCTAAGATATTTTGTTCATGTAGTTTTGTGGTAGGCGACGGCCTATGATCCATGCTAATTGAACTAAGCAGACAGGCCTGAGCAGCTTGACCTGTAACTGAAGCCTGTAGTTAGGCCCAGAGGAATGAAAACCCCCCTGAATGATGACACCATAGAATTGAAACTTAACTCAGTTTAACTGAACATAGCTAAGCAGAAACGAAACTTATAAAAGACAGAAAACAGCTCTAATTGGTACTGATAAGAGAGCACAGCTTCTATGGAATTAATTAACTCTGCAAAAAGCAAGGTTACAGTGCCCTGCTTCCCATATGTTTTAACAAGCTCAGCGACCTTGGAGGAGAGAAGTAACAAGTTGGAGACACTGACCATTGTAATTGGGACTAGAAGGGGGGCAACCAGGTGCTGGGCCCAGACCAGAGTCCCGATTGGGTAGCCATATCAGTACCGGGACCAATAGATGGGTGAGAGGGGTACTGGGACCAATGAAAAGTTTGCCTATGCTTAGAATGGACAAGAAAGCTATAAAAGTTGTTGTTTTACTAGAAGCCATTGCTCAGCCATTTTGAAATTGCTTATTGCTTGAGCCATGTGCACATTAAACTGGCTTGGATCCTTGAAAAGACTCCTGGATTTATTTATTGCATGCTTATCTGCTGCTACAGTTTCTATTTGACAGTGCCACTTGTTCTCTTTTCCTAATAGGAGAAATGTATTGGTATTCTCTGAGATTTATTGGTTTAATATTTGCAGTGTTGCCTTTTGATAAGAAGGGTTTGGTGCTTTGTGAGTCCTGGCAGTGCTGTTATGATACGGCAGGTTTGCTATGGGTTCTAAATGGGCAGTGTGTATAGTACTTCCTAATGTGCCTGGCAGTTGGCACTACAGTATAATAATGTTGAAATCTGGTAGTCTGTCTTTATCCAGACACTCTTTAAGCCGCATGTTTGTTGAAAGTTAGGGTACATTAACATTATGCAAATATTTATGCAAATGAGGCCCCGCAATGAGTCTCTACACATGGCCCCACATCCCACTTAGGATGAATCTCTGAATCTCTGTCTGCAGTTAGCTCAGTCAGAGCATGGAGCCCTCTGCTCTGGGATCACTGTTCTATTCTCCATGGACAAGCAGAAAGTCCATGGAGGAAAGGTCCATAAACCACTATTAAAAAGGGACCCAGGATATCAATGCTTGGCCTAGTACAAGCACTGCAGAACCTGTGTCTTTTGGGGAAACTGCTAGGTACGTATGACCTAGATTGGCCACTGTTGGAAACAGGATACTGGGCTTGATGGACCTCGGTCTGACCCAGTATGGCATTTCTTATGTTCTTATGTTCTTAGTGAGCTCCAGACTATAGTAAGTGATCCACCCTATACTAAGTTTTTCAATAGTAGTGTACTTCTGCGCACTCATTCAAAGTTCCTTCATAAAGTGGTGTCAGAATTCCACCTTTATCAGCCTACCAACATTTTTACCTAGGCCTCACACCCATAAAGGTGAAAACAATTGCACATACCCGACTGCAAAAGAGCATTGGCCTTCTAAAGCCCTTAGAAAGTATATCCAACTTTGTTTCTTTTTATGCCAATAATCTGGGGGCTGCTATCAAGAAATGCATCTTGTCCAGTTGGCCAGTGGATTGCATCTTTTTTATTTATGCCCATGCAAGCCTGACTCATGGCTCATAATATCAGCGTTATAGCTACTTCAGTAGCCCACTTGAGATCAGCCTCCATGGAGGAAATATGAATAGAAAGCCCATATTGGAATCTTGCATAAGTCCTATCTCATTTCCGTCTAGGAAGAGACACCTGGCGAGACAATAGGTTTGGCCAGTCTGGGTTTCAGAATCTGTGTGAAGAATAAAATCCAATTCAATCCCTCCTTACCCAATTATTTTTTATCCCAGGTTGCCTTTTAATAAAAAAAATGGTAAGATTATGCAAAAAGGCTGGTTGCCATAAAAATATGTATATATTTAGTTCTGTTTGGTTATGCTTTTTCTTTTAAAGCAGCCTGTAGTTAAGGATTTCCATTTCTGAAGGCAATCTATCCCATTTGTCTGTGAAGAAAATGAAGTTAGTTATTTGTAGCAGGTGTTAAGGGTGGCAAACAAGGCAGTTACCCTTGGCCCCTGTACCATAGGGTTTCCCATATCTGCCTCAAGATGAAGATATAGCCTGCAGGCAGATATGGAAGCCCCCTCACTATTTTCTGTCCAGGGATCCTGCACATCTCCACGACAGGGTCAATGTTATAACAGGATATATCCTCACAAAACCCACCCACTTACTCTAGGAGATATATTCTATACAAAGCTGTAGTATCAGACTCAGGTGATATCACCGGCAGGAAGTGGCATGCAAGCACAGTGATATGCTCCAAAAGGTTTCTAAAAATTTTGGAGGCTGTGGAACTTCTCCATTGGTGACATCACCCATATATGAGGACTTGATATCCTGCTGTCCACGTAGAACACCTGCTAAAAGTAACTTGGTTTATCCTGCTTTCTATGAAGAATATATTATAAGTAAGCAGTTTTGCTCAGAAGACTAACTGAATCTGTTTTAATGCAGTCACTTTATTCAGCTGTTAAGCTGCTATGGTATAGAGTAGCATTAGTGGGGTTTCTGAAGGTAAACATGT
Source organism: Ichthyophis bannanicus (assembly GCA_033557465.1). Lineage (NCBI taxonomy): Eukaryota > Metazoa > Chordata > Amphibia > Gymnophiona > Ichthyophiidae > Ichthyophis > Ichthyophis bannanicus. The sequence continues at coordinate 535,771,650 of CM066033.1, forward strand.
TTGCCTGTAGAAAAATCTGCTTTGAAAATTAGCCAGTACCTTTCCTTATCGGTCCTACAGTTCAGTCCTCCACCACTGGGTAGTGCACCTCCTCCTGCAACATGGAGACTGGACAAGTCAAACTTGTGACATCACCGGGTATATCCTGCTGGTCTTCTCCCATGATCCCCCAGTGTGTCCAGTCTCCATGCAGCATGAGGACGTAGTGAGCCTAGGTGCTGGGCTCACTTGAGAAGCAGTTTAGGAGCAGTTAGTCAGGATTTGATTTACCTTGCATTTCTTTTGCCCTTCTTTAGGTGTAATCCTGTAAATTGAATTCATTTTCATTTTCATTTAATTTCATTTACTTTTACTTTATTTATTTTCACCTAGTCTGCCTTAGTGTTAAGGGGGGTTCTGTCCCTTTTCAAAGTTCACGCTGCCAGCTAGCCTCTCTGCTTGGGATTCTTCGGTCTCTGTGCCCGGTGATGATCTCTCCCCCAGGACTGTACGGGGGAGAGCTCTGTGGAACACCTGCATTTTGGCAGTGTCCATGCGGCAGATTCCCATCGCGGCGGGAGCCTCAGGCCGTTCGAGGTTCTTTAGCCGGTGGGCTGGGGCTCGCAGCGTCTGCTACTTCTGGTGGCACGAGGCAGCAGCGTGTCTGGACAGCTCTTCACCCCGCAGCTACAGCGGGGTAACTGCTGCATCCCGACGTCACAAGGGAGTCTCTCGAGTCCGCATGGAGGGTCTCTGAGCTCTTGCCGCCTCTGTGGTGTTTGGCGCCAAACGGGCCTGCTTCGGATTGGCGCCATTTTCTCGGCAGGGCTGAGGCCTCGTGGCGGAGAGCGGAGCAGCCCCGCGTTTGAGCAGACGACGCTGTTCCACGCGGCTACACCCAGATAAGGACTTCCTTTTGCTGTTACTTTTAATTTTAATTCTAAATTTAATTTCCTTTTAATTTTAATTTCCTTTTAATTTCATAATAGTTCTTTGAATGCAATGTGATTGGTTTGGGTTTTACTTCTTGGGGGGTGCCTTTACCTTTGTCTGCATTCTGGCAGTTAGCGACGTCTGTCAGCAGCAGGTTTCCGTGCCAGGATTTGGCCATTCAGGGTCATCGGCGGCACAACCACCTACAAATTGAGCCCTTTCTGAAATTGTCATCTACATAAGGATGCTATTCCCATGTTTATACGCTTGGAAATTGTGCAGACAGCCTCTAAATGTCGTTATGCCATCTGCAAATTTGATCGCCATGCTTGCTGATCTCTTTTCCGGATCATTTCAGTGCAATAGATGTTACCAGATGCCAGTTCCAGTGCAGATCCCGAGACATTCCACTATTTACGGGTCTCCTGTGAGAAAACTGGCCATTTAGTCCTATTGTGTTCCTGTTTTTGATCCATTTCCCATTCTATAATAGCACATCATCTCCTTCCTCAGGAGAAGTTCATAAGGGGCTTTGTCAAGTACCTTCTAAAACATCCAGATACATATCATTTGGCTTACTCACATGTTTATTAACCCTTTGAAAAGACAGCTTGGTGCTGCTTTTCAGAACAAGTTCTATCATTTAACTGGCACTGAACTCAGATTCATTGGTCTGTAGTTTCCAAGATCGCCTTTGAAGCTCTTTAAAAAAAAACAACAAAAAAACAATTAGTGTTACATTAGTAACTCTTCAATCTTTAGAGATCATTAATACTAATGTTATGATTGAGCCTGGCTGATATTATGAATGATCACTATTAGACAAAAATTAGCTAGGTTAAGACACTTTGATTTGGTTTTCTGCACTATGTTATCAGAGCGCAGCTTGCCCATTTGGCGGGAACACTGCCCATCTGGGCCATCTGGGGAAAGGCCCCTGCTGGGGATCGTGAGAAGTGTTGCTGGATGGCACAGTCCGGGGCTTAGTGTTCCAGGGTCCTGGAAGGGTTGATAGCGGCAGTCAGGCCTCCCTGTCTTTGCTATGACGGTCACCTAGGTTCAAGCGTCCTGTGTTTTGGGTGACAGGAGTGGGACACCTGGACATGTGGTGCTGGATGTTGGATAGGCTCATACTTCTTAGGTGCACTCTCCTTGAGTGCGTCTGTATGTCTGTGTTCCGTCTGTGATCTCATGCTCAGGTGATTGTTGCAGCAATGACAGAGATCGCTTGGGATATCGTGAGCGGGGTTGTCATGGTGTTGCATGGGGTTGCCAATGCAAGACGGGGCCATCCTGAGGAGTTTGGGCCTCAGTCATCAGCTTTCCCTTCGATGGCCCGGCTGTCCTGGAGGCACCCCTCCAGATCCGCCGGTCCAGTTCTTCTCTGCCTCTTCTCAATGTGGGCAGGGGGGCTGGCAGATCTGGAAATTCACGTCCACTGCACGTTCTACTGTTTTACCTCTGTCTTGGGGTTCTGAGGTCATTTATTCCCAATCATTTGTTTGGTGGGGTGCTGCTGTCTGTTGTGCAAGACAAGGTGGTCAACAGTCGGAGGCTGTCGTCTATTCCCCTTACCCCTGAAGGTGCTCACAATTTAAGTTTTTTGTACCTGCGGAGGTGTATGTTGTTAAAGGCTAGCAGGCGCACCTGTGGGACCAGAATCCTCGGTTCTTCCGACCTTCCGTTGAGGTGCGCGTGTGGGGTTTACTCCCTTGGTCGGCTAGCAACTTGCTTCACCCATTGGGCCTTCCCTTTCCTCAAGGCATCGTTGCGTCCCACTTCTTCGTGGGGGCTCGCCGCAGGGCTTGGAGTTATGCTCAGCCGGTTCCAGCAAGGGCTGAGTCCTTGGGGGGAGGCTCCAATCCTAACGATACAGGGAGTGCTGGGATCCGTTCAACCAGGTTCCTTCGGGCCCAGCGTACGTCGTCTTTTGCTGGCCGGTTTAGGTCTTCGGGTCGTGGCGGTGCTCTGAGAAGACCAGTAGGCTGCACAGTGCTTGTCTTGGAGCAAGCGCGGGATATCTGTAGGTTCATATTCAAAGCCGTCCGGTTACATGTCCCTCCATTGTGGAATGCTGTACTAGTAGGCATACTTCATATGCTGGGCTTACAAGTTGGCTTCCGCGCTGCTCGTCATCAGCCAAGGTGACTGCCGGTTTAGGTTGTGGAGTCAGCCTGGAGGAGGGGCCTTGCGTTCTCTGGACAATGCCCTGTTCGGTTGTGTGCCTTGTGGCCCTTATGGAGTTGTAAAAAGGAAAAAAAAAAAGAATAATCAAACAGGAAAGCCTTCCTAATTGTCCCCACTTCTTTTTTTATAAGGTTCTGTCCCTTTCTTCCGGGAGCTTGGCCGGAGCGTGGTTAGACTCAGCTACATTTTGGGGATCCTTTAGGTACAAGGCATTTTAGTGTACGCAGCACGCCCAGTGTTCCATCGTCTGACTGGAACGGTACGCGGTATGTCAGCCGTGGCAGGCGTTCACGGACACGGTTGCGGATCGAGCGCTGTAGGTGCTGTCTGAGATCTCCGGGATGGTGGCCTATTTCGATCGGCAGGGTGGAGTCGGTCGGGTGGTCAGGGTGGCCCGAGCGAAGGGACAGCGTGCGCGGTTGAAGCCTTGGCGGCCTGCGTTTTGGTGGGGACACTGTGGTGGCGAATGTCCTTAGCGGGGTCCGAGTTTGACGGAGGACTGAGATTGCATCAGGCGGTGTGCGCGCCGCGTGTGCTCAGATGCGGTCAGCCCATATTGGACCTCATGGCGACCTGTCAGTCTGCGGCGACGGGTCGATGTTTAGCAGAGGACATATGAGGCTACTGGATAGCGTCGACGCATTGGTACGGGGCCGTGGCCCGGTCCATTCTATGCCTTTCAGAGGTCATAGTGAAAATGGCCGACTGGGTCTGGTTGCTAAGATATGTGCTCTTCATTAGTCAGTGGGGACCATTAACAGTGTATTCTGCAACATTTGCGTGAGCTTGCATAATCTTTACTTGCAACCAATCGAAATAACTGTCCAAAACCAGTTGATGCAGTCACTACTTAAATTTGCCTCGCTTGACAGTAAAAAAAAAAAAAAAAAAAAAAAAGACATATTTATTTTATACCGATAGGTCACTCACAGCATATTTGGCGATTCCTCGTCCTGGTGTTAATCATGCAGATAATTTCTGCTCTAGTTGTGGTGATGTGACTTTTACATCATAAAAATGGCATATGACTGTGGCGGTTCAGAAAGCCTACAATTTATATTTTGGCTGCAGAATAAAAGATCATGATAAAAGCTAGGCGCCACACATATGCTGCAATACATGTGTAGCAGATCTCAGGCTGTGGATGGATGGGAAAAGACCATCAAAGTCTTTTGCGGTTCCAATGATCTGGAGAGGGCCCATGGATCACGTCGGCGATTGCTACTTCTGCATGGTTCCTCCAATTCCAGAGGGCATATCCAGGTGATGTAAGCGGTTGGCCTACTGGCATTGCGCCATGGGCGTGGCTACCAGAGTCTCCTTTCTTTTTTGTCACACCATGTAAGACTCCACATCTTCTGAAACAACGCTGGACTCTGGGGCACTTGACACCCTCTTATATGCCCTTGGTGGATCACGCTTGGTTTATTGCAACTCATTGCTTAGCTGCATTCCACATTCTCAATTAGACTCCAACTGGTCCAGGACATAGCTGTAGAGCTACTTTGTGTTGCAAAGAATAAAGCCCTTAAGAGGTGTGACAAATATGGTGTTTGACGCTGGTGGTTTTTCCATTTCCCTCATTTTGCTTCCCACCTCTGTCTGGATGGACCTTGGTTCCGTTCTCCCTCGTGGAATCCGGCTGTGCCTTTCTAGTTGTCGGTTTGGGACTTACGCAAGAACACTTTGCTTGTAACCTGCGTTCCTTGGACTTTAGGTGAGGTTCCGTCGCTTTCTGGGAGGTCTCTTCGCTGCCTGTCCCTCCGTGGAGGCGGGTTCTGCGGGAGAGCAGCGGTTGCTAACACTTGACACCCTGGTGGGGTCGAGAGCCAAGGGGGAGCTCAAGCGGATTTTTCAGGCGGAGCTCCGGTAGCCTTCTCAGTAGGTCTGTTTCTAGGGCGTTCAGTGTGTTTGCGATGGCGAGTTTGTCTTTCTGAAGCACTAGCGCTGCTTGGGGCAGAGTTCTGTGCTGTTTTCACCAGTGAAGAGGATCCAAGTGGGCTCTCGGTCGTGTCTTCCTGGTTGGCTTACCGCCTGTTGACGTGAGGAGCGGGCTAGGGTCGGTGCCTGCTCTGTTTGTTTAGGGGCCGAGCCGACTGGATAGGTCCCTCCCAATGATTACTGCTCTGGTACATCCCAGTGGTGGAGGACTGAACTGTAGGACCGATAAGGAAATGGAAATTACACTTACCTGGTAATTGATGTTCCTTGAGGGAGTACAGTTCAGTCCTCATTCCCGCCCGGGGATGGATGTTTCAGTTCCGAGTATGCTTTCGGATCCTAGAGTCGGCAACGGGCTCTGATTGGCAGGTAATCGCGAGAGCAACCTTTTCTGCCTATACTCTTCCTTAGTTCTCCTTCCTTCTAGCTCTCTGTCTTCCGCTGTTTGGTGCGCAGGGGGACAGGGGCACGGAGGAGGGTATGTTCGGCCTTTCTTTTTGGGGCCCTGTGATTTTAAAGTTGAAGTTTGAGCATAGCTTTGTATTTAGTACTTTAACTGGTTGTTTGTTTGCTCCTTTGAGTCTGCTTTGACAGTAGGTCACTGGGGGATCATGGGAGAAGACCAGCAGGATATACCCGGTGATGTCACAAGTTTGACTTGTCCAGTCTCCATGTTGCAGGAGGAGGTGCACTACCCAGTGGTGGAGGACTGAACTGTACTCCCTCAAGGAACATCAATTACCAGGTAAGTGTAATTTCCATTTTGTGAGAAAGGATGGTGCTGTAGATTGGAGCAGGCTGGTGGAAATATGTACAGGGATCTCATTTTTACATACTCTTGCTTCCTTCTGTTTTCCCTGCATAGTTTGCAAATGCAAAGTAGACAGGATGAAAAAGCCATCCTGCGTCACTGATCAGCTGGTGAATTTTCAAAGGGATGCTGTATCAAGAGTTTTTCAAAATCTGCTTGCAGGCGTGCAAGATAACTAGATGAAAATAGCTCTCTTAGGGGCCTTTTTGTGAGCTGTTTAATGTAGGACTTAGTGTATGTTAATTAACGCAGTGCTAATACCTGCATTAAGCAGTTATTACAGAAAGCAGCATTTAGGGGTGAGTAATGAGCGAGAACTGCATCTTGTAGTTATTACGGAGGTTGTTGTATGTTAATTGTTAATGTGGTAGATAATGCAGAACAATTAATGACATCTCAAGATGTGTAGCTAACCGTATTGCACAATCTCCAGGAACAAGCAGGAATGTAGTCTTCACATATGGGTATCGTCGGTACCGACGGAGCCTGCGCGGGAACGCTCCCCAGCGTCCAAAAGGAAAGCTTTTGGGAGCATCCCACAGCGCATGCGTGCTGTCTTCCCGCCTCACTGCCTCTCTCACTTCAGTTATTCATTTTCCACAGAGCCGACAGGACGTCTCTCCTGTCACTGCAGAAAACTTTATCTTCTTTCTTGTTTTTTGTGGTCGCGTCTGCCTTCATTCAACGCCTACCAGTACCGCCGGTTCTTTTTTCTTATTTTCTTCTAAAAAAAACCCACAAAACTTTTCTTCTTTTCTTCGGTGCCTCACCCCTCCTGCGGTTAGGCACCATTTTGGGCACTAGGCCCAAAAATCTCCAGACATGGAGAAGCCAACTAGTGGTTTTAAAAAAATGTTCAAACTGTGGCGGTATTATTTCCGTCACAGACACCCACAAATGGTGTCTCAAATGTTTAGGAGTGGAGGAGTGGACTAGTGGTTGGGGCAAGGTACTTCAGGCCGGAAAGTCGGGGTTCAAATCCCACTAGAGGACAGCAACCTTGGGCCGGAAGGACTGGGGTTTCTAGTCCCACAGGTGCTTCTTGTGGTCTTGGGCAAGCCACTTAACCCTCCACAGCCCATGTTCCCTGTAAAATAGTTATCTCCAAGTTATAATGCCCTGTTCAATGTAATTTCAGTTTGTTCAATGTAAACCGCACTGATGCAGAATAGCGCGGTATATAAGAGAATGTAAATAAATAATAAAGAAATAAATAAACATTGTCCAGTGGAGTGTCTCTCCTGTAGAAAGATGACCAAAAGGGGCCTGCAGAACAGAGCTGCAAAGACCAGTTCTCTTTTCACGGTTGATACGATGTCAGTTGCATCGACGTCCTCCAGGGCTTCATCTTCCTTTCAGGGATCTCAGGTAACTAAACAAAAGTCTGTAAAGACTAGCTGGTCTTTGAAGGGTAAATCTCCTGCAAAGCATCGAGATGCCACTGGCACTACCCTCGAGGAAAGTACACTGGCAAAATTGCCCCGGTGGGAGTCTTCGGTTTCCAAAGCACAAACGGGGTCTCAGAATGCTCCAGAGGCCTCCACCTCTGCAGAACATCTGTTGCCATGTTCTGGGGTCGTAGCTGCTTCCACCAGTACCGACCAGGCATCGGCATTAGCAATGGATAAGAGAATCCTTGCTATTGAAAACAGTCTAGCATCCCTCTTAGCTGCCTCGGTACCGCTAAGACCGCTACAGACGTTTCAAATGAGCTCGATACCGACACTGGTACCGGCTCCAGGTGGGAAGGCTTCCTCCCATGACGAGCCTCGAGAGTTTCTCCGGCATCGAAGGGTTGGAACCGAAATGCCATGGTACCGATATTCATCGGTACCAACATCTATCGATGCAGCATCGATTGATGCAAAGCTCCGATGAGTCTTCTGATTCCGATGACTCTACCGATACAAGAGCAGTTCTGTTGAAGGATCCATCTCCTTCTCCTGAGCACAGAATGTCTCCTCCAGAAGACATGTCTTTTCAGGATTTCATACGTGATGTAGCTAAAGGGCTTTCAATCACGGTTACTCCTGAGAAGGAACCTAGGGCAGAAGAACTAAGAATTCTGCAATACCCTATGGCTCCCAAAGAGGCAGCGATGCTGCCCATTCATCAGATCCTTCAAGATCTTTTGTTCAGAATGTGGGAAACTCCCTTAACAGTGTCACTGCATTCTCGACACCTCGATACCATGTACAGAGTCCCACCTTCTCCAGGGTTTCAGAAGACTCAGTTACCACACCATTCCATGGTAGTGGAATCAGCCATGCGGAGAATAAAGAGTGCTAAAACGCATTCTTCCAATCCGCCAGGCCGTGAATCGAGGACACTCGATGCCTTTGGGCATCAATACTTTCAATCCTCCATGCTAGCAGCTAGGATTAGCTCATATTCCCTTTACATGGGAATGTTTCTTGAGGAGGTTACAGCGGATCTGGAATGCATGAGCCCTCTTCTTTCTGAAGATAAATGGGGTCAGTACCTCACTCTGCTCAAAATGTCTCCAAATTTGTGAACCGTGCAACTTTTGACTGCTTTGAAGCTATTAGCAGAACCTCTGCTATTGCTATCGGAGAACGGCGCATTGCCTTTCTCCAAGCATCAGATTTAGAGAAGTGGGTGCAAGAGAAGTTAGGAAACATTCCTTGCACAGGTGAAAACTTATTTGGGAAGAATTGGCAGACCAAGGCTAATCAGATTGAATCTGACAATACCACCTTGAATAGACTATCAAAGTCTACAGCCAACCCATCAAAAAAAATAAACAGGCAAGAAGTTTTTCTTTAACAAAAAGAAAAAATCTTACCACTCTTATTCCCATCCAATTCACTGTCCAGTTCATGCTCCCCAGAAAGGGCAGCAACCTAGATAACAAAGAAAGCCGCAAGCTCAAAGAGCTCAACAAGTACAGCCTCCGCAGGGGCTTTGACTTCTACCTAGAGAACTTAAGCATTTTGCCTCTGAAGGGTCCAGAACCCTTGACCATTCCGGGCAGATTATGCCATTTTGCCAAAAGATGGCAACAAATAACATCAGAAAACTGGACTCTGTCCATTGTAGGACAGGGGTACAAACTTCACTTTCTCAGCATGCCCCCATCTCAGCATGCCCCCACCTACAATCATAAAACAATTCAATTCTCAAGGCCCTGTCACCGACATCCTGTGTCAGGAGGTCTCTTCACTTCTTGCTCAGGGAGCAATAGAAGAGGTACCCATATCCCAACGGGGGAGGGGGTTCTACTCCCCCTATTTTCTTATCCCAAAGAAGACGGGGATACAGACCTATCCTGGACCTCAGAGAATTGAACAAATTTCTGTTCTGAGAAAAGTTCAAGATTATCTCCCTTGGAACACTTTTACCATACCTTCAGAATCAGGATTGGTTATGTTCTCTAGATCTAAGAGATGCGTACACGCATATCCTCATCCATGTAAATCACAGGAAGTACCTTCGATTTCTCTTTCAAGGTAACCACTTCCAATACAGAGTCCTTCCATTCGGGCTGGCCTCTGCCCCAAGAGTCTTCACAAAATGCATGGCTGTAGTAGCAGCATTCCTGAGAACTCTGGGGATATTCGTCTTCCTCTACTTAGACAATTGGCTCATAAGAGCACCAACAACTCCAGAAACAGAACAAGCTGTTTCTCGTGCCATAAGAATTCTCCAATATTTGGGTCTGGTAGTTAACCACCCAAAGTCTCACCTCACCCCTTCTCAATCCCTAGAGTTCATAGGGGCTCGCTTAGACACGCAGCAATCAAAGGCATTCCTGCCACAGCCGGTCTGTCTACGAATAATAGAATTGGCTTCCTAAGCAGTAAAGAAAACCCTCCTAACTGCCCGGGAAATGCTCCAACTGCTGGGACATATGGCATCCACTGTACATGTGGTCCCTTATGCCCGCCTACACATGCGAGCGGCTCAGTGGACCCTCTCTTCGCAGTGGACACAAGCCACAGGTCGCTTAACGGACAAAATCAAGAATTCAACATGTCTCGTTTTGTCCCTACAGTGGTGGCAGTCCCTCGAAAACCTCCTGGTAGGTTCCCCCTTCCAGCAACCACTGCCCCAAATCACCCTGACGACAGATGCGTCCAAGCTGGGTTGGGGAGCTCACTTGCACGATCTTTCCACTCAGGGTCTCTGGACCTCACAAGAGGCCTCTCTTCAAATAAACCTCTTAGAGCTAAGAGCCATTTACATTGCTATGATAGCATTTCAGGCCCAGCTCAGTCAAAAGACAGTTCTGGTCCAAACTGACAATCAGGTTGCCATGTTTTACATAAACAAACAAAGTGGAACGGGCTCTCTGTCACTATGCAACGAAGCTTTGTGACTATGGGCCCTCGCCAGAGAGCTCCAAATTCATCTTGTAGCGGTATACCTTCCAGGCATTCAAAGTTTGTGGGCAGACAAGCTCAGTCGAATACTGCTGTCAAACAAGTGGTCTCTCCAGTCAGACCAACTGGCTCGAGTGTTCCAAACCTGGGAAACACCAGATATAGACCTCTTTGCAAGTCCACAGAATGCCAAACTTCCCCGGTTCTGTTCCAGAATTCCGGCTCAATACTGTCTAGCAAACGATGCTTTCCAGCTTCATTGGGGTCAGAACTTCCTCTACCTTCCCACCCTTTCCCCTAATTCCCAAAACTCTTTTCAAGCTTCAGAGAGACAGGGGTTTTATGATTCTTATAGCTCCACGTTGGCCAAGGCAATCGTGGTACCCTCTGCTTCTGCGTCTCTCTCAAGCAACACCTCTAGAGTTGGGATATGCTCCAGATCTCCTTTCCCAGGAGAACGGAAAGCTTATGCATCCCAATCCTCAGTCCTTGCATCGCTGGGCATGGCTGCTGAAGGCATAGAACCTTTAGATATCCACCTCTCTCAGCAAGTGAAGGATATCCTTCAAGCTTTGAGAAAACCTTCCACAAGGCGTTCCTATGCTTTCAAATGGAAAAGGTTTTCTATATGGTGTTCAAAAAAGGGGCTTAACCCCCCTTTCCGTGCCCATGGAGTCACTTCTGGAGTATCTCCTCTATCTTTCAAATTCCTTTCTTAAGACAAATTCAGTGCGAGTCCATCTCAGTGCTATTGCGGCTTTTCACAAGCCCCAAGATGGACAACCAGTCTCTTCTCATTCACTTGTGTCAAGATTCATGAGAGGTCTACTATTGACAGAGCCCCCCATAAAGCCGCCACCGGTGGCATGGGACCTGAATCTGGTTCTTGGACAGCTTATGAAGCCGCCTTTTGAACCTTTAGCCACTGCAACTTTAAAATTCCTTTTCCTGGAAGGTCATTTTCCTAATTGCGATAACTTCTGCTAGACGTATTAGTGAACTGCAAGCTTTAGTGGCTGACCCTCCTTATACAAGGTTCCACCATGATAAAGTAGTCCTCAAGACTCATCCACACTTTATGCCAAAGGTGGTTTCGTCTTTTCATTTAAACCAGTCTGTTTACCTTCCTGTATTCTTCCCTAGGCCTCATGCCTCCAGTGCAGAAAGGAACCTTCATACCTTAGATTGTAAAAGAGCTTTAGCCTTTTACCTTCAAAGAACTGAGCAACATAGGAAGTCTTTTCACCTCTGTGTTGCTTTTGATTCTAGTCATTTGGGACTTCCAGTTTCCAAACAAACCCTATCTAAGTGGATTGCAAACTGCTTATCTTTCGCTTATGATAGTAAAGGTCTTTCCCTCGAGGGCCATGTTACAGCTCATAATGTCAGAGCAATGGCAGCCTCGGTTGCTAATTTCCGCTCTGTGTCTATAGATGATATCTGTAGAGCAGCTACTTGGGCTTCAGTACATACCTTCACAGCCCACTACTGTCTGGACAAGGACTCCCGTCGGGATGCCTCGTTTGGCCAGGCTGTCCTACAGCATCTCTTTCAGACTTAATGCAACTCCTTCCCTCCATCCAGGTAGGATCCAGGGATCCATGGGAGGAAATATGACCCTGTTCACACGGGTTCACAGCTCACTGGGGTCATTCCTCTGGCATCTTTCAGCTGGGGAGTCCCCATATGTGAAGACTACATTCCTGCTTGTTCCTGGAGATAGCGTAGTACTCACCTGTAACAGGTGATCTCCGGGAATAGCAGGAATTAAGTCTTCACAACCCACCCACCTCCCCTAGGAGTTGTCTCTCTCTCTCTCTCTCTCCTGGGCTCAGCTTTAAACTCAACTGAAGTGAGAGAGGCAGTGAGGCGGGAAGGCAGCACGCATGCGCTGTGGGATGCTCCCAAAAGCTTTCCTTTTGGACACTGGGGAGCGTTCCTGCGCAGGTTCCGTCGGTACCGATGATACCCATATGTGAAGACTTAATTCCTGCTGTTCCCGGAGATCACCTGTTACAGGTAGAGTAACTACGCTTTATCTATCATGCAGTTAATGTATGGTATCAAATAATTTTGTCCGTTAAGTGCATGGCACCCCTTCCAAAAATGCTGGGAATGCTTCCAACAGGTAATGCAGAGGTTTTGCAATTACAGCACAATAGGGCATGTTTACTAAAGGTCATGCTGACCCTTCTGACCCTGGTTCTCTATCGTTTATGAATGCTTCTATCTATCTCCAGGAACAAGCAGGAATAAGTCCTCACATATGGGTACGTCGGTACTGAAGGAGCCCGCGCGGGAAAGCTCCCCAGCAGGAAAGCCTTTGGGGCCTCCCACTGCACATGCGCGCTGCCTTCCCGCCTTCCTGACCAACTCTCCTCAGTTCTTCTTTTTCCGCGGAGCCAGCAGGTCGTGTTCCTGTCACCGCTGAAGAAGTTGTTATTTTAATTTATTTCTTTGGCCACGTGTCTGCCTTCCCCGATTCCAGACCGGTACCGCCGGTCTTTTTTCCTTTATTTCTTTAAAAAAAAAAAAAATCTTATTTTTTCCCCAGTTGGTGTGTTTGTTCTGTGAGGCCTCTAGGCCTTCACAAATTCTCCCTCATGGAGAAACCAGCCTCTGGTTTTAAAAAATGCACCAAGTGTAGCGGTACTATTTCAGTCACAGACACTCATGAATGGTGTCTTAAATGTTTGGGGCCTGACCATTCCATTCCGGATTGCCCATCCTGTTCTTTGATGTCTAAACGTGGCTTACAGAACAGGGCAGCCAAGTTTCACATGCTGTTTTCTACAGATACTCCAGCATCGACATCTTCCAGGTCTTCCTCTCCTGATGGATCTCAGGTAACCAAACATTCCTCTGGCAGGTCCTCAAAGGGCAAATCTCCCTCTAAGTATCGAGATACCCCTGGGCTTGACCCTGAGGACCCTGCCCCAGCCAAACAACCCCGGCGGGAAGCTCCGGCTTCCAAAGCTCCTCCTATGGGGTTACAGGTTGACATCGATGGCACGGCCTCGACCGATCACCTGTTAGACTGCTCTGGGGTACCGGCTCAATCATCCGATACCGACATCCAGACAGTCGTGGCATCTATGGATCACACAGTTCAATCCATGCAGCAGGCCATTATGGCTTTTATTAAGGCTGCGACGCCCTCGGTACCGCACCCTGCGGTACCGACTCCGGTTCCGGTACCACAACCGATACCGGTACCCAGGGCATCCACATCGACCAGGATATCTATTCCGGTTCCCGGTTCCGGGGTGTTTCCCGATACCGATCCGGTTCCGGGTACCCCCAATGTCGATACCGGTCGATACGCTTATCGATCCCTGGAAGCAAACAGACGATACTTTGAGTCTTCTGATGATTCTGATTCATCAGATGACTCTGCTGAAGTATCCCTTACTCTACCTGAGGAGCCCTCTTCTCCAAAAAGGAGAATGTCTCCTCCAGAGGATTTATGCTTTCAAGACTTCATCATTGAAGTAGCTAAAGGTCTTTCTATTTCAGTATCCTCTGAAAAAGAACCTAGAGCAAAAAGGTTAGACATTTTAGGATACTCTAAGGTTCCCAAAGAGGCAGTCACCTTGCCCATCCATGAAATTCTTCAAGAACACATGATGGACTTATGGGAGACTCCTCTCACCCTATCTCCACATTCTCGTCGTCTGGACACCATGTATCGTGTCCCCCCTTCTCCTGGGTTTCAAATAACTCAGCTCCCTCACCACTCCATCGTGGTGCAGTCAGCTATGAAAAGGATCAAGAGTACAAAAAGACACTCTTCTACTCCTCCAGGAAGAGAATGTAGGACTCTGGATGTTTTGGTAGAAAAATCTTCCAAGCAAGTATGCTTATTGGCAGAATCAATTCATACAGCCTCTATATGGGCATGTTTCTGAAGGAAATTGCATTAAAAATATGCCATTTTCTCCCCTTTATCCCAGAGGATAGAAAGGAGGAGTTCCTTCTTTTGCTGAAGCATACCCAAGATATTTCAAAGTTCTCCAACAGAGCAGCCTTTGACTCCTTTGAGGGTGCTAGCAGAGCCTCAGGTATTGCCATAGCGGCTCGCAGAATTGCTTGGCTCCAGGCCTCTGACCTTGAACCCTGGGTCCAGGATGGATTGGGAAATTTGCCCTGTGCAGGTGAGAATCTGTTTGGTAAGGAGTGGCAAATCAAAGCCACTCAAATGGATGCAGAAAATGCTGCTTTAGATAGACTTTCTAAGTCTACCTCTACCCCTGTCAAGAAAAAATCTTTCAAGAAGCCTTTCTACAAGAAGGCCAGATTTGCCACAAATACTGGCCAACAATCTTCTGCAGCTCGCTTTACTCCTAAGCGTCAGCAGCCTAAACAGGCCAGGGCAAAACCTGCAGGGGCTGCTACAGCCCAGCAGTCCCAACCCCCTCAGGGTTTTTGACTTAAAACTAGAGAACTTAACCTTTCTGACTCTAAAACATCCAGAACCTCTCACCATTCCAGGAAGGTTAACTCATTTTGCTCCCAGATGGGAGCAAATCACCTCAGAACAATGGACCCTCTCTATCATCAGAGAGGGCTACAAACTACATTTCTCCAACCTTCCTCCCCATACCAAGGTGAGATGTTTCAATTCTCCCCCATCTCTCCTAGACCTGTTGGGTCAGGAGGTGACCACTCTTCTCGCTCAAAAGGCAATAGAAGAGGTTCCTCTTCTTCAACAGGGGTCAGGTTTTTACTCCCCTTATTTTCTCATTCCCAAGAAAACAGGGGGGTACAGACCTATTCTGGATCTCAGAGAATTGAACAAATTTCTATGCAAGGAGAAATTCAAGATGCTTTCTCTAGGTACTCTCCTTCCATACCTACAGAGTCAGGACTGGCTTTGTTCTCTAGATCTCAAGGATGCGTACACACATATACTCATCCATCCATCCCACAGAAAATTCCTACGGTTTCTGTTCCAGGGAAAACATTTCCAATACAGAGTACTTCCCTTCGGTCTAGCCTCTGCTCCAAGGGTATTTACCAAATGCATGGCAATAGTAGCTGCATTTCTACGCGCCCTGGGAATTTTTGTCTTCCCATACCTGGACGACTGGCTCATCCGAGCTCCATCTCAGTCCGAGGCTCAGACTTCCCTGGATCGCACCAGGCGCATTCTACAATATCTGGGACTTGTGATCAATCTGCCAAAGTCCCTACTCACCCCTACTCAATCCCTGGAATTCATAGGGGCCTGGTTGGATACCACCACTGCAAGGGCCTATCTGCCTCAGGCCCGTTGCCAACGTCTAGTGCACTTAGCCTCTCAGACTCAGTCCAGAAGCCACTTGACTGCCAGAGAGATGCTACAACTCTTAGGCCACATGGCCTCCACAGTGCATGTGGTGCCTTATGCTCGCCTACATATGAGAGCAGCTCAATGGACTTTATCCACCCAGCGGACTCAAGCATCAGGAGCTCTCTCAGACCAAATAGCAAACTCCAAACGTCTCTTTTGGTCTCTCCAATGGTGGATATCCACTCAAAATCTGTTGTTGGGGGCCCCCTTTCAACCCTTGCTGCCCCAAGCAACCCTCACAACAGATGCCTCCCAAACAGGTTGGGGAGCTCATCTTCAAGATCTCTCCACTCAGGGCACTTGGTCTCCACAGGAGACCACCCTTCATATTAACCACTTGGAACTTCGAGCAATCTTTCTGGCTCTCAAAGTTTTTCATAGCCTCCTCAGCAACATGACAGTCCTTATTCACACGGACAATCAAGTAGTCATGTTTTACATAAACAAACAAGGAGGGACTGGCTCTCTGTCGCTTTGCAACGAAGCTCTAAGATTATGGGCCTTCGCCAGAGAGCATCAAATCCATCTCCTGGCAGTATATCTTCCAGGAATCCAAAACTCTTGGGCAGACAGACTCAGTCGAGTTCTGCTTCCACACGAATGGTCCCTGCACATGGATCAGGTTCTCAGAATCTTCCAGAAATGGGGAACCCCGGACATAGACCTCTTTGCAAGTCCGTGAAATGCCAAACTTCCCCGGTTCTGTTCCAGAATTCCGTGTCAGGGAGTTCAGGCCAAGGATGCCTTCCTCCTGCATTGGGGTCAGGCCTTCCTGTATGCCTTTCCACCCATTCCTTTGATTCCCAAAACTCTGTTCAAACTTCAGAGAGATCAAGGGTCCATGATTCTCATAGCTCCACGCTGGCCATGCCAAGTGTGGTACCCTCTACTTCTGCATCTCTCCCAAGCCCCCTCCCTGGACTTGGGAGCGGCTCCAGACCTTCTGTCTCAGGAGGAGGGGACTTTGTGGCACCCAAACCCCAAGTCCCTTCACCTCAGAACTTGGTTACTGAAGGCCTAGACCTTCAAGACTTCAATCTTTCACAGCAAGTGAAGGATATCCTACACGCCTCTAGGAAACCTTCCACTAGGCGTTTTTACGCTTTTAAATGGAAAAGATTTTCCATTTGGTGTGCTCACAAGGGTCTTAACCCTCTAGCACTCCCGTTGAATTCTCTTTTGGAATATCTCCTGCATCTCTCCAATGCAGGACTCAAAACAAATTCAGTAAGAGTCCATTTGAGTGCTATTGCGGCTTCACTTAAGCCCATCAATGGACAACCTGTTTCCTCTCATCCTCTTATTGCAAGATTCATGAGAGGCCTAACCTTAACTAAACCTCCCATTCGACCTCCTCCGGTGGCATGGGACTTAAATTTGGTTCTTGGTCAGCTTATGAAGCCACCCTTTGAACCCTTAGCCACTACCTCCTTGAAATTTCTTTCCTGGAAGGTTATTTTTCTTATTGCAGTCACCTCAGCTCGCTGTATCAGTGAACTGCAAGCCCTAGTGGCTAATCCACCTTATACAAGGTTCCATCATGATAAGGTGGTCCTTAGGACCAATCCCCACTTTATGCCTAAAGTGGTCTCCCCTTTTCATCTTAATCAAGAGGTATATTTACCTGTCTTTTTTCCAGCTCCTCATGCATCCAATGCAGAGAGGAACCTTCATACTCTAGACTGTAAAAGAGCTCTTGCCTTTTACCTCCACAGGACTCAGCAACATCGAAAGTCTTCTCAGCTTTTTGTTGCTTTTGATCCTTCTCATTTAGGACTTCCAGTCTCCAAAAGAACACTCTCCAATTAGATTGCTCAGTGTATCTCTTTTGCTTACCAGAGTAAGAACCTTTCTCTGGAGGGCCATGTCACCGCTCACAATGTGAGGGCCATGGCCACCTCTATGGCTCATCTAAACTCTGTATCCATTGACCAGATCTGTCGAGTAGCCACCTGGGCCTCGGTTCATACCTTTACAGCCCATTACTGTTTGGACAAGGACTCCCGCCGGGATGCCTTGTTTGGTCAGGCTGTCCTTAGACACCTGTTCCATTCTTGAACAACTCCAGCCCACCTTCCCTGAATGGATGCCTGAGATCCATAGGAAGATGAGGAACCTTTCAGGGTCTCATACCCTTCAGGGGATCTCCCCGGCATCTTAGCTAGGGAGTCCCCATATGTGAGGACTTATTCCTGCTTGTTCCTGGAGATAGCACAGTTACTTACCTCTAACGGGTGATCTCTGGGAACAGCAGGAATTAGTCCTCACAACCCACCCACCTCCCCTTGGAGTTGTATCTATCTCTCTCTTTCCTTTCCTCTCTCTATTGTCTCAGCTTTAAAACTCGAACTGAGGAGAGTTGGTCAGGAAGGCGGGAAGGCAGCGCGCATGCGCAGTGGGAGGCCCCAAAGGCTTTCCTTCTGGGAAGCTGGGGAGCTTTCCCGCGCGGGCTCCGTCGGTACCGACGTACCCATATGTGAGGACTAATTCCTGCTGTTCCCAGAGATCACCTGTTACAGGTAAGTAACTGTGCTTTCCTTCCAGACATGATGTTCCTTTCCTTCCTTCTCTACTATATATTTTTATTGTATACCGCCTTACTGTGAATGTGAAGGGTGGTATATCAAGCTCTATAAACATAGTATGCGATTACAATGCTATATCAGTGAGGAGAGCTTTAGAAAGATTTGTGGGCGTGTACTTCCATCCCCTGTGTTGATAGCACATTGTAGTCGTGTGGCACTGTGCTAACCTGCACATAGGTGACTTACCACCCATTGAGGTGGCATTAGGTGCACTCATGCTAATGGCAATGTCTGCACTTAGCATGTACCCATAAGGCCCACACGAAATGCGACACACCATCAACACCCTTATCTTGCCTGGTCTCCACCCACTAATGGACTAACCAGTTAGTGCAAGGTCACTAGCACTGTGCCCAGCACAAAATGTCAGCGCGGCACAGTGCAAGTTGAACCCCATGGCACCTGGTAGCACACTTTAGTAAATATGCCTCAGTAACTGCAAAACCTTACCACACATTACTAATAAGGGCTTAATATATAAGTACTGAAGTAGACAAGAGGAAAAAATATTTAAAATTGAGTAAAATCTGTATATTTTCAGCACAAACTCAAATTTAACTTAAGTAATTTAAAAAGCATTTGTATGTTATATGTTCTTAATCTGAATATGAACATAGACCCTAAAAATAGTCTTGACAGTATGACAGAAACAGAAGAAATCTTTAAGAACATATTAAAATTGCTGCATTTGTTTTTCTTTCTCTAGTAACCAGAGTAAAGAAGCATTCATAGACTGGGCAAGATATGACGATGCACAGGACCATTTTTGTGAGCTTGATGGTAAAGGTTTTTCTGCTTTAAAATAGTCTAAACTTATTGTGTTTTGCTCCAAGTCAGAAATCTTAGCAGGGTGGCAGAAATCTTGTCACTATATTTTACCATTAGCAGCTTCAAAATATTGTCTGATGCCCACATTTCCTGTTTGGTAAAATTAGTCTTGTAAGTGTTTCCCTCCAGAGCTACAAGAGATTACACTGTTGGATGGGTAATATAAAAAAGACACATTATTTGAAAAAAGAATATATAGGAAAGGGGACAGGGTCACCTCTATCGAGCATAAGCCATATCGTTCTTAGGGAGGATATTGAAGCGAATTCAGAGTGTAGACCATCTTTATAGGTCCAAAATAGGCATAAGAAAAAGTAACTGCTATTCTAAGATTCTAAAGACAATTTACCAAAATGATCACATGAAATCACTAATTTTGTGCTATAGTAGCTAATATGCAAATATATCACATGGTATTGTGCATGGAAAAATTAAAACCAGTACAATATCTTTTATCAAGATCCTCAGATTGTGGGAGATATCACTTCTGCTTCTAAACTATGGTGTGGAGGATAGGATGGTGAAGAGATATTGATTTTTGAATGTGCTATGTCTGGTGTCCCTCAGTTGGTTTGCAGCTTGTTGTGCTGTGAGGGTTTGTGTGCATCATTGATGCTGATAGCTAAGCTATTGGTAGCATAACTACTGGCAGGATCTCCCAAGATGGACAGGTCTTAGCTGAGGTGCCAGACTAAGACAAACCACCCATCTGAGCAGCAGCAGAATGAGACAGTGTTGGCGGTGGAGGATCACATTTCTATGACAGCGACAACACAAGCATTACCTGCACGGAAGAAAGGCCTGGCAATCTACTTCCGTATCTTGCCATGAAAACCCAGTGGATAATCATAACAAAATGAATTGCACTATAGTACTGAAAGATGAGACACCTCCCCCCCCCTGGTCAGAAGGCACTCAACTGGCAAAGGGGATGAGCTGAAGATTTTTCAGAGTAAAGTCAGCATTTATGATAATGTTGGATCAAAGCCCTCGGGATGTCTGACTGCTGATGTAGCTGCGCATGAAATGAGAGTCAGAAGCTGCAAAGATGTCTGAAATACTGGGACATAGAATGTACGAAGCATGCACCAAGGGAAATTGGAGGTGGTCAAGAATGAAATGGAACATGTACAACTCGATCTGCTAGGTTTCAGCGAACAAATGGACAGGCATCGGGCACTTTGCATCTGATGATCACATGGTATACCATGCTGAAAGCAAATGACAAAGAAGAAATGGTGTTGCATTTATAATCAAGAAGAAACTGGCAAGAACTGTAATGAAATACAGTGCAATCACTGAACAGTTAATTTCTATTCACTATCAGGAATTCCTATCAACACAACTATAATTCAGGTATATGCTCCAACACAGCTGCAGAAGAAGAAGTTGACGAGTTCTATGAACAAGTACAAGCTGAAATTGACAGAACATGGAAACAGGATTTCTCCAGGAACAAGCAGGAAGTCAGTCCTCACATATGGGTGACGTTGGCGCCGGCGGAGCCCTCGTGCGGAGCAATTCCCCAGCTTTCAAAGAAAGCCTTTGGGATTGCATCGCGCATGCGCGATTCCCTTCCCACCCAAGGGTGCCATCTTGCTCAGTCTCCCTTTTTCCGCGGAGCCCAACGGATGTAATCCAACTTCCCTCGTGTAAAAAGTGCGTCAAAACTCCTGAAGATTTTTTTTCTTCGGCTCGGTTCGACGCCGATTCCCCTTCCCATCTCGGATTCTGTACACCAATATCGAGTCCGGTCTTTTTTTTTCGTTTTTGTCCTTCGTGACTAGCGTTCGTGCTTTTTTTTCTTTTGCACTGGCAGCCCGGTCATTCAACCTCGCAGGGGCCATTTTTTCCCCGATGGCTGCCAGCGGTTTTAAAAAGTGTGATCGGTGTAAAAACTTAATGTCCTTCACCGACACACATGACTGCTGTCTCCACTGCCTCAGGGCCAGCCATGACCCGAAGGTCTGTGGCCCGTGCAGCAAAATGTCCTCTAAGGCATTTAGAAGTAGGCAGCAGCAGCGTGAAAGGATTTTTTCAGAGTCTGAATCCACCCGGGTACGGACCTCGTCAGAAGCCTCGACGTCTCGGGAGCTGTCTGACTCCGAGCATCGTCAGGGGTCTTCTGAGCTGGGGTCTCCCTCGCGGGAACACTGGAGGAAGAAGAAACCTGCGAGGGCGTCATCGTTGGATGCCTCTGATCGGCCTGGACCCTCGCAGACCAGGTTGTGGAGTCCTGACCGCCGCCCCGGGTCCTCGGAGCTGGAGCACCCTGCAAAAGTACTTTGCATGGAGCCAGAGGCGCCGAGGAAGGTAACTGCTGTTGTCCTCGTTGACTCTCCTCTGGGAGAACCGGCATCGGGCCCAGTGGCATCGGGACCCGAACCGGAGGCTGTGGAGTCTTCTGAGCTCGGTCTCAGAATGAGGGCCTTGGAGCGCAGCATGTCTGCCTTCATGGAGCAGCAGTGGGCGCTGATGGCCGGTCTCACCGGTCCATTCGCCCCTACCACTGGGACCTCGACGTCCAAGTCGACCCCGGAGGCCAAGCTGATCCTCAAGACTCTTCTAGCTCGAGTCGATCCTTGGCCGAGGTCTCCCTCGACCTCCTGTTTGAGACAGAGGTTGTCAACGTCGGTGCCCTTGGCCGACAGCGCCGGTGCCCTTGGCCGACAGCGCCGGTGCCCTCGGCCGACAGCGCCGGTGCCCTCGGCCGTCAACGCCAGTGCCCTTGGTGTCGGGGCGGTCGCGATCGAAGCCCTCACGGCCGGAGCCCATCGATTCTTCCTCGGAGGACTCGGCATGGGAAACTGAAGATGAAGAGTCCCCGGACACCTACCGGACCCGGTGTGTCCCATCGGACTCGCCGGGGTCTGAGCCTCGGAGAAGGTCCCCCCGGAGGATACTCTGTTTTCGGACTTCATCAGGTACATGTCCAAGGCTTTGGCATTCCCGGCGGACACCGAGGAGGAGCCTCGAGCTGAAGAGCTCGAAGCCCTCCAGTATGATTTTCCCCCTCGGGAAGCCCTTACGGTACCGGTTCCTCCGATGTTGGAATGGCTGATGCTCCGCATGTGGGAGTCACCGGCCTCAATGCCGGTTCTCAGCAAGCGGGTCGATTCCATCTTTCGAGTCTGCAAGAGCCCTGAGTTCCAAAAGGCACAGCTGCCGCACAACCCCATGGTTGTGGAATCGGCCATACACAGGCTCAAGAGCCAGAAAATGCACTCCTCGGTGCCCCCTGGCAGGGAGGCCCAGAACCTGGACACCCTCGGCAGAAAGTGCTACCAGGGCTCGATGCTATCATGCTGTGTCCAAACATACCAGCTGTACATGGGCATGTACTTATGGGACCTGGCAAAGGAGATTGCTGGGTTCTCAGCTGGCCTCTCTGAGGAACCCTAGCAGCGCTTCAAGAACCTGTCCACTGGGATTCGGGAGTGCTTGAAGTTTGTCTCGAGCAGCCTATAACGTCTTTGAGGCTTTGGCCCGGGTAGCCACAGCCGGCATCGGTGCCCGATGCCAGGCATGGCTAATGTCGTCGGACCTAGAGCCATGGGTTCAGGACAAGTTGGTCGATGTCCCTTGCTGAGTTGACAACCTTTTTGGCAAACCCATGACTGAGAAGGCTGCTGAAATCGAGACCGAGTACTTGACCCAGACAAGATTCTCCAAAAAGGCATCTGCCCCTTCTAAAAAGAAGGGCTCGTGTAAAAAGCCCTTTTTCCCGAAGAAGGGTACTGCTTACCGCAACTACTCCACTCACCAGGCTTCCCCGACTCCCCAACAGGGGCAGCAGGCCAAGGGACAGGGGCATGGCCCGCGTAAGCAAAAGACCCCCAAGCCCCAGGCACCGGCTCCTTCCCAGCCGGTAGGGGTTTTTTGACTGTCACAGCATAGTCTCTCTCCAGCCAGGGGTGAGGCTTTGCACAGGAGGAAAGTTGACCCTGTATGCCTACAGGTGGCCTGCAATAACCACCGATGCCTGGATCTTACAAATAGTCCAAAAGGGCTATTTGCTCCACTTCAACCAGGTACCTCCCTCCTACTTTCCAGGAGAGCCTTTTGGACCCCCTCTACACAGGAACCTCCTCTTACAGGAGCTGGCCGGTCTTCTAGAGAATCAGGCGGTGGAGCCGGTGCCCCACAGCCTGCTAGGACAAGGCTTTTACTCCAGGTATTTCCTGATACCAAAGAGAACAGGAGGCCTCAGGCCCATCCTCGAGCTGCGAAACTTAAACAAGTTCCTGGTGAGGGAAAAGTTCAAGATGCTTTCCCTTGGAATATTGCTGCCTTACCTCCACCAGGTAGACTGGCTATGCTCTTTAGACCTGAAGGATGCTTATACGCACATCTTCATACATCCAGACCACAGACAATATCTCAGATTTGTAGTGGGAGGAAACCACTTTCAGTACAGAGTACTTCCATTCTGCTAGGTACGTATGACCTAGATTGGCCACTGTTGGAAACAGGATACTGGGCTTGATGGACCTTGGTCTGACCCAGTATGGCATATCTTATGTTCTTATGTTCATTCGGCCTAGCCTCTGCCCCCAGAGTGTTTACCAAATGTCTGGCGGTAGTAGCAGCCTTCCTCAGGAACCAGGGAATTTTTGTCTTCCCGTACCTGGACGACTGGCTCATCAGGGCCCCGTCGCCTCAAGAATCCAAACAGGCCACAGCTCGCACTATCAACATACTGCAGCATCTAGGCTTTGTTATAAATCAAGCAAAGTCCACTTGGCTCTCCACTCAAAATTTAAAGTTCATAGGGGCAAGGTTAGACACCCTTCAAGCGCAGGCTTACCTGTCAGAGGGCAGAGCACAGAGGATTCTGAAGCTGGTGCACCAAATCAGCCACAAGTCTCAGATATCAGGAAGGCACTTTCTACGCCTTCTAGGACACATGGCCTCCATGGTTCATGTGACCCCAGATGCCCATCTCCACATGAGGACAGCTCAGTGGTGCCTCAGAGATCAGTGGACACAAGCAACATGAAGACTCCGAGACAGGATCAGAGTGTCCAAACG
Organism: Ichthyophis bannanicus; assembly: GCA_033557465.1. Classification (NCBI taxonomy): domain Eukaryota; kingdom Metazoa; phylum Chordata; class Amphibia; order Gymnophiona; family Ichthyophiidae; genus Ichthyophis; species Ichthyophis bannanicus. Next base: position 535,795,620 of record CM066033.1, read on the forward strand.
ACTACTGAAGTCATTGACCTGGTGGCTTCAGTCATCCGACCTGCTCGAGGGAATGCCTTTCCAGCTTCTCTCGTACACAAGAGTGCTGACGACAGATGCATCTCTGCTGGGCTGGGGAGCCCATTTCCAAGACTTATGCACTCAAGGGTTGTGGTCACTTCAAGAGAAGATGCAACAAATCAACCTCTTAGAGCTCTGGGCGATACGCCTAGCTCTTCAAACCTTCTCTCGTGTTCTCTTACATCAGTCTGTCCTAGTACAAACAGACAACCAGGTGGCTATGTTCTATGTGAACAAGCAGGGAGGGACAGAGCCCTGCATCCTGTGTCAGGAAACACTGGACCTCTGTTCCTTTGCATTCCGACAAGGTGTGTATCTCAAAGCAGTTTACCTGCCGGGTCAGGAGAACTACCTAGCAGACAAGCTAAGCAGAATTCTCCAACCTCATGAGTGGCAACTGAATCTGGAAGTAGCCCAGCAGATCTTCCAATGCTGGGGACATCCGGTCATAGATCTCTTTGCCAGTCCACAGAATCATCAGTTGCACAACTTTTGCTCCAGACAGCCACACCCCTAAAGGATGGCTACAGATGCTTTTCCGATTTCTTGTTCCATGGGCCTCCTGTATGCGTTTCCTCCCACGCCTCTAGTGGCCCGGACTCTATTCAAAATCCTCCGAGACAAGGCCTCGGTCATCCTGGTAGCCCCCAGATGGCCAGGACAACTTTGGTTTCGGCTTCTCCTCCAGCTGGCAGTGGAGACCCCACTCCCTCTGGGGACGCAACCTGACCTCCTGTCCCAGGAGCAGGGCTCTATCTTACACCCCAACCTCAAGTCCATCAACCTGATGTCATGGCTGCTGAAAGGGTAGTGCTAGCTTCTCTCCTCCTTCCTGAGAATGTGGAAGAAGTGCTACTGGCCTCAAGGAGGCAGTCCACTAGGAAAACCTATGCCTTCAAGTGGCGTAGGTTCGAGGTGTGGCGTAACCAGCACAACAAAAACCCTTTCTCTTGTCTGATACCAATGGCGTTACAGTACCTACTTCACCTCTTAGAATTAGGCCTCAAGTCTAACTCTGTCCGGGTCCACCTGAGTGCTTTGTCAGCACACCACTCTCCAGTGGAAGGACAACCTCTTTCGGTTCACCCCTTGGTGCCCAGATTCCTCAGAGGTCTACTTCTACTTAAACCCCCGGTTCGTCCTCCGGCAACCTAGTGGGATTTGAATGTGGTATTGTAACATCTTACTCGCCCACCTTTTGAGCCAATGTCTGCTTGCCATCTGTGCTTCCTCTCCTAGAAGGTGCTCTTCCTGGTGGCACTCACATCTGCTAGATGAGTGAGTGAACTACAAGCTCTTGTGTCAGAAAGACCATGCACACTGTTTTATAGGAACAGGGTGGTCCTGCGCACCCATCCCAAGTTTCTTCCAAAAGTGGTCTCTCCATTCCACCTCAACCAAGAGGTGGTTCTTCTGACATTCTTTCCCAGACCGCATGCCAGCTGGGCAGAGGCGGTTCTGCATACCCTTGATTGTAAGAGAGCATTAGCCTTCTACCTGGAACGTATGCGGGGACATGAAGGGATACCCAGCTCTTCATCTCTTATGACCCCAGTAAACTGGGGCTACCTGTCTCCAAGCGCACGCTGTCCACCTGGGCGGCAGACTGCATTGCCTGGGCATACAGGGTGGCTGGCCTTCCATTGCAGGGTTGAGTCACGGCCCACCGTGTCAGGGCTAAGGCCACATCAGTGGCTCACTTCCGTTCTGTTCCGCTGGCAGTCATCTGCCGGGCTGCAACCTGGTCTTCAAGCCAGACTTTTGCAGCCCATTTCTGCTTGGATGGAGAGTCCCGACGGGACAGTACTTTCGGCCATTCGGTACTCTATAACTTATTTGAGGTTTAGGCAGCTCCTACCCTCCGGCCCTCTGGTATCAGGCTACCGGGGGGGGGGGTGGCATCTCGGCTGAATTCCTATCACAGTTGCTGCGGCTCTTCTAGAGGGAGCCATTTTTCAGCTAGGGGTTCTCGGTAGCCTATAGCTAGGGAGTCCCATATGTGAGGACTGACTTCCTGCTTGTTCCTGGAGAAAGCGTAGTTACTCACCTGTAACAGGTGTTCTCTAGGGACAGCAGGAATCAGTCCTCACAACCCTCCCTCCTCCCTTGGAGTTGCAGTCCTACTATTGATTTTTATTCATTTTGCCGTCTTTTTAGCTATGTCATTTGACTGAGCAAGATGCTACCCTTAGGCGGGAAGGGGATCGCGCATGCGTGATGCAATCCCAAAGGCTTTCTTTGAAAGCTGGGTAATTGCTCCGCACGAGGGCTCCATTGGCATCGACGTCACCCATATATGAGGACTGATTCCTGCTGTCCCTGGAGAACACCTGTTACAGGTGAGTAACTACGCTATCCTGATAGTCATTGATGACTGGAACACAAACGTTGGCAGCAAAGTGGTTGAAAAATATGGACTCTGCAACAGAAATGAAGCTGGAGAAAGACTGATAGAAATTCTGCAAGATCAACAATCTATTCATCTCAAACACTTTCTTCCAGCAGCACAAGCGGTGACTGTATGCATTGACTTTACCCAATGGATTGTGCAAAAATCAAATTGACTACATTTGTGGAAGTCGATGTTGGAAAAGCTCAATAACATCAACAAAGACAGCCTGGAGCAAACTGTGGTACAGATCACCAACTGCTAGTATGCAAACTGAAGCTAAGGCTGAAAAAGAGCAAGTCACTCATGAATGTTGAAAAATATGATCTTGAGAATATACTACTGGAATTTAAATACTGCCTTCAAAATCGATTTGCTGCTTTGGATACAAATGACAGAGCACTAGGTGAATTATGGAATGGCATCAAGAAAGTTGTGCTTGAAGAAAGTGAGAAGTCTCTACAGAAAGTAAAAAAGCAATATCTGCCAAAACAGATGACAGAAGAAACTCTGAAAATTGCCCAGAAACACAGAGAAACTAAAGCCAGAGGACAAAGAGAGGCAATCACAGATTTCCAACATGCAGCAAGATGAGACAAGAAGTACTACAATGACGCATGCAAAGAAATAGAATCAGAAACTATTAGAGGAAGAACAAGATCGGCTTTCCTAAAGTTATGAGAGTTATAGAGAATTCCTGGCTTGAATTGGAATGCTATAAGATGCTCAAGAATCCATGTTGAATGATGCTGAGAAGATCAAGAAAAGGTGGAAAAGAATATAGAGCGTTATCACACCATAAAGATCAAGTGGCTCAACAGCCATTTCAACCTGTACTGGGTATTGATTGCATTCCAATTGAAGTATTATACCAATCAGATGTGGCTGCTACCATACTTACAAGGGTCTGCCAGGAAATTTGGAAGACAACATCATGGCTAACTGACTGGAAAGGATCTTTGTACCAGTACTGAAGAAAGGTGATCTGACTGACTCTGGAAGTTATTGCACAGTTGCTCTGATACCACATGCCAGCAAGATTCTACTCAAATTCATCTAGCAGAGAGTGCAGCTATACCTGGAACGAGAATTGCCTGACGTGCAAGCAGGATTTAAGAAAGGGCGAGGAACTATAGAGACATCACAGATGTGAGATGGATCCTTGAAAAGACAAAAGAACACCAAAATTATATCTATATGTGTATTATTGACTAAAGCATGGCTTTTGACCATGTAATCCGTGAGAAACTTTGGGCCACTTTAAGACGCATGGGTATATCAGAACACCTGATAGTTCTCTTGCACAACTTTTACATCGATCAAGAAACAACAGTTTGAGCAGAACAAGAAAAAAACAGAAAGAATGGTTTAAAATCAGCAAAGGTGTATGACAAGACTACATACTTTCTCCCTACGTGTTTAATTTATATGCAAAAGAAATCATCAGAGAAGCAGGACTGTATGAAGACAACAAATGTGTGAAGATTGGTGGAAGACTCATCAACAACCTTCGCTATGCTGAAGACTCCACAATACTGACTGAAAGTGAATACTATCTGAAACATTTGCTTCTCAAGATCAATGATCCTGCACCTTCATGTAAAGAAGACAAAGATCCTGACAACTGACAAAATCAATGAGCTCATCGCTGATGGAGAAGAAATTGAAATAGTGGACAATTTTAGCCTGCTTAGATCAATAATCAATAAAGAAATGACAAGCAGTCAAGAAATCCGATGAAGCATTACTCTTGGCAAAATGGCTATGAAGGACCTAGACAGGATTCTGAAGAGCAGAGATATCTCTCTGCATACAAAGATTAGACTTGTCCAAGCCAGGGTATTTTCAATAACATCTTATGGATGCAAAAGTTGGACAAGGATAGACAGGAAGAAAATCGATCCCTTTGAATTATGGTGCTGGCGACAAATACTGTGTATACCATGGATCGGCCAAAGAACAAACTAGTCAGTACTAGAGGAGATCAAACCAAAGTTTTCTTTAGAAGCTCAGATGACAAAACTTTGACTTTCATACTTTGGACACATCATTCAAAGAGAGAGATCGTTAGAGAAAGACAACATGCTTGGCAAGGTTGAAGGTCAATGCAAAAGAGGAAGGCCAGCAATGAAATAGATCGATACAATAGCAGCAGCTATGGATGCCACTCTATCAACAATCAGCTGCTTGACTGAAGACCAAACACAATTTAGGACAGCTATCCAGAGGGTCGCCATGAGTCGACGCAGACTCGACGGCACTTAACAGTAGCAACATATCTTATGTAATCCTTTGTTTTTCCTACTTTTTAGCTGGCCTTTGCTGGAGTGTTAAAGTGTGCAATATTCTCTAGGAGGCCTTTTAATAAAGGGCGCTAGCATATTGCACGTAATGGCCAATAACCGCAAAACTATGGCGTGTTAGGGGCAACACCACCATGTTAACTGTCAGGAGTGTGGACAGTATTTTCCCAGCAGTTAACATGGAGCCCTGTCCCCTAACACACATGACATTCTTGTTGGTGCACTTAACTCCACCTATTAATGCAGGACTGTTTATTTATCTGCAGTATTTTTATACCTCTATAAATATAAAAATATTAGCGGTTTACAATTGAAAAAAGGAACCTGCGCTAATTGCACAAGACTAGGCGCACAGTGTGTACCCCGCGCTAACTGTACAGCACTCACTATAACTGCTGTCCACCCCTAACCCATACACATGCTTCCCTAATACAGGATGCACAGTTAGCGTGGGAATTGGCCTGCATTGTCATGGCCCTGCTCCAGCTGGCAGCATGTGTCCAAAGCACACTTTTAGCATGCACCAGACACACGCTGTCAGCTAGCACCCTTTAGTAAAAGACCCCCTAGCTGGTCAGTTTTGTCTTTAGGGTGTTATAGCAAAATGTTTTTATGTATGGGTGGTATGAGTGGATAGAACAGGAAAGGGGACAAGCATCTCTATATAAGTGCATGTGAAAGGAACATGAATGAATTGAAGAGATGAAAAAGGAAGGAAACATAAAGGAAGGCAGACGACCACACTGCAACCTGAATATGGAAGTGGCCTCGCAGATAGAAAACAGTATTGGGATGCCCCAACCCAGTACTGCAATATCTGCTTCTGTGTGGAGAATGAGCACCAGTTCATAGTACTATTCAGCACGTTTCAGGAAAAAGTATATCCAAGAGGTCCATGGCAACAACGAGCAAGTTGTGGAAGGAGATTGCTGTGGCTATTAGTGTGGAGTCCATTCTGTCAGCCCCAGACATACAGGGCTGACTTCAGAATCGGCCCTGTATGTCTGGACCACGGACTGCCCACTGCCCGCCCTAATTCTGCCTCCGTTCTGCCCCTCCCACCCCTGTCTAAGCCTCCCTACTGCCCCCTCCTAAACGCCCCTGTTCAAACTCCTTGTTCGTACAAAGATGCTTAGTCGGGGACGGCAAGGGGACGTCCATCCCCACTATTCGCCGGACAGAATAGACCCCATTGTAAATACCCAGTCACACCAATCTGGAGAACCAATCCTACCACTTTATTATTTGTTACCAGGTATAGAGATGCCTCATATTGGCTTTAGATCAATATGTGGCTATATATTTGAAAGAAGCCTACAAGTTCTCTCCATATTGCAACAGTTTTCCTGAAGGTAGGGAAGAGATAATTGGGTCCTCTTGCTGATACTGGGTAAATCTCAGGTAAGTGTGTTAAAACTACTTTTACCTTTCACACCTTCATTTTGGGGATAGGTCTCTTAAAAAAACACACAAACAAAACAAAACAAAGCTGCTGCACTGGAAAGAAGGGGGCTTTTTGGGCTGTTATGTACCATGACAACATTTACAGATGCAACTGCTCAGTTCCTACCCAAACATCTTTTACAGCATTTGGAGAAACAGTAATGCAGCCCTCTCAGGAAGACCTTCACTTTTTTTTGCTATGGGTGGACCTCCTTATTAGGCTTGGTCTCATACTAGCAGTAGAGTGCTTGTCATCTTACCAAAGTAAATAAATAACTTTTACTATTCTAACACTTCACGACAGGTGGATAAACCCTCACCATAGTTCTCTGTGGACAAGCAGGAAGTAAGTTCTCATGCATGGGTGACATCTCTGATGGAGCTCCATGTGGGAACGTTCCTCAGCTTCTATAGGAAGCTTTTGGGAGGCTCTATCATGCCTGCGCACCTCCTTCCCACCTGCCACCACAGCACTTTCTTCAGTCTTTCATTTTCTGTGGAGCCCCACGGACATGTTCCAGTAAAGCTCTCCATCAGTAATCGCTATCTCCCCTTTGGGGGGTGCTTAATTGCATTGAAATTTCCTTGCCTGCTATTGTGATTTTTTTTATTGCTATTTTTTCTCCTTTTGTGTTTTATATACTAACTCAGTGGCACCAATGATGCCCCGGTCAGGCTCCACCAAGCGATTGTTTGCTTTTGCCACGGCTATTTTACAGAACTTGTCCCAAAACCGATCAGCGGGTTTAAAAGTGCACCAAGTTTGCCCGGACCATTTCCTTCATGGACAAGCACAAGTGGTGCCTTCAGTGCCTAGGGACGGGAAACTCTGTTCAGCACTCCACAGCCTGATGCATCATCTTCACACCATCTTTATCTGCCTCCATGCCTTCAAAGGTGCTTCAGGACATCGTAAGGGTGTTAACATTGAGGATCTCTCAAATTCAGTTGTAGCTGAGCCCCCACACTGCCCTGGACCATTGGCCAGCCTCCTGGAAAGGAGGGAATAGACATCGCCCCCATCAACATCATAGGGTGCTCGGACCGAGCACCGGGTAAGGCCCGAGTGCATAGGCATCGGAGCACTTTGAGATACAGAGTGATGGTGGGCTGTGTGAGTGCCCCTCAGAAATGCCATGCACAGAGGACTGCTCAACTTCCAAGGGTTTAGAGGGACACCAACAGCCTCCTGATAGCTGAGCCCACACCGCTGATATCCTCACACAGTCGGGTACGTCTGTCACTCAGGCCTCTGAACCTTTGGAATCAGCAACCATGGAGAAACTGCTCCTAAAAGTGCTTGAGAATCACATGGAAGCCCTATTTGTGATGCAGCACACTGAGGCCTCTGCAGCATCAACCATCGTACAACTGATGTATGCCCTGCTCTGTCAGAGGCATCGATGTTGGAACATCAAAGGGATTGGACGCTGGTTCCAGCTCTGCCAATTTCCCTCTCCAACATCTCAGAGTCCGATGCACCCTTGAAGCCCAGACAGGCTTCGGAGCATCGGCGTTCTCGGAGAATCTCCCATTCCCCCTGATGCTGAAGGGACCTCCAGGCACAGGATCAGAGATTTTTTTACTTCTTCTTAGACTCTGACTCCAATGGCTAGGTACCCGATGTGGAATTGGAGGACTTCTTGGAGAGCAGGACCCTGCAGCACCCGTCTGACCCTTCTCCGCCTCCTGAGGGTCAGAAGTCTCCCCCTGAAGATATGACCGTCCAGGATTTTGTGAGGGATATGGCCAAGGCTATACCATTCTCTTTGGAGGAGGATAAACTCAGGGCAGAGGAGTTGGAAATATTGCAGTATTCCTCTGTGCCAAAGGAGGCTGTGATTGTACCCATACATCGCTTCCTGCAGAGGGTACAGATGAGGATGTGTGAGAGGCCCTCACAATGCCTCCAGTGAGAAGAGCACTTGACTCAACGTACAGGGTGCAGAAAGCTCCTGGTGTCAAGAAACCTCAGCTCCTGTACCACTCCTTGGTGGTTGAGTCCACCCAGAAGAGGATTTAGGATACCAAGACTCATCCTTTGTCTCCCCTGGGAAGGTAGGCTCGAACCTTGGACTCTCAGGAAGAGATGTTTCCCATGCTCGATGCTCATTGCCCAAGTGGCCTCATACCAGCTGTACATGAGCATCTCCCTCAAAGACATTATATGGGACATAGCTGACCTTCCTCCTGAGAGGTTGGAGTAGTTTCGCACCTTAATGGGCCATGGCAAGGACTGCCCAAAGTTCCTGATCTGGGTGACATATAATGCCTTTGAGATGGCATGGAGAGTGGCTGCAGTGGGCATTGGGGCCCAGAGGCTTGCCTGGCTCCAATCATCTGAATTGGAATAGTTGGTTCAGAATAAACTGGCAGACATTGTGCCATGGTGAGAATTTATTTGAACAGGTGGTGGAGAAATCTGGTATTATAGAGAAGCAGCATATCACACTTACCAGACTCTCCAGGCGCACATCTGAACTGGCTTACCGTAGGAGGTACCAAGGAAGGGGCCAGAAGATGACCTACTATTCCCGTAGGTATCGGTACTTGTTTGGACCCCAAGTCTCCCAGCAGAAATAGCAGGCAGCTCGCCAGCAACAGCGCATCTAGTCCCACAGCCAAGGCCCGGTGCAGGGTTTGACTGGTTCCTCCAGAGAGAGGTAAATTTCTCCGGGAACAAGCAGAAAGTCAGTCCTCACATCTGGGTCACAGCGCCGACAGAACACATGTGGAAGCATCTCCCCAACTTTCAAGGAAAGCCTTTGGGAGATGCACCATGCATGCATGGTCCACTTCCCACCAAAAGGTGCCATCTTGACTCAGTTTAATGACATAGCTAAGATGGCAAAAATATCAGATGGTAAAGAAGCAACTCCAAGGGGAGAAGGGAGGGTTCAGAGTACGGATTCCTGCTGTCCTCGGAGAACATCTGTTACAGGTGAGCAACTACACTAAATGTAAAAGGAAAAGGAGGCTGCTATGGTTCTCAGAAAAAGAAGCTGAAATACAAGAGATCACAGAGAGAGGAAGACAAGCATCTATATTCGGAGAAACTTAGAGAAACTAGCAAAGTAGTCAGGAAAGCAAAGGTACAAAAAGAAGAAATAGCCAATGCAGTAAAATGCAGGAATAAGATATTTTTCAGATATGTTAGTGAGAGGGCAAAAGTGATATTGTCAGACTTAAGGGTGAAGGGGAGAAATATGCAAAACCTGATGAAGATAAATTAGAAGTGCTTAACAAATATTTCTGTTCTGTGTTCACAGATGAAGAGCTAGGAGCAGGACTTCAGAAAATGCCCATAAATAGCAACAGAAGTGACAGGAATCTCAAACGATTTTCAGACGTCTGTGTTCGAGAGCACTAGCTAAACTAAAAGTAGGCAAAACAATGGGTCCAGATGGGTTGCATCCAAGAATACTGAGGGGACTTGGGGACATTCTAATGGCTCCATTGTCTGACCTTTCCAGTGCCTCTTTGGCATCAGGAGTGGTGCCAAAGGACTGGAGAGAGGCACATTTGGTCCCTTTAAACAAAGGGAGACATAAGGATGACATAGAGAACTATAGGCCAGTTAGTCTAACCTCTGTAGTTAGTAAATTATTGGAAAGGCTACTAAAGAAGAGAATAGTGAAGTTTCTGAAGTCCAGTGGATTGCAAGATCCGAGGCAGCATGCATTCAGCAGAGGCAGGTCTTGTCAGACAAATCTGATTGATTTCTTTGACTAGGTGACCAGGGAATTGGGCCAAAGAGGTGACCCCGTTCTGCACAGGCAACTTATAAACAAACTGAGCACCCTAGGGATGGACCCTAAATTACTGATTGGGTTAGAAATTGGTTTGAGTGGGAGGCGACAAAGGATACAGGTAAATAGAGCTCACTCTGAGGAGGAGATGTTTACCAATAGTGTGCCACAGGGATCTGTTCTTGATCCGATTTTGTTTAACATCTTTGGTGATATTATGGAAGGACTGTTGGGTAAGGTTTGCTTGTTTGCAGACGATACCAAAATCTGCAATAGAGTAGACACCCAGGAAGGAGTCAACAACATGAGGAGGGATCTAGCTAAACTTGAAGAATGGTCTAGATTAGAATATGGCAGCTGAAATTTAATGCTAAAAAATTTAGGCTGCAAAAATCCAGAGGAGCTGTTCATTGTAGGGGTGAGATACTTCTGTCCACAAAAGAAGAGCAGGACCTGTGCGTAATTGTGTCTGATGATCTTAAAGTAGCTAAACAGGTAGAAAAGGCAACTGTGAAAGCCAGAAGGATGCTTGGGTGTATAGGGAGAAGAATGGGCAGCAGAAAAAAGGAGGTGATAATGCCTCTGTATAAGTCTCTGGTGCGACCTCATTTGGAGTATTGTGTGCAGTTCTTGAGACCGCACCTTGCGAAGGATATAGGCAGTTTGGAGTTGGTGCAGAGGGTGGCTACTAAAATGGTTAGTGGTCTTCGTTATGAAGCATAAGATCTTAATATGTATACTTTCGAGGAAAGGCAGGATAAGGGGGGGGCGATATGATAGAGATATTTAAATACCTTCATAAATGCACAGGAGGGTCTCTTTCAGTTGAAGGCAAGTTCTGCTCCGAGGGGAAATATGATGAGAATGAAAGGGGATAGACTCAGAAGTAATATGTGGGAATATTTTTTTATGAAAAATGTGATAGATGCATGGAATACTTTCCCAGTGGAGGGGATGGACACGAGGACAGTATCTGAATTCAAAAAAGCATGGGACAAACACAGAGGATCTCTAATGGTATAAAGGAGACTATTGTAGATGATATGGAAGGGCAGACTAGACAGGTCATGTGGTCTTTTTCTGCCATCATGTTTCTATGTTTCTATAGCCTATCTATCAGGGGTCGCCATGATAAACCCTCCGGTTGGGGGGGAAGGCTCTCGCTCTTTGCACAGAGATGGCATCTCATAACTTGGACTCCTGGGTGCTACAAATAATCCAGAACAGATCCAGGTTGCACCTCTCCGAACTACCTCTAAGCTGGCCACCAAGGGCATATCGCCTTAACACCCCCCCCCCCCACACACACACACTTCAGTAACTGCTGCAGAAGGAAATCTCTGCCCTCCTGGCCGACCTAGCTGTCGAGTACGTTCCTCAGGAGCAAGTGGGGCTGGGCTCTTACTCCAGGTACTTTCTAGTTCCTATGGAGAAGGGGGGATTCTCTGGGAACAAGCAGGAATTCAGTCCTCACATATGGGTGACATTGGCGCCAACAGAGCCCTTGCGGAAGCATCCCCCCAGCTTTCAAAGAAAGCCTTTGGGAGATGCAAGCATGCATGCGTGGTCCCCTTCCCGCCCAAGGGTGCCATCTTGCTTAGTCTTCTTTTTTCCATGGAGCCCTTCAGACATCTGTCTGCTCTGCTCAGGAAAAAGTTGATTTTCTCGACCTGAGTTTCATACTCTCCTCTGGTAATGCACCAGTACTCTTCCTGTCACTCAAGTCTGCTGCCCTGGCATCGAGTCTCGGGTTCTTAGTTTTCTTTTTTCCCTTCTTGGTGCCTTGGCAGCACCAGAGGTCTACGACCTTGCTGGGATACTTTTTTCTCCCATTGCAACCAGTGGCTTTAAGAAGTGTGATCGGTGTGCCAAAAAATGTCCTTAACTGATACACACGACTGCTGCATTCGTTGCCTGGGACCAGACCACGACCCCACATCATGCGGCCTCTGTAAAAAGATATCCACCAAGGCCCTCAAGAGCCGCTAGCAGCAGCATGATAAGTTTTTCCCAGAGTCCACGGTACCTCCGAAGGCCAAGGCCGCCTCTGAAACCGTGGAATCTCGGGGCAGCCTGACGGACCCCCAACCAACGCTGTGGTTCCTCGGAAAGGAGGTCTCCCTCGAGGGAACTCAAGAAAAGGAAGGAGGCCTCGAAGGCAGCATCCCTAGACAGCTCCGATGGGCCGCGTAAGTCCCAAGCCAGGTCCTGCAGTCCTAGACACTCGTCTAAGGGATTGGAGAAGGAGCGGCCTGCAAAGATCCCCCAAAAGGACTCGACCTTGGACTGGCCTCGGTCGCTTGACACCATCCTCTGTGCCCACGCTGATTGCTGCAGAGCCTTCTGGCCTGGAGTCCAGAATGGTGGCCCTGGGGCGCAGCTTGTCTACCTTCTTGAACCAGCAGCAAGCACTGTTGTCTGGTACCACAGTTCCACAGCCCAGATTACCGGGTCCTCAATGTCGAAGACGTTCCTGGAGGCCAAGCCGATCCTCGAGGTCTTTCGGCCTCGAGTTGATCCTCAGCCGAGGTCTTGATCTGGTTCCTGTTCCGCGACATCCCTTTGGACTCCCCTCCTTCAGAGCCCCAGCTCCGGTCCCCACCAGAGAACATGGTGTTCTTCAATTTTATCAGGTACATGTCCAAGGTTCTAGCATTCCCAACGGAATCTGAGGAGGACCCATGGACGGAGGAGCTAGAAATCTTCCAATACGAGACCCTTCTAAGGGAATCGCTTATGGTGCCCATCCCACCCATCTTGGAATGGCTAATGCTCCGTATGTGGGAGACACCGGCATCGGTGCTGGTAGTAAGCAAGCAACTTGTCTCGATGTATCGAGTCTGCTGTAGCCCGGGCTTCCAGAAGTCACAGCTGCCGCACAACTTGTCAGACGGCTGCCTAGGGTGAGAACTTACACAATCTTGACGATGCATATATTCATATGATTCTTGCAAGGTATTGTGGGTAATGTAGTTCATTCACTCCCAAACACAGCTGAAGACAATAATTGAGTTGTGAAACCAGTGGTAAGGCCAATAAAATACTTCTTTTATTGATGGGGTTTAATTCACCCAGCACAAGTATGCTTGTTAGCAATATAAATGAGGTTACTTGCTTGCAGTGTTTAAATGGATAACATAAAGTCACAAAGCAAATCAGAAAACAACGTTCAGCTTGTCAGGCAATTAGCTAATGTTTTCTTAGCAAATAATTACCAAAGGAAAAAGGCACAAAGAAATAAATGAACTTTGCTTGTTAGGTTAACTTCTGCTTATTTTCCACGCAGATCCCAGCAGTGATTCTCCCTTGCTCACACACACAATCAGGTGCAGCTTTAATTATTATCAGTTGACCAGCTGAAACCCTTTAGCTGGCTGGCTGCTACTGTGTGAACCCAAATCCTGCTTTATGAGCTGTTTGCAGTGGAAATAAAGAACAAAGTTAGGTTTCTTTGTGATGGCTGAGGTGTTTGCTCACAGAAAGCTAGCAATAGCATTTAGATAGAGAACAGTCCATGTAATGAATAGTTTCATCTGCTGTATCTCCCCCTTCATCAATCAGCATAGGGTCACTATCATACATTGGCACAGACTAGTCTTTCATTAAGGCACTATCATGAGAATGCTTATTCCCTTGCTGCCATTCACTATTATGGATAGGGTCTGGATCAGTGTTCATACCTGAGCCTCTCCTGCTATCATAATTCCTCTCTGTATAGCCTGGCCAGTATGTAATCCAATTCTGATGTCCAGCCTTCCAATCTTGATCCCTGGACACTGGATCTTTCCTCACATACCTTCTGGCATAGGTCTGAAAGTCCCTTCCACGTGCAGTCTTCTCTCTCCTAGGTAGCCACTGGTGATTCCTATCTCTGCCATTCCATTCCTCTGGCTGACTCCAGTCCAATGGACTCTGCTGGCACTTGGAATACCTCCCAGTATGGGTACTGCCTTGGACTCTCCCAGACCATCCAATGGGCTTTCTTCTCTTCCTTCCAGAGAGTTTCCTTCTTTCTCTATCCGCTTGGCTTGGCTTCTGTTTCTCCAGGTGATGCTTAAACCTGTAGCTGGGCTGGAGCTTGTAGCCATTGCTGAAGCTCTCCCTGAAGCTGTTATCTGAAGAATAAGCTCTATTCTTATTCTGTTCTAATGTGTGCTCCTCCCTAACACAGCGCAGCTGTGTTGAATCAGGTCCTGCCCTTTGAGATGAGTGCTTAGGGATTACCTCATAGCTCTCTTGATTGCACACACGTTTTCTCACTTCAGCCCCTCTCATGGCTGCTGGAAACCTGGTGCATTCTGGGACTGGTAGTCTTTTATGTGAAAACTCTGTTTTCTTGCTTCTACCAGAACTGACAGGTTGCTTGTTCAGAGTCACATCATCTTTTCTATAGCTCCTACCTGAGCTATGATAAGCTTCCTTATCACAAACTCCATGGTGGTGGAGTCGGCTATGCTTCTTCTGAAGATTCAGAAGACACACTCGTCGATGCCCCTCCGGTAGGGAGGCACACACCCTGGATGCCCTCAGCAGAAAGTACTACCAGGGCTCGATGCTCATTCAGGCATACCAGCTGTACATGGGCATGTACCTGAGAGACCTGGCAAAGGAACTCACTGGGTTCTCAGCTGATTTGTCTGAGGAACCCCTGCAGCGGATCACGAACCTGTCCAAGACCATCCGTGAGTGCTCCAAGTTTGTCTCGGGCAGCCTATGACAACTTCAAATCAGCAGTTCAAGTAACGGTGGTGGGCATCGGTGCCCGGCGCCAGGCTTGCCTCTGTTGTCTGACCTGGAGCAATGGGTTCAGGATAAGTTGGTCAACATCCCATGCCAAAGAGAGAACCTCTTTGGCAAACCTATGATTAACAAGGCTGCCGAGCTGGAGACAGAGTTCATGACGAGGACCAGGCTCTCTAAGAAGACCACTGCCCCTCCTTGACGGAAGGGCTCGGGTAAAAATCCCTTCTACCCGAAAAAAGGGGCTACTTACAGAAACTACCCACCTTTTCAGGGCTCCCCAGCAAGGGCAGCAGGTCAAGGGACATGGGCATGGCCCTCGTAAGCAGGAGGCTCCCAAGCCCCAGGCCCAGCCAGGGGGAGAGCATAGTCTCTCTACCCCAAGGAGGTCAGCAGCCCACAGGGAGGATGTCTCATTCACTATGCCCAAAGGTGGCCAGCCATCACCACCGACTCTTGGGCACTCCAGGTGGTCAAAGAGGGCTACCTCCTCCATATGGCCCATACACCTCCCCCTTTCTTCCCGGGAGAGCCCCCTAAGTCTCCCCTTCACCAGGACCTTCTACTGAAGGAACTGGCAGTTCTTCTAGAGGACAGAGCGGTAGAACCAGTTCCCTACCATCTCAAGGGCAAGGTGTTCCACTCTTGGTATATTGCTCGTACCAAAAAGAACAGGGGGCCTAAGGCCTATCCTCGATCTGAACAGATTCCTGGTGAGGGAGAAGTTCAAGATGCTGTCCCTTGGAATATTGCTGCCTTACCTCCAGCAGGGAGATTAGTTATGCTCCTTGGATCTGAAGGATGCTTACACATACATCCTCATTCACCCCAACCACAGGCAGTACCTGAAGTTTATGGTGGGGGGGCATCCATTACCAGTGCAGGGTGGTGCCCTTCAGCTTGGCTTCCGCCCCAGGAGTCTTCACCAAGTGCCTGGCAGTTGTGGCCGCCTTCCTCTATCTCCAGAGGATCTTTGTTTTCCCCTACCTGGATGATTGGCTCATAACAGGAGGCATGGCCTCAGAAGTGCAGCAGGCAATCGCATATACCATCCAGGTTCTGCAGCATCTGGGGTTTGTAATAAACTTCCCCAAGTCCCACCTCCTCCCAACAGAGTCTCTGGAGTTCATAGCGGCAAAACTTGACACCCTCCAGGCAAAGGCCTTCCTTCCAGGGGACTGAGCTGACCCCCTCAGGGCACTGGCCCTTGGCATTCAACACTCAACACTGTCCCTCAGTGTCCACTTGGCTCCTGCTACGCCTACTCCTCCATGGTCCATATCATCCCGGATGCCCGCCTCCACATGAGGACCACACAGTTTTGCCTTTGGAATCAGTTGACACAGGCCACAGGCGGTCTCCGGGACAGAGTCCTAGTGACCCACCAGTTGACAGAATCCCTGATCTGGTGGCAAAACCCCCAGTGCCTTGAGGCAGGAATGCTTTTCCAGACTCCGTGCCCCTTAAGGGTTCACATGATGGATGCCTCCCAACTGGGATGAGGAGCCCACTCCACACCCAGGGCAGCTGGTTGTAGGACAAGAGCAACCAGCATATCAACCTCCTGGAATTGCGGGCGATACATCTAGCCCTCTGAGTCTTCTGTATGCTTACCCTCCAATAGCTCTCATAACGAAAACCCTAATGAAGCTCAGGACAGACGGACGTATGATAGTACTCATCATGCTGTACTTGCCATAAGAACATAAGATATGCCATACTGGGTCAGACCAAGGTCCATCAAGCCCAGTATCCTGTTTCCAACAGTGGCCAATCTAGGTCATACGTACCTAGCAGTTTCCCCAAAAGACACAGGTTCCACAGTGCTTGTTCTGGGTCAAGCATTGATATCCTGGGTCCCTTCTTAATAATGGTTTATGGACCTTTCCTCCAAAAACTTGTCCAAACCTTTTTTAAACCCAGCTACACTAACAGCCTTTACTACATCCTCTGGTAACAAATTCCAGAGTTAGATTACACATTGAGTGAAAAAATATTTTCTTTTATTAGTCTTAAATAGTTTACCCTGTAGCTTCATTGCATGTCCCCTAGTCTTTTCTATATTCTGATAATGTAAACAATCGATCTACGTTTACCCATTCCACTCCGTTCATTAATTTATAGACTTCTATCATATCTCCCCTCAGCCGTCTCTTTTCCAGGTTAAAGAGCCCTAACCTTTTTAGCCTTTCTTCATAGGAGTATCCTTCCATCCCCTTTACCATTTTGGTGGCTCTTCTCTGAACCTTTTCTAATAACGCTATATCCTTTTTAAGATACGGCGACCAGAATTGCACACAATATTCAAGGTGCGGTCTCACCATGGAACGATATAGAGCAGGGGTTCTCAACCCAGTCCTCGGGACCCACCTAGCCAGTCGGGTTTTCAGGATAGCCACAATGAATATGCATGGGAGAGATTTGCATATAATGGAGGCAGTGTATGCAAATATATCTCATACATATTCATTGTGGTTATCCTGAAAACCCGACTGGCTAGGTGGGTCCCAAGGACAGGGTTGAGAACCCCTGATATTTTCCATTCCTTTCCTTACGATACCTAGCATTCTATTTGCTCTCTTGGCTGCCACTGCACACTGCACAGAGGGTTTTAACATGTTATCCACAATGATGTCTAAATCTTTTTCCTGGGTGGTGGTTCCTAATGTGGAACCTTGCATCTTGTACCATAGTTTGAGTTGTTCTTCCCTAGGTGCATAACTTTGCACTTGTCCACATTAAATTTCATCTGCCATTTTGATGCCCAGTCTTCCAATTTATCAAGATCCTCTTGCAATTTTCCACAATCCTCTTGGGTTTTAACAACTCTAAATAGTTTTGTGTCATCTGCAAATTTGATTTTATTTATTTATTTATTTACATTCTCTTATATACCGCGCTATTCTGCATCAGTGCGGTTTACATTGAACAAACTGAAATTACATTGAACAGGGCATTATAACTTGGAGATAACTATTTTACAGGGAACATGGGCTATGGAGGGTTAAGTGGCTTGCCCAAGACCACAAGGAGCACCTGTGAGACTAGAAACCCCAGTCCTTCCAGCCCAAGGTTGCTGTCCTCTAGTGGGATTTGAACCCCCGACCTTCCGGCCTGAAGTACCTTGCCCCAATCACTAGGCCACTCCTCCACTCAACGAGTGATAACCTCACTCGTTAATCCCTTTTCCAGGTCATTTATGAATATGTCAAAAAGCAGCAGACCCAGCACAGATCCTTGGGGTACACCACTATTCACCTTTCTCCATTGGGAAAATTGGCCATTTAGCCATACCCTCTGCTTTCTATCTTTTAACCAGTTCCTGATCCACATTAGTACACTGTCTCCTATCCCATGACTCTTTAGTTTTGCCATACGTCTCTGCTGAGGGACCTTGTCAAAGGCTTTCTGAAAGTCCAGATACACTATATCAACCGACTCACCTATGTCCACCTGTTTATTCACACCTTCAAAAAAACATAACAGATTAGTAAGACAAGATCTTCCTTGTCTAAAGCCATATTGGCTGTCTCCCATTAGGCCATGACTATCTACATGCTGAGTAATTTTGTTTTTTATGATGGTTTCTACCATTTTTCCCGGTACTGACGTCAGGCTTACCGGTCTGTAGTTTCCCGGATCACCCCTGGAACCCTTTTTAAAAATTGGCGTTACGTTGGCGATCCTCCAATCTTCAGGTATTGCAGATGATTTTAATGAAAATTCACAGATTACTAATAGCAGGTCTGCAATCTCATATTTCAGTTCTTTCAACACCCTTGGATGTATACCAGATCGGGGCAGTGGGAGCTCACACACACACACACTCCTGCCCAGATTGGGGCAGTGGGAGATCACACACACATTCACGCCTGCCCAATCGGTGGCAGTGGGAGGCAAGCTCACAAGCACTCCTGCCCAATCGGAGGCAGTGGGAGGCACACACACACGCTCCAGCACCGCTTAAAAGCGGCGTCCCTACCCCGAGGGAGCCGCTTCTGAGTCCAGCAGACGTCCCCGGTTCAGCTCCTGCCCAGATCGGGGCAGTGGGAGCTCACACACACACACACTCCTGCCCAGATTGGGGCAGTGGGAGACCACACACACATTCACTCCTGCCCAATCGTTGGCAGTGGGAGGCAAGCTCACAAGCACTCCTGCCCAATCGGAGGCAGTGGGAGGCACACACACACGCTCCAGCACCGCTTAAAAGCGGCGTCCCTACAGGGCGCGCCCGCACCTGAGGGCCTCGCCAGAGGGCCCTTTGGCGTTGGCCCTTAGGCGGTTGGCCATTAGGCCCTGGAGACAGCTTCCCCACCCGACCGCAAGAGAGAGATAACAGCCGGCCACCTCCTAAGGCAATCCAGAAGAAACAGGTCCCAAAAAAACCACAGACCCTTCATCTCTCTCCTAAAGTACCAATCTGGACACCGAAACCGCAAGCCTCCTCAACCGCACACGGCTCGAGCTCCCCTGCCTGGGTTGAGCTCGCCAACTCGACCAGGCACTGAATGACGACAACAACTAAACTATTCAGGTAAACACAATACTGCAACTTCCTCCTACAGACTGTATGACATTTCTGACTTTATTGAACTTTTAAGAAACTTCCCCACAAGTTTCACAAACTGCCTGCAACTTCAATACACTGTACTATATCAAACCAGTATATTGAAGGAATGTTTACTGTAGGAATGAAAACTGATCACTCTCATACCACCTGATTTTGTCATTAATTAGATGCAATAACCACACGGATTAATCCCTCTCTGTAATACCTGCAATTCTCTGCAATACCTGTAATACCTGTAATACCTCTCTGTAATTCTCTGTAATACCTGTAATACCTCTCTGTAATTCTCTGTAATACCTGCAATACCTCTCCGTAATACCTGTAATACCTCTCTGTAATTCTCTGTAATACCTGCAATACCTCTCTGTAACACCTGCAATTCCAAACCACTTATTGCACATCTCTCTCATGGTATCAGAAGTTTTTCCCGTTATACTTATATTTTATATACTGATTGAGATATCACATGTGCGACAACTAACAAATGACCCTAAACTACAAGTAAATAACCTCTGCCACCTTCGCACAGAATTTCTCCTCCAAGGATTTCCATAACAAACTCTGCACCAGACCCAACCACACAAACCATGGCACCCATCACCTATATGGTAATTCTCTGCCTCTACGTATCCCTAGCCGCATACGCATATTTACCACACTTGACGCAACACCAGGCAATAGGATGGCATCCTTTCCTTATCCATGGCCAAATACTGTTACCCCTACTAACTCCGCTAGGGCCAACATACATAGCCCATGATGAAACCCTACTCAACCCAGGCCTGAACACTGCGTTAAAGGTCACTGAAAAACCCCATAAAAGACGTAGCTCCAAAACAAAACATAATAAACATAGGAAACCGACAGCCACAAAGACCAGAAACAAGCAACAGCAACCACACCAATTATCACAAACCCCCATCACAATCTGTCTCATCAACGCCAGATCCATTAGAAATAAAACCCCCATCATACACGATATCATTACAGACAACAAACCCGATATCCTCTGTGTCACCGAGACTTGGATCACTGACACTGACCCAGCAATACTAAACCAACTACCCCATCCCAACTACACAGTATTTAACTGCCCCCGTCACAACAGGAGAGGAGGAGGAGTACTTGTCATTGCCAAAACCTCCCTCACGTTCTCAAGCCCCTCCCTAACTGAATCCAAAGGCATTGATATACTCAAGATCGAAAACAAAACATCAATACTTTGCTTAATCTACAGACCCCCCTCAGCCCATCATGAAACCCTGGCCACCGCACTAGAAAATATCTCAACCTCTGCAACCAAAAAACTGCGCATCATTCTGGGCGACCTAAATCTCCCATCGATTCCCCCTGTACAGGCAGACGCATTCTTTGAAGCCATGCATCAGCTCGGCTACACACAAATCATACAAGAACCCACACATAACAAAGGTAACACCCTTGATATGGTGTTCTTCTCACACAACATCCAAAAATACACCAAACCTCGAGTAACCCCAGTCCCATGGTCCGACCATTTCCTAGTCGAAATTGAAATCCACCTACCTCCACAAAAGGTAAAGCCTCAAGCCGACCCAAAAACACATCAACAGAGGAAATTCCAAAAATTCAATAGCGAAGCTTTGGTAACTTCTATATCTACACATCTTGAGTACACCACCACAGACCTAGACAAGCTGGTAGACCAATGGAACTCAGGGATCGAAGCAGCTGCAAGTCCAACATGGAAGAACACAAACGCTGTAACAAAGATAGGAACCGAACCATGGTACTCTCCCACGCTATCTAAAATGAAGAGAGAACTACGCAAACTCGAAAGGAAATGGAGGAAAAATCAAACCGAAGAATGCAAGCAACTATACCTAACACTCCTCGCAAGATACAAGAATGAGGTAAACCTCGCTAAAAAGACACACCACACTAATCTACTCAACAAAGCGCTCAACAGACCCAGAGAACTTTTTGAACTCGTAAAATCTCTGACCAAAACTTCACAAAACTCCATCTCTGCAGACGTTATAAAGGCCCAGACGCTTGCCGACCACTACGCCAAAAAACTAAATCCGAAACTTCCCACAAGCATGACCAAAGGCATGCCACTAGCTCTCACCACTCGAGAAACCACAACTGCCCCTCAAGCAGACCCAGAAACAGAATGGAACACCTTCCAGCAATTAGGTGAGCAACAAATCTTAAACATCATAACCAACTTAAACACCACTACCTCCCCCCTCGACCCATGCCCAGCCGCTTGGATGAAAGCAACCAAGAAAGACAACGCAAAACCCATCGCGCACATTGTCAACCAGTCTCTGAAACAAGGAATCATGCCGTCTCATCTCAAGAAATCGATTATTAGACCCATATTAAAAAACAAGTCACTCAACAAAAGTGACCCTGCATCATATCGCCCAATCTCAAGCATAGCTTTCCTAGCAAAGATAATTGAAAAAGCGGTCCAGCACCAACTCCAGGACCACATGGACGAGATAAAAGCCCTAGATGAACATCAATACGGATTCCGTCAGAATCACGGAGTGGAAACACTACTACTGGCACTCCTTGACAATCTACTTAGGGGCCTCGAGAACAAAAACTCCATGTTCATACTCATATTCATCGATATCTCAGCGGCATTCGATACAGTACATCACACCACCCTTTTGGACCGCCTGGCCTCGCTAGGTATAACAGGGACCCCCCTGAAATGGTTCACATCATACATATCCAATAGGATGCAACAAGTGCAATTCAACAACGACAGAGCTGATGCCTTTCCCCCAAACCCAAGGGATCCCTCAAGGGTCTGCCCTCTCATCCCTACTGTTCAATTTGTATATAAAGCCGGTATGCAGTATTTTCCAGAAATACAACATAAATTACCACATATATGCCGACAATGTGATGTTATACACACAGCTTGACATAACACAGCCTAACTTCAGTCCACTAGAAGAATGCCTTGACATGCTCCAATCATGGCTTCAGCAAAACAACATGTCAATAAATCACAAAAAAACAGAGGTCATGTTCATGTCCAAGAAAGCCAATTTCATCCCGCCCACCACAGTCACACTAAACAAAAACATATACGATACAAAGCCTGTAATAAAGTATCTAGGAGTCCTACTTGACAGCAACCTCAAGATGGACAAACACCTCAGAACAGTTAACGGAGCCATCTTTTACAAACTCAAAATCCTTCAACCACTCCGCAATATCCTCGAGAAATCCGACTTTAGGTCTGTTGCTCAAGCACTAATCATTCCCCACCTGGATTACAGCAATGCCATTCTACAAGGGCTTCCAAAGAGCACACTAAGCATCCTGCAAATGGCTCAGAACGTGGCTGCAAGAGTCATCATGGAAAAGAAAGTCACCGACCACATAACCCCAGTTCTAATGGATCTGCACTGGCTCCCAGTGGCCGCCCGCATCATCTACAAACTACTCATCACAACATTTAAACTCATCAATAGCATCGCACCATCCTACCTCAATAACCTAATCACTATTCAACCTAGCAACAGGAGCAGGAGAACTATGAATCTCAACACCCTATGTATCCCGACCAGCATAAGATCTGTCAAGGCCGAAACAAGCAATAGGGCGTTCACATACTCAGCGCCAACCCAATGGAACCAACTACCGCATGAATTAAGGCTCACAAACAACCTGAACGAATTTAGACGAAAACTGAAAACCTATCGGTTTCAAACCCACTACAACTTGATCTAACTGCAATATCCTACCTCAACCAGATCTCCTCTGCCGCACTCGGCAGCATATAATCCAATTATATAGTCATGTATAACTTGTACACCTTGGCAACTAATTCCGTACAAATTGTATATAACCATGTATAGCCTGTACACCTTGGCAACTAATTCTGTACAAATTGTATATATGGCCCCCCCCCCCCAATCTACTGAAATCAAATGTATACCTTGATCTGTGTGCTTTAATCAAATGTGTATCGTATTCAAATGCTTGTCCCATGTTACGTAATCATTGACTAATCAAAATGTAAAACTGAAATCTCAATGTACCGTACAATACATTATGATTCTGTAAAGTAAACCGCTGCTGATCGTAGGAAGCAGCGGTATACAAGTGTTTACTAAATAAATAAAATAAATAAATCTGGCCCAGGTGATTTGCTACTCTTCAGTTTATCTAATAGTTGTAATACATCTTCCCGATGTATGGATATTTCCTTCAATTGTTCCGCACCTTTAAATACCACTTCAGTCATGGGTAACATCCCTACATCTTCCTCAGTAAAGACCGAAGCAAAGAATTCATTCAGTCTCTCCCCTATCGCCTTGTCGCCTCTTAGTGCCCCTTTAACCCCTCTATCATCTAATGGACCAACTGACTCTTTCACAGTTTTTTTAGCTACGAATGTACTTGAAAAAGTCTTTATTTTGCGTTTTTGCTTCCGCAGCGAGCTTCTTCTCAAATTCTCCCTTTGCCTGCCTTATCAATGCCTTGCATTTGACTTGCCAGTGCTTGTGCTGTTTCCAGGTTTCGTTGTTTGGCTCTTTTTTCCATTTCCTGAAAGATGCTTTTTTGGCAATAACAGCCTCTCTGACCTCACCTTTAAACCATGCTGGCAGTTTTTGGACGTCCTTCCACTTTTCTTAAAGCGTGGAATACAGCTAGTCTGGGCTTCCAAGATAGTAGTTTTCAACAACACCCAAGCTTGATGTAAGTCTTTAACCTTTGCAACTGCTCCTTTTAGTTTTTTCTTAACTATTTTGCTCATTTTATCATAGTCTCCCTTTCGAAAGTTAAAAGGTAGTACTGTGGATTTCCTTACTATCCCTCCTCCACTAATTAAATCAAATGCGATCATGCTATGATCACTATTGCCAAGTGGCCCTAACACACTTATCTCTTGCACGAGATCTGGTGTTCCACTAAGGACTAGGTCTAATATGGCTTCCCCTCTGGTCAGTTCATGAACCAGATGCTCAAAGAAGTAGTCATTTATTTCATCTAGGAACTTTATCTCCCTAGCATGTCCTGCCGTGACACTGACCCAGTCGATATCGGAGTAATTGAAATCACACATTATTATTACTGCGCTGTAACTTTCGTTAGCTTCCTTGATTTCTTTGAGCATTTCATCATCCATTCTGGCCAGGTGGTCGATAGTACACCCCCACTGCCATCGCCTTCCCCTTTTTACATGGAATTTCAACCCATAGAGATTCTACAGCAGATTTTGTTTCCTGCAAAACCTTAATCCTTTCTGACTCAATGCCCTCTCTAACATAGAGTGCAACCCCTCCACCAATTTGATCAGCTCTATCATTACGATATAGTTTGTACCCAGGTATCACAGTGTCCCACTGGTTGTCCTCCTTCCAGCATGTCTCTGATATTCCAATCATATCTAACCTCTCATTTAGTGCTATATATTCTAACTCTCCCATCTTATTTTTTAGACTTCTAGCATTTGCATACAAGCATTTTAGAGACTGTATTTTATTCATATTAATCTGGCTATTGGTAGACATGGGTAATTTGGGATCTTTAAGCTCTGTCTGCTCCATACTCGAGGGCATTTGGGCTACTTTACTCTTTTTTGGAATCTCTCTGCTTTTGGTAGTATCCTTCAAGGATACGTTCTTCCGAACCATGCCATCTCCAGGAATGAGTCTTCACATATGGGTACGTCGGTACCGACGGAGCCTGCGCGGGAACGCTCCCCAGCTTCCCAAAAAGGAAAGCTTTTGGGAGCATCCCACAGCGCCTGCGCGCTGCCTTCCCGTCTTTCCTAACCGCCTCTCCCCAGTTCTTCTTTTCCGCGGAGCCAGCAGGTCGTGTTCCTGTCACCGCTGAAGAAGTTCTTTGTTTTATTTTATTTCTTTGGTCGCGAGTCTGCCTTCCCCGACGTCGGACCGGTACCGCCGGTCTTTCTTTCTTTTCTTATAAAAAAAAAAAAGAACATATTTTTCCCTCTCTTAGTGTGTTTTTTCCTCTTTTGGGCCTTAGGCCTCACGAGAAATTTTCCTCATGGAAAAACCAGCCTCCGGGTTTTAAAAACTGCACTAAGTGCAGCGGTACTATTTCTGTTACCGACACCCATGAATGGTGTCTTAAATGTTTGGGTCCTGACCACTCCATTTTGGATTGTTCGTCCTGCTCCTTGATGTCCAAACGAGGTTTACAGAACCGAGCAGCCAAGCTCCATGTGCTGTTTCCCTCCGATGCAGCTTCAGTAGCATCGACGTCTTCCAGGGCTGCTTCTTCCTCCCATGGATCTCAGGTAACCAAACATAAATCCAGCCGGTCCTCGAAGTGTAGATCTCCATCTCCAGGAACAAGCCAGGAATAAGTCCTCACATATGGGTACGTCGGAACCGACGGAGCCGGCGCGGGAAAGCTCCCCAGCTTTTCAGATGAAAAGCTTTTGGGGCTTCCCACAGCGCATGCGCGCTGCCTTCCCGCCTTCCTTACCAGCTCTCTTCAGTTTCTCTTTTTCCGCGGAGCCAGCAGGTCGTGTTCCTGTCACCGCTGAAGAAATTGTTATTTTAATTTGTTTCTTTTGACCGCGTACCTGCCTTCCCCATACCAAAACCGGTACTGCCGGTCTCTCTTTCTTTATTTCTTTAAAAAAAAAAACAACCTTTTTTTTATTTCAGCACAACATGGTAGCTTTTGCTAGGCCTTCAGGCCTACACTAATTCTCCTCATGGAGAAGCCAGCTCCTGGTTTTAAAAAGTGTACCAAGTGCAGTGCTGTTATTTCTCTCTCAGACACCCATGAATGGTGTCTTAAATGTTTGGGACCTGACCACTCCATACCGGACTGCCCATTCTGCTCCCAGATGTCTAAACGTGGTATGCAGAACCGGGCCAACAAGTTCCATGTGCTGTTTGCTTCAGATAATCCTCTAAAAGCAAATCTCTTTCAAAAGATCGAGAGGCTCTCAATCTTGAGTTCGAGGATTCTGCCCACACCAAAAAACCCCGGCGGGAGGCTCCGGCCTCCAAAGCATCACCTATGGGGTTACAGGTTGACATCGATGGCACGGCCTCGACTGATCACCTGTTAGACTGCTCTGGGGTACCGGTCGATACCGGTACCGACATCCAGGCAGCAGTGGCGTCCATGGGCAATACTGTCCAGACCATGCAGCAGGCCGTTCTGGCTTTCATTAAGGCTGCGACGCCCTCGGTACCGATTCCATCGGTACCGACCCCGGTTCCGGTATCCACACCGGAACCGAGACCATCGACTTCCAAGCATCGATCGGTTCCGCTTGCTGGATTCAGGCTTTTGCCCGATACCAATCCCATGCCCGATACGCCCGGTCTCGATATCGATCGGTACGTGTATCGTGCATTGCAAGCACAGAGAGAATACTCAGATTCTTCTGATGAGTTCAATTCCTCTGATGACTCTGCTGAGTTTGATCTTCCTGAGGAGCCCTCTTCTCTAAAGAGGGCGATGTCTCCTCCAGAGGATTTATCCTTTCAGGATTTCATTGTTGATGTAGCTAAAGGACTTCTATTGCTACATCTTCTGAAAAGAAACCCAGATCAAAAAAATTGGATATTTTAGGATACTCTAAAGCTCCTAAAGAGGCAGTTACTCTGCCTATCCATGAAATCCTTCAAGAACACTTGATGGATTTGTGGGAGACTCCTCTAACTCTGTCTCCTCATTCTCGTAGGTTGGACACCATGTACCGGGTCCCTCCTTCTCCTGGGTTTCAAAAAACTCAGCTGCCTCACCACTCCATTGTGGTGAAGTCTGCTATGAAGAAGATAAAGAGTCCCAATAGGCACTCTTCTACCCCTCCAGGGCGAGAATGTAAGACCCTTGACTCTTTTGGTAGAAAGATCTTCCAGGCTAGTATGCTTATAGCCAGGATCAATTCTTACAGCCTTTATATGGGCATGTTTCTCAGAGAACTTGCCCTAAAGGTACGGCATTTTGCCCCTTTATCCCTGAGGATAAAAAGGAGGACTTCACTTCTGTGGTGACACAACTTTCAGAGGTCTCCAAGTTTTCCAACAGGGCAGCCTTTGATTCCTTTGAGGTTGCTGGCAGGGCTTCGGGAATTGTTATTGCACCCCAACGTCTTGCTTGGCTCCAGGCTTCTGACCTAGAACCCTGGGTTGTGGATGGCCTAAGGAATCTGCCCTGTACAGGTGAGAACTTATTTGGTGAAGACTGGCAAATTAAAGCTGCTCAAATGGATGCAGAAAATGCCACTCTAGATAGACTTTCTAAGTCTACTTCTACTCCTGCCAAAAAGAAGTCTTTTAAAAGGCCTTACTATAAGAAGGCCAGATTTTCCACAAATACTGGCCAACAATCTTCTCAGCCTCGCTTTGCTGCTAAACGTCAGCAATTTAAGCAAGTAAAGTCAAAGTCTGCAGTGTCTGCTACACCCCAGCAGGCTCAACCCCCTCAGGGGTTTTGACTTGCCCCTAGAGAACTTACAATTTCTGGCTCTGGAACAACCAGAGCCTCTCACCATACCTGGAAGGTTAGTTCACTTTGCTCCCAGATGGGAGCAAATGACATCAGAGCAATGGACCCTCTCTATCATCAGAGAGGGCTACAAACTTTATTTCTCCAGCCTTCCTCCCCATACCATGGTGAGGCAATTCAGTTCTCCCCCATCTCTTCTGACCCTGTTGGGTCAGGAAGTCTCCTCTCTCCTTGCCTAAGGGGCAATAGAGGAGGTTCCTCTTCCTCAACAGGGGTTAGGGTTCTACTCCCCTTATTTTCTCATAACAAAGAAGACAGGGGGCTTCAGACCTATCCTAGATCTGAGAGAATTGAACAAGTTTCTATTCAAGGAGAAATTCAAAATGCTCTCTCTGGGCATTCTCCTTCCATACCTTCAGAGTCAGGATTGGCTTTGTTCTCTAGATCTCAAGGATGCGTACACTCATATACTCATCCATCCATCCCACAGAAAATATCTTCGATTTCTGTTCCAGGGAAAACATTTCCAATACAGAGTACTTCCCTTCGGTCTCGCCTCTGTTCCAAGAGTATTCACAAAATGCATGGCAGTCGTAGCCGCATTTCTAAGAGGCATGGGAATCTTCGTCTTCCCATATCTGGACGACTGGCTCATCCGAGCTCCATCTCAGTCAGAAGCCCAGATTTCCTTGGACCGCACAAGGCGTATTCTTCAATATCTGGGACTTGTGGTAAACATTCCCAAGTCCCAACTCATCCCTACTCAGTCCCTGGAATTCATAGGGGCCCACTTGGACTCCACCACTGCAGCCTACCTCCCTCTGGTCCGAGGCCAACGGCTAATCAGCTTGGCCTCCCAGGCTCAGTCCAGAAGTCACTTGTCAGCCAGAGAAATGCTGCAACTTCTGGGCCACATGGCCTCCACGGTCCATGTGGTGCCCTATGCTCGTCTTCATATGAGGGCAACTCAATGGACTTTGGCCACCCAGTGGTCTCAAGCATCGGGACTGCTCTCAGACCAAGTACTCACCTCAAAACGTCTGTTTTGGTCTCTCCAGTGGTGGACATCCTCCAAAAATCTGTTGTTGGGGACCCCCTTCCAACCTTCGTTGCCCCAAGCAACCCTCACAACAGATGCCTCCCAAACAGGGTGGGGAGCTCATCTCCAACACCTCTCCACTCAGGGCACCTGGTCTCCCCAGGAGACCACCCTTCACATCAACCTTTTGGAACTGCGAGCAACCTTCCTTGCCCTCACTGTCTTCCACACCCTCCTTGTCAACCTGACTGTCCTAGTCCAGACAGACAATCAGGTAGCCATGTTTTATGTCAACAAACAAGGAGGGACGGGCTCTCTGTCGCTTTGCAATGAAGCTCTCAGATTATGGGCCTTCGCCAGAGAGCATCAAATTCATCTTCTGGCAGTGTATCTTCCAGGAGTTCAAAACTCTCGGGCAGACAGACTCAGTCGAGTTCTGTTTCCACACGAGTGGTCCCTGCATATGGACCAAATACACTGAATCTTCCAGGAATGGGGGACCCCGGACATAGACCTCTTTGCAAGTCCGTGGAATGCCAAACTTCCCCGGTTCTGTTCCAGGATTCCGTGTCAGGGAGCTCAGGCCAACGATGCCTTTCTCCTGCATTGGGGTCAGGAATTCCTGTATGCTTTTCCACCCATTCCTTTGATTCCCAAGACACTGTTCAAACTACAGAGGGATCACGGATCCATGATCCTCATAGCTCCACGCTGGCCATGCCAAGTGTGGTTCCCTCTACTTCTACAGCTCTCTCAGGACTCCTCCCTGGATCTGGGAGCTGCGCCAGACCTTCTGTCTCAGGAGAAGGGGACTTTGTGGCATCCAAACCCCAAGTCCCTACATCTCCAGGCTTGGTTACTGAAGGCTTAAGCCTGCATGATTATAGTCTTTCTCAACCAGTGAAAGATATACTTTATGCTTCTAGGAAACCCTCTACCAGGCGTTCCTATGCTTTTAAATGGAAACGTTTTTTCCATTTGGTGTGCTCAACAGGGTCTTGACCCTCTAGCACTTCCTTTGCATTCTCTATTAGACTATCTCCTGCATCTTTCCAATGCAGGCCTCAAGACGAATTCAGTACGAGTCCATTTAAGTGCTATTGCAGCATCTTTGAAACCTATAAATGGACAACCTGTCTCCTCTCATCCTCTTATTGCCAGATTCATGAGAGGCCTGACCCTAACTAAGCCTCCCATCCACCCACCTCCGGTGGCATGGGACTTAAACCTAGTTCTGGGTCAGCTTATGCAGCCACCTTTTGAACCTTTGGTTTCTACCTCCCTAAACTTTCTTTCCTGGAAGGTTCTTTTCCTTATTGCAGTCACTTCGGCTCGCCGCATCAGTGAACTGCAGGCTTTGGTGGCTAATCCACCTTATACCAGATTTCATCATGATAAGGTGGTCCTTAGGACGAATCCCCACTTTATGCCCAAAGTGGTCTCGCCTTTTCATCTTAATCAAGAGGTATATCTACCTGTTTTTTTTTTCCGGCTCCTCATGCATCCAGTGCAGAGAGGAACCTTCATACTCTTGACTGTAAAAGAGCTCTCGCCTTTTACCTCAACAGGACTCAGCCACATCGAAAGTCTTCCCAACTTTTTGTGGTTTTTGATCCTTCTCATTTGGGACTTCCAGTCTCCAAACGTACACTTTCCAATTGGATTGCTCAGTGTATTTCATTTGCTTACCAGAGTAAGAATATTTCTCTGGAAGGCCATGTCACAGCTCACAATGTGAGAGCCATGGCTACTTCTATGACTCATCTTCACTCTGTATCCATCGATCAGATCTGTCAAGCAGCCACTTGGGCCTCGGTTCATACCTTCACAGCCCATTACTGTTTGGACAAGGACTCCCGCCGGGATGCCTTGTTTGGTCAGGCTGTCCTCAAACACCTGTTCCATACTTAAGCAACTCCTGTCCACCTTCCCTGAATGGATGCCTGAGATCCATACGAAGATGGTTTACCCTTGGAGGGGGATCTCCCAGGCATCTTAGCTAGGGAGTCCCCATATGTGAGGACTTATTCCTGCTTGTTCCTGGAGATAGCACAGTTACTTACCTGTAACAGGTGATCTCTGGGAACAGCAGGAATTAGTCCTCACAACCCACCCACCTCCCCTAGGAGTTGTATCTTCTATCTATCTACCTTCCTTTCCTCTCTCTATTGTCTCAGCTATAAACTCGAACTGAAGAGAGCTGGTAAGGAAGGCGGGAAGGCAGCGCGCATGCGCTGTGGGAAGCCCCAAAACCTTTTCATCTGAAAAGCTGGGGAGCTTTCCCGCGCCGGCTCCGTCGGTTCCGACGTACCCATATGTGAGGACTAATTCCTGCTGTTCCCAGAGATCACCTGTTACAGGTAAGTAACTGTGCTTTCCAAGCATCGAGATGCCTCCGGGCTTGCCCTTGAGGATCCTGCACCGGCAAAACTACCCCGGCGGGAAGCTCCGGCTTCTAAAGCTCCACCTATGGGGTTACAGGTTGACATCGATGGCACGGCCTCGACCGATCACCTGTTAGAATGTTCTGGGATACCGGCACAACCTTCCGGTACCAAGTTCCAGGCATTCATGGCGTCGATGGATCAGAATGTTCTATCCATGCAGCAGGCTATCACAGCCTTCATTCAAGCTGCGACGCTGCTGATACCACAACAAATTCCGTTGTCGGTATCGGCCCAGATACCGGCACCGACTGCATCGACATCGGCCATGGTGTCGTCTGCAGCGGTTCCCTGTCTAGGGATGCCTATCGGTACCGAACCGGTACCGATAACGCCCGATGTCGATACGGCTCGGTACGCGTATCGAGCTTTAAAAGAGCACCCTGACAAGTTGATACTTTGATTCCTCCGAAGATTCTGATGCATCGGAGGCATCTGCTGAAGTATCCATAGCCCTTCCTGAGGAGCCTTCTTCTCCAAAAAGAAGAATGTCTCCTCCAGAAGACTTGTCCTTTCAAGACTTCATAAGAGAAGTGGCTAAAGGGCTTTCTATTTCAGTAACCTCTGAATCAGAGCCTAGAGCTAAAAAATTGGATATTTTAGGTTATGCTAAGGCTCCTAAAGAGGCAGCCACCTTGCCAATTCATGAGATTCTTTATGATCACATGATTGACTTATGGGAGACTCCTCTCACTATCTCTCCTCATTCTCGTAGGTTGGACACTATGTACCGTGTCCCTCCTTGTCCTGGTTTTCATAAAACACAGCTTCCTCACCATTCTATTGTGGTGGAGTCAGCTATGAAAAGGATAAAGAGTGCAAAAAGACACTCCTCTGCTCCTCCAGGAAGAGAATGCAGGACCTTGGATGCTTTTGGTAGAAAAATCTTTCAAGCCAGTATGCTCATTGCCAGAATCAACTCCTATAGTCTTTATATGGGTATGTTTCTGAAAGAAGTTGCAGATAAGCTGCACACTTTCCTCCCTTTTCTTCCAAACGATAAAAGGGAAGAATTTCTTATTTGGCTTAAGCATACTCAAGATATTTCAAAGTTTTCCAACCGTGCAGCTTTTGACTCCTTTGAGGGTGCCAGCAGAGCTTCGGCCATTGCCATAGCTGCACGCAGAATTGCTTGGCTCCAAGCTTCTGATCTAGAATCTTGGGTCCAGGATGGCTTGGGAAATCTTCCCTGTACAGGAGAAAACCTGTTTGGCAAAGATTGGCAAATAAAAGCCACTCAAATGGATGCAGAAAATTCTGCTTTGGATAGACTTTCAAAGTCAACCTCCATTCCTGCCAAGAAAAAAACCTTTCAAGAAGTCTTTTTTCAAGAAAGGAAGATTCCATCCTGCTTCTGGCCAACAATCATCTACAGGTCGTTTTGCTGCTAAGTGTCAGCAACCTAAACAGGCCAGGCCTAAGCCTACAGGGGCTGCTGCAACTCAGCAGACCCAGCCTCCTCAGGGTTTTTGACTTGATGCTAGAGAACTTAGCCTTTCTGGCTAAGAAACAGCCAGAGCCTCTCACCATTCCAGAAAGGTTAGCTCATTTTGCTCCCAGATGGGAGCAAATTACAGCAGAGCAGTGGACCCTCTCCATCATAAGGGAGGGCTACAAACTTCATTTCTCAAACCTTCCTCCTCACACCATGGTGAGACATTTCAATTCTCCAACATCTCTCCCAGACCTTCTAGGTCAGGAGGTGGCTGCCCTTCTTGCCCAAGGGGCCATAGAAGAAGTACCTCTTCTTCAACAAGGGTCAGGGTTTTACTCCCCCTACTTTCTGATCCCAAAGAAAACAGGGGGCTACAGACCCATATTAGATCTCAGAGAATTGAACAAATTTCTATGCAAGGAGAAATTCAAGATGCTTTCTCTGGGTACTCTCCTTCCATACCTTCAGAGTCAGGATTGGCTTTGTTCTCTAGATCTCAAGGATGCGTACACACATGTCCTCATCCATCCATCTCACAGAAGGTTCCTTCGTTTTCTTTTCCAAGGAAAGCATTACCAATACAGGGTGCTTCCTTTCGGTCTGGCCTCTGCTCCAAGAGTGTTCACCAAATGCATGGCAGTAGTAGCTGCATTTCTACGCACTCTGGGAATATTTGTATTCCCATACCTGGACGACTGGCTCATCCGAGCTCCATCTCAGTCAGAGGCCCAGACTTCCCTGGACTGCACAAGGCGCATTCTGCACTATCTGGGACTTGTGGTAAACCTCCCAAAGTCCCAGCTCACCCCTACTCAGTCCCTAGAGTTCATAGGGGCCTGGCTAGATACTACCACTGCAAGGGCCTATCTTCCTCAGGCCCGTTGCCTACGCCTAGTGCAGTTAGCCTCCCAGATTCAGTCAAAGAGCCATTTAACTGCTCGGGAGATGCTACAACTGCTAGGCCACATGGCATCCACAGTGCATGTGGTACCCTATGCTCGCCTTCACATGAGAGCAGCTCAATGGACTTTGTCCACCCAGTGGACTCAAGCATCAGGGGCTCTGTCAGACAAAATAGAAACCTCCAGGCGCCTCTTTTGGTCTCTCCAGTGGTGGAGGTCTACCCAAAATCTGTCCCCCTTCCAACAGTTGTTGCCCCAGGCAACCCTCACAACAGATGCCTCCCAAACAGGTTGGGGAGCTCATCTGCAAGACCTCTCCACTCAGGGCACTTGGTCTCCACAGGAGACCTCTCTACATATCAACCACTTGGAGCTCCGAGCAGTTTTTCTAGCTCTCAAGGTCTTCCATACCCTGCTCAGCTACAAGACAGTCCTCATTCATACGGACAATCAGGTAGCCATGTTTTACATAAACAAGCAAGGAGGAACTGGCTCTCTGTTGCTTTGCAACGAAGCTTTAAGATTGTGGGCCTTCGCCAGAGAGCATCAAATCCACCTCCTGGCCGTATACCTTCCAGGAATCCAAAACTCTTGGGCAGACAGACTCAGTCGAGTTCTGCTTCCACACGAATGATCCCTGCACATGGACCAAGTACTCAGAATCTTTCAAGAGTGGGGAACCCCGGACATAGACCTCTTTGCAAGTCCGTGGGATGCCAAACTTCCCCGGTTCTGTTCCAGAATTCCGTGTCAGGGAGTTCAGGCCAAGGATGCCTTCCTCCTTCACTGGGGTCAAGACTTCCTGTATGCCTTTCCACCCATTCCCTTAATTCCCAAGACTCTGTTCAAGCTCCAGAGGGATCAAGGATCTATGATCCTCATAGCTCCACGCTGGCCACGCCAAGTGTGGTACCCTCTACTTCTGCATCTCTCTCAAGCTCCCTCCCTAGACTTGGGAGCTGCTCCAGACCTTCCTTCCCAGGAGGAGGGGACTTTGTGGCACCCAAACCCCAAGTCCCTTCACCTCAGAGCTTGGTTGCTGAAGGCCTAGACCTTCAAGGTTGGAATCTTTCTCAGCAGGTGAAGGATATCCTCCATGCTTCCAGAAAACCTTCTACTAGACGTTCCTATGCTTTTAAATGAAAAAGGTTTTCCATTTGGTGTACTGAGAAGGGTCTTGACCCTCTAGCACTACCTTTGAATTCTCTATTGGAATATCTCCTGCATCTCTCCAATGCAGGCCTTAAGACGAATTCAGTAAGGGTTCATTTGAGTGCTATTGCAGCATCCCTTAAGCCTATCAATGGACAGCCTATTTCCTCTCATCCTCTTATTGCAAGATTCATGAGAGGCCTAACTTTAACTAAACCTCCCATTAGGCCTCCTCCGGTGGCATGGGACTTAAATCTGGTTCTTGGTCAGCTTATGAAGCCACCTTTTGAACCCTTAGCCACCACCTCCTTGAAATTTCTTTCCTGGAAGGTTATTTTCCTCATTGCAGCGTTAGTGGCTAATCCACCTTATACAAGGTTCCATCATGATAAGGTAGTCCTTAGGACCAATCCACACTTTATGCCTAAAGTGGTCTCACCTTTTCATCTTAATCAAGAGGTGTATTTACCTGTCTTTTTTCCAGGTCCTCATGCATCAAGTGCAGAGAGGAATCTTCATACCCTGGATTGTAAGAGAGCTCTTGCCTTTTACTTACAAAGGACACAGCAACATAGAAAGTCCTCTCAACTCTTTGTTGCTTTTGATCCCTCTCATTTGGGACTTCCAGTCTCTAAGAGGACACTGTCCAATTGGATTGCTCAGTGTATTTCTTTCGCCTACCAGAGTAAGAACCTTTCTCTGGAAGGCCATGGCCACCTCTATGGCTCATCTAAATTCTGTGTCCATCGACCAGATCTGTCGAGCAGCCACCTGGACCTCGGTTCATACCTTCACAGCCCATTACTGTTTTAACAAGGACTCCCGCCGGGATGCCTTGTTTGGTCAGGCTGTTCTCAAACACCTGTTCCATGCTTAATCAACTCCTGCCCTCCTTCCCTGGATGGATGCCTGAGATCCATAGGAGGAGATAGAGCCCTTCCCAGGGTCTCATAACCTTGGGGATCTCCCAGGCATCTCTAGCTAGGGAGTCCCCATATGTGAAGACTCATTCCTGCTTGTTCCTGGAGATAGCACAGTTACTTACCTGTAACAGGTGATCTCTGGGAACAGCAGGAATAAGTCTTCACAACCCACCCACCTCCCCTAGGAGTTGTATCTCTCTATCTATCTTTCCTTTCCTCTCTCTCTTTGTCTCAGCTTTAAAACTCGAACTGGGGAGAGGCGGTTAGGAAAGGAGGGAAGGCAGCGCGCAGGCGCTGTGGGATGCTCCCAAAATCTTTCCTTTTTGGGAAGCTGGGGAGCGTTCCCGCGCAGGCTCCGTCGGTACCGACGTACCCATATGTGAAGACTTATTCCTGCTGTTCCCAGAGATCACCTGTTACAGGTAAGTAACTGTGCTATCTTGGGTGACTATCGGCTTTTCTCTATTATCTAGTTTAAAAGCTGCTCTATCTCCTTTTTAAAGGTTAATGCCAGCAGCCTGGTTCCATCCCGGTTAAGGTGAAGCCCATCCCTTCGGAAGAGCCCCTTCTTTCCCCAGAATGTTCCCCAGTTCCTAACAAATCCAAAACCCTCATCTCTGCACTATTGTCTCATCCACTCATTTAGACTCCGGAGCTCTGCCTGCCTTTTGGGTCCTGCGCGTGGAACAGGAAGCATTTCGGAGAATGCTACCCTGGAAGTTCTGGATTTCAACTTCCTATCTAAAAGCCTAAATTTAGCCTCCAGAACCTCCCTACCACATTTTCCTATGTCATTGGTACCGACATGTACCAAGATAGAAGACTCCTCCCCAGCACTATCTAAAAGCTTATCTAGGTGGCGCATGAGGTCCGCTACCTTCGCACCAGGCAGGCCCAGACCATCTGGTTCCTGCTCCTGCTGCAGCTCTCCATGCATGTACCTCTCCGGCTTGGCCATGTTCCGGAACTCATTTCACAGGACAACAGAGGATGCTACATCCCAACGTCTGGTCCTGGGACCTCAATATGGTACTAGCACAGCTCATGAAAGCTCCCTTTGAGCCATTTAACTCTGGTCCATTGAAGTTCTTCAGCTAGAAGGTCTTGTTTCTAGTAGCAGTCATTTTGGAGTGCTGAGTGAGTGAAGCTGCAGGCTCTAGTAGTTCATCCACTATATACTAAATTCCACCATAGTGGAGTGGTTCTTCGTACACATCCTTATTTCCTTCCTAAGCTGGTTTCGGATTCCATCTCAATTAATCAATAGTGCTACCTACAAAGGGAAGTGGCTTTTCACATGTTGGACTGCAAGCGGGCTTTAACCTTCTATTTGGAGCAGACATGGACCATAGAAAGTCCATCCTGTTTATTGTTTCTTTTGGCCCAGCAAACTGGGGACTGCCGTTTCCAAATGCTCTTTCAATTTGGCTAGTAGATTGCATTTCTTTCGCTTAAACTGAGGCAGGCCTGAGCTTTGAAGGTCATGTCACAGCTCACAATGTTCACGCAATGGCTGAATCAGTGGCCAGCTTATGCTCGGTCTCCATGGAAGGAATGTGCAGGGCTGCAACGTGGGCTTCTGTCTATACGTTCATATCTCATTATTCCTCTGGAATGGGATTCCCGACATGACAGTTAACTTCGGCCAATCTGTATTCTGGCACCTGCTTGGGGATTAGAATCCAACTCCATCCCCCCAATGTTCTTCTGTCCATCCAGGCTACCAAAAAGCCCCCCTAAAAAAGTAATGAAGAAAGCAGAAGAGATGAGGTGCAAATTCCCATCTCTGTACGTAGTAGTTTTGGTTTTGCTTGACCTGCAGTTCGTTGCCCCTGTTGGGCTTTTCGGCAGCCTTCTCTGTTTTTGGTAGCCTGTATCTTGGGAGCGCCATGCATGAGTACTTACTTTCTGCTTGTTCACGGAGAAAAGGTAGTTACTCACCTGTAACAGGTATTCTCCGTGGACAGCAGGAATAAGTCCTCACAACCCTCCCACCTTCCTGAGGAGTTTATTCTGCTACAGCTATGTTATCAGACTGAAGAAGATGGGACCGCTGTGGCAGGCCAGAAGGAGGCGCACAGGCGTGATAGAGCCTCCCAAAAGCTTCCAATAGAAGCTGGGGAGTGTTCCTGCTCGGGTCTCTTTGTGGGACGTCACCAATACATGAAAATGTATTCCTGCTGTCCATGGAGAACACCTGCTACAGGTGAGTAACTACTTTTTCTATGAACATAGGCAGCTGAGAGTACAACTACCAAATCCCTGCCAAACTGCTACAACCCCCTTCCTCGACTATTTGAGGAAACTGTGGAAGATAACCACTTAAACCCAGGTGGCAAGTTTAAAGCAGCTATGGCAGCTCACTACCTACATAAGTTCCTATCTTTATCATTTTCACTGCTGGAAACCCCGATGGGGCAGAATCTACAAATAGTGTTTTTAAAGCACTATATGACAAAACTGACATCCACTCACCATTTCTTACTACAACAGGATTACATGTCCAATACCTGTTTTACACCTTCTCTTGGGATGGATCTATTCCTTTGTTCTGCCTGAATTGAAGTATGTGTGTGTGTATGTATTTATATATGCACATATATATAAAAAATTTGAAATAAATCTAGCTACATGCAGTTTTGTTACATTGTGGCTGATACATTAATGGTCAACATTATTGGTACCCTTGCATTTTAGATATGTTTTGTAGAATATATTGAAAAATGGAAATATTGCAACTGTATGTCATTATATTTTAATAGCATGTTCAAAGGTATGCAACAAAAAAGAGATGTCTGTGCAACTTAGACATAGTAATTCTGAGAAAAAAACAAAATATGACCTGGACAGAATTAATGGCACTCTTCATTAATATGTGGTTGCACAACTCTTGACAGTGATGACAGCCTCCAAATGTTTCTTGTAGCCATCTGTAAGTTTCATACATCTGTCTGCAGGTAATTTCTCCCACTCTTCATCTACGATTTGTTCCAGCTCATGAATGTTTCCAGGATTTCTTCTACCAAAGGCAGATTTCAGCTCTTTCAAAAGGTTCTTGATTGAAATGAAATCAGGACTCATTGCTGGCAGTTTAAAACAGTCTGCTTTTTCCTTTTTAATCATTCTTTTGCACTTTCGGATGTATGTTTTGGGTCATTGTCCTTCTAGAGGACCCATGACCTTCAACCCAGACCTCTGTCTATTGTAAGAGAGGGGTACAAGCTTCATTTCCTCAGCATGCCCCCTCCTACAATGGTAAGACAGTTCAATTCTCAGACCTCTCTCAACGACCGGTTAGGTCAAAAGCTCACTGTGCTCCTTGCTCAAGGGGCAATAGAAGAGGGTACAGGGTTTTACTCCCCCTATTTCCTTATTCCAAAGAAAACAGGAGGACACAGATCCGTTTTAGACATCAGAGAATTGAACAAATTCCTGTTCAAAGAGAAGTTCAAAATGGTTTCTCTAGGAACTCTGCTGCCATAGCTTCAGGATTGGCTTTGTTCTCTAGATCTCAAGGATGCGTACACTCATGTTCTCATCCATCCAACTCACTGAAAGTTCCTTCGCTTTCTGTTTCAAGGGAAACACTACGAATACAGGGTTCTTCTTTTTGGCCTGGCCTCTGCACCAAGGGTGTTCACAAAATGCATGGCTATGGTGGCAGCATTTCTCCACACCCTGGGAATATTCGTCTTCCCTTACTTAGACGACTGGCTCATTCGAGCCCCTTCAGAGCCAGAGGCCAAAGTTGCTGTCTCTCGCACAGTGCGCATCCTTCAGTATTTGGGACTTGTCATAAACTTCCCAAAATCCAACCTTGCTCCCACTCAGTCCCTAGAGTTTATAGGAGCTCTTCT
Organism: Ichthyophis bannanicus; assembly: GCA_033557465.1. Taxonomy (NCBI): domain Eukaryota; kingdom Metazoa; phylum Chordata; class Amphibia; order Gymnophiona; family Ichthyophiidae; genus Ichthyophis; species Ichthyophis bannanicus. The sequence continues at coordinate 535,835,083 of CM066033.1, forward strand.
GGATACCAGACAAACAAAGGCCTTCCTTCCACAGCCCCGCTGCCTTCGCATTGTGCAGTTAGCTTCCCAAGCAGTTCTAAAGCCTCACTTCACTGCTTGGGAAATGTTACAGTTGCTAGGCCACATGGCATCCACCATGCATGTGGTTCCTTATGCTCGCCTCCATATGAGGGCAGCCCAGTGGACTTTATCCACTCAGTGGACTCAGGCGTCAGGTTGCCTGTCAGACAAAATAGCAAACTCAGATCGCCTTATTTTGTCCCTCCAATGGTGGCAGTCACCCCAAAACCTTTTGGTGGGGTCTCCTTTTCAGCAACCCCCACCCCAAGCCACTCTAACAACAGATACTTAACAGGTGGGTTGGGGAGCCCACCTGCAAAGCCTCTCTACCCAGGGTACCTGGACTCCACAGGAGGCCTATCTCCACATCAGTCTCCTGGAACTCAGAGCAAATCTTCCTTGCTCTTCGAGTATTCCACACCCATCTCAGCTACAAGACAGTCCTAGCTCAAACGAACAATCAAATAGCCATGTTCTATGTGAACAAGCAGGGTGGAACAGGCTGTCTGTCGCTCTGCAACAAAGCTTTGTGACTATGGGCCCTCGCCAGAGAGCATCAGATTCATTTCCTCGCGGTGTATCTTCCAGGCATTCAAAACTCTTGGGCAGACAGACTCAGTCGAGTTCTGCTTCCACACGAATGGTCTCTCCATGCAGACCAGGTGGCCAAAATTTTTCAAATTTGGGGAATCCCGGACATCGACCTCTTTGCAAGTCCGCTGAATGCCAAACTTCCCCGGTTCTGTTCCAGAATTCCGGCTCAGCGTTGTCAGGCCAGGGATTCTTTCCTCCTCCATTGGGGTCAGGACTTCCTGTATGCCTTTCCACCCATTCCCCTAATTCCCAAAACCCTGTTCAAGCTTCAGAGAGACATAGGTCATATGATTCTCATAGCTCCACGTTGGCCATGGCAAATGTGGTATACCCTCTGCTCCTACATCTCTCTCAAGCACTGCCTCTGGAGTTAGGATCTGCTCCAGATCTCCTTTCTCAAGAGGACGGGATGCTGTGGCATCCCAATCCCCAGTCTCTGCATATCAGGGCCTGGTTGCTGAAAGCCTAGAACCTCACGGTCTTAACCTTTCCCAGCAGGGTAAAGGATATTCTTTATGCTTCCAGGAAGCCTTCCACAAGATGCTCTTATGCATTTAAGTGGAAAAGGTTTACCATATGGTGCTCGCAGAAGGGTCTTAACCCTCTTGCGATACCTCGAATCATTACTGGAGTATCTCCTTGATTTATCAAATGCAGGGCTTAAGACCAATTCAGTGAGTTCATTTGAGTGTTATTGCAGCTTCTTTCAAGCCTTTAAATGGACAGCCTATTTCCTGTCATCCTCTCATAGCGAAATTTATGAGAGGCCTTCTTTTAACTAAGCCTTCCATTAAGCCACCACTGGTGGAATGGGACTTAAATCTGGTTCTTGGGCAGCTCATGAAACCGCCCTTTGAACCATTAGCCACTACCTCTTTGAAATTCCTTTCCTGGAAGGTCATCTTTCTTATTACAATCACATCAGCATGTTGCATCATTGAATTGCAAGCGTTGGTGGCTGATCCTCCTTATACAATGTTCCATCTTGATAAGTTAGTCCTTAGGACTCATCCACACTTTATGCCAAAGGTGGTGTCACCTTTTCATTTGAACCAAGCGGTTTTCCTTCCTGTATTCTTTCCAAGGCCTCACGCCTCAAATGCAGAAAGGAATATTCATACTTTGGACTGTAAAAGAGCATCTCCGGGAACAAGCAGGAATGTAGTCCTCACATATGGGTATCGTTGGTACCGACGGAGCCTGCGCGGGAACGCTCCCCAGTGTCCAATAGGAACGCTTTTGGGAGCATCCCTCAGCACATGCACGCTGCCTTTCCAACTGTCCCTCTTCAGTTCTTCGTTTTCCGCAGAGCGAACAGGACCTATTCCCTGTCACCACAGAAAATTCTATCTTTAAAATTCTTTTTTGTGGTCACGTTTGCCTACCGCACGATGCCTACCGGTACCACCGGTTCTTTTCTTTTCTTTTCATACAAACCCCCCCCCCCCCCAAACCCTTAAGCTTAGACTGTTAATTTTCAGAAACTTTCCTTTTTGGTGCTAGGCGCCATTTTGGGCATTAGGCCTCATTTTTCCTAAATTATGGAAAAGCCAACTAGTGGTTTTAAAAAATGTACTAAGTGTGGCAGTACCATTTCCGTCACTGACACCCATGATTGGTGTCTAAAATGTTTAGGACCTGATCATTCTCCAACTGAATGTCTCTCCTGCATGGGTTTGACCAAAAGAGGAAGACAGAACCGGGCTGCAAAGCTCAGTACCCTCTTTTCTTCAGATGCCAGATCCATTGCATCGACATCGTCTAGGGCTTCTTCTTCCTCCTATGGATCTCAGGTAACTAAACATAAAAGCCGGTCCTCAAAGGGTAGCTCTCCTGTTAAGCATTGAGAGGCCATTGGCATTGCCCTTGAGGGATCCACACCGACAAAACAGCCCCGGCAGGAGTCTTCGGCTTCCAAAGCATCGAGGGGGCTTCAGGATGTTTTCGAGGCCTCAACCTCGCAAGAACTACCTGTGCCATGCTCAGGGGTTCCGGCCGTTCTTACCGGTACTGACACCCAGGCATGGGCAGCTTTGATAGACCAGAGGTTTCTTGCTATCGAACGCAGTATCGCAGCTCTTCTTTCAGCTGCGGTACCGGTGGTCCCAAGGGCACCAGTGCAGACATAAACACCGATGCCGGTACCGACACCGGCAATGCTGGTACCGATAGTACCGGTCCCGGTGGGGGACTCTTCCCATGCCACCTCTGGCTGGAGTGGATAAAGCGGTACCGGGTCACCTCGGTACCGACTTCGATCGGTACCGGGATTGTGCTTTGCAAGAGCATCGGGGTCAGGAATACTTTGATTCCTCCGATTCCGAAGACTCTGATAATTCTGCTGGCACTAGAGGGTTTCTCCTAGAAGATCCCTCTTCTCCCCAACGCAGAATGTCACCTCCAGAGGACATGTCATTTCAGGATTTCATCCGTGATATGGCCAAAGGTCTTTCAATCACAGTAGCTCCTGAAGAGGAACCCAGAGCAAAGGAATTGGAAATCCTCCAATATCCTAAAGCTCCTAAGTAGGCAGCTACTCTGCCTATTCATGAAATTCTGTATAGCTTGTGTCATGACGCCAGCCCTCCGCCTAGGGCTAAGAGGGCTGGAGCTGCCATTATGTCCTCTGATAAAGAATAGTTGTGAGTCGAGTAGTAAGGCAAAAATGACAAGGAATTTATTCCCAACACAAAAGAATTCAGTGCAGAACAAAATAGGACAATCTTCAGGTGTTTGCTCAGAGTTATTTACAGAAAAATTAAAGTAACTGCATTTCTCACAGTCTCTGCTCCAAACATGTGCAGTGCATATCACATGTAATCAAAACAGCCTAACAAAAACAGCTTCTGCTTCCAAAGAAAAATACTTCTTTTTCTTTGCTTTCACTCAGCTCTTTTATACAGGTTTTTAGCGCAGGGACTCAATATCATCTGTCAAACAAAACGTGCAATCCATAGGAACTTCCTCTAGGTCAATATCAATCTCCAGGAACAAGCAGGAATAAGTCCTCACATATGGGTACGTCGGAACCGACGGAGCCGGCGCGGGAAAGCTCCCCAGCTTTTCAGATGAAAAGCTTTTGGGGCTTCCCACAGCGCATGCGCGCTGCCTTCCCGCCTTCCTTACCAGCTCTCTTCAGTTTCTCTTTTTCCGCGGAGCCAGCAGGTCGTGTTCCTGTCACCGCTGAAGAAATTGTTATTTTAATTTGTTTCTTTTGACCGCGTACCTGCCTTCCCCATACCAAAACCGGTACTGCCGGTCTCTCTCTCTTTATTTCTTAAAAAAAAAAAAAAAATCTTTTTTTTTTTTATTTCAGCACAACGTGGTAACTTTTGCTAGGCCTTCAGGCCTACACAAATTCTCCTCATGGAGAGGCCAGCTCCTGGTTTTAAAAAGTGTACCAAGTGCAGTGCTGTTATTTCTCTCTCAGACACCCATGAATTGTGTCTTAAATGTTTGGGACCTGACCACTCCATACCGGACTGCCCATTCTGCTCCCAGATGTCTAAACGTGGTATGCAGAACCGGGCCAACAAGTTCCATGTGCTGTTTGCTTCAGATAATCCAGCATCACAGTCATCCAGGTCTTCCTCTCCGGATGGATCTCAGGTAACCAAACTTTCTGTGGGCAAATCCTCTAAAAGCAAATCTCTTTCAAAAGATCGAGAGGCTCTCAATCTTGAGTTCGAGGATTCTGCCCAGGCCAAAAAACCCTGGCGGGAGGCTCCGGTCTCCAAAGCACCATCTATGGGGTTACAGGTTGACATCGATGGCACGGCCTCGACCGATCACCTGTTAGACTGCTCTGGGGTACAGGCTGATACCGGTACCGACATCCAGGCAGCAGTGGCGTCCATGGGCAATACTGTCCAGACCATGCAGCAGGCCGTTCTGGCTTTCATTAAGGCTGCGACGCCCTCGGTACCGATTGCATCGGTACCGACTCCGGTTCCGGTATCCACACCGGAACCGAGACCATCGACTTCCAAGCGTTGATCGGTTCCGCATGCCGGATTCAGGCTTTTGCCCGATACCGATCCCATGCCCGATGTCGATATCGGTCGGTACGCGTATCGTGCATTGGAAGCACAGAGAGAATACTCAGATTCTTCTGATGAGTTCAATTCCTCTGATGACTCTGCTGAGCTTAATCTTCCTGAGGAGCCCTCTTCTCCAAAGAGGAGGATGTCTCCTCCAGAGGATTTATCCTTTCAGGATTTCATTGTTGATGTAGCTAAAGGGCTTTCTATTGTTACATTTTCTGGAACGGAACCAAGATCAAAGAAATTGGATATTTTAGGATACTCCAAAACTCCTAAAGAGGCAGTTACCCTGCCTATCCATGAAATCCTTCAAGAACACTTGATGGATTTGTGGGAGACTCCTCTAACACTGTCTCCTCATTCCCGTAGGTTGGACACCATGTACCGGGTCCCTCCTTCTCCTGGGTTTCGAAAGACTCAACTGCCTCACCACTCCATTGTGGTGAAGTCTGCCATGAAAAAGATAAAGAGTCCTAAAAGGCACTCTTCTACCCCTCCAGGGCGAGAATGTAAGACCCTTGACTCTTTTGGTAGAAAGATCTTCCAGGCTAGTATGCTTATAGCCAGGATCAATTCTTACAGTCTTTATATGGGCATGTTTCTCAGAGAACTTGCCCTGAAGGTACGGCATTTTGCCCCCTTTATCCCTGAGGATAGAAAGGAGGACTTCACTTCTGTGGTGACACAACTTTCAGAGGTCTCCAAGTTTTCCAACAGAGCACCCTTTGATTCCTTTGAGGTTGCAGGCAGGGCTTCGGAAATTGCTATTGCAGCCCGACGTCTTGCTTGGCTCCAGGCTTCTGACTTAGAACCCTGGGTCATGGATGGCTTAAGGAATCTGCCCTGTACAGGTGAGAACTTATTTGGTGAGGACTGGCAAATTAAAGCTGCTCAAATGGACGCAGAAAATGCCACTCTAGATAGACTTTCTAAGTCTACTTCTACTCCTGCCAAAAAGAAGCCTTTTAAGAGGCCTTACTACAAGAAGGCCAGATTTTCCACAAATACTGGCCAACAATCTGCTCAGCCTCGCTTTGCTGCTAAACGTCAGCAATCTAAGCAAGTAAAGTCAAGGCCTGCAGTGTCTGCTACCCCCCAGCAGGCTCAACCCCCTCAAGGGTTTTGACTTGCCCCTAGAGAACTTACCATTTCTGGCTCTAGAACAACCAGAGCCCCTCACCATTCCCGGAAGGGTAGCTCACTTTGCTCCCAGATGGGAGCAAATTACATCAGAGCAATGGACCCTCTCTATCATCCGAGAGGGTTACAAACTTCATTTCTCCAGCCTTCCTCCCCATACCATGGTGAGGCAATTCAGTTCTCCCCCATCTCTTCTGACCCTGTTGGGTCGGGAAGTCTCCTCTCTCCTTGCCCAAGGGGCAATAGAGGAGGTTCCTCTTCCTCAACAGGGGTTAGGGTTCTACTCCCCTTATTTTCTCATAACAAAGAAGACAGGGGCTTCAGACCTATCCTAGATCTGAGAGAATTGAACAAGTTTCTATTCAAGGAGAAATTCAAAATGCTCTCTCTGGGCATTCTCCTTCCATACCTTCAGAGTCAGGATTGGCTTTGTTCTCTAGATCTCAAGGATGCGTACACTCATATACTCATCCATCCATCCCACAGAAAATATCTTCGATTTCTGTTCCAGGGAAAACATTTCCAATACAGAGTACTTCCCTTCGGTCTCGCCTCTGCTCCAAGAGTATTCACAAAATGCATGGCAGTCGTAGCCGCATTTCTAAGAGGCATGGGAGTCTTCGTGTTCCCATATCTGGACGACTGGCTCATCCGAGCTCCATCTCAGTCAGAAACCCAGATTTCCTTGGACCGCACAAGGCGTATTCTTCAATATCTGGGACTTGTGGTAAACATTCCCAAGTCCCAACTTATCCCTATTCAGTCCCTGGAATTCATAGGGGCCCACTTGGACTCCACCACTGCAAGGGCCTACCTCCCTCTGGTCCGAGGCCAATGACTAATCAGCTTGGCCTCCCAGGCTCAGTCCAGAAGTCACTTGTCAGCCAGGGAACTGCTGCAACTTCTGGGCCACATGGCCTCCACGGTCCATGTGGTGCCCTACGCTCGTCTCCATATGAGGGCAGCTCAATGGACTTTGGCCACCCAGTGGTCTCAAGCATCAGGAGCGCTCTCAGACCAAGTACTCACCTCAAAACGTCTGTTTTGGTCTCTCCAGTGGTGGACATCCTCCAAAAATCTGTTGTTGGGGACCCCCTTCCAACCTTCGTTGCCCCAAGCAACCCTCACAACAGATGCCTCCCAAACAGGGTGGGGAGCTCATCTCCAACACCTCTCCACTCAGGGCACCTGGTCTCCCCAGGAGACCACCCTTCACATCAACTTTCTGGAACTGCGAGCAATCTTCCTTGCCCTCACAGTCTTCCACACCCTCCTTGTCAACCTGACTGTCCTAGTCCAGACAGACAATCAGGTAGCCATGTTCTATGTCAACAAACAAGGAGGGACGGGCTCTCTGTCGCTTTGCAACGAAGCTCTCAGATTATGGGCCTTCGCCAGAGAGCATCAAATTCATCTTCTGGCAGTATACCTTCCAGGAGTTCAAAACTCTCGGGCAGACAGACTCAGTCGAGTTCTGCTTCCACACGAATGGTCCCTGCATATGGACCAGATACGCAGAATCTTTCAGGAATGGGGGACCCCGGACATAGACCTCTTTGCAAGTCCGTGGAATGCCAAACTTCCCCGGTTCTGTTCCAGGACTCCGTGTCAGGGAGCTCAGGCCAACGACGCCTTTCTCCTGCATTGGGGTCAGGAATTCCTGTATGCTTTTCCACCCATTCCTTTGATTCCCAAGACTCTGTTCAAACTTCAGAGGGATCATGGGTCGATGATCCTCATAGCTCCACGCTGGCCACGCCAAGTGTGGTTCCCTCTACTTCTACAGCTCTCCCAGGGCTCCTCCCTGGACCTGGGAGCTGCGCCAGACCTTCTGTCTCAGGAGAAAGGGACTTTGTGGCACCCAAACCCCAAGTCCCTACATCTCCGAGCTTGGTTACTGAAGGCTTAAGCCTTCATGAGTTTAATCTTTCTCAACCAGTGACAGATATCCTTCATGCCTCTAGGAAACCCTCTACCAGGCGTTCCTATGCTTTCAAATGGAAACGTTTTTCCATTTGGTGTGCTCAACAGGGTCTTGACCCTCTGGCACTTCCTTTGAATTCTCTACTAGACTATCTCCTGCATCTTTCCAATGCAGGCCTCAAGACGAATTCAGTACGAGTCCATTTAAGTGCTATTGCAGCATCCTTAAAACCTATAAATGGACAACCTGTCTCCTCTCATCCTCTTGTTGCAAGGTTCATGAGAGGCCTGACCTTAACTAAACCTCCCATCCGACCTCCGCCGGTAGCATGGGATTTGAACCTAGTTCTAGGTCAGCTTATGCAGCCACCTTTTGAGCCTTTGGACTCCACCTCCTTGAAATTTCTTTCATGGAAGGTAGTTTTCCTTATTGCAGTCACTTCAGCTCGCCGCATCAGTGAACTGCAGGCTTTAGTGGCTAATCCACCTTATGCTAGGTTTCATCATGATAAGGTGGTCCTTAGGACGAACCCCCACTTTATGCCTAAAGTGGTCTCGCCTTTTCATCTTAATCAAGAGGTATATCTATCTGTTTTTTTCCCGGCTCCTCATGCATCCAGTGCAGAGAGGAACCTTCATACCCTTGATTGTAAAAGAGCTCTCGCCTTTTACCTCAACAGGACTGAGCCACATCGAAAGTCTTCCCAACTTTTTGTGGCTTTTGATCCTTCTCATTTGGGACTTCCAGTCTCCAAGCGTACACTTTCCAATTGGATTGCTCAGTGTATTTCTTTTGCTTACCAGAGTAAGAACATTTCTCTGGAAGGCCATGTCACAGCTCACAATGTGAGAGCCATGGCTACTTCTATGGCTCATCTTCACTCTGTATCCATCGATCAGATCTGTCGAGCAGCCACTTGGGCCTCGGTTCATACCTTCACAGCCCATTACTGTTTGGACAAGGACTCCCACCGGGATGCCTTGTTTGGTCAGGCTGTCCTCAAACACCTGTTCCATACTTAAGCAACTCCTGCCCACCTTCCCTGAATGGATGCCTGAGATCCATACGAAGATGGTTTACCCTTGGAGGGGGATTTCCCAGGCATCTCAGCTAGGGAGTCCCCATATGTGAGGACTTATTCCTGCTTGTTCCTGGAGATAGCACAGTTACTTACCTGTAACAGGTGATCTCTGGGAACAGCAGGAATTAGTCCTCACAACCCACCCACCTCCCCTAGGAGTTGTATCTTCTATCTATCTACCTTCCTTTCCTCTCTCTATTGTCTCAGCTATAAACTCGAACTGAAGAGAGCTGGTAAGGAAGGCGGGAAGGCAGCGCGCATGTGCTGTGGGAAGCCCCAAAAGCTTTTCATCTGAAAAGCTGGGGAGCTTTCCCGCGCCGGCTCCGTCGGTTCCGACGTACCCATATGTGAGGACTAATTCCTGCTGTTCCCAGAGATCACCTGTTACAGGTAGGTAACTGTGCTTTACTGTCCCATTGCATTTTTTCAAACTCAGGGCTTACTGAGTTTGGCTTTAAATTGTTATAGCAGGGTTTCTGGTAACCTCCCTCTGCTAACTCTGGTATTTCCCCTGGACACCATTCTGCGCAGTAAGGTTTAGAAATACCTGGGACTCCTCTCTGGCTCTCAGCTAGCTCTCTCCAGCTGTAAGGAATTACTTTCTGCTCTTCTGTTTGCACTGCCTGTCGAGAGCACTGCCCTGGCCCTCTGCTCCTGGGTGAGTTTTCAAACTCCTTGCTTTAGAGCTGGGTTCCCACCTAGGCAAACTCTGAAGCCTTTCATCCAGCCCCGAGGACTGAAGGGCTCTCTGCTCTTTCTCCCTCAGCAGGTTCCCAACACCAGGCTGTACCTTCTCTCTTTCTGTTCTGCTGGCTTCAATTTTAGACCTGCAGATAGGTTCCTTACAAGGTCTCCAACTCTGGGAAGTTTCTGAGCCTCTCCAATCACGTCTCCTCCAATCTAGAGCGCTTGACCTTTTCTCAGAAGCTTTTTCTCTCTTCCTCCCTTTGGAAGCTCTGCCTCTTCCCCTCCTCTCCTCCCAAGCTTCTAGCTGGGGTTTAAATTTCTGTTCCCTGAGGCTTGGCTCTGCCTTCCTGCACAGGTGTGAGTAATCAAGACCCACGCTTGCTGCTATGTCAGAGCTTGGGTGTGTCAGCTCAGCTCCGGTCTCCCTCTGCTTGCCTCTCTCTTGCAAATACTAAGACGTGTGTGCTGGCTGACTGTCAGTATCTTTAAAGGTAAAATCCTTCTTTCTTTCTATTTCCATAGGCTCTGCATGGGCTTCGACATCACACTTGATGCTCAGAATGTGGGAGACACCTCTGACTACTTCTCCTCACTCTAGGAGACTTGATACTATGTATCGAGTTCCACCATATCCTGGATTTCAGAAAACTCAGCTGCCACACCATTCAATGGTAGTGGAATCAGCCATGCGTAGGATGAAACGTGCAAAGAGGCATGCATCCAATCTTCCAGGTCGTGAATGCAGGACTCTGGATGCTTTTGGAAGCAGAGCTTTTCAAGCTTCCGTGCTTTCAGCTAGGATCAGTTCATATATCCTATATATGGGAATGTTCCTTAAGGAAGTCACAGGAGATTTGGAACTTATGAGCCCATTTCTCCCAGATAAGAGACAAGATTTTCTTGCTCTAGTTAAGCATGCTCAAGATGTCTCCAAGTTTGTCAATCGTGCAGCCTTTGACTGCTTCGAATGCATCAGCAGAACTTCTCCTATTGCCATTGGTGCATGACGGATTGCCTGGCTACAGGCATCAGACTTGGAGACTTGGGTACAGGACAGGTTAGGCAACATTCCTTGCACGGGGGAGAATCTCTTCGGCAAGAACTGGCAGGAAAAGGCTAATGAGTTAGATGCTGACAATTCTACCTTAGATAGATTGTCAAAGTCTACAGCCACTCCAGCCAAGAGGAAACCTTATAAAAAAATCTTCTTTTAGCAAAAAGAGGAAGTTTTATCCTTCCTATACCCAGCAGAGCCAGACTCCAGGTCAGGTTGCCCAGAAGAGACAAACCAGACAGCAAAAGAAACCAAAAGGCCCGAGAGCCCAACCAGCTCTCCAGGTTCAGCCCCCTCAAGGGCTTTTATCGCCTTCCTAGAGAGCTTTGCTTTCCTGCCTTTGAGGGTTCCCCAACCCCCAAATATTCCAGGCAGGTTATGTCACTTTGTCAACAGATGGCATCAGATAGCAGCAGAAGATTGGACTTTGTCCATTGTAGGAGAGGGGTACAAACTTCATTTACACAGCATACCTCCTCCTACAATTCTAAAGCAATTCAATTCACAAACCTCAGCAGACAATCTGCTAGATCACGAGGTCTCCACACTTCTTGCCCAAGGGCCAATAGAGGAAGTACCCATTTTTCAACAGGGGACAGGGTTCTACTCCCCCTATTTTATTATTCCAATGAAAACAGGGGGACACAGACCCATTCTAGACCTCAGAGAATTGAACAAATATCTGTTTCGAGAGAAATTGAAAATGATTTCTCTAGGAACTCTTCTGCCATACCTTCAAAGCTAGGACTGGCTTTGCTCTCTAGACTTAAAGGTTCTCCAGGACCAAGCAGGAAGTCAGTCCTCACTTATGGGTGACGTCGGCGCCGACGGAGCCCTCGCGGAGCAATTTTCCCCAGCTTTCAAAGAAAGCCTTTGGGAATTGCAGCGCGCATGCGCGGTCGTCTTCCCGCCCGAGGGTGCCATCTTAGCCAGTCTTCTTTTTTTCCGCGGAGCCCTACAGACGTCCCCGTCTTGTCCCCGCGAAAAAGTTGATTTTCTTCTTTATTTTATCCTTTTTTCTTTCGGTTCGACGCCGATCGTTTTCCCGCCGGACTCGCGACGCCGGTCTCGAGTCCTCTTACTTTTTCGGTTTTTCTGACTTAGTCAGCTTTCGTTTTCGTTTTCCCTGGCAGCCCGGTCCTTTGACCTCGCAGGGGCCCTTTTTCCCCCGATGGCTGCCAGTGGGTTTAAGCGGTGTGGTCGGTGTGACCGAAATATGTCACTAACCGACACACACGACTTTTGCCTCCGCTGCCTGGGCCCGGATCATGAGGAACTGATCTGTGGGCCCTGCAGCAAACTGTCCTCAAAGGCGTTGAGAAGTCGGCGGCATCAGTGTGAGAGGATCTTCGCTGACCCCAGCCGTACCCGGACCTCGTCGGAGGCCTCCGCGTCGAAAGGCTCCAGCTCGGACCGTCGCCGGAGCTCCTCCGACCGGGGTTCTCCCTCCGGGGACCATCGTCGGAAGGAAAAAACCCGCGAGGGCGGCGTCGGTGGACGCTCCTGGCTCCGCGAGGGCCAGGTCGCATAGCCCCGACAGCCGCCCCGGGTCCTTGGAGAAGGAACACATCCCGAAGCGACCTCGCCTGGAGTCGGAGATGCCTGCCCGGGTAAGTCCTGTGGTCCTTCTGGACTCGCCTCCGCGACAGCCGACGTCGGGCCCGACGCCGTCGGGGCCCGAGTCGGGGGCTGCTGGGTCACCTGAGCTCGGACTCAGGTTGACGGCCTTGGAGAGCAGACTGTCTGCCTTCATGGACCAGCAGAGGGCACTGCTCGCTGGCTTCGCTGGCGTCGCTGCCCCGACCGCCGGGACGTCGACGTCCAAGTCGACCCCGGAGACCGAGCCGATCCTCGAGTCGATGAGAACTCGAGTCGATCCTCGGTCGAGGTCACCCTCGGCCTCCCGTTCGGGACCGAGGTCGCCGACGCCGACTCCCTCGGCGTCGGGGCGGCTGGCGCCGCACCCTGCCCGGGCCGACCCCACCGAGTCCTCGTCGGAGTCGGTCTGGGAGTCTGAGGAGGAAGAGTCACCTGATTCTTTCTGGACTCGGTGTGTCCCATCGGACTCACCGGAGTCCGAGCCTCGGAAGCAGTCCCCCCCGGAGGATGCCCGGTTCTCGGACTTCGTTAGGGATATGGCCAAGGCTTTGGCCTTCCCTGCGGATCCCGAGGAGGAGCCTCGAGCCGAAGAGCTCGACGCCCTCCAGTATGACTCTCCCGCAAGGGAACACTTTACTGTGCCGGTTCCTCCTATGCTGGAACGACTACTCTTCCGCATGTGGGAGAGTCCGGCCTCCTCGCCGGTCCTGAGCAAGCGGGTCGATTCTATCTATCGGGTCCGCAAGAGCCCTGGCTTTCAAAAGGCACAGCTGCCACACCATTCCATGGTAGTGGAATCGGCCATGCATCGTCTTAAGAGCCAGAAGATGCACTCCTCGGTGCCTCCTGGAAGGGAGGCCCGTAACCTGGATGGCCTTGGCAAGAAGTGCTTCCAGGGCTCTATGCTCGCATGTCGTGTCCAGACTTACCAGCTATACATGGGCATGTATCTCCGGGATCTGGCTAAAGAGCTAGCCGGATTCTCCGCTGGTCTCTCCGAGGAGCCCTTGCGGAGGTTCCTAGCCTTGTCCACGGGCATTCGGGAATGCTCAAAGTTCATGTCCCGAGCAGCCTATGATGGCTTTGAAGCCTCGGCTCGAGTAGCCGCAGCCGGCATCGGTGCCCGCCGACAGGCTTGGCTTCAGTCGTCCGACCTTGAGCCCTGGGTACAGGACAAGTTGGTCGATGTCCCCTGCCGAGGCGAAAACCTCTTTGGCAAGCCCATGGCGGAAAAGGCTGCACAAATTGAGACTGAGACTCTCACCAGGACCAGGCTTTCTAGGAAGACCTCCGCCCCTTCCCAGAAAAAGAAGGGCTCGGGGAAAAAGTCCTTTTACCCGAGGAAGGCGGCTGCCTACAAACAATACCCCCATTATCAGGCCCCTGCAGCTCCCCAACAGGGCCAGCAGGCCAAGGGACGGGGTAACGGGTCCCGTAGGCAGCAAGCCCCCAAGCCTGCACCACCAGCCCCTGCTCAGCAGGGTGGGGGCTTTTGACTCGCTCAGCATAGCCTCTCCCCCCCCGCTGGTTCCCCCCAGCACCGGAGGCCGGCTGGTTCACTTCGCCCACAGGTGGTCCAGCATCACCGCAGATGCCTGGGTGCTTCAGGTCGTGCGAGAAGGCTACCTTCTCCACTTCCATCAGGTCCCTCCCTCCTATTTTCCGGGAGAGCCTCCGCGCCCCCCTCTGCACAGGGAGTTGCTCCTTCAGGAGTTAGCAGGTCTTCTGCAGGAACAGGCGGTGGAACCGGTGCCACACCACCTGAGAGGTCAAGGCTTCTATTCAAGGTATTTTCTGATACCAAAGAGAACAGGGGGCCTCAGACCCATCCTGGACTTGCGCAACCTCAACAAGTTCCTTGTGCGGGAGAAGTTCAAAATGCTTACCCTTGGAATCCTTCTGCCCTACCTCCAGCAGGGAGATTGGCTATGCTCCTTGGATCTAAAGGATGCCTACACGCACATCCTCATCCACCCAAGCCACCGCCAATACCTAAGGTTTGTGGTGGCAGGAAATCATTACCAGTACAGAGTACTGCCCTTTGGCCTGTCCTCCGCACCGCGAGTCTTCACAAAATGTCTCGCGGTCGTGGCGGCCCATCTCCGGCTTCACGGCCTCTATGTCTTTCCGTACCTCGACGACTGGCTCATCAGAGCAGCGTCCGCTCAGGAGGTCACCAACGCCACCTGCCGCACGGTGACTCTGCTGCAGCACTTGGGCTTTGTCATAAACTTCGCAAAGTCCACTTTGCTCCCCTCACAGGATCTCGAGTTCATCGGCGCAAGGCTGCACACTCCTCAGGCGCGAGCGTACCTACCGCTCGACAGGGCTCAGCGGCTCATGGACCTAGCCGACCGCTTTCGCAGCCAGCCCCTGGTCTCCGGCAGGCGCTTCCTGAGACTGCTCGGCCATATGGCTTCCACCGTCCATGTGACCCCCAATGCCCGCCTGAACATGCGGTCTGCTCAATGGTGTCTCCGCCGGCAGTGGCGACAAGCCACGGGCGGCCTCTCAGATCTAGTGCGCGTTTCCGAGCCGCTGATCTCGTCTCTCCGGTGGTGGCTCCGGCAGCCGAACCTGATATTCGGTATGCCTTTCCAGTCACCTCAGCCGACCCGGGTGCTGACCACCGATGCATCCCTCCTGGGCTGGGGAGCGCATTGCCAAGAGGCGCGTACTCAGGGCCTCTGGACCACGTGGGAGTCTGCTCAGCAGATCAACTTCCTGGAGCTCCGGGCGATCCGCCTAGCTCTCAAGGCCTTCTCCCACCTGACTTCCCAACAGTCCGTCCTTGTCCAGACGGACAATCAAGTTGCCATGTTCTACGTGAACAAACAGGGGGGCACGGGCTCCTTTCTCCTCTGCCGGGAGGCTCAGAAGCTCTGCTCTTGGGCCGTCAGTCACGGCATTCTCCTCAAGGCAGTTTATCTCCCGGGCCAATACAATTGCCTTGCGGACAAACTCAGCAGGGTCCTCCAGCCGCACGAGTGGCGTCTGGATCCCTTGGTAGTTCAGAAGCTCTTCCTCAAGTGGGGCCTCCCCACGATGGATCTTTTTGCCAGTCCTCACAACCGGCAGCTTCCTCGCTTCTGCTCTCGTCAGCCACACCCCCTTCGGGTTGCGGCGGACGCTTTTCTGATCTCATGGTCGGGGAGCCTTCTGTACGCTTTCCCTCCCATCCCGCTGGTCTCTCGGACTCTTTTCAAGGTTCTCCGAGACAAAGCCTTTATGATCCTGGTGGCCCCTCGCTGGCCCAGACAGCCGTGGTTTCCGCTCCTGCTGCAACTGGCGGTGGAGGGTCCGATCCCTCTGGGGGTACAACCGGATCTCCTCACTCAGGATCAGGGGTCCCTACTGCACCCCAACCTCAGGTCTCTCAACCTCATGGCCTGGCTGCTGAGAGGGTAGTCCTTGCTCCCCTTCTCCTGCCGGCGGAGGTGGAGGAGGTCGTCCTGGCTTCGCGACGCCCTTCTACCCGCAAATGCTACGCCCTTAAATGGCGTCGCTTTGCAGTCTGGTGTACCCAACAGTCGCAGGATCCCTTCTCCTGCCCGGTGTCGGTGATCTTGCAGTACTTGCTACACCTCTCTAATCTGGGACTTAAGTCCAACTCCGTCAAAGTTCACCTCAGTGCTCTTTCGGCACATCATGTGCCGGTGGACGGTAGACCTCTCTCCAGCGACCCTCTCGTAGCGAGGTTTCTCCGAGGTCTCCTTCTACTTAAACCACCTCTGCGCCCGCCAGCGCCTGACTGGGACCTGAATGTGGTTTTGCAGCGGATCACCTGTCCGCCTTTTGAACCTATGGCTACATGTTCTCTCTCTCCGTTTTCTGTCTTGGAAAACACTGTTCTTGATAGCCCTCACTTCCGCTAGACGCGTAAGTGAATTGCAGGCCCTCGTGTCTGATCCCCCTTACACTAGGTTCTACAAGAATAGGGTAGTCCTACGGACTCACCCAAAATTTCTGCCTAAAGTGGTCTCCCCTTTTCACATCAATCAGGAGGTGGTACTTCCAACCTTCTTTCCCAGACCACACTCCAGCCGAGCTGAAACGGTCCTCCATACCCTGGACTGTAGAAGGGCTTTGAACTTCTACCTTGACCGTACGCGGGAGCACCGTAAAGCTGCTCAGCTTTTTGTCTCTTTTGACCCCAATAAATTGGGGCTCCCGGTCTCCAAGCGTACTCTGTCCATCTGGGTTGCGGACTGTATCTCTTGGGCTTATGGGGCAGCCGGACTCTCCTTAGAAAGTCGAGTCACGGCTCATTGCGTTCGGGCAAAGGCTACGTCAGTGGCTTACCTCCGCTCTGTTCCGCTGGCAGACATCTGCCGGGCCGCTACTTGGTCTTCGAGCCAGACTTTTGCGGTCCATTACTGTCTCGAGAGGGAGTCCCGTAGGGACAGTGCTTTCGGACAGGCAGTCCTCCGTAATCTCTTTGAGGTCTGAGCAACTCCTACCCTCCATCCCGGATGTGGGCTACCGGTGGGTGATAATTCAGCGAAGATTCTATCCTTCTGTGCTGCTGAGCTAGAGGGAGCTCATTTTTGTGCTTAGGGTCTCTGGTAGCCTTGAGCTTGGGAGTCCCATAAGTGAGGACTGACTTCCTGCTTGGTCCTGGAGAAAGCGTAGTTACTCACCTGTAACAGGTGTTCTCCAGGAGCAGCAGGAATCAGTCCTCACTAACCTCCCTCCTCCCCTTGGAGTTGCAATCGTCTGCTTATGTTCTTTTTGCAAATTTTTATGCTGTCTTTTTTAGCTATGTCATCTGACTGGCTAAGATGGCACCCTCGGGCGGGAAGACGACCGCGCATGCGCGCTGCAATTCCCAAAGGCTTTCTTTGAAAGCTGGGGAAAATTGCTCCGCGAGGGCTCCGTCGGCGCCGACGTCACCCATAAGTGAGGACTGATTCCTGCTGCTCCTGGAGAACACCTGTTACAGGTGAGTAACTACGCTATTCATACACTCACATTCTCATCCATCCACATCACAGGAAATTTTTACGTTTCCTTTTCAAGGGAAGACATTTCCAGTACAGGGTTCTTCCTTTTGGTCTGGCTTCAGCACCAAGGGTGTTCACGAAATGCCTGGCAGTAGTAGCAGCAGCATTTCTACGAACCCTGGGGATTTTTGTCTTCCCATACTTAGACGACTGGCTCATTCGAGCCTCCACAGTTGCAGAGGCCAGCACTGCACTATCCCGTACAATGCAAATCCTCCAATACTTGGGATTGGAAATAAACTTCCCGAAGTCTCAACTAGTTCCTTCCCAATGCCTAGAATTCAGAGGAGCCTGTCTGGATACCAGACAGTCAAGGACTTTCCTTCCACAAGCCCGGTGTCTTCGCATTGTGCAGCTAGCTTCCCAAGCAGCAGGCAAATCCTCCCTCACTGCTCGGGAACTACTGCAGTTACTGGGACACATGGCATCCACAGTTCATGTAGTCCCATATGCTCGCCTCCACATGCGAACAGCTGAGTGGACCCTCTCCACACAGTGGACACAGGCAACGGGTCATTTGTCGGACAAAATAACAATCTCTCAATGACTAATTTTGTCCCTCCAATGGTGGCAATCACTAGAAAATCTGACAGTGGGGTCTCCTTTCCATCAACCCCTCTTTCAGGCCACCCTAACAACAGATGCATCACAGGTGGGTTGGGGAGCACACCTTAATCATCTCTCTACCCAGGGCACCTGGACTCCACAGGAGGTTGGTTTACACATAAACCTCCTGGAATTAAGAGCAATTTATTTAGCTGTTCAAGTGTTCCACGCCCAGCTCAGCTACAAGACAGTCCTAGTCCAGACGGACAATCAGGTAGCCATGTTCTCTGTGAACAAGCAGGGCGGGACAGGCTCTCTGTCGTTATGCAACAAAGCTTTACGACTGTGGGCCTTCGCCAGAGAGCATCAAATTCACCTTCTAGTGCATGGGTCTCAAACTCAAATTGCTTTGAGGGCCAAATGAGGACTTGTAAAGTAACCCGTGGGCCGCATAAGACGCGGGGCCTCATTTGCATAAATTTTTGCATAATGTTACCATACAAAGCGCAGACGTTAATGATGCACATTTCCCAGAGCTGACATTTCCAGTTAATAAATTCAAAATAGATATTTTTCTACCTTTTGTGCATTTTTTTCAGTTGCAATTGTTCCAGCCACTTTCTTCTGGTTTCTTCGTGTCTTCTGCTAACTCTCCATCGTCTGCTGTCCATTTGTCCTTTCTTCTGTCTTCTAGTTTTTTTTCCATTCTCTCTCTACATATGCTTTAACATACTAATCTTTCTCCTTTTGCTCCTTTCTCATTCCTATTTCATCCACTCAAATTTTACCCCTCCATCCTCAATCACCACTTACTCTCCCAATACCCGGCCAATTGTAGATTTGTCTTCCCTCCCACACAAAATATTTTTCCCCTCTCCATTTCACTCTCCCAGCCCCATCCCATTCTAATCCTCCCCCAACATCAGCTCTCTTCTAGTTCCAGCCCCACCCAGCATCCGCTCCCTTCTAGTCCCCACATCAGCCCATTTCCAGTCCTATCCTAGCCCCACCATCAGCCCATTTCCTGTCCTAGCTCCCCCCCACTAAGCCCATTTACAGTCCTAGCAACCCCCCCAGTCCATTACCATTTCTAGCCCCCCTATAGCCTATTACTAGTCCTAAGCCCCCCAACAGCTCACTTCCAGTCCTAACCCTCCCATCAACCCATTTTCATTCTTAGCCCCCCATAGCCCATTACCAGTCATAACCCACCAATCAGCCCACCTCGTCCTAACCCCCATCTGCCCATTTCCAGTCCTAGCCCCTATCATAGCCCATTACCAGTCCTAACCCTCCTCCCCCCCGCTGCCATTAGCCCACTTCCAGTCCTAACCCCCCATTTTAATCTTAGCCCCTCCATAGCTCATTACCAGTCCTAACTCCCCCCATCAGCCCACCTCCAGTTCTTCCTAACCCCCATCAGCCCATTTCCAGTCCTAACCCCCCCCCCCTCCATCAGCCCAGGTAAATAAAAATAAAAAAAAGAAAAAAAACCCTGGCTGCTGCCGCTGCCGCCGCCGCCGCCGCCGTGGCAGTGGCAGAATCAACTGTCAATTTAAAAAAAACCTGGCTTCTGCTGCTGCAGCCGTGGCAGCGGCAGAATCAGCTGTCCCGCGGTCCCTTCCCCTCTGTCCGGAAGAACCCTAAGTCTGCTCCTTTAGTGGCGGGCTTTTCAAGCCGCGAAGAGAGTATTTCCCTCTTGCGCGGCTTGAAAAGTGAATAGGTTCAAGCCGCGCGAGAGGGAAATACTCTCTTCGCGGCTTGAAAAGCCCGTCGCTAAAGGAGCAGACTCAGGGTTCTTCCGGGCAGAGGAGAAGGGGCCGCGGGACAGCTGATTCTGCCGCTGCCACGGCTGCAGAAGCAGAAGCCAGTTTTTTTTTAAAATTGACAGTTGATTCTGCCGCTGCCACGGCGGCAGCAGCAGAAGCCAGGGTTTTGTTTTTTTGTTTCCCTCCATCGCAGGCCGCTCAAAGTTCTCTCGCGGGCTGCATGCGTCCTGCTGGCCGTGTGTTTGAGACCCCGGTTCTAGTGGTATATCTTCCAGGCATTCAAAACCTTCGGGCAGACAAACTCAGTCGAGTACTGCTGCCTCACGAGTGGTCGCTCCACCTAGACCAGGTGGTAAAGATATTTCATCTCTGGGGCACTGCAGACATAGACCTCTTTGCAAGTCCACTGAATGCCAAACTTTCCCGGTTCTGTTCCAGGATTCTGGTGCACAACTGTCTGGCAAGAGATGCCTTCCTCCTTCACTGGGGTCAGGACTTCCTTTATTCCTTCCCACCCATTCCCCTCATCCCCAAAACACTCTTCAAGCTTCAGAGAGACAAGGGTCGCATGATTCTCGTAGCTCCACGATGGCCACGCCAAACGTGGTTTTCCCTGCTTCTGCATATCTCTCAAGCGGCACCTCTGGAGTTAGGACATGCTCCAGATCTCCTTTCCCAGGAGAATGGGATGCTATAGCACCCGAATCCCCAGTCCCTGCACCTCACGGCCTGGTTGCTGAAGGCTTAGATCTCCAGGATTTCAACCTGTCCCAGCAGGTAAAAGATATCCTTCAGGCTTCTAGGAAACTTTCCACAAGAAGATCTTATGCCCTCAAGTGGAAACGTTTTAGTATATGGTGCTCCAAGAGGGGATTAAACCCCCTGGTCATACCCCTAGATACTAGAGTATCTCCTTCACTTATCGAATTCTGGGTTAAAAACCAATTTGGTAAGAGTCCATCTTAGTGCAATTGCAGCTTCTTATAAGCCTCTAAATGGGCAACCAATTTCCTCTCATCCACTCCTATCAAGATTTATGAGAGGCCTTTTATTAACTAAACCTCCCATCAAGTCACCACCGGTGGCATGGGATCTAAATCTAGTTCTTGGGCAGCTCATGAAGCCGCCTTTTGAACTTTTGGCCACTACAGCCCTTAAGTTTTTAACTTGGAAGGTCATCTTCCTAATTGCAATCACCTCTGCCCGTCGCATTGATGAATTGCAAGCTTTAGTGGCTGATCCTCCTTATACTAGATTTCATCATGATAAGGTTGTTCTTCAAACTCACCCACACTTTATGCCAAAGGTGGTTTCGCCTTTTCATTTAAACCAATCAATTTATCTTCCTGTATTTTTTCCGAGGCTTCATGCCTCTAATGCAGAAAGAAACCTTCATATTTTGGATTGTAAAAGGGCCGTAGCCTTTTACATACAAAGAACACAGCAACATAGAAAGTCCTCACAACGTTTTGTAGCTTTTAACCCTAGTCATTTGGGTCTTCCAGTCTCCAAAAGAACTTTATCTAAATGGATTGCCCAATGCATATCCTTTGCTTATGAGAGTAAGGGTCTTCCTTTTCATGACAATGTCACAGCTCATAATGTGAGAGCCATGGCAGCTTCTATGGCTAATCTCCACTCTGTGTCTATCGATGACATTTGTCGAGCAGCCACCTGGGCTTCGGTACACACCTTCACGGCCCACTACTGCCTAGATAAAGCCTCCCGTCGGGATGCTTCTTTGGCCAAGCTGTTCTTCAAAATCTCTTTCAAACTTAAACCAACTCCTACCCACCAACCCTGGTGGGATGCCAGAGATCCATGGGAGGAAGGATTCTCACCTTCGATGGTGGTGTAGTAGCGAAGCTCACGCAACGAATACACCAGGAGTCTATTTCTAGAATTCAAAACCAGTTTATTATGTGCACAGGCTCAGACACCTGTCAATTGTCACTTTCAAAATGGTCTGAGCATGGCATTCAGAAAAACAACAGCATTTATAGCTTTCTTCATTAGCTCTATACAGACAAACTCCTCATTGGTCCTGGTGGCCCCCTCACCCCCCCCCCCCCTCCAATGGAGGCCCACACAACTCTCCCCCCGCTCTCAGGCCTTCCTAGTCATGGCTCAGTATCTAGACATAACATATTCTGTCTTGCTTTTTGCTTACAAGGTCACTCTACAGTACAAAAGCTGTGTGGAAAGCAGAATTCTGAAATACATCTGTGAATAACATAACACACTTAAAGGAAAGTTTTACATTCTTATCAGCAAAAGCAGCTTGAAGCAGATTTCTATTTTCTCTGGCTTTCAGCTCTGCTCAGTTATATTATTCTGAAGTGGGGGTTGGGGACTCAGGCCTAACCTACAGGCTTGCTTCTGCTACCTAACATGCATTTACAGGCTATCCTAGGCCATAGCCTATCACAGTGGCACCTTCCAGGGGCTATCTACGTGGCATCTTCAGCTAGGGAGTCCCTATATGTGAGGACTACATTTCTGCTTGTTCCTGGAGATAGCGTAGTTACTCACCTGTAATAGATGATCTCCGGGAACAGCAGGAATTTAGTCCTCACAACACACCCATCTCCCCTGGGAGTTGTATCTCTCTCTCTCTCTCTCTCTCTCTTTTGGCTCTTTCCTCTCTCCCTCTATCCTTTCACTTAGCTACAAACTTAACTAAAGAGGGACAGTTGGAAAGGCGGGAAGGCAGCACGCATGTGCTGAGGGATGCTCCCAAAAGAGTTCCTATTGGACGCTGGGGAGCGTTCCCGCGCAGGCTCCGTCGGTACCAATGATACCCATATGTGAGGACTAAATTCCTGCTGTTCCCAGAGATCACCTATTACAGGTGAGTAACTACGCTTTTGGCCTTTTACTTGCAAAGGACACAGCAACATAGAAAGTCCTTTCAACTCTTTGTTGCTTTTGATCCTAGTCATTTGTGACTTCCAGTCTCCAAAAGAACACTGTCCAGCTGGATTGCACAGTGTATGTCTTTTGCCTATGAGAGTAAAAACCTTCCTCTTGAAGGCCATGTCACAGCTCACAATGTGAGAGCCATGGCAGCCTCTGTGGCTCATCTTCACTCTGTGTCCATCGACGACATCTGTCGAGCAGCTACTTGGGCTTCGGTTCATACCTTCACAGCCCATTACTTCTTAGACAAGGACTCCCGCCGGGATGCCTTGTTTGGTCAGGCTGTTCTACAACACCTGTTCCATACTTAATCAACTCCTACTCACCATCCCTCTTAGGATGCCAGAGATCCAGGGAGGGAAGTGGAGCCCTTTCACAAGGGCACACAACTTCCGGGGCCTTCTCCCTGGCATCTGTAGCTAGGGAGTCCCCAGATGTGAAGACTACATTCCTGCTTGTTCCTGGAGATAGCATAGTTACTCACCTGTAACAGGTGATCTCCGGGAACAGCAGGAATTTAGTCTTCACAACCCACCCACCTCCCCTAGGAGTTGTATCTCTCTATCTCTCTTTCCCTCTCTCTTTTGTCTCAGCTTTAAACTCAACTGGAGCGGGACAGTTGGGAAAGGTGGGAAGGCAGCACGCAGGCGCTGTGGGATGCTCCCAAAAGCTTTCCTATTGGATGCTGGGGAGCGTTCCCACGCAGGCTCCGTCTGTACTGACGATACCCATATGTGAAGACTAAATTTCCTGCTGTTCCCAGAGATCGCCTGTTACAGCTGAGTAACTATGCTTTATCATTTCAATCAAAGCGGTTTACATTGAAACTTAAACTTGGTAATGTACATTAAACAGGGACATTGATAACTTGGATTTTTCTGAGGCAATGGAGGGTTAAGTGACTTGCTCAAGGCCACAAGGAGTGGGAATCAAACCCTGGTCTCTGGGTTCCCAATCCAGTGTTGTTAGCCATTAGGCTACTCCTCCACTCCTTCTGATTTTGTTTGTCTCGCTCGCCCTCCCGTTTCTCGGAGGCGAGGTCGTCCAGGGCCTTTTGCTCCAAGCAGATGCAGGCCATTGGACAGGGCGATCTGCCCGGCTCGGACTCCTCGACCGATTTCTCGGAGTGGGAGTCCAATGGGGACACCTCCCCAGAAACCCATACCCATCGGGATCTTCCGTCGCACCCCTCGCTGCCCGCTTTCTAGTGGCGTTCGCCACCCAAAGACACCTCATTTCTGGTGTTCGTTTGGGATATGGCACTGGCCCTTACCCTGGCCACCCAGGCCGAGGAGGATCCTCGTGCTGAAGAACTTGACATCCTTCAGTACAAGTCCCCACTCAGGAAATCCCTCACTGTGCCTGTACCTCCCATTCTATCTCGGCTGCTGCTCCACATGTGGGAGTCCCCTGCCTCGTTCCCCATCATTAGTAAATGTTTTGACACGATGTACAAGGTACAACGTGGGCCAGGCTTCCGAAAGACCCAACTCCCACACACCTCGATGTTGTTGGAATTGGCCATGAGGAAGCAAAAGAGTTCTAAATCGCACTCATTGGTACCATCCGGCCGGGAGTCGCGAGCCCTTGATGCCCTGGGCCATAAGGCCTATGAAGGCTCCATGCTCTCCTGTCGCATCCAGGCATACCAACTGTACATCGGTATGTTCTTGTGCGATTTGGCTAAGAAGCTCAGGGTTTTCTCTGCAGGCCTCGAGGGAAAACCCCTCAATAGATTCAGCAGTTTGTTTAAGTCCATCGCAGAATGCTCTAAGTACCTTTCCTGAGCCACCTACAATGGGTTTGAGACATCAGCTCGGGTGGCGGCTGCGGGCATTGGGGCCCACCGCCAATCATGGCTCCAATCCTCGGATTTGGAGCAATGGGTGCAGGAGAAGCTCCTGTACGTGCCCTGCCTTGGTGAGTGACTCTTCAGCAAGCCAATGGAGGATAAGTCCGCGGAGATAGAGACAGAGTTCATCACCAGAACCCATCTCTCATGCAAGACCTCCACTCTGCCTTGAAAGAAGCAGCCAGCCAAAAAGCCCTTCTTTCCTAGAAAGGGCCTCCAGTACCGGGGCTACCCACCATATCCGGCTGCCCTGCGCCAACCACCCCGTCACAAGGTAAATCCGGCCAAGGGCATATTAAGCCGATGGGGCCGAAGGCCCAGAGACCGCCTCCCCCACAACCCACTCAGGGGTTTTGACGCCACCAGCATAGCCCCTCGCCTTCCGGCGAAGCAGCAGCCAGTGGGGGGATGGCTGTCCCATTTCGCCCCTTCGTGGGCCTTCACCTCAGATGCCTGGGTTCTCCAGGTCGTCCGAGATGGCTATCGCCTTCGCTTCGACAGACTTCCACCCCATTTCTGCTCTGTGGAGCCTCCTCAGCTCCCCATGCACCAGCTACTGCTGCACATACTCTCTCCTTGGCCAACTGGCAGTCGAGAAGGTCCCTCCACAGCTTCGAGGTCGGGGCTTCTATTCCCAGTACTTCCTCATTCCGAAGAAGACGGGGGTCTGCAGCCCATCCTCGACCTCCGCAGGTGAAACAAATTCCTGGTGCGGGAGAAATTCAAGATGTTATCCCTTGGTATTCTGCTTCCCTTCCTCCGGCAGGGCGACTGGCTAAGCTCCTTGGATCTAAAGGATGCTTACACCCACATCTTAATCCACCCCCAGCACAGACTGTATCTGTGCTTCAGGTTGCGGGGAGAGCACTTCCAATACAAGGTGCTCCCCTTCGGCCTCGCGTCTGCCCCGCGGGTTTTCACAAAGTGCGTTGTCGTGATTGCTGCTCACCTTCGGCGTCAGAACGTACCGGTCTTTCCCTACCTCGATGACTGGCTCATTACGGGTTCCTCGGTCGAGGAGGCTCTGCGGGCAATGTCGCGCACCATCCTCCTCTTAGAGAGCTTGGGGTTCTTGGTCAACTACCTGAAGTCTCACCTCAAGCCTGTGCATTCTCTCGAGTTTATCGGAGCACGTTTCAATACTCAATAGGCGACCGCCTTCTTGCCGGTGGATCGTGCAGCCCGCCTCCGAGCTCTGGCAGCTTGCATCCAGAGCACTCCCCAGGTTACCGCTCAGACCATGCTATGTCTCCTAGGCCACAAGGCCTCGACCATGCATGTAGTCCCCCACGCCCTGCCTGCACATATGGACGGCTCAGTGGTGGCTCAGTGCCCAATGGAGTCAGTCCCTCGGACACCTCAGGGACCCTGTCAAGGTCCTACCCAACCTCCGTCTGTCCCTGAACTGGTGGAAAAACGCCTGCAACCTCCTGCGGGGACTGCCTTTTCAAGCCCCGCAGCACGATGCGGTGCTGACGACAGATGCTTCCCTGTTAGGGTGGGGAGCCTACTGCGGACTGCTGTGCACGCAGGCAATGGTCATCTGAGGAGTCTCAGTGTCATAAAAATTTGCTTGAGCTCCGGGCGATTCAGTGGGTCCTGAGGGCCTTCGAGGAACACCTCAGCGGGAGGTCGGTTCTCGTGCAGACCGACAACCGTGTGGCGATGTTCTTCATCAACAAGGAAAGAAGCATGGTATCGCGCTCCCACAGCCAGATAGCGGTCCTCATCTGCTGTTTCGCTGTCCAACGGAGGATGGTCCCTCAAGGCGACGTACCTCTCAGGTCAGGAGAATGGCCTGGCAGACAGACTCAGCGGAATCCTTCGCCCCCACGAATGGCGGCTGGATCCCAGAATAGCAGACTGTCTGTTTTTCCGCTGGGGGATGCCGGTAATAGACCTTTTCGCCAGCCTCCAGAACGTGCAACTCCCCCACTTTTGCGGGCCGGTGCTGCATCCGAGCAGGGAGAGCCCCGATGCATTTCTCCTGGACTGCTTGTCCAGCCTATTCTATGCATTCCCTCCCTTCCCCCTCATTGCGAGGACTCTTTTCAAGGCTCAGCAGGACAGGACTTTGTTGATTCTCCTGGCCCCCTCAGCCTTGGTTCCTGTTCCTGCCCCGGCTGTTGACAGAGCCTGCTGTTTGCCTTGGCTCTGCCCCGGATCTACTGACACAGATGGAAGATTGGGTGCTGCACCTGAACCTAACCTCCCTATCCCTCATGGCTTGGCGGCTGAACGGATCTCCCTAGCCTCCTTGGCCCTGCCGGAGGAGGTCAAGCAAGTCGTCCTCGCATCGAGGAAGGACTCCACTAGACGAGCCTATGCCTTCTAGAGACGCTTTTCCGTCTGATGCTCGGAGCACCAGATCGACCCCTTCTCGTGCCCTCCAGTACCTCCTCGATCTCTCGAGGGAAGGGCTGAAGTCTGTCAAGGTTCACTTAAGCGCCATTTCGGTGAAGCCCCTCTCGGAGCAGCCGTTAGTCTCCCGCTTCATGCGGGGTCTTCTGCTTTCCAAGCCACCCATCTGCCCTCCCCCAGCAGAATGGGACCTGAACGTGGTACTCATGCAGCTTACCCGTCCACCCTTCGAGCCGATGGTGACATGTTCACTCCGGCACCTATCCTGGAAGGTTGCCTTCCTGGTGGCCCTGACCTCGTCTCGCCGATTCAGTGAGCTCCAAGCTCTCATGGCTGATGCCCCTTACACTAGGATTTATCGAAAAAGGGTGGTCCTTCGTACCCTCCCTAAGTTCCTACCTAAGGTCATTTCGGACTTCCATCTCAACCAGGAGATAGTCCTGTTGGGTCCTATGATCCCAATAGACCAGGGCAGGCAGTCACCAAGCGCACCCTCTCGGTCTGGGTGGCGGACTACATCGCTTTCGCCCATGCGAAGGCGGGTGCCCTGCTAGATCGTTGAGTCACCGCACACAGGGTTTGGGCCCAGGCGGCCTTGGTGCCCTCACTGCGCTCCGTGCCCCTGATGGACATCTGCCGGGCGGCGACCTGGTCTTCCACGAATACCTTCGCTGCCCACTACTGCCTGGAGAGGGAGTCCCGCAGGGACAGCACCTTTGGCCAGGCTGTACTCCGTAACCTGTTTGGGGTATAAGCAACTCCTGCCCTCTGACCCTTCTTCACGGCTACCGAGGGCTTCATCCTGAGGACCCAATGACTTGGGCTCCTTCGGGCTTCGGCTTCTGCTCATGGCCTCGCAGAGGCGTTTTTTGGTTGCAGGTTTGGTAGCCTATAGCTAGGGAGTCCCATAAGTGAGGACTGACTTCCTACTTGTTCCTGGAGCAAGCGTAGTTACTCACCTGTAGCAGGTATTCTCCAGGGACAGCAGGAATCAGTCCTCACTACCCTCCCACCTCCCCTGATGAGTTGCTGAATTTTTGTCCTTCCCTTGCTATCTACTTGGTAGTGCTCGAGCTAAGGGACCTGACTGAGCAAGATGGCACCCTTGGGTGAGAAGAGGACCACGCATGCATGACAGCAATACTAAAGGCTTTCTTTGAAAGCTGGGGAATTGCTTCGCGCGGGCTCCGTCGGTGCCGACGTCACCCATAAGTGAGGACTGATTCCTGCTGTCCCTGGAGAACACCTGTTACAGGTGAGTAACTACGCTATATTTGGGTCAAACTTTGTAGTTTTGAATAATCATGTCCTGGCAATGTCCAGTTCTTCTACTATATCGTGCTATTGCCTTTTTTAATTGATCTTGTTTTATTTGATTCTTTTATGTGTCAAATGTATGTGCATATATAGTCCAAAGCCATTTCACTGGCCACTTATTTTAGGAGACACTTGACATTAAGGGGTTGAACTGCAAGGGTGCCAATAATGTTGACCACAACTGTAGGTGCACTAATATCCAGACCAGACTTTCAGCAAGAGAATGCTTTGGCAAGCGTCTTAAGAGCTCTCCTACAGCATTTAATCTTAACGTTCTTTTAATATCTCCCAGGCTGTAGTGAATCTCACATTTTAATAACTAGTCAGTCTGTGTAACCAGATTTTCTTTTTTTTTATTGCATTTTCAACCAAATATGCTAAAAGGTAATATAAACATACAAATACAATCTAGTGATAAACTCAGAATAAATCATTCAAGTATTAATAAGAAAATTATACAAAATTCAGAAACTTCCACTCCTGAGGAAATAAAGGGAGAGAGTAATTGATGGCAAAATTTAAGGAAAAGAAAAAAATTCATTTTTCAAAAACTTGGCTAATATCCTTTACAAGCCTACTACTATTACTTCTGCTACTAATCATTTTTATAGCGCTACAAGCTGTATGCATGGCTGTAGATATAGATGTAAGACAATCCCTGCTCATCAGAGCTTACAATCCAATCAAGATGAAAAAGCATTGCAAAACTGGACTAGAGTATGGCAAGATACACATAAGTAGTGAACAAGAGAATGAGGAACAGTGTCCAAAAGCAGCCTCAAAGAGGTGGGTCTTTGGACTGGACTTGAACAGGGCCAGAGAAAGAGCCCAGCACAATAACTCAGGTAGTTTATTTCAGGCATATGGAGCAGCAAGGTGGAATGAACAAAGTCTGGAGTTGGCAGCGGCAGAGGAGCACAGATAAAAGGGATCTGCCAGAGGAGTGGAGTGCCTCAGGAGGAGTGCAAATGAGATCATAAGGAAAGGTAGTGAGAAGCTGTAGAATGAATGACGTGAAGGTAAGTAGGAGAAGTTTGAAATGGATATAGAAATGGATAAGGGAGCCAGAGAACTGACTTGAGAAGAGGGGTTACATGAACATAGCGACACTGGCAAAGATAAGGCTTCCAGCTGAGTTTTGAACAGATTGATGGGAAGAGAAATGATTCAGAGGGAGGCCAGTGAGGAGTAGGTTACAATAATCAAGATGGGAGGTGACTAGTAAGTGGATGATGGTCTTAGTAGTGTATGTAGAAAGGAGGGGATGAATTTTGCCAATATTATAGAGAAATAAGCGACCAGGTTTAGCTATCTGTAGGATATGTGCAGAGAACTTCCTAATCAAAGAGCATATTGTTTGTGTTTTGCCCTACATGGATTGCTCTTTTGAAGTAGTGACTTTGATTAGGAAGTTCTGGCATGTGCTATCTATTTATCCATATTTTTGTAATGACCTCTTGTTTTCATTCTCTAGGAGGTCTAACATTCGGATTTAGTGATGCATGATTGGTTGACCCCGTTGCCTGGCAGCAGTGCCTCTCTGGTCCAACTAAAAAGCACAATTACCACGTGAAAGTAATCCAAATCAGTTCGAAGTGTGGTATAACCAAAGATTGCTTTACTCCAAAATGTTCACAAACCAGGGTGAATAGGGCCAGACCCGACATGGCCGTGTTTTGGCAATACCTTCCTCAGGGGTTCTATGGCACACTTAAAGTATAAATAACAAAAATATTACAAATTATACAAACAAAACATTTATGAAAATATATAGTAAAATATGTAAAACATAGCCATGCTCGAAAAACATTAAGAAGCATTGACAAAAACATGAAAAATGGAGACCTATCTGCATGTACCCATCCGGTCGGACTGTCAGCACCTCCTGAGCTTCGTGGTTCCCATGAGCCATTTTTAGTTCCAGGCTCTTTTGTTGCAATGGCGCCCCATATATTCACTAAGATCATGGTGGTAGAGGTTGCAACCGAGTTGAGGAGCCTTGAGGTGTTGGTGGTGTTCAGCATTGCTGATAGCCATCTTGCTAAAAGCAAGGTGGTGGTTTACATCCTTAGACCATGTGCATGTCTGGGAGGGTCTTTGAGGCCTGGTGTGAGGTGAAGCAGAAGCGTCCTTTTGTGGCCTCTATTCCAGATGTCTTAGCCTTTCTGCAAGATGGCTTTGACAAGGGGCTGGCCTTGAACTCCCTTCGGGTTCAGATTGCAGCCCTAGCATGTTATCGTAGATGCATTCAAGGGGTTTCCTTGGCAGCTCATCCAGATGTGGTTAGATTTCTTAGGGCTGTCAAATTCCTGAGATCGCCCTTCCGACCCTGCGTGTACCGTCTTTGGATCTAAATATGGTTTTGGGGGCTCTGTTGGAGGTGCCTTTTCAGCCGCTTCCCTTAAGGATCTCATCTTAAAGATGATCTTTTTGGTGTCCATTTGCTCTGCAAGACGGATTTCAGAGCTGCAGGCATTTGCATGTAGGAAGCCCTACCTGGTCTTGGTGAAGAACTGGGTGGTTTTGCATACTGTTCCCTCCTTTTTGCCTAAAGTGGTCTCCTTTTCATCTCAACCAATCTGTGGTTCTGCTGGTCTTCACAAGGGATGGGGATCGTCTGCTGCGAATGCTGGATATACGTAGGTTCTTGTGCCGTTATTTGAGGGTCACGGAGCCCTTCCAGAAAACGGATTGCTTATTCGTTCTGTTTGGGGGTCCTTGCAAAGGAGAGGCGGCCTCAAAGGCTTCCATTGCTAGATGGTTGAAGGAGGCGATCACCTCGGCCAATCTTTTCTGGGGCAAACGGGTGCCCATAGGTCTTCGGGCTCACTTGCCATTGCATATCTTAGTATGCCATTATAAGGTGGATTTACAGGCATGTTTGGAGGCGTGTTTTGGCTCTCTGGTGGAGGCTGGGCTTGTGGATCCCTCTGGTGGAGGCTGGGCTCTGGTACATCCCAGTCTGTACTGGACTGTAGGGACATTATGGAAGGTGAAATTAGACTTACCTGCTAATTTTCTTTCCATTAGGATCTACAGTCCAGAACCCACCCTTTTCTGTATGGTGGCTAGCCTGGTTCAGGTAGAGAGCATATGGAGGGCCATGCTTTATCCTCTGGTTGTGGCGGAGTGGTTGGTCCCAAGCCAAAGGATTTGTTTCTAGGGGCTTGGGGTAACCAGCTGTAGCCGTGGACTTCTCGGGCTGCACTAAGTCACTACAGGCATTGAAGCTGTAGTGTGTATTTAGTTGATATAGTTTGGCTTTTTGGCCGTTGTAGGTTCTTAGGTTCTGCTTTGATATTGGAATACTGGCTTGGTGGAAGAAGCGCCCACTTCTTATAGTGTGACATCACCAAAATCTAGAATACTCAGTCTCCATCTGCTGGAATAGGGACACAGCCCAGGAGTCTAGACTGGACTGTAGGTCCTAAAGGAAAGAAAATTAGCAGGTAAGTCTAATTTCACCATCCTATATTTTTCATTTAAAGATTGTTCAACCAGTGGATCTCAATATAGAAATAGACTGGATGTCTCTCATTTAAGTGTGTTTACATTTGGATGTATTTTGGTCAGTAAGGGTTCTGTAGGATGGGTCATCTATTATATAAGGGTGTTGGTCTGTTAGTGTTTTTTCATTTTCTCAGCACTGTGCTCGAAGTGAGCTGGATGTGAAATTTGGTGATGAACTTGGCTGATGCTCATCTGGATTACAGAATTTTTCCTTTGCCCTGATGCAGAACTGTTTAACTTTGCTTTAGTTCGAAACACAAGCTGTGTATTGGCAGTATTTTGGTAGTAATCTCCAGGAACAAGCAGGAATGTAGTCTTCACATATGGGTATCATTGGTACCGACGGAGCCTGCGCAGGAACGCTCCCCAGCGTCCAATAGGAAAGCTTTTGGGAGCATTCCACAGCGCCTGCGTGCTGCCTTCCCGCCTTTCCAACTGTCCCTCTCCAGTTCTTCATTTTCCGCGGAGCCGACAGTCTTTGTTTTTGTGGTCGCGTCTGCCTGCCTTCGACATTATACCGGTACCGCTGGTTCTTTCTTCTAAAAAACAAACAAACAAAAAAACCCTTTTAGTTTCTGAAGTGGTTTACTTCAGAAACTTTTTTTCTTTGGAGCTAGGCACCATTTTGGGCACTAGGCCCAATTTTTCCTCAAAAATGGAAAAACCTGCTTCAGGTTTTAAGAAATGTTCTAAATGTGGCGGTACCATTTCCGTCACCGACACCCGTGATTGGTGTCTCAAATGTTTAGGTCCTGACCACTCTATTTCAGAGTGCCTCTCCTGTGGAATGATGTGAAAAAGGGGCCGGCAGAACCGAGCTGCTAAATTTAGCACCCTTTTTCCCTCAGACATCCTCCAGGGCTTCATCTTCCTTTCATGGATCTCAGGTAACTAAACATAAATCTAGCCAGTCCTCAAAGGGTAGATCTCCTTCTAAGTATCGAGATGCCCCTGGCGTTGCCCTTGAGGAATTTTCACCGGCAAAACTGCCCCGGTGGGAGGCTTCAGCTTCCAAAGCATTAACTGGGCTCCAGGATGTTCTCGAGGCCTCAATCTTGGCAGAACTACTGGTGCCATGCTCTGGGGTTCCGGCTGCTTCTACCGGTACCGACACCCAAGCATCGGCAGCGTCAATAGACCAGAGATTCCTTGCTATTAAACGCAGTCTAGTGGCTCTTCTCATGGCTTCGGTACAGTTGAAACCGCTTCAGACACCTCAACCAATACCGGTACCGACTGCATCAACATCGGCGGTTATGCCAGCCGTACCGAGTCATGCGTCTCTCTCCAGCATCGACAGATCAGTACTGGAACAACCTGATACTGACTTCGATCGATACCGGTACTGTGCTTTGCACGATCACCGGGATCAGAGATATTTTGAATCCTCGGATGACTCTGAAGACTCTGCCGATACCAGAGTACTACTCCCCGAGGATTCCTCTTCTCCTCAGCGCAGAATGTCTCCGCCAGAGAATATGTCCTTTCAGGACTCTATCTGTGATGTGGCCCGAGGCCTTTCCATCACAGTAGCTCCTGAAAAAGAGCCTAGGGGAAAGGCGTTGGAAATCCTCCAATACCCTAAGGCTCCCAAAGAGGCAGCTACTCTGCCTATTCATGAGATCTTACATCTCCTCATTCTCGAAGACTTGATGCCATGTATCGAGTTCCACCTTGTCCTGGCTTTGAAAAAACTCAATTACAACACCATTCAGTGGTGGTGGAATCAGCCATGAGAAAGATGAAAAGTGCAAAGAGACATGCATCCAATCCTCCAGGTCGTGAATGCAGGACTCTCGATGCTTTTGGGTGTCGATGCTTCCAAGCTTCCATGCTCTCAGTTAGGATCAGTTCCTATATCTTGTATTTGGGAATGTTCCTTAAAGAGGTCACAGGAGACTTGGAGCTTATGAGCCCCCTTCTTCCTGATGACAAAAGACAAGACTATCTCACTCTTGTCAAACATGCTCAGGATGTTTCCAAGTTTGTTAATCGTGCAGCCTTTGACTGTTTTGAGTGCGTAAGCAGGACCTCTGCTATTGCCATTGGTGCACGTTGGATCGCCTGGCTTCAGGCATCTGACTTGGGAATTTGGGTACAGGATAAATTAGGCATCATTACTTGCACAGGAGAAAATCTCTTTGGCAAGAATTGGCAGGAGAAGGCTAACGAAATAGATGCTGACAATATCACACTGGCTAGATTGTTCGAATCTACAGCCGATCCTGCAAAGAAAAGATCCTCTAAGAAACCATTTTTGAAAAAGAAAAATAGGTTTTATCCTTCCTATACCCAACGGGGACACTGTCCAGGTCAGACTGCCCAAAAGGGACAGCAGCAACAACCTAGACAACAAAAGAAGCCAAAAGCTGCAAAACCTCAGCAGGCTCAGCCTCCTCAGGGGCTTTGACTCCTTTCTAGAGAACTTCGCCTTCCTGCTCCTGAAGGGTCCAGAACCCTTAACTATCCCTCGCAGGTTATGTCATTTTGCCCACAGATGGTACCAAATAACAGCAGAAAATTAGACTCTGTCCATTATACGAGAG
Organism: Ichthyophis bannanicus; assembly: GCA_033557465.1. NCBI lineage: Eukaryota > Metazoa > Chordata > Amphibia > Gymnophiona > Ichthyophiidae > Ichthyophis > Ichthyophis bannanicus. The sequence goes on from CM066033.1 coordinate 535,869,088, forward strand.
GGGTACAAGCTTCATTTTCACAGCCTGTCCCCTCCTACAATTATAAGACAGTTCAATTCTCAGACCCCTCTCGACAGTCTCTTAGGTCAAAAAGTCACAATGCTCCTTGATCAAGGAGCAGTAGAGGAAGTACCCATTCCCCATCAGGGTATTCAAAAGAAAACAGGAGGACACAGACCCATTTTAGACCTCAGAGAATTGAACAAATATCTGTTCCGAGAGAAGTTCAAAATGGTCTCTCTAGGAACTCTGCTGCCATACCTTCAAAGTCAGGATTGGCTTTGTTCTCTAGATCTCAAGGATGCGTATACTCATATTCTCATCCATCTAAATCACAGGAGATTCCTCCGATTCCTGTTTCAAGGAAAGCACTACCAATACAAGGTTCTTCCCTTTGGCCTGGCATCTGCGCCAAGAGTGTTCACAAAATGCATGGCTGTGGTAGTAGCATTTCTCCGCACTCTGGGAATATTCATCTTCCCTTACTTAGACGACTGGCTCATTCGAGCCCCTACAGTGCCAGAAGCCAGCTCTGCTCTATCTCGCACAGTGCAAATCCTTCAGTATTTGGGACTGGTCATAAACCTCCCAAAATCCAATCTTGCTCCCACTCAGTCCCTAGAGTTCATAGGAGCTCATCTGGATACCAGACAGACAAGGGCTTTCCTTCCGCAGCCCCGCTGTCTTCGCAGAGTACAACTAGCTTCCCAAGCAGTGCTCAAGCCTTGTCTCACTGCTCGGGAAATGCTACAATTGCTAGGCCACATGGCATCCACTGTGCATGTGGTTCCTTATGCTCGTCTCCATATGCTCGCGGCCCAGTGGACTTGATCCACTCAGTGGACATAGGCCTCAGGTTGCCTGTCAGACAAAATAACAAACTCAGACTGTCTTATTTCATCCCTCCAATGGTGGCAATCACCCAGAAACCTTCTGGTGGGGTCTTCTTTCCAGCAACCCCTATCCTAAGCCACCCTAACAACAGATGCTTCACAATTGGGATGGGGAGCACATCTGCACGATCTCTTCTACCCAGGGTATCTGGACTCCACAGGAGGCCTGTCTTCACATCAGCCTCCTGGAACTCGGAACAATCTTCCTTGCTCTTCGAGTATTTCACGCCCAGCTCAGCTACAAGACAGTCCTAGTTCAAACGGACAATCAGGTAGCCATGTTCTATGTGAACAAGCAGGGCGGAACAGGCTCTCTGTCGCTATGCAACGAAGCTTTGCGACTATGGGCCATCGCCAGAGAGCATCAGATTCATTTCCTTGCGGTGTATCCTCCAGGCATTCAAAATTCTTGGGCAGACAAACTTAGTCGAGTTCTGCTTCCACACGAATGGTCTCTCCATGCAGACCAGGTTGCCCAAATATTTCAGATTTGGGGAACCCCGGACCTAGACCTCTTTGCAAGTCCGCTGAATGCCAGACTTCCCCGGTTCTGTTCCAGAATTCCAGCTCGATGTTGTCAGGCAAGGGATGCCTTCCTCTTCCACTGGGGTCAGGACTTCCTATTTGCCTTCCCATCCATTCCCCTCATCCCCAAAACCCTATTCAAGCTTCAGAGAGGTAGAGGTCATATGATCCTCATAGTTCCACGTTGGCCACGGCAAACGTGGTACCCTCTGCTCCTACATCTCTCTCAAGCTCCGCCTCTGGAGTTGGGATCCACTCCAGATCTTCTCTCCCAAGAGGACGGGATGCTGTGGCATCCCAATCCCCAGTCTCTGCATCTCAGGGCCTGGTTGCAGAAAGCCTAGAACTTCAGGATCTTAACCTTTCCCAACAGGTAAAGGATCTTCTTCATGCTTCTAGGAAACCCTTCACAAGACACTCGTATGCCTGTAAGTGGAAAAGGTTTACCACATGGTGCTCGCAGAAGGGTCTTAACCCTCTTGCGATACCTCTGGAATTGATACTGGAATATCTCCTTCATTTGTCAAATGCGGGTCTCAAGACAAATTCAGTAAGAGTCCATCTTAGTGCTATTGCAGCTTCTTCTAGGCCTCTAGGTGGACAATCTATTTCCTCTCATCCTCTCATAGCAAGATTTATGTGAGGCCTTCTTTTAACAAAGCCTCCCATTAAGCCACCACTGGTGGCATGGGACTTAAATTTGGTGCTCAGGCAGCTCATGAAACCGCCCTTTGAACCATTAGCCACTACATCTTTGAAATTCCTTTCCTGGAAAGTCATCTTCCTCATTGCAATCACATCAGCACGTTGCATCAGTGAATTGCAAGCGTTAGTGGCTGATCCCTCCTTGTACAAGGTTCCACCATGATAAGGTAGTTCTTAGGACTCATCCACACTTTATGCCAAAGGTGGTTTCGCCTTTCCATTTAAACCAAGCCGTTTACCTTCCTGTATTCTTTCCGAGGCCTCATGCCTCCAGTGCAGAAAGGAACCTTCATACCTTGGACTGTAAAAGAGCTTTGGCCTTTTACTTGCAAAGGACACAGCAACATAGAAAATCTTCTCAAGTCTTTGTTGCCTTTGATCCTAGTCATTTGGGAATTCCAGTTTCCAAAAGAACACTGTCCAACTGGATTGCATAGTGCTTATCCTTTGCCTATTTGAGTAGGAACCTTCTCCTTGAAGGACATGTCACGGCCCACAATGTGAGAGCCATGGCAGCCTCAAAGGCTCATCTTCACTCTGCGCCTATCGACGACATCTGTCGAGCAGCTACTTGGGCTTCGGTACATACCTTCACAGCCCAGTACTGCTTAGGCAAGGACTCCTGCCGGGATGCCTTGTTTGGCCAGGCTGTTCTTCAACACCTTTTTCAGACTTAATCAACTCCTACCCACCATCCCTGGTAGGATGCCAGAGATCCATGGGGGGAAGTGGGGCCCTTTCGCAAGGGATGACAACTTCCTGGGGCCATCTCCCTGCCATCTGCAGCTAGGGAGTCCCCATATGTGAAGACTACATTCCTGCTTGTTCCTGGAGATAGCATAGTTACCTGTAACAGGTGATCTCCGGGAACAGCAGGAATTTAGTCTTCACAACCTGCCCACCTCCCCTAGGAGTTGTATCTCTCTCTTTCTCTCTCTTTTTCTCTATCTCCCTCTCTCTTTTGTCTCAGCTATAAACTCAACTGGAGAGGGACAGTTGGAAAGGTGGGAAGGCAGCACGCAGGCGCTGTGAGATGCTCCCAAATGCTTTTCTATTGGACGCTGGAGAGCGTGCCTGCGCAGGCTCCGTCGGTACCGACGATACCCATATTTGAAGACTAAATTCCTGCTGTTCCCGGAGATCACCTGTTACAGGTGAGTAACTACACTTTTTTGATTCATGAAGAAAGCAAGGCTATTTTTACCTTTTCAAATTTATAATTAAAATGGACTATTTGGTGCAGGTCAGTCCTGTATTGGGTGACTGTATGTTAATAAAGTTTGAGAAAAATATAATTTTTTTTTCACTTTCGTATGGGGGATTTGGTTAGATATGAGTTAACATGTATATGTCTATGATCCAAAACTGCCACTTATCTATCCCCCTTGTGATGCTGCCCCCTTTTTTTAATGTACATTTACAAAATGGTCTCTTCTTTCATGCATGATGTATTTTCAAAATGCATCTTTGGCATTTTATGCATATTTATAAAAAAGGCTCAGCACTTTCCGAGCCTTTTATAAAATACTTGTCGTTTTAAACAGGCAGATTGAGATCCCTTTCCCCATTTAGCAACCTATATTTAGTCATCCTCTGTGTGTGTGTGTGTTTTTGAAAGGGATTTGATATACCAAAATTTAAGGTATTTAAGATAGATACAGATGTACAAAAGAGGGGTATAGGGCAGGGTTTGATACTTAGCCAAGCTACTTCATTTTTTTTCTGGCTTCGTTTTCATTTTTTTATAACTTTATAATTTGAAGATTTAAGTAACACACAGAAAGAAGAAATATAACAAATATAACAGGAGAACATTGTATCAATTCAATCTCTGTTCCAATTGTTAGCCAAATATCTAGACAGACATCTACTCCCTTCCCACCCAACAACCCCCCCCAACCCCAACAATATGGTATCAATATGTCAATATTGAGGGGAGAAATGATAAGTGCCGCTGAATAAAATCACAAACAATTCTTTTTCTTGTTTTAGATTTTAACATACAGTCAGTCTCTTAATATCCAGTGTATGCTAAGAGTGCTGACGTTCCAGCCAATCAGGGTACAGAGTCCATCTCATGGCATGATATTCCAATTAACAACCAGACTGATGACGCTAGGCGGTCCATTAACATTAACTTTTCTGTTTTTGATTTCCAGGCTACCATTGTAGGGCCTGTTTCTCCAGGACAAAGCAGGAAGTCAGTCCTCACATATGGGTGATGTCGGCGCCGACGGAGCCCTCGTGCGGAGCATTTCCCCAGCTTTCAAAGAAAGCCTTTGGGAATTGCAGCGGCATGCACGGTCCTCTTCCCGCCCAAGGGTGCCATCTTGCTCAGTCTTCTTTTTTCCGCAGAGCCCGACGGACGTAGTTTGTTTTTCCCCGAGGAAAAAGTTGATTTTCCCTATTTTTCTCTTTTTTCTCCGGTTCGACGCCGGATCCTTTTCCCGCTCGGACCGATACGCCGGTATCGAGTCCTTTTCTCTCTTTTTCGTTTTTTGTCATTTGTGACTGGCGTTCGCGCCTTTTTTCTTTTTTCCCTGGCAGCCCGGTCTTTTGACCTAGCAGGGGCCCTTTTTCCCCCGATGGCTACCAGCGGGTTTAAGAAGTGTGATCGGTGTAAGAAACTTATGTCTCTTACCGACACACACGACTGCTGCCTCCGTTGCCTTGGACCCAATCATGACCCGATGATCTGTGGTCCGTGTGGCAAAATGTCCTCAAAGGCGTTGAGGAGTCGGCAGCACCAGAAGGATCGAATTTTTTCTGACTCCGCGTCCGGCCGGGCCCAGACCTCGTCAGAGGCCTTGACGTCTCGGGACTCCGGCCCCGAGCAGCGTCGGGGTTCCTCTGAGCGGGGGTCTCCTTCGCGGGAACATCACAGGAAGAAGAAACCCGCGAGGGCGGCGTCGGTGGACGCTCCTGGTTCCTGGAGGGCCAGGTCGCATAGCCCCGATAGCCGCCCCGGGTTTTCGGAGTCGGAGAGGCCTGCCAAGCATCCTTGTGTCGAGATGGAGTCTCCTGGACACGTAAGTGCTGTTGTCCTCGTGGACTCTCCTCCGAGGGAGCCGCCGTCGGGGCCCAAGTCGGGGGCTGCTGGGTCTCCTGAGCTCGGACTCAGGTTGACGGCCTTGGAGAGCAGCTTCGATGCCTTCATGGAACAGCAGCGGGCATTGATCGCCGGTCTCAACGGCTTGAGTCGATCCTCGGCCACGGTCTCCCTCGACCTCCCATTCAGGGCCGAGGTCATCGACGCCGATACCCTCGGCGTCGGGGCGGAGGGCATCGGTGCCTGCCCGACCGGAGCTGCTCGATTCCTCCTCCGAGGAGTCAGGCTGGGAGACGGAGGACGAAGAGTCACCCGACACCCATCGGACTCGGTGTGTCCCATCGGACTCGCCCGAGTCCGAACCTCGGAGACGATCCCCACCGGAGGATACCCGGTTCTCGGACTTCGTGCGGGATATGGCCAAGGCCTTGGCCTTCCCCGCGGATCCCGAGGAGGAGCCTCGAGCCGAGGAGCTCGAGGCCCTCCAGTATGACTCTCCCCCGAAGGAGGCCTTTACTGTTCCGGTTCCTCCGATGCTGGAGCGGCTGCTCTTCCGCATGTGGGAGACCCTGGCCTCGACGCCGGTGTTAAGCAAGCGGGTCGATTCCATTTATCGAGTCTGCAAGAGCCCCGGGTTCCAAAAGGCACAATTACCGCACCACTCCATGGTTGTGGAATCGGCCATGCATCGACTGAAAAGTCAGAAGATGCACTCCTTGGTGCCTCCCGGCCGGGAGGCCCAGAACCTGGATGCCCTCGGTAAGAAGTGCTTCCAGGGCTCTATGCTTGCTTGCCGTGTCCAGACTTACCAGCTCTACATGGGCATGTACCTCCGAGACCTGGCAAAGGAGATTGCCGGGTTCTCTGCTGGTCTCTCCGAGGAACCTTTGCAGAGGTTCCAGGCCTTGTCCACCGGTATTCGAGAGTGCTCGAAGTTTATCTCTCGAGCAGCCTACGATGGCTTCGAGGCTTCGGCCCGAGTAGCCGGGGCCGGCATCGGTGCCCGCCGATAGGCTTGGCTACAGTCATCCGACCTCGAGCCATGGGTCCAGGACAAGTTGGTCGATGTCCCCTGCCGAGGTGAAAACCTCTTTGGCAAGCCCATGGCTGAAAAGGCTGCAGAACTCGAGACCGAGACTCTGACCAGGACTAGGCTTTCCAGAAAAACTTCTGCCCCTTCTCAGAAGAAGGGCTCGGGAAAAAAGTCCTTTTACCCGAGGAAGTCGTCTGCCTATAAACAATACCCTCATTATCAGGCCTCTGCAGCTCCCCAACAGGGTCAGCAGGCCAAGGGGCAGGGTCAAGGGCCCTGTAGGCAGAAGGCCCACAAGCCACCTAAACTGGCCCCTGCTCAGCAAGGTGGGGGTTTTTGACTCAAACAGCATAGCCTCTTCTCAGCTGGCTTCTCTCAGCACAGGAGGCCAGCTGGCCCATTTTGCCCACAGGTGGTCAGCCGTCACATCAGATACCTGGGTTCTTCATATAGTCCAAAAGGGCTATCTTCTCCATTTTCACCAGGTACCTCCCTCCTATTTTCCAGGGGAGCCTCCAAGACCCCCTCTGCACAGGGACCTGCTCCTTCAGGAGTTAGCAAGTCTGCTAAAGGATCAGGCTGTGGAACCGGTGCCCCACCACCTGAGAGGTCAAGGCTTTTATTCCAGGTACTTTCTGGTACCAAAAAGAACAGGAGGCCTCAGACCCATCCTAGATTTGCGAAACCTCAACAAGTTCCTGGAGAGGGAAAAGTTCAAGATGCTTACCCTTGGAATCCTGCTGCCCTACCTCCAGCAGGGAGACTGGCTATGCTCCTTAGATCTAAATGATGCGTATACTCACATCCTTATCCATCCAGACCACAGACAATATCTCAGGTTTGTTGTGGGAGGAAACCACTATCAGTAGAGTTACTACCCTTTGGCCTGTCCTCCGCTCCCAGGGTGTTCACCAAGTGCCTGGCAGTGGTGGCGGCCTACCTGAGGCTTGCCACAAGGTGTCGTGACACAAAGATTGCGCGCCACTATGTAGCGCTATAAAGAACAATAAGACCTGAGTGAAGGGTAATAAAAGGCTTTATTCCCCGTTATAATGCATGGGTTCAAATTAGAGATACGTTGCTTAACAAAATAGTCCTTTGTTTCAAAAGGTGCCAAGGCTCTCTGGCTTGAGAACTGTTACTTCACAGTTTATAGCAGGTTTTTCTTAAAGGTAATATTCTTCACAATAAACAACCAAAAGTATATTTACATTCATTCTTCGTTACAGCAGGCACACTTGGGAGCGTAGGCTGTGCACCAATCACACTCCATATCCTCCGGCAAAGATGAGGGAATAGTATGGGGGAAATCCACCTCCCATCATATCCTCTTCCTCATTTTGGGTCAAAGGGGTTTCACTATCCCTGTCTATGTTAGCCTGACAATCTTCAGCATGGGAGTTTTGCTTTAGGTAGGCAGGAACTCTTATGGCTGTTGGTAAATTAGAATACCAATCTTTATTCAGGTTGTTTTTAGAGAGAAGCTTTCTTTGTAGATGGCTTCCAGCAGTGCAGTGCTTAGGGTTAAACCTTACTGTTTCAAACCTCGGCTCATGGAGTAAAAACCTCTGTTGTTTATACAACTGTTTTTCCTTCTGACTGGGTAAAACTGAGCAGTGCTTTTCTGGAGATAAACTCCTTACAGAACCTTCCCCTCTGGTTCTTAGCTTCCTTCTCCTTGTATCATAAACAGGCAGAGTAAAAGAACTAGGCGTGGCACCGCCTCTTACCTTGGAGCACCTTCTACCAAACTCTCCTTGCCCAATAGGCTTAGTTTGGATTCTATGGCTTCCCACCTCGTGTGGTCTGTTTCTGTTCCAACTTCCAGCTTGGCCTCTTTCGCAGCAAACAGGTTTGTACCTCTGATAGCTTCTAGGCTTTACTGTTGGTTCAGCTTCTAGTTCAGCTCCGGTTCCAGTTCTCTCCTTTCTCAGCTCCTGCTGTTGTTCCCACTGCTTATTTGTCCATGGCTTTCTTTGCAACTGCTGCCATCTCCATTGCTCTGTCCTTCGGTTCTGCTTCTGCTGCTCCTTCTTCTCCTGCTCCTTCTTCTGCCTCTCCTTCTCCTCCTGCCTTTGCCTTTCCTTCTCCTCCTGCTGCTCTCCAAGAGCGTTCTGCTCTGGTTTATAAAGAGAACCTTTGTTACTGACTTCCTGGTTCTCTGTCAGCTGCAGGTCATTACTGTGATTAGATTCACTAGGATCAGTATGTCTGCTCCCGCTCCCTCTATGTGTGCCAGGAGGTAACTGCACCTCTAGTTCCTCTAAATCAGGATTTCTTTTCATAAAATCAGCTTTATTAGTGCCCGCATCATGACACATCCCCCCTCTTAAAATATTACGGGCTGAATGACCGCCATTACAGCACGTAATCCTAGACATGGCGTCAGCATTCTCATGCAGCTTCCCTGCTCTGTGTTGTACTTGAAAATCGTACGGTTGTAATGCCATGTACCATCTAGTTAGTCTGCTATTATTGTTGCGCATCTGGCTCAACCATTTGAGCGGGGCATGGTCGGTGATGAGAGTAAACCGTCTTCCCATAAGATAGAACTTTAAGGCTTCTACGGCCCATTTGATTGCTAAGCATTCGCGCTCAATAGTGGAGTATTTCTTTTCAGCCTGCGAGAGTTTTCTGCTGAGGAACATTATAGGGTGTTCAGCACCCTCTTGCATTTGGGATAGGACGGCACCTAGGCCGACTTCCGATGCGTCTGTCTGGAGCAAAAACGGTTGCTGAAAATTCACTGCTCTGAGTATGGGAGCTCTGCACAGTTTCTCTTTCAATATCCTTAAGGCAGCTTCTGCATCTGCCGTCCACAATAGGGCGTTCGGGGCATTCTTGCGTAACATTTCCGTAAAAATGGCACTTTCTTCGGCGAAGTGGGGGATAAAACGTCGGTAGTACCCGATGAGTCCTAAAAAGCTTCGTAGTTGCTTTTTATTCTGGGGTGCTGGGAAACTACGTACACTTTCTATTTTATCCACCAAAGGACGAACCGTACCCCGGCCTACTATATGTCCTAAGTATTTGACTTCGCCGGCCGCAAACAAGCATTTTCCGGGATTTAATGTCAAACCTGCTTGTCTCATTGCGATCAACACGGCTTTCACTTGGGCCAAATGTTGATTCCACGTAGAGCTATGGATGACTATGTCATCCATATAAGCCGTGGCATAATCTTGATGTGGCCGTAAGACTATGTCCATCAATCTTTGGCACGTCGCGGCTGCTCCGTGCAAGCCAAAAGGCATGCGGCAAAACTGAAACAGCCCGACTGGCGTAGTAAAGGCGGTTTTTGGTCGTGCGTCTCTGGTAAGTGGGACTTGCCAGTAGCCTTTGGACATATCTAATGTTGTAAGATATTTAGCTTGACCTAGCCGGTCCAAGAGTTCTTCTATGTGTGGCATAGGATAGGCGTCGAAAGTTGATATCTCGTTGACCTGGCGGAAGTCGATGCAGAAACGCATCGTCCCATCCGGCTTGGGGACCAGGACAATCGGGCTAGACCACGGGCTCCGGGACTCTTCTATCACTCCCATATTCATCATGTCATGTACTTGGGCTATGACTTCTTGTCTTTTAGCCTCTGGCAGCCGATACGGCCTCTGCCTGATGATTCTTCCGGGTGGAGTGATGATTTCGTGCGCCACCAAGTTCGTTTCGCCGGGGACAGTCGTCAACACGTCTTTAAACTTCTCCAGCATGCTGAACAATTGGTGCCTCTGCACTACAGAGAGCTCTTCCCCTACACGTATCTCCGGACTGGCTTTACAGTCGGACAACAGTGGGCCCAAATCTTCGTCCACTTGTTTTTCTCCTACGGCTATCAAGCTTTTTATCTCCGTTTTTCCTGTGGAGCCAAATCCTCCGCTCCCTCTGCTGGTAGGGCTAATCATTGATACTTCTTCTAGCGGCGGAAAACCGACTCGCTCGCATATCAGCTGAGCTATTCTTTCTCCAATTTTTACTTCAAAATCTTCTTTTGAAAAGTTGAACAACAGGACTTTTATTACCCCCCTGTAATCGGGGTCCACTACCCCAGCGCCAACATCAATAAAATATTTGAGGGCCAGTCCTGAGCGAGGCGCGATCCTCCCGTAGCATCCAGGTGGAATCTCTACTTGGATGTCGGTGCTAATCAAGGCCTTGCCACCCTTAGGTATTAGGTGATTCTCCGCGCTGTATAAGTCGTACCCTGCGGCTTGTGGAGTGGCTCGACAGGGGCTTCGAGCTTCTGATGAGGTTTTGCAAAACCTTAAGACAAATTTTTTTTCCGTTTCCATTGGTATCTTTTGGTTTGGGACCTTAACTTTCCCTAAAAGGGGACTGGGAACCACCCTACCCTTGAAAGGAGTGTTCTGAGACACGAGAACTTCTCGTGGGTTTAACCTTTTTTCTAGGCCCTTCTCAAACTGGGGCCAGTCCCTACCAAGAACCAGCTCTTTTGGCAATTTAGGGACTACTGCTATGAGGATGTTTTTCTCTATTCCCAGACCTTTGACCATGAGTTTGTACACCGGGTACAAGGTAGCAGCGCCATGTACGCACTTAATCCTTACGTGGGCTTCTGGACGGTCTGGGGCGGACGCAGCTTGGTCTCGAATGGTAGACCAGAGCTTACGCGATATCATCGTCTGGTCCGCACCAGAGTCCAGCAAGGCTTTTGCAGCTACCCCTTGCACCGTGACATCAAGTACAAAACCCTCTGACAATAGACTATTATTCTCTCCCATGAGAGCAGTACGCATCCTACATTCTTTCATGACATGCCCTATTCTACCGCAGTTAAAACATCTTTTGACAAGACTTTTCTCTGTCTTTTTATCATATTTCACACTAGATGTTTTAGCCTGATAGAGACTTCCTGAGACTGGGTTGAACGTCGCTATGGCAGTCTTATCTACCCCCTCCCTAGGCTGAGTAATTAATTCGGCCTCTAAATACCTCTCGGTTAAGGCAACTGCCTCCCTAGTTGAGCGACAATTCTGGAGAATAAGGAAGCTCTTAATGCTAGCAGGTACTGCAGTCATGAATTGCTCTAAAACAATCATATCCATCAATGTATCAATGGTTCTCTCACTGGGCCTTAGCCACATCTCAGCCAAGCGCCTCAGGCGGTGACCCAACGACTTAGGTGTTTCACCTACCTCAAGTCGCGCTGCTCGCAGCCTACGATTATAGGTAAGTGGGGTTAAGCCGAGGCGTTCCCTGATGGCTTTTGTCACTTCTCTATAATTCGTAGCCAATGCAGCAGGCATTGCCCTGTAGGCTGACAGTGCCTCTCCCGTCAGGGACACTGCCAGTCGGATGGACCATTGGTCCTCTGGCCAACCCACTGAAAGGGCTATCCTTTCGAAGGCCTCCAGAAATTCATCTGGATCATCTTTCTCCCCCAGCTTCCCAAAAGTCAGAGCCTCACATGATCCCAGTCCTACCAGACCATGGCTCAGTCCTGAGCTCTGTTTTTTGAGTCCAGCTGGTGCTTCTTGCGTCTTGGCTTGATGGCTCATCCAGGTCTCCAACATCCGCAAGACTGGCTTTTGCTGCTCCTGCATCGCCAGGACAGCACGCTCCTGCGTCTGCGCAGCTTGTTCAGCTTGCCTGCTGAATTGGGAGGCCATCCAGTCCAATATTTCGCGTTGCTCCATGGCGAAATCCGCTGTAAAAGAAACAAACAAAAAAAACCAAGTGTGGCTGTACACACAGACAGTCCTAACACTTCCTGGTGTTTTTTTGTTTTTTTTTTCAAATTCTCTTTCTACTGCCAAACCACTTGTATCCCCACAAGTTAGGCCTTTCTACCCATTACCTGGTAGAAGTGTAGACTCAGGCTCTCAGCAACGGGGGTGCGACTCCTCGTCGTAGCACGTTCCAGGAACTCGCCTTCCGCTCCGGAATTCTGCTGCTGTCCGGTCCAAGTTTTTGGGTTTTTCAATCCGATCCGCTTTTCTTCCGAAATCCAGTCCGGGTTTTCTTTTTCTGGAACTCCGGTCCAGGTTTTGTGTGACTCCGGTCCGCTTTTCTAATAATCCGTTTCGGGTTTTCTTTGACTCCGATCCGCTTTTTTCTCTGGAGTCCGGTCCGGGTTTTCCCCTTTTTTTTTTTTTTCAGTTGAACAATGGCAAATTTTGTTTCAATAGTTCTTACTATATCTCTTATGCAGAATCCTGCCAACTACGCCATTTATGCCACAAGGTGTCGTGACACAAAGATTGCGCGCCACTATGTAGCGCTATAAAGAACAATAAGACCTGAGTGAAGGGTAATAAAAGGCTTTATTCCCCGTTATAATGCATGGGTTCAAATTAGAGATACGTTGCTTAACAAAATAGTCCTTTGTTTCAAAAGGTGCCAAGGCTCTCTGGCTTGAGAACTGTTACTTCACAGTTTATAGCAGGTTTTTCTTAAAGGTAATATTCTTCACAATAAACAACCAAAAGTATATTTACATTCATTCTTCGTTACAGCAGGCACACTTGGGAGCGTAGGCTGTGCACCAATCGCACTCCATATCCTCCGGCAAAGATGAGGGAATAGTATGGGGGAAATCCACCTCCATCATATCCTCTTCCTCATTTTGGGTCAAAGGGGTTTCACTATCCCTGTCTATGTTAGCCTGACAATCTTCAGCATGGGAGTTTTGCTTTAGGTAGGCAGGAACTCTTATGGCTGGTGGTAAATTAGAATACCAATCTTTATTCAGGTTGTTTTTAGAGAGAAGCTTTCTTTGTAGATGGCTTCCAGCAGTGCAGTGCTTAGGGTTAAACCTTACTGTTTCAAACCTCGGCTCATGGAGTAAAAACCTCTGTTGTTTATACAACTGTTTTTCCTTCTGACTGGGTAAAACTGAGCAGTGCTTTTCTGGAGATAAACTCCTTACAGAACCTTCCCCTCTGGTTCTTAGCTTCCTTCTCCTTGTATCATAAACAGGCAGAGTAAAAGAACTAGGCGTGGCACCGCCTCTTACCTTGGAGCACCTTCTACCAAACTCTCCTTGCCCAATAGGCTTAGTTTGGATTCTATGGCTTCCCACCTCGTGTGGTCTGTTTCTGTTCCAACTTCCAGCTTGGCCTCTTTCGCAGCAAACAGGTTTGTACCTCAGATAGCTTCTAGGCTTTACTGTTGGTTCAGCTTCTAGTTCAGCTCCGGTTCCAGTTCTCTCCTTTCTCAGCTCCTGCTGTTGTTCCCACTGCTTATTTGTCCATGGCTTTTTTTGCAACTGCTGCCATCTCCATTGCTCTGTCCTTCGGTTCTGCTTCTGCTGCTCCTTCTTCTCCTGCTCCTTCTTCTGCCTCTCCTTCTCCTCCTGCCTTTGCCTTTCCTTCTACTCCTGCTGCTCTCCAAGAGCGTTCTGCTCTGGTTTATAAAGAGAACCTTTGTTACTGACTTCCTGGTTCTCTGTCAGCTGCAGGTCATTACTGTGATTAGATTCACTAGGATCAGTATGTCTGCTCCCGCTCCCTCTATGTGTGCCAGGAGGAAACTGCACCTCTAGTTCCTCTAAATCAGGATTTCTTTTCATAAAATCAGCTTTATTAGTGCCCGCATCATGACAGGCTTCAGGGTCTCTTTGTGTTTCTGTACCTGAACGACTGGCTCCTAAGTGGCCATTCTTCCCAAGAGGCCAACCAGGCCACCCTTCGCACTGTGGCTCTGCTTCAGCACTTGGGATTTGTCATAAACTTCACAAAGTCCACTTTGCTCCCATCCCAGAACTTAGAGTTCATAGGGGCCAGACTAGACACTCTTCAAGCAAAGGCTTTTCTGCCTCTGGACAGGGCCCACAGGCTAATGGATCTGGCCAGCCAGTTTCACAGCAATTCCCTGGTCTCTGCCAGGCAATTCCTGAGACTACTCGGCCATATGGCTTCCACGGTTCATGTCACCCCCAATGCCCGCCTGCACATGCGACCTGCTCAGTGGAGCCTTCGCACTTAGTGGCATCAAGCCACAGGGGGCCTAGCGGACTCAGTGAAGATCTCTGACCTCCTGGTCTTCTCTCTGCAATGGTGGCTTCATCTTCCGAATCTGGTGCTCGGAGTGGTTTTTCAATCCCCTCCGCATACTCAGGTGCTGACAACCGATGCCTCTCTTCTCGGTTGGGGAGCGCATTGCCAAGGGACATGTACTCAGGGTCTCTGGACCCCTTGGGAGGCTGCTCAACAGATAAACTTCGTGGAGCTACGGGCGATACGTCTAGCTCTGAGAGCCTTCTCCCACCTCGCCTCTCACCAGTCTGTACTGGTCCAGACGGACAATCAAGTTGCCATGTTCTATGTGAACAAACAAGGAGGCACAGGCTCCTTCCTTCTTTGTCAGGAGGCACAATGACTGTGCTCTTGGGCTGTCAATCACGGAATCCTTCTCAAGGCTGTCTACCTCCCAGGTCAGGAAAATTGCCTGGCAGACAGACTGAGCCGGATCCTGCAACCACATGAATGGAGATTGAACCCATTGGTGGTTCAGCAGGTCTTTCTCAGGTGGGGGCTCCCCACCATGGATCTTTTCGCCAGTCCTCTGAACCGGCAACTCCTGAGATTTTGCTCCAGACAACCACATCCTCTCAGAGTAGCAGCGGATGCGTTTCTGATCTCGTGGTCCACAGGCCTACTGTATGCATTTCCTCCCACACCACTAGTGTCCAGAATGCTGTTCAAAGTCCTCAGGGACGAGGCTTCATTGATTCTCATAGCCCCCAGGTGGCCAAGGCAACCGTGGTTCCCGCTTCTGCTACAGCTGGCGGTGGACACACCTCTTCCTCTGGGGTTTCAACACGATCTCCTGTCTCAGGATCAGGGGACTCTCTTGCACCCCAACCTCCAGTCCCTTCATCTGATGGCCTGGCTGCTGAAAGGGTAGTCCTAGCTCCCCTACTACTACCTCGCGAGGTGGAAGATGCAGTCTTGGCCTCTCGGCGTCAATCCACCAGGAAATCCTATGCTCTTAAGTGGTGTAGATTCTCCGCATGGTCTGCTCAGCACAGTGAGAATCCCTTCTCGTGCTTGGTAGCGGTAGTGTTGCAATATTTGCTCTACCTCTCCAATCTGGGCCTTAAGTCTAACTCTGTCCGAGTTCACCTTAGTGCTTTCTCAGCACATCACTCGCCGGTGGACGGCAGGCCTCTTTCCAACCACCCTTTGGTGGCTCGTTTCCTCAGAGGGCTCCTTCTGCTTAAGCCTCCTTTGCGTCCACCGGCCCCTGAGTGGGATCTGAATGTGGTCTTACAGCGGCTTACTTGTCTGCCTTTTCAACCTATGGCTACCTGCCCTCTCCGTTTTCTCTCCTGGAAAACTTTATTTCTGGTAGCTCTCACCTCTGCTAGGCGAGTGAGTGACCTGCAGGCATAGGGTTCTACAGGAATAGGGTAGTCCTGCGGACTCACCCTAAGTTTCTTCCTAAAGTTGTCTCACCTTTTCACCTCAATCAGGAGGTGGTTCTTCCAACCTTCTTTCCCAGGCCGCATGCCAACCAGGCTGAGATGGTCTTGCATACCCTGGACTGTAGGAGGGCGTTATCCTTCTACCTTGACCATACGCGGGAGCATCGGAAGGCTGTTCAGCTTTTTGTTTCTTTTGACCCCAATAAGTTGGGGCTCCCTGTCTCCAAGCGTACGTTGTCCATATGGGTCGCTGACTGTATTGCCTGGGCTTATGGGGCAGCCGGCCTCTCGTTGGAGGGTCGAGTCACGGCTCATCGTGTCAGGGTGAAGGCTGCATCAGTGACTCATCTCCACTCTGTTCCGTTGGCAGACATCTGCCGGGCCGCTACTTGGTCTTCAAGCCAGACTTTTGCGGCCCATGCCTGCCTTGAGAGGGAGTCCTGCAGGGACAGTGCTTTCGGACAGGCAGTACTCCATAATCTCTTTGGGGTTTAGGCAACTCCTACCCTCCGGCCCTGGTGTTGGGCTACCGGTCGGGGGCGTTCTCAGAGAAGATTCCTTCCTTCTGTGCTGACGAGCTCGAGGGAGCTCATTTTTCCGCTTGGGGTCTCTGGTAGCCTTAAGCTGGGGAGTCCCATATGTGAAGACTGACTTATTTATTTATTTAGCTGTATTTATATCCCGCTTTTCACCGGGTCAAAGCGGTCAATTGGGGGATACATTTAACACGAGGGGATATGAGACACATATGCTAATACTTACAGGGAACATGGGCAATGGAGGGTTAAGTGGCTTGCCCAAGACCACAAGGAGTGCCTATATGACTAGAAATCCCAGTCCCTCCGGCCTGAGATTGCTGTCCCCAGGTGGGACTTGAACCCCCGGCCTGAAGTACCTTGTCCTAACCACTAGACCACTCCTCCCTACTTCCTGCTTGGTCCTGGAGAAAGAGTAGTTACTCACCTGTAACAGGTGTTCTCCAGGAGCATCAGGAATCAGTCCTCACAACCCTCCCTCCTCCCCTTGGAGTTGCAGTCATATGATTTATTTTGCTAATTTTTTGCTGTCTTTTAGCTGTGTCATCAGACTGAGCAAGATGGCACCCTTGGGCGGGAAGGGGACCGCGCATGCGCGCTGCAATTCTCAAAGGCTTTCTTTGAAAGCTGGGGAAATGCTCCGCACGAGGGCTCCGTCGGCGCCGACGTCACCCATATGTGAGGACTGATTCCTGCTGCTCCTGGAGAACACCTGTTACAGGTGAGTAACTACTCTTTCTGTTTTCCAACTGCGGACTATAATCTTTCAGGCACCGAGTAGCAGGATTTCCACTAATCGCCTCCATTTGGGCAGGATTCTGAGAGAAGTGTCCAAAAACCTCAGCAGGCAACTGCTAGGGGAGGCTTTTATATCTCATTAATTGAGGAGACCAGCTGTTGTTGTTAAGTGCCGTCGAGTCGGAGTCGACTCATGGCGACCCTCTGGATAGCTATCCTAAATTGTGTTCGGTCTTGAGTCAGGCGGCTTATTGTTGACAGACTGGTACTCATAGCTGCTGTTATTGTCTCGATCCATCTCATTGCTGTCCCTACTCTTTTGCGCTGACCTTCTATCTTGCCAAGCATGATGTCCTTCTCTAATGATCTCTCTCTTCGCATGATGTGTCCAAAGTATGAAAGTTGAAGTCTTGTCATCTGAGCTTCTAAAGAAAGCTTAGGTTTGATCTCCTCTAGTACCGACTGGTTTGTTCTTCGGGCAGTCCATGGTATACACAGTATTCGCCGCCAGCACCATAATTCAAAGGCATCAATTTTCTTCCTGTCTGTCATTTTCACTGTCCAGCTTTCACATCCATATGATGTTATTGAAAATACCATGGCTTGAACAAGTCAAATCTTTGTATGGAGAGAGACATCTCTGCTCTTGAGGATCTTATCTAGGTCTTTCATAGCCATTCTGCCAAGAGCAATGCGTCGTCTGATTTCTTGACTGCTTGTTGCTTCTTTATTGATAGTTGATCCAAGTAGGTTAAAGTTGTTCACGATTTCAATTTCTTCTCCTTCAACGATGAACCTGTTGATTATGCCAGTTGTCATGATCTTTGTCTTCTTTACATTAAGGTGCAGGCCATTTTGAGACTGTTCTTTGATTGTGAGAAGCAGATGTTTCAGATCTTCTTCACTTTCAGCCAGTAATGTGGTATCATCAGCATAGTGAAGGTTGTTGATGAGTCTTCCACCAATCTTCACACCTCTGTTGTCTTCATGCAATCCTGCTTCTCTGATGATTTGTTCTGCATATAAATTAAACAGGTAGGGGGAAAGTATGCAGCCTTGTCTTACACCTTTGCTTATTTTAAACCATTCTATTTCTCCTTGTTCCGTTCGAACTGCTGCTTCTTGATCAATGTACAGATTATGCAAGAGTACGATCAGGTGTTCTGGTATACCCATGCTTCTTAATGTGGCCCAGAGTTTCTCATGGTTTACACAGTCAAAAGCCTTGCTATAGTCGATAAAGCACAAATAGATATCTTTTTGGTATTCTTTAGTCTTTTCAAGGATCCATCTCACATCTGCAATGATGTCTCGTCCCTCGCCCTTTCCTGAACCCTGTTTGCACTCAGGTAGTTCTTGTTCCAGGTATGGTTGTAGTCTCTTTTGAATAATCTTCAGTAGAATTTTGCTGGCATGTGGGATCAGAGCGATTGTGCGATAATTTCCACAGTCAGTTGGATCACCTTTCTTTAGTATTGGTATAAACACAGATCTTTTCCAGTCAGTTGGCCATGATGTTGTCTTCCATATTTCTTGGCAGAGCTTTGTAAGTACGGTAACAGCTGCATCAGATTGCTGTAATACTTCTATGGGAATGCTATCAATGCCTGGTGCTTTGTTCTTTGATAAGGCTTTCAATGCTGCTTTAACTTCTTTCATCACCAATGGTTCCCGATCATAAGGTACAGGTTGAAACGGCTGTTGGACCACTTGATCTTTATCATATAAAAACTCTGTATATTCCTTCTACCTTTTCCTGATCTTCTCAGCATCATTCAACATAGAACCTTGAGCATCTTGTAACATTCCAATTCGAGGCTGGAACTTTTTCTTTAACTCTCGTAGCTTTAGGAAAGCCGATCTTGTTCTTCCTCGAATAGTTTCTGCTTCTATTTCCTTGCATGCATCGTTGTAGTACTTTTCCTTGTCCTGTCTTGCTGCACGTTGGAAATCTCTGTTGAGTTCTGTTATTGTTTTTCTTTCTCCTCTGGCTTTAGCTTCTCTTCGTTTCTGGGCAATTTTCAGAGTTTCTTCCGTCATCCATTTTGGCCGTTTTTGCTTTTTCACCTTTTGTAGAGACTTCTCGCTTTCTTCCAACACAACCTTCTTGATGTCATTTCATAACTCTTCTGGACCTCTGTCATTTGTATTTAAAGCAGAAAATTGATTTTGCAGGCAGTCTTTAAATTCCAGTGGTATATTCTCAAGATCATATTTTGCTGCATTCATGAGTGGTTTGCTCTTTTTCAACTTTAGCTTGAGTTTGCATACTAGTAGTTGATGATCTGTACCACAGTCAGCTCCAGGTTTTCTCTTTGTCGATGTTATAGAACTTTTCCATCGTTGACTTCCACAGATGTAGTCAATTTGATTTTTATACAATCCATTGGGTGAAGTCCATGTGTACAGTCGCCGCTTGTGTTGCTGGAAGAAGGTGTTTGAGATGAATAGATCGTTGGTCTTGCAGAATTCTATCAGTCTTTCTCCAGCTTCATTTCTGTTGCCAAGTCCATATTTTCCAACTTTTTTGCCTTCTTTGTTGCCAACCTTTGCGTTCCAGTCACCCATGACTATCAGGATTTCCTGTTTGCATGTTCTGTCAATTTCAGCTTGTACTTGTTCATAGAACTCTTCAGTTTCATTCTCTTCTGAAGCTGTTGTTGGGGCATATACTTGAATTATAGTTGTGTTGATAGGCATTCCTCGTAGACGAATAGAGATTAAGCGTTCGCTGACTGCATTGTATTTCAATACAGTTCTTGCAAGTTTCTTCTTTATTATAAATGCAACACCATTTCTTCTTTGTCTTTCATTTCCAGCATAGTAGACCATGTGATCATCTGATGCAAAGTGGCCGATGCCAGTCCATTTCAGTTCGCTGACACCCAGCAGATCAAGTTGTACACTTTCCATTTCATTCTTGACCACCTCCAACTTCCCTTGGTTCATGCTTCGTACGTTCCATGTTCCAATGCGTAAGACATCTTTAGAGCTTCTGACTCTCATTTCATGCGCAGCTACATCAGCAGTCAGACGTCCCGAGGGCTTTGATCCAACCACATCATAAATGCTGGCTTTACTCTGAGAAGTGTTCAGCTCTTCCCCAGTAGCTAGTTGAGTGCCTTCCGACCTGGGGGTCTCATCTTCCAGCACTATAGCACAATTTGTTTTGTTGTAACTATCCATTGGGTTTTCATGGCAAGATACAGAAGTAGATTGCTGGGCCTTTCTTCCGCGCAGTTTAAGTTTGGTGGTGTTGCCATTGTCACAGAAATGTGATCCTCCGCCGTCAACACTGTCCCATTCTGCTGCTGCCCAGATGGGTGGTTTGTCTTGGTCTGGCACCTCAGCTGAGACCTGTCCATCTTGGGAGACCCTGCCAGTAGTTAAACTACCGATAGTTTAGCTCTCAGCATCACTGATGCACACAAGCCCTCACAGCACGACAAGCTGCAAACCAAGTGAGGAGACCAGCACCCCCCTGAAATATTTGACTCGTGAGCATTCCCACCACATATGGATAAAAGAAGTCAGGTTGACCACACTCCCTTCAGCAGTCATTCCCCGGTCAGAGTCCTAGATGACATAAGTGTAAAGGAGGAAGTTATGCCTGCATTAGCAGTTGATATTGTGTTTGCCTACAATATATGTTACAGACACATCGGTAAACTCTTCTGTGAATAATATTCCACTCAGCTTCATCAAACATAAGAACATAATATATGCCATACTGGGTCAGACCAAGGCCCATCAAGCCCAGTATCCTGTTTCCAAAAGTGGCCAATCTAGGTAACAAGTACCTAGAGGTTTCCCCAAAAGACACAGGTTCCACAGTGCTTGTATTGGGGCAAGGAGTGGATATCCCGGGTCCCTTTTAATAATAGTATATGGACCTTTCCTCCAGGAACTTGTCCAAACCTTTTTTAAACCTGGCTACACAAACAGCTTTTACTACATCCTCCGGTAAGGAATTCCAGAGTTTCATTACATATTGAGTGAAAAAACATTTTCTCTTATTAGTCTTAAATAGGTTACTCTGTAGCTTTATGTCCCCTAGTCTTTCTATATTTTAATGGAGTAAACAATAGATCTACGTTTACCCGTTCCACTCCATTCATTAATTTATAGCCCCCTACAATATCTCCCCTCAGCCCTCTCTTTTCCAGATTGAAGAGCCCTAACCTTTTTAGCCTCTCCTCATAGGGGTATCCTTCCATCCCCTTTACCATTTTGGTGGCTCTTCACTGTACCTTTTCTAATAACGCTATATCCTTTTTAAGATAAGGCGACCAGAATTGTATACAATATTCAAGGTGTGGTTGCACCATGGAATGATACAGAGGCATTATAATATCCTTTGTTTTATTCTCGATTCCTTTCCTTATAATACCTAGCATTCTATTTGCTTTCTTAGCCGCCGCTGCACACTGGGTGGAGGGTTTCAACATGTTATCCACAATGACGCCTAAATCTTTTTCCTAGGTGGTGGTTCCTAATGTGGAACCTTGCATCATGTTGCCATAGTTTAGGTTGTTCTTCCCTAGTTGCATAACTTTGCACTTGTCCACATTAAATTTCATCTGCCATTTGGATGCCCAGTCTTCCAATTTATCAAGATCCTCTTACAAGTTTTCACAATCCCCTTGGGTTTTAACAACTTTGAATAATTTTTTTGTCATCTGCAGATTTGATAACCTCGCTCGTTATTCCCATTCCCAGGTCATTTACGAATATGTTAAAAAGCAGTGGACCCAGCACAGATCCCTGGGGTACTCCACTATTCACCTTTCTCCATTTGGAAAATTGGCCATTTAGCCCTACCCTCTGCTTTCTATCTTTTAACCAGTTCCTGATCCACAATAGTACACTGCCTCCTATCCCATGACTTTTTAATTTCGCCAAAAGTCTCTCATGAGGGACCTTGTCAAAGGATTTCTGAAAATCCAAATACACTATATCATCCAACTCATCTTTGTCTACCTGTTTATTCACACCTTCAAAAAAGCATGAGAGATTAATAAGGCAAGACCTTCCTTAGCTAAAGCCATGTTGGCTGTCTCCCATTAAGCCATGATTGTCTACATGTTCAGGAATTTTGTTCTTTCTAATGGTTTCTACCATTTTTCCACGTACTGATGTCAGGCTCACTGGTCTGTAGTATCTCCAGGAACAAGCAAGAATGTAGTCTTCACATATGGGTATCGTCAGCATCGGGAACGCTCCCCAGCATCCAATAGGAAAGCTTTTGGGAGCATCCCACTGCGCCTGCGCTGATGCCTTCCCGCCTTTCCAACTCTCCCTCTTCAGTTTTTCATTTTCCACGGAGCCGACAGGCAGCAAACCTTGTCATCGCAGAAAATTTTCTTTTTTGTGGTCGCGTCTGCCTTCCCGTCAATGCCTACACCGTCACCACTGGTGTCTTCTTTATTTTCTTTCTTCCTTTCTTAAAAAAAAAAAAGCTTTTTACCTGAGAGTCTGTCCCCTCTTGGTGCTTTGGCACAATTTTGGGCACTAGGCCCTCTTTTTCTCTAAAATGGAGAAACCACTAGTGGTTTTGAAAAATGTTCAAAATGTAGCAGTACCATTTCTGCTACCGACACCCATGATTGGTGTCTTAAATGTTTTGGTCCTTGCCATTTGCCATCGGAGTGTCTCCTTTGCAGAAAGATGACTAAGAGGGTCCTGCAGAATAAAGTTGCAAAACTCTGCTCCCTCTTTGCCTCAGATGCAATGTCCATTGCATCGACGTCGTCTAGGGCTTCATCTTCCTCCTATAGATCTCAGATAACCAAACCTAGGTCTTCCAATACTGGTCAGTCCTCGAAGGGTAGATCTCTTTCTAAGCATCGAAATGCTGTTAGCGTTGCCCTCGAGGAGAATACATCAGCCAAACAACCCCGGTGGAAGGTCCTTGCCTCCAAAGCATTAACGGGGTCCCAGGATGTTCCGAGGCTTCCACCTGCGGAGACCTCTTGGTGCCATGTTCTGGGGTCGTTGGCCTGCTCCTCCGGAACCGACACCCAGACATCGGTGGGCTCTATGGCTCAACGTATCCTAGCCATTGAGCGCAGTCTTGCGCCTTTGTTAGCGGCCTCGGTACCACTAAAGCCGCTGCAATTAGTTCTACAGCCATCTGTACCGATAACGGTACCGGATGCAACTGTAGCCACCAGTGCGCCACTCTCCATGCTTCCACCCATGCCGGCCCGTGAATTGGTCTCCAGCATGGAGGATCCGGTATCGAGGCATTCCGATGCTGACTTTGATCGGTACAGATGACAGACAATATGTGCATACTCGGCCCGTAGATACTTTGAGTCCTCCGATTCAGATGATTCTGATGACTCTGCCGGTACTGGAGTGATTCTTCGAGAGGATCCCTCTCCTTCGCCGCAACGTCGGATGTCTCCCCCGGAAGATATGTCTTTTCAAGACTTTATACGGGATATAGCTCGGGGCCTCTCGATCACCGTGACCACTGTTCCCTCTAAGCTGTGCGCGTGTGTGCGCGCACATACCTCGTGGAGCGAGCACACATACTTTAAAACAGAGTGCACAAAAATTACGGCTCTGATTCTGATAGAAAACAACACAGACGTCTTAAAATTTAAAAGTTATGATTGTAATTACTAGAAATTTCCTGCTTCATTTAGTAATCGTCTATTTTCATTTAATTTGATTAAAATCAATGTGGTGTACATACTGTATTCTGACGTGTAGTCAAATTTTAAAGTATATAACTCCGAGTGTTGTTATGTGGCGCACAAAAATTTAACCTTCCTTCAAAAGCTGTACACAGCTGATATTTTATGCGCACACAGCCTACAGAAAATTAGAGGGAACATTGACCGTGACCCCTGAGAAGGAACCAAGAACTGAAGAACTAGAAATTCTTCAGTATCCGGCAGCCCCAAAAGAGGCTGCAACCCTTCCCATACACCAGATTTTGCATGACCTTATGCTTAGGATGTGGGAAACACCTTTAACGGTGTCTCCACATTCTCGGAGACTCGGTATAATGTACTGGGTACCGCAGTGTCCCGGGTTCTAAAAACAGCAATTACCACACCATTCTATGGTGGTGGAATCGGCAAGGCGCTGAATCAAAAGTGCTAAAATGCATTCTTCTAATTCTCCGGGCCGTGAGGTGAGGACTCTCGATGCTTTTGGTCGTCGATGTTCCCATGCCTCTATGTTATCGGCCTTCGAGAGGTTGCAAAAGATTTGGAACTCATGGCTCCTCTTCTTGCCGATGACAAAAGGGCCGATTTCCTCATTTTTGTTAAGCATGCCCAAAATGTTTCAAAGTTCATGAACAGGGCAACCTTTGATTGTTTTGAATGCATTAGCAGAACTTCTCTATTTCCATCGGTGCACGTCAGATTGCTTGGTTACAAGCATCTGATTTGGAACAGTGGGTGCAAGACAAGCTGGGAAATATTCCTTGCACTGGAGAAAAACTTTTTGGCAAGGATTGGCATGATAAAGCTTCTCAACTTGAGTCCGAGAACACTACCTTGAATAGACTTTCCAGGATCACTTCCAGCCCAGCTAAGAAAAAGGCAGCTAAGAAATCCTTTTTCAGCAAAAAGAAGAAATTCTATCCGTCTTACACCCAAAAGGGGAAGTAGCAACAGAGGAAGGCTCAAGCCCCCAGAGCTCAATCAGCTCAGCAGGCACAGCCTCCACAAGGTCTTTGACTCCTTCCTATGGAATCTAGTCATCCTGCCTCTAAAAGGTCCAGAGCCTTTCAACATTCCAGGCAGGCACTGTTATTTTGCCAAGAGGTGGCAGCAGATAACATCAGAGCAGTGGACTCTCTCCATAGTGTCAGAGGGGTACAAACTCCACTTCCACAGTATGCCCCCTCCCTCTACTCCAAGAGAGTTCAATTTTCAGCCCCCCCCCCCCCACCACTCTCTTTTGTCAAGAGGTCACCTCTCTCCTTGCTCAGGGTGCAATAGAGGAGCTACCTCTTTCTCAACAGAGCCTGGGCTTTTACTCCCCCCTATTTCATCATACCAAAGAAGACAGGAGGGTACAGGCCCATTCTGGACCTCGGGAGTTAAACAAATATCTGTTCCGAGAAAAATTCAAAATGATCTCTCTCGGAACACTTCTCCCTTATATGCAGAGTCAGGATTGGCTGTGTTTCCTAGACCTGAAGGACACATATACACCATATCCTTATTCATGCAGAACACAGAAGATCTCCAGGAACAAGCAGGAATATAGTCTTCACATATGGGTATCGTCGGTACCGACGGAGCCTGCATGGTAACGCTCCCCAGCGTCCAATAGGAAAGCTTTTGGGAGCATCCCACTGCGCCTGCGTTGCTGCCTTCCTGCCTTTCCAACTCCCCCTCTTCAGTTCTTCACCGTCAACGCCTATACGGGTACCACCAGTCTTTTCTTCATTTTTTTACTACGTTTTTTAAAAAAAGGAAAAAGAATTCATCTTTTTGGAGGGTCTGTCCCCTCTAGGTGCCAGGCACCATTTTGGGCACTAGGCCCTCTTTTCTTCTAAAATGGAGAAACCAACTAGTGGTTTCAAAAAATGTTCAAAGTGTAGCGGTACCATTTCTGCTACCGACACCCATGACTGGTGTCTTAAATGTTTAGGTCCTGACCATTTACCATCAGAGTGTCTCCTCTGTAGAAAGATGACCAAGAGAGGCCTGCAAAACAGAGCTGCAAAACGCGGCACCCTCTTTGCTGCAGATGCGATGTCCGTTGCATCGACGTCTTCCAGGGCTTCATCTTCCTCCCATGAATCTCAGGTAACTAAACCCAGGTCTTCCAAGACTGGCCGGTCCTCAAAGGGTAGATCTCCTTCAAAGCATCGAGATGCTACTGGCATTGCCTTCAAGGAAAACATACCGGAAAAACAGCCCTGGCGGGAGGCCCCGGCCTCCAAAGCACTAACAGGGCTCTAGGATGTTCCAGAAGCTTCCACCTCGGGGAGAACTCCTGGTGCCATGTTCTGGTGTTGTGGCCAGTTCCACCAGTACCGACTTGCATGCATCGGCAGGGGCTATGGATCAGCGAATCCTAGCCATCGAATGCATTCTAGCGGCTCTCTTAGCAGCTTTGGTACTGCTAAGACCACTTCAGACGGTTCCGCAGTCAACGGTACCGGTTCCAACCGCACCTGCTTTAACCGATGTGCTTCCCCCCATGCCGGCTCTTGAATCAGTATCTGGTATCAAGGGCCCGATATCGAGACAGTCCGACGTCGACTTCAGTCGATATCGGCATCAAGCAATGCAAGAGCACCTGGCGCGGAGATACTTCAAGTCCTCCTATTCCGATGACTGACGACTTTGCCGGTACCGGGGTGATTCTACCAGAGAATCCCTCTCCTTCTCCTCAGTGCAGGATGTCTCCTCCAGAGGAGATGTATTTTCAGGATTTCATACGTGATGTAGCCTGAGGACTTTAATCACGGTGACCCCTGAGAAGGAACCGAGAGCAGAAGAATTAGAAATTCTTCAATACCCGGCAGCTCGTAAAGAAGCGGCTACCCTTCCCATTCACCGAATCTAGCATGATCTCATGCTAAGGATGTGGGAAGCTCCTTTAAGGGTGTCTCCACACTCTCAGAGACTCAATACCATGTACCGAGTTCCACAATGCCCTGGTTTTCAGAAGACACAATTACTACACCATTCAGTGGTAGTGGAATCGGCAATGCGTAGGATCAAGAGTGCTAAAACACATTCTTCTAATCCTCCAGGCCATGAAGCGAGGACACTCGATGCCTTTGGGCATCGATGCTTTCGATCCTCAATGCTACCAGCCAGGATCGGCTCTTACATTCTCTATATGGGAATGTTTCTCAAGAAAGTTGCAAGGGATCTAAAGCTTATGGCTCCACTTCTCCCTGATGATAAAAGAACAGACTTCCTCACCCTGGTCAAACATGCCCAGAATGTATCTAATTTCATGTGTCGTGCAACCTTTGATTGCTTTGAGTGCATCAGCAGAACCTCTGCTATTTCCATCAGTGCATGTCGCATTGCTTGGCTTCAGGCATCAGGTTTAGAACATTGGGTGCAAGATAAGCTAGGTAACATTCCTTGCACATGAGAAAATCTCTTTGGCAAGGATTGGCAAGACAAAGCTAATCAGCTTGAGTCTGAAAATATAACCATGAACAGATTATCAAGGGTTACAGCCAACCCAGCAAAGAAAAAAGACAACTAAGTAACGCTTTTTCAACAAGAAAAAGAAATTCTACCCATCTTACACCCAAGCTGTCCACTGTCCAGTTCATGCACCCCAGAAGGGGCAACAGCCCAGACAGCAAAGGAAGGTACAAGTCCCCGGAGTTCAACCAGCTCAGCAGACTCGGCCTCCTTAGGAGCTTTGACTCCTGCCTAGAGAACTTAGTCATCCTGCCCCTGCAAGGTCCAGAACTTCTCACCATCCCCGGCAGACTTTGTCATTTTGCCTGAAGATGGCAACAAATAACATCAGAAAACTGGACTCTTTCCATTGTACGAGAGGGGCACAAACTCCATTTTCACAGTATGCCCCCTCCCACCATCACAAGACAGTTCAATTCTCAAGGCCCTTCCACCACTCACTTCACTACTTGCTCAAGGGGCAATAGAAAAGGTACCCATATCCAAACTGGGCTTGGGTTTCTACTCCCCCTACTTCCTCATCCCAAAGAAAACAGGGGGATATAGACCCATACTGGAACTCAGAGAGTTGAACAAGTATCTGTTCCAAGAAAAATTCAAGATGATCTCCTTCTTCCCTACATTCAGAGTCAGAATTGGCTATGTTCTCTAGATCTAAAGGATGCATATACACATATTCTCATCCATACAGATCACAGAAGGTTTCTTCAATTCCTTTTTCAAGCAAGACATTACCAGTACAGGGTTCTACCCTTTGGACTGGCTTCCTCCCCAAGAGTATTCACAAAATGCATGGCAGTAGTAGCAGCATTCCTGAGAACTCTGGAGATATTGTTCTCCAGGACCAAGCAGGAAGTCAGTCCTCACTTATGGGTGACGTCGGCGCCGACGGAGCCCTCGCGGAGCAATTTTCCCCAGCTTTCAAAGAAAGCCTTTGGGAATTGCAGCGCGCATGCGCGGTCGTCTTCCCGCCCGAGGGTGCCATCTTAGCCAGTCTTCTTTTTTCCGCGGAGCCCTACAGACGTCCCCGTCTTGTCCCCGCGAAAAAGTTGATTTTCTTCTTTATTTTATCCTTTTTTCTTTCGGTTCGACGCCGATCGTTTTCCCGCCGGACTCGTGACGCCGGTCTCGAGTCCTCTTACTTTTTTCGGTTTTTTCTGACTTAGTCAGCTTTCGTTTTCGTTTTCCCTGGCAGCCCGGTCCTTTGACCTCGCAGGGGCCCTTTTTCCCCCGATGGCTGCCAGTGGGTTTAAGCGGTGTGGTCGGTGTGACCGAAATATGTCACTAACCGACACACACGACTTTTGCCTCCGCTGCCTGGGCCCGGATCATGAGGAACTGATCTGTGGGCCCTGCAGCAAACTGTCCTCAAAGGCGTTGAGAAGTCGGCGGCATCAGCGTGAGAGGATCTTCGCTGACCCCAGCCGTACCCGGACCTCGTCGGAGGCCTCCGCGTCGAAAGGCTCCAGCTCGGACCGTCGCCGGAGCTCCTCCGACCGGGGTTCTCCCTCCGGGGACCATCGTCGGAAGGAAAAACCCGCGAGGGCGGCGTCGGTGGACGCTCCTGGCTCCGCGAGGGCCAGGTCGCATAGCCCCGACAGCCGCCCCGGGTCCTTGGAGAAGGAACACATCCCGAAGCGACCTCGCCTGGAGTCGGAGATGCCTGCCCGGGTAAGTCCTGTGGTCCTTCTGGACTCG
The DNA here is from genome assembly GCA_033557465.1 of Ichthyophis bannanicus. Classification (NCBI taxonomy): domain Eukaryota; kingdom Metazoa; phylum Chordata; class Amphibia; order Gymnophiona; family Ichthyophiidae; genus Ichthyophis; species Ichthyophis bannanicus. The sequence continues at coordinate 535,897,795 of CM066033.1, forward strand.
CCTCCGCGACAGCCGACGTCGGGCCCGACGCCGTCGGGGCCCGAGTCGGGGGCTGCTGGGTCACCTGAGCTCGGACTCAGGTTGACGGCCTTGGAGAGCAGACTGTCTGCCTTCATGGACCAGCAGAGGGCACTGCTCGCTGGCTTCGCTGGCGTCGCTGCCCCGACCGCCGGGACGTCGACGTCCAAGTCGACCCCGGAGACCGAGCCGATCCTCGAGTCGATGAGAACTCGAGTCGATCCTCGGTCGAGGTCACCCTCGGCCTCCCGTTCGGGACCGAGGTCGCCGACGCCGACTCCCTCGGCGTCGGGGCGGCTGGCGCCGCACCCTGCCCGGGCCGACCCCACCGAGTCCTCGTCGGAGTCGGTCTGGGAGTCTGAGGAGGAAGAGTCACCTGATTCTTTCCGGACTCGGTGTGTCCCATCGGACTCACCGGAGTCCGAGCCTCGGAAGCAGTCCCCCCCGGAGGATGCCCGGTTCTCGGACTTCGTTAGGGATATGGCCAAGGCTTTGGCCTTCCCTGCGGATCCCGAGGAGGAGCCTCGAGCCGAAGAGCTCGACGCCCTCCAGTATGACTCTCCCGCAAGGGAACACTTTACTGTGCCGGTTCCTCCTATGCTGGAACGACTACTCTTCCGCATGTGGGAGAGTCCGGCCTCCTCGCCGGTCCTGAGCAAGCGGGTCGATTCTATCTATCGGGTCCGCAAGAGCCCTGGCTTTCAAAAGGCACAGCTGCCACACCATTCCATGGTAGTGGAATCGGCCATGCATCGTCTTAAGAGCCAGAAGATGCACTCCTCGGTGCCTCCTGGAAGGGAGGCCCGTAACCTGGATGGCCTTGGCAAGAAGTGCTTCCAGGGCTCTATGCTCGCATGTCGTGTCCAGACTTACCAGCTATACATGGGCATGTATCTCCGGGATCTGGCTAAAGAGCTAGCCGGATTCTCCGCTGGTCTCTCCGAGGAGCCCTTGCGGAGGTTCCTAGCCTTGTCCACGGGCATTCGGGAATGCTCAAAGTTCATGTCCCGAGCAGCCTATGATGGCTTTGAAGCCTCGGCTCGAGTAGCCGCAGCCGGCATCGGTGCCCGCCGACAGGCTTGGCTTCAGTCGTCCGACCTTGAGCCCTGGGTACAGGACAAGTTGGTCGATGTCCCCTGCCGAGGCGAAAACCTCTTTGGCAAGCCCATGGCGGAAAAGGCTGCACAAATTGAGACTGAGACTCTCACCAGGACCAGGCTTTCTAGGAAGACCTCCGCCCCTTCCCAGAAAAAGAAGGGCTCGGGGAAAAAGTCCTTTTACCCGAGGAAGGCGGCTGCCTACAAACAATACCCCCATTATCAGGCCCCTGCAGCTCCCCAACAGGGCCAGCAGGCCAAGGGACGGGGTAACGGGTCCCGTAGGCAGCAAGCCCCCAAGCCTGCACCACCAGCCCCTGCTCAGCAGGTGGGGGCTTTTGACTCGCTCAGCATAGCCTCTCCCCCCCCGCTGGTTCCCCCCAGCACCGGAGGCCGGCTGGTTCACTTCGCCCACAGGTGGTCCAGCATCACCGCAGATGCCTGGGTGCTTCAGGTCGTGCGAGAAGGCTACCTTCTCCACTTCCATCAGGTCCCTCCCTCCTATTTTCCGGGAGAGCCTCCGCGCCCCCCTCTGCACAGGGAGTTGCTCTTTCAGGAGTTAGCAGGTCTTCTGCAGGAACAGGCGGTGGAACCGGTGCCACACCACCTGAGAGGTCAAGGCTTCTATTCAAGGTATTTTCTGATACCAAAGAGAACAGGGGGCCTCAGACCCATCCTGGACTTGCGCAACCTCAACAAGTTCCTTGTGCGGGAGAAGTTCAAAATGCTTACCCTTGGAATCCTTCTGCCCTACCTCCAGCAGGGAGATTGGCTATGCTCCTTGGATCTAAAGGATGCCTACACGCACATCCTCATCCACCCAAGCCACCGCCAATACCTAAGGTTTGTGGTGGCAGGAAATCATTACCAGTACAGAGTACTGCCCTTTGGCCTGTCCTCCGCACCGCGAGTCTTCACAAAATGTCTCGCGGTCGTGGCGGCCCATCTCCGGCTTCACGGCCTCTATGTCTTTCCGTACCTCGACGACTGGCTCATCAGAGCAGCGTCCGCTCAGGAGGTCACCAACGCCACCTGCCGCACAGTGACTCTGCTGCAGCACTTGGGCTTTGTCATAAACTTCGCAAAGTCCACTTTGCTCCCCTCACAGGATCTCGAGTTCATCGGCGCAAGGCTGCACACTCCTCAGGCGCGAGCGTACCTACCGCTCGACAGGGCTCAGCGGCTCATGGACCTAGCCGACCGCTTTCGCAGCCAGCCCCTGGTCTCCGCCAGGCGCTTCCTGAGACTGCTCGGCCATATGGCTTCCACCGTCCATGTGACCCCCAATGCCCGCCTGAACATGCGGTCTGCTCAATGGTGTCTCCGCCGGCAGTGGCGACAAGCCACGGGCGGCCTCGCAGACCTAGTGCGCGTTTCCGAGCCGCTGATCTCGTCTCTCCGGTGGTGGCTCCGGCAGCCGAACCTGATATTCGGTATGCCTTTCCAGTCACCTCAGCCAACCCGGGTGCTGACCACCGATGCATCCCTCCTGGGCTGGGGAGCGCATTGCCAAGAGGCGCGTACTCAGGGCCTCTGGACCACGTGGGAGTCTGCTCAGCAGATCAACTTCCTGGAGCTCCGGGCGATCTGCCTAGCTCTCAAGGCCTTCTCCCACCTGACTTCCCAACAGTCCGTCCTTGTCCAGACGGACAATCAAGTTGCCATGTTCTACGTGAACAAACAGGGGGGCACGGGCTCCTTTCTCCTCTGCCGGGAGGCTCAGAAGCTCTGCTCTTGGGCCGTCAGTCACGGCATTCTCCTCAAGGCAGTTTATCTCCCGGGCCAATACAATTGCCTTGCGGACAAACTCAGCAGGGTCCTCCAGCCGCACGAGTGGCGTCTGGATCCCTTGGTAGTTCAGAAGCTCTTCCTCAAGTGGGGCCTCCCCACGATGGATCTTTTTGCCAGTCCTCACAACCGGCAGCTTCCTCGCTTCTGCTCTCGTCAGCCACACCCCCTTCGGGTTGCGGCGGACGCTTTTCTGATCTCATGGTCGGGGAGCCTTCTGTACGCTTTCCCTCCCATCCCGCTGGTCTCTCGGACTCTTTTCAAGGTTCTCCGAGACAAAGCCTTTATGATCCTGGTGGCCCCTCGCTGGCCCAGACAGCCGTGGTTTCCGCTCCTGCTGCAACTGGCGGTGGAGGGTCCGATCCCTCTGGGGGTACAACCGGATCTCCTCACTCAGGATCAGGGGTCCCTACTGCACCCCAACCTCAGGTCTCTCAACCTCATGGCCTGGCTGCTGAGAGGGTAGTCCTTGCTCCCCTTCTCCTGCCGGCGGAGGTGGAGGAGGTCGTCCTGGCTTCGCGACGCCCTTCTACCCGCAAATGCTACGCCCTTAAATGGCGTCGCTTTGCAGTCTGGTGTACCCAACAGTCGCAGGATCCCTTCTCCTGCCCGGTGTCGGTGATCTTGCAGTACTTGCTACACCTCTCTAATCTGGGACTTAAGTCCAACTCCGTCAAAGTTCACCTCAGTGCTCTTTCGGCACATCATGTGCCGGTGGACGGTAGACCTCTCTCCAGCGACCCTCTCGTAGCGAGGTTTCTCCGAGGTCTCCTTCTACTTAAACCACCTCTGCGCCCGCCAGCGCCTGACTGGGACCTGAATGTGGTTTTGCAGCGGATCACCTGTCCGCCTTTTGAACCTATGGCTACATGTTCTCTCCGTTTTCTGTCTTGGAAAACACTGTTCTTGATAGCCCTCACTTCCGCTAGACGCGTAAGTGAATTGCAGGCCCTCGTGTCTGATCCCCCTTACACTAGGTTCTACAAGAATAGGGTAGTCCTACGGACTCACCCAAAATTTCTGCCTAAAGTGGTCTCCCCTTTTCACATCAATCAGGAGGTGGTACTTCCAACCTTCTTTCCCAGACCACACTCCAGCCGAGCTGAAACGGTCCTCCATACCCTGGACTGTAGAAGGGCTTTGAACTTCTACCTTGACCGTACGCGGGAGCACCGTAAAGCTGCTCAGCTTTTTGTCTCTTTTGACCCCAATAAATTGGGGCTCCCGGTCTCCAAGCGTACTCTGTCCATCTGGGTTGCGGACTGTATCTCTTGGGCTTATGGGGCAGCCGGACTCTCCTTAGAAAGTCGAGTCACGGCTCATTGCGTTCGGGCAAAGGCTACGTCAGTGGCTTACCTCCGCTCTGTTCCGCTGGCAGACATCTGCCGGGCCGCTACTTGGTCTTCGAGCCAGACTTTTGCGGTCCATTACTGTCTCGAGAGGGAGTCCCGTAGGGACAGTGCTTTCGGACAGGCAGTCCTCCGTAATCTCTTTGAGGTCTGAGCAACTCCTACCCTCCATCCCGGATGTGGGCTACCGGTGGGTGATAATTCAGCGAAGATTCTATCCTTCTGTGCTGCTGAGCTAGAGGGAGCTCATTTTTGTGCTTAGGGTCTCCGGTAGCCTTGAGCTTGGGAGTCCCATAAGTGAGGACTGACTTCCTGCTTGGTCCTGGAGAAAGCGTAGTTACTCACCTGTAACAGGTGTTCTCCAGGAGCAGCAGGAATCAGTCCTCACTACCCTCCCTCCTCCCCTTGGAGTTGCAATCGTCTGCTTATGTTCTTTTTGCAAATTTTTATGCTGTCTTTTTTAGCTATGTCATCTGACTGGCTAAGATGGCACCCTCGGGCGGGAAGACGACCGCGCATGCGCGCTGCAATTCCCAAAGGCTTTCTTTGAAAGCTGGGGAAAATTGCTCCGCGAGGGCTCCGTCGGCGCCGACGTCACCCATAAGTGAGGACTGATTCCTGCTGCTCCTGGAGAACACCTGTTACAGGTGAGTAACTACGCTGTCTTCCCCTACTTAGAAGACTGGCTCATCCGGGCATCAACAGCTCCAGAAGCCAGTTTCGCGCTCTCCCACACAATGCAAATCCTGCAGTACCTGGGACTGGTCATAAACCTCCCAAAATCTCATCTCACCCCTTCTCAGTCTCTAGAGTTCATAGGGGCTCGACTAGACACAAGGCAGTCAAAGGCTTTCCTGCTACATCCACGTTGTCTTCAAATACTCCAGCTGACTTCTCAAGCAGCTATGAAAACACTGCTAACTGCTCGAGAAATGCTTCAGCTGCTGGGGCAAATGGCATCCACTGTCCATGTGGTTCCCTATGCTCCCCTTCACATACGGGCAGCCCAGTGGACCCTATCCTCTCAGTGGACACAGGCCTTGGGTTGCCTATCGGACAAAATCAGAAACGTGACACGTCTCATTTCGTCCCTACAGTGGTGGCAATCGCTGGAAAACCTTCTTGTAGGCTCTCCTTTCCAGCAGCCACTACATCAAGCCACCTTGACAACAGATGCGTCCAAGTTAGGCTGGGGGGCTCACTTGGACAATCTCTCCACTCAGGGTCTATGGACCCAGCAAGAGGCTTGTCTTCACATAAACCTCCTGGAACTCAGAGCCATCTTTTATGCTCTTCAAGTATTTCAGACCCACCTCAGCTACAAGACAGTTCTGGTCCAGACCGACAATCAAGTAGCCATGTTCTGTGTGAACAAACAGGGTGGTATGGGGGTCTCTAACATTGTGCAATGAGGCTCTACACCTCTGGGCCTTTGCCAAAGATCTTCAAATCCACCTCTAGTGGTGTATCTTCCAGGCACGCAAAATCTCTTGGCAGACAAACTCAGTCGAGTACTGCTGCCACACGAGTGGTCTCTTCATCCAGAGCAAATTGCTCAAATTTTTCAGATCTGGGGAACTCCAGACATAGACCTCTTTGCAAGTCCTCATAATGCCAAAGTTCCCCGGTTCTGTTCCAGAATTCCGGCTCAGAACTGTCAGGCAAGTGATGCTTTCCACCTCCACTGGGGTCAGGACTTCCTCTATGCCTTCCCACCCATTCCACTCATTCCAAAAACTCTGTTCAAGCTTCAGAGAGACAGGGGCCATGTGATCCTCATAGCCCCACGCTGGCCACGACAAATGTCGTATCCACTGCTGCTTTGTCTCTCTCAAGCCAAACCTCTGGAGTTTGAATGTGTTCCAGATCTTCTTTCCCAAGAGAATGGGACTCTTTTCCACCCGATTCCTCAGTCTCTACACCTCAGGGCGTGGCTGCTGAGATCCTAGAATTCCAGGATATCAACCTTTCTCAACAAGTAAAGGATATCCTTTTGGCTTCAAGAAAACCTTCCACAAGGCAGGCCTACGCCTTTAAGTGGAAAAGGTTCTCTATTTGGTGTTTACAAAAGGAACTTAATCCCTTTTTAGTGCCAGTGGAGGCGTTACTGGAGTATCTCCTCCACTTATCATCCTCTGGTCTTTTTTTTTTTTTTATTTTTTTTATTTTATATTTATGAATTTTACAATAAATCCAAGCAAATACATTAACTTGAATGGAAATAAGAAAGCTGGTTTACAAAGATAAACAAGTTATCCAACACAGGAAAATATACATAAGGAAATAACAATACCAGCCCCTTCTAAAGCCCACAATATGAGGGGGAGAAAACAGAAAATACCATACGATAAGTGCAGGAAATAAACTGTGGGAATACAGCCAGAATATTATACTGCGCAGTGAATCTATATTACATCAGAGGAACGACGGGCATTAATGAAGGCGAGTAGCTGAGACGGGTCATAAAAAACATACATAGCTGAATTCAATTTAACCAAACATTTTGATGGAAATTTAAGAAAAAACTGGCCCCCAACAGCAGAACGCCAGGGAGTAATAGGAGAAACTCATGTCTACGCCTCTGAGTAGGTTTAGAGAAATCTGGAAAGACCCTAGTGTTTAAACCTAAGAACTGAGAGTCACGCTTCCGAAAAAACATCTTGAGAAACCAGTCCCGATCAGAAATCAATGCAAAGGTAACAATTAAAGTGGCAGGAGTTACAGTATCAATTAAAGAAGTTTCTAACAAGGCAGATACATTTAAAGAATCAGCAACTTCAACCCCAGGAATAATACCCCCACCCTCAACCTTCTTCTTAATAGACAAATAGTAAGCTTTCACCAAGGGGGGGTGCGAATCCCCCGAAACCCCCAATACATCTTCCAAATATTTCTTAAACATTTCTTTAGCGCCTATAGACTGAGCCTTGGGAAAATTAACCAAACGAAGGTTAGGGTATCTAGATAGGTTCTCCAATTGTTCAACTCTAAGCTGAATAGCCATAACATCTTTCTGATAACCTAAGGTTAATGTCTCAACTTGAGTTACTCGCTGTTTCAACTCAGTAACCGACGTCTGCAGCGTAGAAATCTCCACCGTATGCTGTTGAAGAAAGCCCTGATGTGACTGAATCTGAGATGACATAGTGGAGACCTGGGGAACCAAAAGTTCAGCGAGCTTCACTATTGCAGTCCAAATAGTCTCCAGGGTAAATTCAGCTGGTTTCTCAAAGGAGAAAGGCCCCTGAGCCTGAGTACACACAGCTCCAGCCTCCATACTTCTGCCAGACTCCTCCGATTCTATAGAGGGCCCCAAGGGAACCGCTGATGGAAAAGTGGTGACCGGAGAAGCAGGCACGGCAATACAGCCGGGCCGCAAAGCAGACGCCCCTCCGCGGTCCTCTCCCCGTAGGTTCTCTCGGGGAGGAATCACCGTCTGCTTCGGCTTCTCAGCCAACAAGGGTTCTTTTGAAGGGCGCCACTGCTCCGGCGAGGAGATCTCAGGCCCGGAACCACCCGCCGAACTCGATACAGCCGAGGTGTCCCTAGGGCCGCCAATCGCCGGAATCTCCGACTGCCGCCGCGGCACCAAAAAAGAATCGAGCGGTCCAACCGTCTGCCCAGGTAAAGGGGTCGAGGTTGCCGGGGTAGACGAGGGTTTCTTCACCGCCTTTGCTTTCCTCTTCTCCATTTATGAAAAGCTGCCGCGGAGCACTTCCCTCAGTCAGCCATTTTGGAATCTCCCCATCATCCTCTGGTCTTAAGACCAATTCAGTAAGGGTCCATCTTGGTGCCATTGCAGCTTTCCACAAGCCCTTGGATGGACAGCCTGTTTCCTCTCAACCACTTGTAGCAAGTTTTATGAGAGGTCTACTGTTAACAAAACCTCCCATTAAACCATCCCCCGTGGCATGGGATTTGAATCTTGTCCTTGGGCTGCTCATGAAACTGCCCTTCGAACCCTTAGCCACTACATCTCTAAAGTTTCTTTCTTGGGAAGTAATCTTCCTAATTGCTCTCACTTCTGCATGACGCATCAGTGAGCTATAGGCTTTAATGGCTGATCCTCCTTATACAAGGTTCCACCATGATAAGGTAGTTCTCAGGACTCACCCTCACTTTATGCCAAAGGTGGTTTTGCCCTTTCATTTAAACCAGTCGGTTTACCTTCCTGTAGTCTTCCCTAGGCCTCACGCCTCTAATGCAGAAAGGAATCTTCACACTCTGGATTGTAAAAGAGCCTTGGCCTTTTACCTTCAGAGAACCAAGCAACATAGAAAGTCTTCCCAGCTTCTTGTTGCCTTTGACTCTAGTCATCTTGGACTACCAGTTTTCAAGCAAACTTTGTCCAAATGGATTGCAAATTGCATATCCTTTGCATATGAGAGCAAGGGACTTTCTCTCGAAGGTCATGTCACAGTTCACAATGTGAGAGCAGTGGTAGCCTCTATGGCTAACCTTCGCTCAGTGTCCATTGACGACATTTGTAGAGCAGCCACTTGGGCTTCGGTACACACCTTCGCAGCCCACTACTGCTTAGACAAGGACTCCTGTTGGGATGCCTTGTTTGGCCAGGCTGTTCTCCAGCATCTCTTTAAGACTTAGAATAACTCCTACCCGCCTTCCCGGGTTTCAATGCCAGAGATCCATGGGGAGGAAGCATGACCCATCTCAACCTGGGTTTCGCAGCTTTCTGTAGTCATCTCCCTGGCATCTCTCAGCTGGGGAGTCCCCATATGTGAAGACTACATTCTTGCTTGTTCCTGGAGATAGCGTAGTTACTCACCTGTAACAGGTGATCTCCGGGAACAGCAGGAATTAAGTCTTCACAACCCACCCACCTTCCCTTGGAGTTGTCTTTCTCTCTCTCTTTCTCTCCTTTGTCTCAGCTATAAACTCAACTGAAGATGGAGAGTTGGAAAGGCGGGAAGGCAGTGACGCAGGCGCAGTGGGATGCTCCCAAAAGCTTTCCTATTGGACGCTGAGGAGCGTTCCCGCACAGGCTCCGTCGGTACCGACGATATCCATATGTGAAGACTTAATTCCTGCTGTTCCAGTAGATCACCTGTTACAGGTCAGTAACTATGCTATTTCTTTGATTCCTCTTTCAGGGAAGACATGGTGATGAGCATTTTGTAACATTCCAATTCGAGGCTGGAATTTTCTCTTTAACTCTCGTAGCTTTAGGAAAGCCAATCTTGTTCTTCCTCTAATAGTTTCTGCTTCTATTTCCTTGCATGTGTCATTGTAGTACTTTTTCTTGTCCTGTCTTGCTACACGTTTGAAATCTCTGTTGAGTTCTGCTATTGTCTTTCTTTCTCCTCTGACTTTAGCATCTTTGCGTTCCTGGGCAATTTTCAGAGCTGCTTCCGTCATCCATTTTGGCCGTTTTTTGCTTTTTCACCTTTTGTAGAGACTTCTCACTTTCTTCCAACACAACCTTCTTGATGTCATTCCATAATTCTTCTGGAACTCTGTCATTTGTATCTAAAGCAGCAAATCGATTTTGCAGGCAGTTTTTAAATTCCAGTGGTATATTCTCAAGACCATATTTTGCTGCATTCATGAGTGGCTTGCTTTTTTTCATCTTTAGCTTGAGTTTGCTGATTAGTAGTTGATGATCTGTACCACAGTCAGCTCCAGGTTTTGTCTTTGTTGATGTTATAGAGCTTTTCCATCATTGACTTCCACAGATATAGTCAATTTGATTTTTGTACAATCCATTGAGTGAAGTCCATGTGTACAGTCGCCGCTTGTGTTGCTGGAAGAAGGTGTTTGAGATGAATAGATCATTGGTGTTGCAGAATTTTATCAGTCTTTCTCCGTCTTCATTTCTGTTGCAAAGTCCATATTTTCTAACCACTTAGTCGCCTTCTTTCTTGCCAACTTTTGCGTTTCAGTAACCCATGAATATCAGGATATCCTGTTTGCATGTTGTCAATTTCAGTTTGAACATGTTCATAGAACTCATCAATTTCATCCTCTTCTACAGCTGTTGTTGGGGCATATACTTGAATTATAGTTGTGTAGATAGGCACTCCTCGTAGACGAATAGAGATTAAGTGTTCACTGACTGCATTGTATTTCATTACAGTTCTTGCAGGTTTTTTCTTTATTATAAATGCAACACCATTTCTTCTTTGTCCTTCATTTCCAGCATAGTAGACCATGTGATCATCTGATGCAAAGTGCCTGATGCCAGTCCATTTCAGTTCGGTGACACCGAACAGATCAAGTTGTACACGTTCCATTTCATTCTTGACCATCTCCAACTTCCCTTGCTTCATGCTTCGTACGTTCCATGTCCCAATATGTAAGACATCTTTGCAGCTTCTGACTCTCATTTCATGCGCAGCTACAGCAACAGTCAGACGTCCCGAGGGCTTTGATCCAACCACATCATAAATGCTGGCTTTACTCTGGAAATATCAGTAGAAAGGAACTGATATTCCACCTATCTCCAGGAACAAGCAAGAATGTAGTCTTCACATATGGGTGACGTCAGTACTGATGGAGCCCGCATGGGGAAAGCTCCCCATCGTCCAATTGGAAAGCCTTTAGGAGCACTCCACTGCGCCAGCATGATTGCCTTCCTGCCTGGTGTTTTTAGATTTCAATAAAGCCTTTGATACCATTCCTCACAGGTGACTTATAAACAAACTAAGCACCCTAGGGATGGACCCAAAAGTTACTGCTTGGGTTAGAAATTGGTTGAGTGGGAGGCGACAAAGTGTACAGGTAAATGGAGCTCGCTCTGAAGAGAAGGATGTTACCTGTGGTGTGCCCCAGGGATCTCTCCTTGGTCCGATTCTTTTAACATTTTTGTTAGTGATATAGCGCAGGGTTGTCGGGTAAGGTTTGCCTCTTATTGATGATACCAAAATCTGCAGTAGAGTAGACACCAATGAAGGTATAGATAACATCAGGAGGGATCTAGCTAAGCTTGAAGAATGATCTAGAATTTGACAGCTGAGATTTAATATTAAAAAGTGCCAGGTCATGCATTTGGGCCATAGCAATCCAAGGGAGCAATATAGTATAGGAGGTGACATACTTCTGTCCACTAAAAAAGAGCGGGTCCTAGGCATGATTGTGTCTGATGATCTTAAAGTAGCTAAACAGCTAGAAAAGGCGATGGCAAAAGCTAGAAGAATGCTTGAGTGGATAGAGAGGAATGGCCAGCATGAGAAAGGAGGTGATAGTGCCTCTGTATAAGTCTTTGGTGTGACCTCATTTGGAGTACAGTGTGCAATTCTGGAGACTGCATCTTCAAAAGCATATACACAGGCCGGAGTCCGTACAGAGGGTAGCTGCTAAAATGGTTTTACCTCTGTGGCATAAATTGACAGGAGGAGAGCCTCTTTCGATTGAAAGCAAGCTCTGCTACGAGGGGACATAGGATGAGGGTGAAAGGGGATAGTTTCAGGAGTGATAAGCGAAAATATTTCTTTATGGAAAGAGTGGTGGATGCGTGGAATAGTCTTCCAGTGGAGGTGGTAGAGATGAGGACAGGATCTGAATTCAGAGAAGCATGGGACAAACATATAGGATCTCTAAAGGAAAAAAGGGGAATGTTTTAGTGGTTCTTATGGAAGGACAGACTAGAAAAGCCATGTGGTCTTTTTCTGTCGTCATGTTTCTCTGTTTCCCAACTCTTTCTCTTCAGTTCTTTTTTTTCCGCAGCGCCAGCAGGAAGCAGATCTTGTCACCACAGAAAAACTTCTTGTTGTGGATAGCACCTCTGCTTTCCCGTCGACACCAGCACCATCTAAGACATTGCTGGTTCCCTTATTCTTTTCTTTTACTTGGGCGTTGATACCCTTTTTAGGCTTTAAGCCTACCATACTCTTCACTAGTGGTTTCAACCAACTAGTGACACACATGAATGGTGTTTAAATTCTTTGGCCCAGACCACCAGTTAAAAGATTGTTCCCTCTTTCAGAAAATGATTTGGAGAGGCCTACAAAACCGGGCTTCTAAATTTGGAGCACTCTTCGCTTCGAATGCGGTATCGTTGGTGTTCACTTCGTCGAGGGCCTCATCATCCTCTCATGGATCTCGGGAATCTTCGAAGTCCAAGCATAAGGCCGCATCGAAGTCTGACAGCACCTCGGGTGTTGCCTCTGAGGTGAATTGGCCTGCTAAACAGCCCTGGCGGGATGCCCTGTCCTCCAAAGCCTTTGAGAGGCCCCAGGATGCTAGACCTTCGTAGAGCTACTGGTGTCATGCTCTGAGACGGTAGCACAAATACCCGTCACCGATACCCAAGTATCTGCAACCTCGATAGACCGGCGCATACTGGCCATAGAGCACAGCTTGGCAGCCCCCTTTGCAGCCTAGATACCGATAAGACCCTTGGCTACTTGCTCCACCCTCTTGATACCTCTTACGGTACCAGAATCATCCACAATAAAGGGAGTACACTTATGAGAATTGCCACTCCACGTTTTTTTGAGTTGTAAGAGGAAACCTGCTCCCAGTGCCCGCCTCACAGTTTCTCCATCTCTATTGAAATTAGTCATACCTTCTGCAATAGAGTGATAGCCACTCGCTCCTTTTGCAGGTAGGCAAGCACTCTTTTCCGCTTAATAGGGCTATTTAGGCCCCCAACATTTAAAGCTACAATCTTAAGAGACATTCTCTTGAATCAAGAAAAAGCTCAGCATGTTACCAGCTCCTTCAAGGGGAGTACAACCTTTCCAGTCTCTCCACCTCCCTTCTATATCATTATCAACTTATCTATTCTCTCACCCTGTCCACACAATCCCAGCCATTCAATTAACATACCCACTTTTCCCTCACACTCATGCACACTCCAGCCACATTTACTACCCTTCTCCCCTCCTCTATGTCACTTTTATATTCCCTTCCATACATACTATTCCCTTATCACCCCAGTGTCCCCTCCCCAACATTTTCCTAAAAACCCAACTTCCATCTAGCATAACCTTGATTACTATCCTCTTTTCAAATTTCTGGGAGGCAACCTGTTTACACTCAATCTTTCTGCATGCACAGCCTCTCTGGGCCTCGCTTTACTCAGGTTCCCCTAACAGGGTAGGGGACAGTGGTCATTTTGTTTCTCTCCCCTCTTTTTACTGTGTAAGAAACACAAACAGAGCTTGAAAAGGTCTATTATAACTGTATAAACCCTTATTCGTTACTCAAAGACTTGGTTACTATTACCAAAGTCTTCTATATTTGTAAGACAGTGGCTATCAGAGAGAACCTTCAGATGTTCTCGGCTTGATTGCCTGTTGTGTCCTCATCAAATCCGGGTTGTTACACCAAGCTGTCCTCATTGGAATGTAAGGTGGATGGTGACGCTGACACCCATAGGCTCTCTACCATGCTGGAGCTCGCTGGTGAAGAAGGCGTAGGGCACCATGACCCCTCTAGACCTTTCTGCCGTCGTCTTTTTGGAGGTGAGCATCGTGGAGTCTTGAGTGTCCAGCTTTTTGTTCACTCGCTTAAGCAGTTGGCCCACTGCCTCAGGGGACTGCAGGAATATTCATTCTTCATTGTGTAGTATTCATTCTGGCAGGAAACCAGATCGCCGCTTTAAACCTTGCTGCATTCAGTGCATCTCTGTATGGGAGTAGGGCTTTCCACTTGCGTGCAGTTTCAGCACTAATATCCAGAAAGGTGTAGATAGCCCAATTGTTATACATTAAACTTTTAGTTTTCCGTGCTTCTTTTATAATAAACTCCTTCTCCCAGTAGCACAAGAGCCTGACAGTGAGTGTGCACGGCTGCTTATTTGGCCTGGTCTTCGGTCTTGTCTCCTTATGAGCGCACTCCACCTCGTAGGCCGGGTCTGCCATTTTAGAGGGAAAACACTTTGAGTAGTTACTGAGCAAAGAAATGGGTGTTGGGAAGTTCAGCCCCCTCTGGTACCCCCAAAATGCATAGATTTTGTCTCTGGTCCCAGATTTTGGTCCTCTGTCTCTCTGGAGCCTTTCTAGTTCTTTGTCACTTTTTATGTCTCTGTCCTCCACCTGCCCAACTCTTCCCTCCACTTCCATCATTCTGTTAACGCATTGAAGCGCTCATCAAGCCTGGCCGGGTCTATGGCTATGATCTCTTCCTTGGATGACTTGATAGCAGAAAGGAGCTCTGCATCGCTTCCTGATATGACTTCTTTCCCCTGCTCATCTGGACCAGATAAGTATTCTGTAACCATCTTGGGTGTGAGGTTCATTCGCCTGGACGGTGTTTTTTTCCTCTTTTCGCTGTCAGTAAGTGTGCTCAGAGTCTCCAGTCTAGGTCGTGGAGCAATTGGCATCCCGCGCCACTCTGCCGACTTTTCAGGTGATGATGGGGAAAGGAATATGTGGGTTTTAGCCCTATCCTCCTGGAGTTGTGCACAAACATGTCTACTCACATGGACACCAGAACTGGAAGCCCCTCTCTGGCTTCATTTTCTAAAGATTTCAGGAATATATTTTTCATTTGACTGTCATGGGTAGAATGTGTAGATACAAGAAATAAACGGGTCAATATTCATCAGCAGTGGACTTTTTTTTTAAACTGGTTATGGTGTTTAAAAATAAGAGATAGGCGGTAGCATTGATTATATGTAGACGCTGCTCAGCGTATAGTGGAAATGATCAACTGCTAAACTTATAGCTATGCAGTTTAAATTAGGACAATTTTTTCTGTCATAACTTAAACTCCTTAATTTTATGGATAGCTGCAAATTTATTGATGCAGCAAAATATTCAAGGAAGAAATGCTCTCCCCCCCAGGAGAAATGAACATGGTGATAAATATTCTTGTTAGTATAATCAGTAAATAAAAATAAATAATTTATTTTAAAACAATCTTTAATAAAAATGAATAAATAGAAAAGATATGCCATAGTGGATCAGACTAAAAGTCCATCAAGGCTAAAAATCCATCAAGTCCAACAGTTGGCCAATCAAGGTCACAAGTACTGTGAGATTCTCAAAAGGTAGACTGATTCCATGCTGCTTATCCCAAGGGCAAGCAGTGGTTTTCCCCAGTCCACATTAATAATGGCAAAGAGATTTTTTTTCCTCCAGGAACTTGTGCAAACCTCTTTTAAAAGCAGATACACTAAAAGCTTATACTATTTCCTCCGGCAATGGATTCTAGAGTTTGATTACGTGTTGAGTGAAAAAATATTTTTCCAATTAGTCGTAAATGTGTTATAGTGTAGCTTCATTGCATGTCCCCTAGTCTTTCTACTTCTTGAAGGAGTAAAGAATTGATCAATGTTCCACTCCACTCATTATTTCGTTGACTTCTATCATATCTCCTCTCAGCAAGCTGAAGAGCCCAAAACCTTTTAAGCCTTTCCTTGTAAGGGTATCCTTCCATCCCCTTAATCATTTTGGTCACTCTTCTCTTTAACTTTTCTAATTCATCAGGGGAATGTAAATTAATATCTGAAATAAAAATAAGTATAAAAGAGGTCTTAAAAATCGTATATAATTAATGCATATTCTGCTTATATGACCTTAATGTGGTGCAACTTGATATCTAATGAATTTACCTCATGATGTAAACTGTATACACTGATCTTGGAAGGATGACTGCCATAAAACTATTGTCTAAAAATATAAACAATATGTATCTCAAAAATTCTTTTTTTTATTCTTTATTGTGATTATATAAATAAGATAGGTCACAAGCTTTTTTTCTTCACTGTTATCTTAGATGGTTTTTTAGAGAAAAATGATTCATTATAAGTGACCTTTTAATTTTATTTGTTTTCAGCATGTACTTTGTATTGATTTAGATTGTGAAGTGTTGTGGATTATCACTAAGATAATTTCCTCATCGTCCCCCAGTGCAGATGCATGGGTTTATGCACTCCTACCAGCAGATATAGACTGAGAACCACTGGTTTGCTGATGTCACAGTATAAGAGTCCTGTGCAGCCCTCCTCTTGTCACTATTTCTCAGCCTCCAGCAGATGGAGGGTGTCTTAGTCTGTGCAATCTGAGCTGAATTGAAGATGAAACATAGGAACATGACAGAAAAAGACTACATGGCCAAATTAGCCTGCTCTTCCATATCAACTACAATGGTCCCCTTCTTCTTTTAGAGATCTTCTGTGTGTGTTCCATGCTTTTTCGAATTCAGATACTGTCCTCGTCTCTACTACCTCCACTGGGAGACTATTCCACGCATCTAACACTCTTTCCGTAAAGAAATATTTTTGCATATTACTCTTGAGTCTATCCCCTTTCACCCTCATCCTATGTCCCCTCGTAGAAGAGCTTGCTTTCAATTGAAAGAGGCTCTCTTGTGCATTTATGCCACGGAAGTATTTAAACGTCTCTATCATAATCGCCTCTCACTTAAAATTTGCGAAGCATGAACCAAGGGAAGTTGGAGGTGGTTAAGAATGAAATGGAATGTGTACAACTCGATCTGTTGGGTGTCAGCAAACTGAAATGGACTGGCTTTGGGCACTTTACATCTGATGATCATATGGTCTACTACACTGGAAATGAAAGACAAAGAAGAAATGGTGTTGAATTTATAATTAAGAAGAAACTTGCAAGAACTGTAATGAAATACAATTTACTCGGTGAACGCTTAATTTCTATTCGTCTATGAGGAACGTCCATCAACACAACTATAATTCAGGTATATGCCCCAACAACAGCTGCAGAAGAGGAAGACATTGATGAGTTCTATGAACAAGTACAAACTGAAATCGACAGAACATGCAAACACGATTTCCTGTTAGTCATGGGTGACCGGAATGCAAAAGTTGGCAACAAAGAAGAAGGCAAAATAGATGGAAAATATGGACTTGGCAACAGAAACGAAGCTGGAGAAAGACTGATAGAATTCTGCAAGACCAATGATCTATTCATCTCAAACACCTACTTCCAGCAACACAAGTGCCAACTGTACATGTGGACTTCACCCAATGGATTAGTACAGAAATCAAATTGACTACATCTGTGGAAGACAATGATGGAAAAGCTCAATAACATTAACAAAGACAAAACCTGGAGCTGACTGTGGAACAGATCAACAACTATTAGTATGCAAACTCAAGCTAAAGTTGAAAAAGAGCAAGCCACTCATGAATGTAGTAAAATATGACCTTGAGAATATACCACTGAAATTTAAGGACTGCCTTAAAAATAGATTTGCTGCTTTAGATACAAATGACAGAGTTCCAGAAGAGTTATAAGATAACATCAAGAAGGTTGTGTTGGAAGAAAGTGATAAATCCCTACATAAGGTGAAAAAGCAAAAACGGCCAAAATGGATGATGGAAGAAACTCTGAAAATTGCCCAGAAACGCAGAGAAGCTAAAGTCAGAGGAGAAAGAGAGGCAGTCGCAGAACTCAACAGAGATTTCCAACGTGCAGCAAGACAAGACAAGGAGAAGTACTACAATGACACATGCAAGGAAATAGTATCAGAAGCTATGAGAGGACGAACAAGATCAGCTTTTCTAAAGCTACGAGAGTTAAAGAAAAAATTCCAGCCTCGAATTGGAATTCTACAAGATGCTCAAGGATCCAAGTTGAATGATGCTGAGAAGATCAAGGTAAGGTGGAAAGACTATACAGAGTCATCATACCATAAAGATCAAGTGGACCGACAGCCATTTCAACCTGTACATTTCAACCTGTACCAGGAGCCATTGGTGTTGAAAGAAGTGGAAGCAGCATTGAAAGCTTTATCAAAGAACAAAGCATCGGGCATTGATGGCATTCCCATTGAAGTACTACAGCAATCGGATGAAGCTGTTACCATACTTACAAGGCACTGCCAGGAAATTTAGAAGGCACATTCCTGGCCAGCTGACTGGAAAAGATCTGTGTTTATACCAATACTGAAGAAAGGTGACCCGACTGTCTGTGGAACTTATCACACAATTGCTCTTATCCCACATGCCAGCAAGATTCTATTCAAGATCATTTAGCAGAGACTACAACCGTAACTGGAACGAGAACTGCCTGAAGTGCAAGCAGGGTTCAGGAAACGGCGAGGAATGAGAGACGTTATCGCAGATGTGAGATGGATCCTTGAAAAGACAGAAGAATACCAAAAGGCTATCCGTATGTGTTTTATTAACTACAGCAAAGCTTTTGACTGTGTAAACCATGAGGAACTCTGGACCACATTAAGAAGTATGGGTATACCAGAACACCTGATCGTTCTCTTGCATAACTTTTACACTGATCAAGAAGTAACAGTTCGAATGGAACAAGGAGAAACAGAATGGTTTAAAATCAGCAAAGGTGTACGACAAGGCTACATACTTTCCCCCTACCTCTTTAATTCATCCAGTCAAAGAACTCAATCGGATTTGTTTGGCAAGACCGTCCTTCAGTAAAACCATGTTGCCTCGGATCTTGCAATCTGTTGGTTTTGAGAAAGTTCACTATTCCCTCTTTCAGGAGCGCCTCCATTACTTTTCCCGCCACTGAGGTAAGGCTCACGGGCCTGTAGTTTGACACTTCTTCAATGTCACCACTTTTGTGTAGAGGTACGACATCAGCCATTCTCCAGTCCTGAGGAACCTCTCCTGTTTCCAAGGATCTGTTGAAGACATCCTTTAATGGTCCTGCAAGAACCTCCCTGAGCTCTTTCAGTATCCTGAGATGTATCCCATCCGATCCCAGGGCTTTGTCCACTTTCAGTTTAGCAAGTTTTTCTAACACCTCATCTTCTGTGAATGGTGTGGTATCTACTTAATTCCCATTTTTATATTTGGGAGTCACAGCTGGTCCATCTCCAGGATATTCTTTAGTAAAAACAGAGCAGAAGTATTTGTTTAGCAATTTCGCTTTTTCAGTGTCACTTTCCACGAGTCCTTTCCCAGCACTTCTGAGTCCTGCAATTACAACTCTGATCTTCTTCCTTTCCCGAATATACCTGAAGAAAGTTTTGTCACCACCCTTTACATCTTTAGCCATCTTTTCCTCTGCTTTTGATTTTGCTTTCCTTATTTCTCTTTTTGACTCTTTGAGTTTGATCCTGTATTCATTTCTGTGTTCTGTTTGCAAGTTTTTGAATTTTGCGAAAGCTGTGTTTTTTGCCTTTATTTGAGCAGCCATTTCTTTGGAAAACCAAATAGGTTTCCTTCTCCTCTTCTTTTTATTTACTTTTCTTACATATTTATCTGTTGCCCCTTTTATTGCCACTTTTAGTTTAGCCCATTGCAATTCCACTTCCCTTATCTCCTTCCATCCCGTCATCTCCTCCTTTAGGTACTTGGCCATTTTATTGAAGTCAGTGTTTTTGAAGTTTAGGACTTTGAGCTTGCTATGATTGGTCTGTACCATGGCTTTTATCTCAAACCACACCGTGTGATGATCACTGTTGCTCACAGGGGCACTCATGCAGACATTTGACATGCTATCACCATTGGTGAGCACTAGATCCAGCGTTGAGCTTTCCCTGGTTGGTTCCATCACCATTTGTCTAAGTAATGCATCTTGGAGAGCATCCACAATTTGTTTTGCTTCTTTCCAGATGTGCAGAAGGAGTAATCCAGTCCACATCAGGTAGATTAAAGTCACCCAGTATGATCACCTCCCCTTTGTGGCTATTTTGGCAATATCAATAATCAATTCATTATCTCTCTCTTCAGTTTGAGTTCAGACTACAGCAGTATGGATGACAATGCCATCTCCTCTTTCCGACGCAATCCAGAGCACTTCTTCTTTTCCCCATGTCCCCTGCATTTCAGTAGCTTTAATATTGCTTTTGACATACAAGGCTACTCCTCCTCCTTTTCCATTTTCTCTGTCTCTTCTGAATAGATTATAGCCAGGCTATGGCTATATCCTAATCATGCGATTCATTAAACCATGTTTCTGTAATGGCTACAATATCCAAATCCATTTCCACCATTAGGGCTTCCAGGTCTGGGAACTTTGTTGGCTAAGCTTCGAGCATTTGTGCTCATTGCTTTGCAGCATTTACCTGGCTTGTGTGTATTTTGCATTGATTTTGTTCTGCCCACTTCTTCCCACTTGGTTTTGATGTGTGGTTTAAAAGTGTGGCTGTTTCTGATGATGATCTGCTTTTGCAGGGGGTGGCTTGCAGATCTTGACCTTCCACATCCGTCACCCCCTTTTCCTAGTTTAAATGCATATCCACATGCTGCCTGAATTTTTCACTTCGGATTCTTTTCCCTGCGACAGAGAGATGTAGTCGATCAGCACAGTATAGTCTGTTATCGGTCCATCTGTTTCCCCAGTCGCCAATAAATCTGAATCCTTCTTGTTTGCACCAGGTCTGGAGCCATGTATTAAAGCTGTTAATGTGATGCATCCTTTTTGTCCCCTTACCAAGAACAGGTAGAACTTCTCAGAATGCAACAGTGTTAACAATGGGCTTGAGTTTCTCTCCCAGAGATTGGAAGTCCTTTTGGACTGTAGAGGCACTGTTTCTAGACAGGTCATTTGTGCCCAAGTGGATAACAACATCAAGTTTGGAGTGTTCACTTTTTTCGCTAAGTACTTCAACAACTTGGTTTGTATTCCTGCTGGCTGAAGAGCCTGGTAGGCACATGACTATCTTCTCTCCTTTGAACTGTGTTCCCAAGTTGGTGCCTCTAATGATGGAATCTCCAAGTAGTAGTAGTTTTCTGTTTGGTGAGGTTTTCTTCATATTTGGTGCTTTAGCAGGAGATTGGGCATTGTCTGACTCATTTAAGGGCCCTTCACTTTCTTTGGATTGGGCATCCTCATTAACCAAGGCAGAGAAGGAATTGTGCAGGGATATCTCTTGATGTGTAGGATGTCTCTGCGTTACAGGTCGCAATCTTCCAGAACTCACTGTGATCCATTTGTTCCTGGGGTGTTTGATTCTTTGTGGGAGCGGTGGTGGACTTTGTTCAGTTTGTATCCTAGAAGAGGTGCGCTTCATTGCAGCCAGTTCCTCCCTCAGTAGAGTCACTTCTTTATGTATGGCAGCTAGGTCTTTCCTTAGTATAGTCAGTTCTTCATGCATGGCAGCTGACTTAAGGCACATAGGACAAGCTTTTAGGCTCCAAATGATTTGTCTTGGAATGAAACTACCGCAGTTATTGCACTGAATACACAACATGTTGATTAAGCAGTCCCAGAAGAGGAAGAAGAAGAAGAAAAGATGCAGAAGATGTGGGCTTTAACCCAAGTTAGGAAGGATAGATGGCACGTATGTGACCACTATATAGGCAATGTACCCCCTGGGGTGGGTACCTAAGTGTCTCTGGCCAGTAGGCTGTTCCTGAATTGTGGGTACACACAATGGAGTAGGTAAGGGAACCCACCAATAAGGACAAAGAGATAAATAAATATGGGGAGACAAACAGACAGACCAATTGAACTCACATTCCTAACAGGGGCTCTACAGGTCAAACAACGGTAAGGATTTGAGGGTTTATTTTTATTAAATTGCTAGCTCTCTGACTGGGATCTCTTAAAGTGGTTTTGTATATTATTATTCTGTCGTCATATTTCTATGTTTCTACAATTTGGCAGCAAATTCAGCAAAAATCACCTTTCGAGAGAGCTCTGGAGAGCACTGCTCTTCTCAAGGTACAGAAGGCAATCTGAGCAAGCACACGTGCAGGAAATGAAGGTCTACACAATACCTCAGCAGGGGGAGGAAAAGGACATAAATCGTTATTAAAAAGGTCCCAGGAAATCCACTGTTTGCCCTGGGACAAGCATTGTGGAACCTGTGTGACTTTTTGGAAACCTGCCAGGTACTTGTGACCTGAATTGGCCACTGTTAGAAACAGGATACTGGGCTTGATCGGCCCTGGTCTGACCCACTATAGCATATCTTAGGTTCCTTATTTCCTTGTAGACTTGATCTGTGACTGGATTGATTATGGGCCTAATGTTTGCGGCACTGCTTATCGTTAGCACTGCCTGTTATTTAGTATGAATGGTGTCCTGATATGCTTAAGCATTTCTTGATTGCTAGCAGCTTGGGTACGTTGCTACTAGCATCTCTGGGCTTGAGTGGACATGAGGGTGGTGAAGGTCCTCCTCGTTCTTTGCAACTTCTTAATCCAAAGTGGGGATTTTCCTTCATATAGAAAGCAATCAAAGCTCAGGTTTTCCAATCCCAGTACCTATGGGCTGTGCATATTACCTTTGCATTCTAATGGAGCCAGAAGAGGAGAGAAGGTCTAGGATGTCAGGAAGGGAAGAAGCCGGTTACCTAGCTTTTAGTGACAGCTGGCTTGGCACAAAATCTGAGGTTAGGGTAGAAGCTCTGAGGTTGTGTCTTTTTACAACAGTCAACCTTGATATGTAGTGAGGGCTCAGTGTTTTTCTAGTCATATAGTTGGCCAATATATGATAGATGGTATGGTTACAACATAAGAACATAAGAGATGCCTTACTAAGTCAGATGAAGGGTCCATCAAGCCTGGTATCCTGTTTCCAATAGCAGCCAATCCGGGTCACAAGTACCTGTCAGGTTCCCAAAAAGGTAATAGCTTTCTCCGAGAACAAGCAGGAATCAGTCCTCACATATGGGTGACGTCGGCACTGACAGCCCTTGTGCGGAGCAAATCCCCAGCTTTCAGAGAAAGCCTTTGGGAGTTGTCACCAGCAATGTGCAGTCCCCTTCCTGCCCAAGGGTGCCATCTTGCTCAGTCTCCTTTTTTCCGCGGAGCCCTTCGGACATAGTCCACAGTGTCCCTGAAAAAAGTTGATTTTTTTTTCCTGTTTTCTTCGACCAGTTGAGAGCGGTACCTCTTCCCGTCTTCGGCTTGATACACTGGTATCAAGTCCGTCTCTCTTTTCGTTTTTTGTCAGTTTTGACTTGCGACATTTGAGCCTTTTTTCTTTTCACTGGCAACCCGGGTCTTCGACCTTGCAGGGGCCCTTTTTCCCCCGATGGCTGCCAGCGAGTTTAAGAGATGTGATTGGTGCGTGAAACTGATGTCCCGCACCGTTATGCACAACTGCTGTCTCCGGTGCCTCGGGCCCAACCACGACCCGATGGTCTGTGGCCCGTTTAGGAAAATGTCCTCCAAGGCCCTGAAGAGCCGCCAGCAGCTGAATGATAGGATTTTTTCTGAGTCCGCCATGCTTCCAAGAGCCCGGACCTCATCCTAGGCCTCCACGTCTTTAGGGGAACATTCTGAGCTCGAGCAGCGTCGAGGTTCCTTGGCAAGAGAGTTCCCCTTGAGGGAACACAAGAGGAATCCTCGAAGGCGGCGTCTCTGGGTGGCTCCGAGCGACCCGGCTCTTCCCAGGGCCTATCGCAGAGCACCGAGTGCCGGCCTGAATCTTCGGAGAAGGAGCGCCCGTCAAAGGTTCCTCGTCAGGAGACGGATCATTCGATGCAAGTACAAACTGTCTTTGTCAAGGTCAAGCCGGTGGCTGCAGAGCCTTCTGGACTCGAGTCCAGAATGGTGGCTGTGGAGCGCAGTTTCACTGCCTTCATGGAGCAGCAGCGGGCGCTGATGGCCGGCCTGTCCGGTTCCTCCGCCCCCGACCACCGGGCCCTCAACGTTGAAGTCGACCCTGGAGGCCATGCCGATCCTCAAGGCCTTTCCGGCTCGAGTCTATCCTCGGCCGAGGTCTCACTCAGACTTCCGTTCGGGACCGAGGTCGTTGCCGCCGGGGTGGTCGGCACCGGGGCCCTCAATGTCTGACGAGCCCCTCGATTCCTCCTTCGAGGATTCGGCATGGGAAACCGAAGATGAGGAGTTCCTGGATACCTGCCGACATAGGGATGTCCCTTCCGATTCCCCGGTTTCCGAGCCTCGGAGAAGGTCCCCTCCAGAGGACATGAGGTTCTTGGACTTAGTGTGGGACATGTCCAAGGCTTTGGCGTTCCCCATGGAGTCCGAGGAGGATCGTCGAGCAGACGAGCTCGAGATCCTCCAGTATGAGGCCCCCTTCGGGAGGACCTTACTGTACCCGTGCCTCCTATCCTGGATTGACTAATGCTCCATATGTGGGAGACACCGGCGTCGGTGCCAATGATCAGCAAATGGCTCGACTCGATGTATCGAGTCCGCCGGAGCCCTGGATTCCAGAAGTCGCAACTGCCACACAACTCCATGGTTGTGGAATTGGCCATGCGTCTGCTGAAGAGTCAGAAGACGCATTCTTCGGTGCCCCCCGGTAGGGAGGCCCATAACTTGGATGCTCTCGGCAAGAAATGTTTCCAGGGTGCAATGCTGATCTGTTGAATCTAGGCATACCAGCTGTACATGGTCATGTACCTGAGGGACCTAGCGAAGGAACTCGCCGGGTACTCGGCTGGTCTCTCTGAGGAACCCTTGCAGCACTTCAAGTGCCTGTCCAAAGCCGTCCGTGAGTGCTCCAAGTTTGTCTCGGTTGGCCTATGATGGTTTTGAGTCGGCGGCTCGAGTAGCTGCGGTGGGCATCAGTGCACGCCGCCAAGCCAGGCTGCAGTCGTCCAACCTCGAGCAATGGGTTCAGGACAAGTTGGTCAATGTCCCATGACAAGGGGAGAACCTCCTCTGCAAAACCATGTCTGACAAGGCTGCAGAGTTGGAGACCGAGTATGATGAGGACACGGCTCTCCAAGAAGACCTCTGCCCCTTCTCATAAGAAGGGCTCGGGTAAAAAGCCCTTTTACCCGAGGAAGGGAGCTGCTTACCGAAATTACCCCCCTTATCAGGTCTCCCCGGCTCCCCAACAGTGGCAGCAGGCCAAGGGACAGGGGCATGGCCCGTGTAAGAAGAAAGCCCCCAAGCCTCAGGCATCGGCTCCGGCCCAGCCTGGGAGTGGCTTTTGACTCCTGCAGCATGGGCCCTCTTCCAACAGGAGCCAGGCAGACCACAGGAGGCCGGCTTGCTTTGTATGCCCACCGGTGGAAAGCCATTACCACCGATGCCTGGGCCTTACAAGTGGTCTGGGAGGGCTATCTTCTTCACCTAGCCCAGGTTCCTCCTCATTATTTCCCAGGAGAGCCCCTCAGGTCTCTCCTTCACCGGGACCTTCTTCTGAAGGAGTTAGCAGGACTTCTCGAGGATCAGGCGGTAGAACTGGTGCCCCACCACCTTCAAGGCAGGGGCTTCTACTCAATGTACTTTCTGGTGCCAAAGAGGACAGGAGGCCTCAGACCCATCCTCGACCTGCGCAACCTCAACAAATTCCTGGTGAGGGAGAAATTCAAGATTCTCTCTCTTGGAATATTGCTTCCTTACCTTCGCCAGGGAGACTGGCTGTGCTCCTTAGACCTAAAAGATGTGTATACACACATCCTTATACACCCAAGCCATGGGCAATATCTGCACTTTGTGGTAGGGGGTATACACTACCAGTACAGGGTACTTCTCTTTGGCCTTGCCTCAGCCCCCAGGGTGTTCACAGAGTGCCTGGCAGTGGTTGCCGCCTTTCTCAGACTCCAAGGGGTCTTTGTCTTCCCCTATCTCGACGACTGGCTCATCAGAGGCACTTCAGCCATCGAGCTCCACCAGGCCACAACTCGCACCTTCCAGGTGCTGCAACACCTAGGATTCGTAATAAACTACCCCAAGTCCAGCCTCACTCCTACTCAGCAGCTGGAGTTCATTGGGGCCAGAATCAACACCCTTCAGGTGAAGGCCTATCTGCCTGCAGACAGGGCAAACAGGCTGTAGTGTCAGCAAGACAATTCCAGCGCCTTCTCGGGCACATGTTTTCCACAGTCCATGTGACCCCAGATGCCTGCCTCCACATGCAGACCACTCAATGGTGTCCCAGAGACCAGTGGTCTCAGGCCACAGGGCGCCTCTGGGACAAAGTCAAAGTTTCCAGTCATCTGGTACGGTCCCTGGCCTGGTGGCTCCAACCGCATCACTTGGAGGCGGGAATGCCTTTCCAGGCTTCTCTACACACGGGGATCCTTATCACAGATGCATCCCTGCTGGACTGGGGGGCCCATTGCCAAGGTTTCCATACTCAGTGAGTGTGGTCCTCAAGCGAGAGGACCCAACAAATCAATTTCTTGGAACTCTGTGCCATCCGCCTAGCCCTAGAAGTTTTCAGGCAGCTCCTGGCCCACCAACCTGTCTTGGTGCAGAAAGACAACCAGGTGGCCATGTTCTATGTGAACAAATATGGTGGTACGGGGTCCCGTCCCCTATGTCAGGAAACCTTGGATCTGTGCTCCTTCGCAGCCCAGCATGGCATTCACCCCCGAGCATGGACAACTGGCTAGCCGACAGGCTCAGCAGGATTCTCCAGCCCCACGAATGGCAGCTGGACTGCGGGGTAGCCAATTGGCTTTTCCAGACCTGGGGGCAACCGGTGATGGACCTCTTTGCGAGTCCAGACAATCACCAGTTGTCCCGTTTCTTCTCCAGGCAGCCGCACCCGCACAGGGTGGCTGCCGATTCTTTTCTGGTATCATGGTCCGTGGGCCTTCTGTATGTGTTTCCCCTGACAGCACTGGTGGCCAAGACTCTGTTCAAGATTCTCCAGGACAGAGCCTCGGTCATCCTTGTCGCCCCATGGTGGCCCAGGCAACCCTGGTTCCCGCCTCTACTGCAGCTAGCGGTGGAGGCTCCCATTCCTTTGGGGTCCTCCCCACGCCTCCTATCTCAGGAGGGGACCTCTCTCCTGCACCCCAACCTCAGCTCCCTCAACTTAATAGCATGGCTGCTGAAAGTGTAATTCTAGTTCTCCAGGACCAAGCAGGAAGTCAGTCCTCACATATGGGTGACGTCGGCGCTGACAGAGCCCCCATGCGGAGCATTTCCCCAGCTTTCAAAGAAAGCCTTTGGGAATGCAGTGCGCCTGCGTGGTCCCCTTTCCGCCCAAGGGTGCCATCTTGCTCAGTCTTACTTTTTCTGCGGAGCCCGACGGATGTGTGAGTTCGTGTCACCCGAGAAAAGTTGGGGGTTTTTTTGGCAATTTTCACGTTATTTTATCCGGTTCGACGCCGGTTCCTCTTCCCGCCTGGGCTCGGTACACCGGTATCGAGTCCGGACTTGTGATTTGCGTTTTTTGTCCTTGGTGACTAGAGTTCGCGCTCTTTTTGTGTTTTCACTGGCAGCCCGGTCGTTTGACCTTGCAGGGGCCCTTTTTCCCCCAATGGCTGCCAGCAGGTTCAAAAAGTGTGATCGGTGCAAGAAACTTATGTCTCTCACCGACACACATGACTGCTGCCTCCGATGCCTCGGGCCCGACCATGACCCGCTGGCCTGTGGCCCGTGTGGCAAAATGTCGTTGAAGGCACTTCGGAGCCGTCAGCATCAACGTGAGAAAATATTCTCTGATTCCGCGTCCGGCTGGGCCTGGACTTCGTCAGAGGCCTCGACATCTCGGGAGTCTTCACAACTCTCCCTCTTCACCTTAGAGTTGCTGTACAAATCTTGCCATCTTTTGCCAGCTCTAGCTATGTCATCTGACTGAGTAAGATGGTACCCTTGAACGGGAAGGGTACCATGTATGTGTGGTGGTATCTCCCAAATGCTTTCTTTGAAAGCTGGGGAGATGCTTCCGTGAGAGCTCTGTCAATGCCCATGTCACCCATATGTGAAGACTGACTTCCTGCTGTCCATGGACAACACCTGTTACTGGTGAATAACTATGCTTTTGGGAGTAGACCTTGAGAAGTTGGTCAAGGATTTGAGGGAGGTCAAGCTGCAGCACTTCAGAGGACAAGTCTAAGGGCCCCTTCGAGTGACATTTTGCTTTTGCCACTGGACCTCTTGGGCTTGCTTGCCAGACTCCAAGTACTCCCTGGGAAAGCTGTCTGGTGTCTTTTTCGGTCCGGACTCCAAGGTGCAGCCTTTTTGTGGGGTGTGGTGTTCACATGCCAGTTCTGGCACCACAGATAAACCCTCCTCCTTCTGCCCTTCACTTTGATTGGCAGAGGGCCCATTCCACGGTGCTGCAGGTAGGTGGCTTGCTCCACCTCCATTACCAGGAATGGGCCCAGATAACCTTAGATCATTGGGTTCTTAACATCACCTGGCAGAGCTATGCCTTGGAGTGCACAGAGCTTATCCAGGATGTCTTTATGAATTCTTCATGTGGCTCTGTAGCCAAGAAGATGGTGGTAAGCTCCACATTGCAGCATCTCTTGCACCTCCGAGTAATTCTTCCTGTGCCACCCAAAGAAAAGAGAACAGGGAGGTATTCTATCTACTTTGTAGTGCCCAAAAAAGGATGGTCCCTTCAGGCCTAAAGGCATCAATGTTTGTTTAAGGGTTGCCCTGTTTTGCATGGAGACATTGCGATCTGTCATCCAAGTGGTTTGGAAGGGAGAATTTCTCACATTCTTGGATCTTGCTGAGGCCTACTTTTATATTCTTATCAGAACTGAGGAGCAGCTCATTTTTCAGTTTGCTGTCCTACTACTACTACTAATCATTTGTATAGCGTTACAAGGAGTACGCAGCCCTATACAGAGACATCTAAGAGATGGTCCCTGCTCATCAAAGCTTACAATCTAGTCAAGACCAGTAACACAACAGTTGGGGACTAGAATATGTCTTTGGGAATGATAAGGAAATGCATTATTTGAGAGCAAGAGATTATGTGGATCAGGATCCAAAAGCACCCTCAAAAGTCATAGTGATAGTGGCAGCAGCACAACATCAGGAGGGCATTGTGTCCATCCCTTTATGGAAAATCATTTTATTCTTATTTATAAGTAATAACAGGAACAATTCCACACTTTAATCATTCACAGGTCACAGAACAGCTGCTTCAGCATCTATGCTGCATCATCTTAGCTCTTATGGCCATGTCAGCTCTCGCTATCTCCCACCTCGTACATCTGACAGTCATTTATTTTAACAGCAATATCATATCTCTAAGGTTTACAGATAGGTGTATCTGATAAGTCCTGTCTGCGAAACTCCTGTGGTCTTATCCCCCCTCCCCCCATCCCTATCCCCCCCCCTCTTCGCTTCCCTCCCTACCTGTCTTCACCGTGAGGGTCTGGGGTGTGAGTGCCATTGACCTCCCCTCCCACTCCATTCCCCTCCCTCCGTACCCCTACTCAGTCCCCATCCCATCCTGTGCACTGTTCAGTAATGGGGCCCATACCTTTACAAAGCTGTCCATGCTTTGTGCACCCAACAGTCGCGCTGTACAACGCTCCATTTGGAGCAATAGCTGCATGCGGCGCTCCCACTCCAGGATACTCTGTTCTGTGGACGATACCCAGTGTCCTAGAATCACTTGCTTAGCTATCAGGAAGCCCTTCTCGCAGAGCCGGCGCTTGCTCCCTTCTACCCAGGCCTTATCCTCATATGACCCGAAGAGACACCATTCAGGCGTAAGCTTCAGCTTTTGCCCTATCCATTTACCCAGCTTCCCACCAGCTTTAACCCAAAAGGTTTGTATGGCAGAGCACCGCCAAAAGTTATGTGCCAATGTACCCTTCCCCACTTTACAGAGCTGGCACATATCTGTAGAGGCTATTCCCGCCCGAGCCGCCCAGACATCGTGCACATACCCGCGCCACAAGAACTTATACTGTACTTCCTGCAGCTGCGCTGATTCCGATACTGTCGTGATATGGCAAAACGCATTCCTTAAACGCTCCCCTGTGCCTTCTGGAACCAAATCTGCACTCCATCTCTTCTCTAGCTCAACTAGCCCACTCCAGTCCTCTCCTCTACTTAGTTCTCTCCCCAGAGTGTGCACTGTAATTTTCCCCTCAAGGGCCTCAAAGAATTTCATCATGCTGTTCGAGTCCCCCAGCAGGTCTCCAGCTATCCTACGTCGCATACTCTGTACAAAATGTCGAGTCTGCAGATAAAAATAAAAATCTTGTATTCTCAATTTATACCGTCGCTGCAGAGATTGAAACAAATCCAATTCTGTCGATTTCTCCATCCTCAGATGGCCGACGTACTCTACCATTCTGTGCCCACGTCTTGGCCACAGTCCCCTGCTGTCCCGGCGGGAAATTCCCGTTCCCCCGTAACGGGAGACAATCAGAGTGCCTCCAGTCAATTCCCTTCCGCTGGCAAAGAAATCTCCACGCTTGGCGTAGCGTCCCTAGGTATCCTGAACATCTCCACTCCACGGGCAATTCTCTGCTTGGCTTATGCAACCAATACATCCTATGACACGGTGCTGATAACTGCTCAATCAACTCGATTGGTACTATGTCCGCGGTCCCCGCCACTAAGTCTCGTAGAGGTCTCATCAGGCTAACCAGTTTATACCTCACAGAGCTACCAAGCCCGCCCCTCCTGCCTGTACAGGCCGTAGCAGTGTCTTGAACGCAATTCGCGCTTTCTTCCCTTTCCAGAGAAAGTGCGATAAATGTTTCTCTAAGATCTTTAAATCTTTTCCCAGGAGCCATATCGGGGCATTCCGCAGTAAATAAATCCATCTCGGCATCTCAACCATTTTAAACAATGCTATCCTCCCTTTCAGCGAAATAGGCAGCTCTCTCCATTTCCTCAGCCTGTCTATGGTTTTACACAGCATGGGCTCTACATTCGCTGCATATAAGTGTTTTAGCTCACCAGGGATCTGTATGCCTAAATAGCGAATCGCACGTTTCGCCCACACTAGCGGGAAGGGCTCGCCTCATCCGTCTCTAAGTTTCCCACCTATGTCCAACCCCATCGACTTTGCCTTATTTATTTTTAGACCAGAGAACTCCCCGAACTGTTCAATCACCTCTAAGGCACATTTTAAGGAGCTCCGTGGTTTCGTCAGGCACAGCAATAGATCGTCCGCAAAGGCACTCACTTTCACCCCGCCTTCCGACCATCTAATCCCCTGCACGCCCCCTGCACGTTTTAGCATTCTCAACAGGGGCTCCATCTGCAGAAGAAATAACAGCGGTGATAGCGGGCAGCCCTGCCGCGTCCCTCTTTGCAGTTCAAATGTCTCTGAACGTGCTCCCCCCGTGTTTACAAAAGCCAAAGGTGCCTTATAAAGTGCCTGTATCCACCGCAGAAAGGCTCCTGCAATACCAAAGCGGTTCAGCACCTCGAACATATATGCCCACGAAACCCTATCAAAAGCTTTCTCGGCATCTAGACTTACCAACAGAAGTGGCTCACCTCTCTGCACACACATCTTCACCCCTAGGAGGGCTTTACTAATATTGTAAAAGGCCTCTCTACCTCTGACGAAGCCCGTTTGACAGGGGCTTATCAACCGCGGGAGAACCACTTGCAACCTGTTTGCTAGGATTGCCGCCAACGTCTTCATATCAAAATTAATCAAAGATATCGGCCGATACGAAGCTGGATCCTCTGTATCCTTCCAAGCTTTGGGAATCACTGTAATCGACGCCGTCCTCATATCCCTGGGGAAGCCTCCCTCATTCACCACCTCACTATATACGGCCGCTAAGGAGGGAGCCAATTTCAATTCTAACATCTTATAGAATTCTACTCCATATCCATCAGGTCCCGGGGCCTTGTGAGGTTTTCCCGCCCGAATCACCCTTTGTATTTCCCCTCCTTCTATCGGTTTGTTGAGTTCCTCTAATTCAGCGCTCGAAAGGCGCGGGAGAGCTACTTCGTCCAGAAACCTCTTCTCCCTCTCTCTATTTCCTGGTTCGGGTGTATACAGTTCCTGGTAAAACTGCCGGAACATCTCTGCTATTCCTCTGGACTCTGACTGCTTAACCCCCGCTTTATCTCGCACGGTTGCCACCACTTTGGACCCTCCCACCTCCTTCACCAGACGTGCTAACAAGCTACCAGTTTTGTTTCCATACCGGAAAAACTGGTGCCGATAATATTGCATATTATATACCGCTCGCTCTTGAAGGATTTCATTAAGCTTGCGCTGTGTTTCCAAGTAGTCCTGAACATATTGCTTCCTACGCCCCCCCATGGTCAGCTGTTTCAGCCTCTGCATATCCTGCGTTAGCGCTAGTATTTCTTCATTTATCCTGCGCTTTTCCTTTGCCACATATGCTATTACATAGCTTCGTATCACTGCCTTCCCCGCCTCCCAACACAACATTGCAGACCTAACGCTAGACTCGTTATACTGCAAATATTCTTCCCATGTTTGTTCCAAATATTCCTGAAACGCTTTATTCTTCCACATCTGTCTAGGGAAGGTCCACCGAGAGTCTCCCCACTCTCTCCCCCTCCAATCCATGCGCACCATGGCATGGTCAGAGGTCAGAATCTGCTCAATTTCAGAACTGATCACCCTACCGAATTCCCTCTCCGCTACTAGAATATAGTCAAGCCGGGACCAGGTATGATGCACCCTAGACAGATGTGTGAAGTCTTTCTCCCCTCCATGCAAGGTTCTCCATGTATCCACCAGTCCCCCGGTCTGGCATAGGTAACTCATACCCCTCGTACTCCAGCCCCCCCTCTCATTCATGCTTGACCTATCCAGCTCCGGGTTATGGGGGCAGTTGAAGTCTCCCGCCACAATAACGGGGACCCGAGGGGCCCTCCCCACTTTGACTTATCTGCTGGAAAAATCGGTGGTCATACACATTCGGGGCGTATACATTCCCTAGATAAAATTCTTCGCTGTTCAACCTTAAATGCACAAATAAGTATCTCCCCAAAGGGTCTGATTCTTCCCCCAGCACTTCAACTCGAAGCTCTTTGCTTAACAAGATTGTCACCCCTTTCCTCCTCCCTCCCGCGGGGGCTGCAATCACCTGCCCCACCCATCCTTTTTTAAGCTTGGCATGTTCAGCCGCACTGAGGTGGGTCTCTTGCAGAAAGGCGATTTGGGCCCTGTTCTTTCTCAAGGCCTGCAATATCTTGGTCCGCTTAATTGGTGAATTAATTCCCCCTACATTCCAAGTGACAAACCTCATGTTATGTCTCATTGGATCCCCTCAACTTGTTATGACTAAGCGGTGTTTCTCCATTACTCAGCCCGGGGGCGCCCAGCCTCACCCCCCATCCCGGTGTCCTCGGGAGACAAGCTATGCATGCTGCTATCTTACCTTCTCTGCCCCTCTCCATACCTATACTCTGCAGGACCCATTCTTGGTATCCCCCGCATTTGGCCCAGAAAGCCCGCCTCCCCTCCTCCCCGCCCCCCACTTCCCACCTGGCACTCTCCCCCATCCCCATCCCCTGACCCTGTACCCCCTCCCACCCTCTCCTACCCGACCCCCCACCCCTCCCCCAGTAAAAATCTTCCATCCCATCTTCAGCCATCATGGCTGATATGAAGTCACCCTCGTGCACAGCGGGGCCGCCCCGACCCCTCTTCTGACGGCAATTCTCGATGGGTCCCCCGTCCCTCCTAGGAGCCCCTCACAGTAACTCCTATAGACTATGCCTTCACTAGCCGCTTCTCCTCGGGAGGGACTGGGCGTTAAATCACATATCCCCGCACCCCCCCTATATAGGTTACAACTCAGCCATCATATACTTCCAAACAAGAGAGAAAACATACAAACAAAAAACCAACATATCAAACTTCAAACTTGCACACACTGCTCCGCACGCAGTCGGTCCATATCAAGTAAAACAGCTTAAATGTAGATTCAGTCCATGTCCAGCCTCTCCGGACGTAACCGAGTGAGGCGGCCTCTGTTATGGGTCCCTCCGCGCCGCAGGCCTCACCTCCGCTCGCTTACTAAAGTTGCATTTGGCCCCCCGCTCTGTCCATTCCCTCTCTTAGGAGTCGGGGCTCGCGTCTGATCCTCCGGCCTGTTCTTGTGTGTTCTTATTCAAGCCTGCCAAAAAGGCTTTGGCCGCTCCTGCAGAGTCAAAAACAAAACTCTTCCCCAAATTATGGACTCGTAGCATAGCCGGGAAGGCCAAGGTGAACCTGATCTTCTTCTGGAAGAGAGCGGTGCATATAGGCATGAACTCTTTCCTTTTCGCCGTGACTACAGCTGAGTAATCCTGGAACAGCAATATCTTGTTGTTCAAGACCAGCTGACTTTGCTGCCGATATGCTCTTAATAGCATTTCCTTATGAGCGAATTAAGGATCCGTGCTATCACTACTCGGGGCCTCTGCCTGCTCTCCATCTTGCCGCCAATGCGATGGGCACGCTCCACTTTGAGCTCTCCTATTAAGGAGGCCGGTCCCAGAGATTTCGGGAGCCATTGCTCAATTAGCGGTAAAAGCTGTTGGTCCGTGGTCTCCTCCGGGATGCCCACAAGTCTGATATTGTTCCTCCGGGAGCGATTTTCTAAGTCATCAAGTTTGCTCTGCAAGGCCTCAATTTTTGCTCGTGTGCCTGCATGCTCTCTCTCCTGCCTCCTGTCGTCGTCCTCCATTGCTGCCACTCTATTCTCCAGTTCCTCAATCCTTTGGCCCATTTCTGTCATTGCTGCTCCTATCACCTCCAGTTTGGATATAATCTGGTCAAATTTTGGGTCCAGTTGTCTAACCACTTCCCTCGCCAGGTCCTCCGTAGCGGATTCCATGCTCTCCTTACCCGGCGAGGGGGGCTGCAGCGCTGCGGGCATGGAGGCTCCAGGCCTTGGCGCCTTCTCCTTTTCTTTCTCCTTTCGCGCTGGAGGCGGCATTTCTGAAAATTCGACTGTGGTCTGCTGCTAGGGTTTTGAGGTATGCTCTCCCACCACCCGTACTTTGTGTTGGGGGTTTTAAACTCAGTTTTTCGCCCGGTTAGTTCGAGGCGGCCCCGGCGCGAGCGAAGAGACGTCTTCACCCGCTCATGTGTCACGTGACTCCGTCGTGTCCATCCCTTTACTCAGATGAAGTCCTGGCTGAAGGTTTAATGTGTGATTGCCCAGGTGGTCCAATTCCTCTAGAGCCTTGGTTGGGTGGTGAATCACTCCAAGAGTCACTTAGGTCCATCCCAAAACCTGGGGTTTCTGGGAAAAAGATTTGACACTTATGGGAAAGGTATTTTCCACCAAGGAATGGTTGGGCAAGTTTTTTTTCTCAGCTCTTGACCTTTCAGAGTCAGCAAGCTCCCACAGCATGGGATTATCTTCAATTGCTCTGTTTTATGGCAGCCACCTTAGACCTGGTGCCTTAGGCACAGGTACACATGCACCTGCTGCAATAGGTGCTGCTGCCTCACTGGTCACCTTCCTCTCAAGACTATAGAGTGTGTTTTCCTTCTCTTGATAGTTGAGGGTCAGTTGCTGTTGGGGGACTTGACCCAACAAAGTGTTGCGAGGGATGCCACTCGAGGCTTTGTCTTGGGTGGTGCTGACAACAGATGTCAGTCTAGGATATTGGGGAGCCTATTGCTTGGGCCACAGGGCATAGGGGCATTGGTCCCACAGGGAGGTGTGCTGAGAAATCAATCACCTCGAAGCTTGTGCCCATCTGCCTGACCCTCAAAGCACTAAAGCATTTGCTTCAGGAGCAGGCTGTGTGCAGGTCTTATCAGACAATGCCATGGCAGTTTTGTATGTCAATCGCTAGGGAGGGCCAAGAACCACGAGAGTGTCCATGGAGAATGATGATCTTGTTTCCTTGGGCCAAGAGTCATCCCCAGACTCAACATTTTGCGGGTGAAGAGAATCTCAAGGCTGACTGCCTCAGCCATCATATGTTTGATCCAGGGGAATGGTAACTGGCAGTGTTGGTGGTTCACTGCATAGTACAATAATGGAGAACACTCAGTTTGGACCTGATGGTGATGGGGGTTATTACCAAGGTGCCGTCATTCTTCAGCTGCTGGAAGGAGAACAAGTCTCAGGGGTCGACGCTTTAATGTAACCTTGGCCCCACTCAGCTTTCATCTGCATGTTTCCCCATGGTCAGTGATTGCTCACGAACTGCAGAAGACAGAGGATCACCCGGGGATGGTGATTTTGGTAAGTCTGGATTGATCACGCCGTCCCTGGTATGCAGATCTGGTGAGGCTTCTGGTGGTGCAGCCCCTGGCTTTGGGACACCTCTGGAGCTTGCTGTGTCAGGTCTCATTTTAGTGGATGACCCAGCTCATTTCTCATTTATGGCTTTACCCTTAAGAGCTGGTATTTAGCTTGTAAAGGCTAATTGGCAGCCGTCGTCGCACTTCAAAGTCGTTGCCTAATGCGTGTCTGGCGCGTGTTTGAGAATTTGTGTGAAGGTCAAGAAATTTTGCCATGAACTATTGTCTTAGCTTTCCTCCAGGAAGGGTTTGATAAGGGACTAGTCTTAAACTCCCTGAAGGCTCAGGTTGTCGCTCCATCTTGTTTTCGAGGACCAGTGGCAGGCTATTTCCTGGTTTTCCATGTGTATGTTGCTTGGTTTCTCTGGGGGGATACGTCTGTTGCGTCCTCCAGTAGGGCCAATTGTGCCACCTTGGGTTCTTTGGGCACTCAAGAAGCTGACTTTTGAACCCCTGAAGGAGAGCCACTCTTAAGGACTTTTCCTTGAAGGCAGAATTTCTAGTGGCAGTTGCATCAGCATTCCATATTTCAAAACTCCAAGCCTTTTCTTGTTGGTACCCTTTTTCATGCTTTTTGTTATCTGGGGTCTTGTTGCAGTCTGTTCCTCATTTTTGCCTAAGCTGTCATCCGCCTTTCATGTCAATCAAGTGATTTCCCTGCCCGCCTTTTCATCTGAGCAGTGGGAAGGTTAAGGACAAAGATCTTCGGCTAGTCGATGGTCACATAGTGCTTCTTCACTTCTGGAGGTGACTAATCCTTTTTGACTTTGACCGATTGTTTCATCCTCTTTGCTGGACCATGCAAGGGTCAGGAAACATCTAAGGCTATGCTTGCGTGCTGGATTAGAAGTCTTCAGCATACCTAGTGCATACGGAAAGCCAATCCTAGAAGGCTTGTGGATGCAAGCTACAAGGGCTTAGGTGACCTTCTGGGTGGAATCATGTAGGGTGTCTCCCATAGATATTTGCCAGATGTTGACCTGGTCTACCTTTGTTAGGCATTATCGACTGGACTTACGAGCCTGAGAAGAAGTCCACTTTGGCTCCAGGATGCTTGCGGCGGCTGTCTCTTCCTGCCCTATGGAGTAGCTTGGGTGCTTCCCACTTGTCTGGATTGTTCTAACAGGATGGTTTAGAAGGTGAAATTTTATTTGCCGTTAATTTCCTTAACTGGAATCCTGCTAGACTCGTCCAGAACCCACCGACTCTAGTTTCTGCTGTACATATTGTAAACGGGGGTGCTTGTTGTGAAAGTTCCACAATCTTGGCAAGGACATGACTTTACTTGACTTGCAAAGGATTGTGTGTGTTGTAGTTCAATCACACAAAACTAGCTGTTTAACAAGAATAAAGAATTGTAGTTGCTCGCGTGTAAAGCAGAAAACAGATTTTATTTATGGGGTGTTATTCCCTCGCACACATATGCTTGGTAACATCAACAGGATAATTTCTCCAGGAGTTTTATTCAAGAAACAAAACAAATAAGGCAATTGAATTACTTATGCAACAACTTAGTAAAGACCTTGATGGAACAGGAAAGGTCTTTCTTCTAGCCCTTGCTAATAAACTTTCTTAGCAGTGCTGGAATGAAAAATAAACCCAAAAGGAAAATTCTCTTTATCAAAAAAAAAAACAGCTTTCTTCCTTTCACACAGAGAAGACGCTTTTTTTTTCAAAGTCCCACGTGCACTTGTGCCTTGCTCTAATCACCAGTGCTTAACCAGCTGCAAACCATTGCTGGCCCACTCTCCACGTGGCTCCAACTTTCCCCAAAGCTTTCTCTCAAAGAAACTTTTCTGGGAAGTTAAAAAATCAGTACAGTTCCGTTTGGTGTTAGATCCTTATCTGAGGATTACTTTAGAACAGCAGCTTAGAAAGAGAACAGTCCATGCATTCAACTTCCTCATCTGATATTTCCCCTTGCTCTTGAAATATCATAGGATCACTTTCATACACTGGCTCAGAGGATTTCTCTAACTGATCTCTACCAGGATAGAAACTGTTTCCCTGCTGTCTTCCTTGTGCAAAGCTAGGGAACAGATCAGAGTACATACCTGAGATCACGTTGTCATTAGGTTTCCTCTCTGGGTATTTTGGCCAGTAGGTAGCAAAACATCTGTGCCCAGCTCTCCAGTCAGAATCTCTGGACTTTAGGTCCCTTTTCCCATACCTC
The DNA here is from genome assembly GCA_033557465.1 of Ichthyophis bannanicus. NCBI lineage: Eukaryota > Metazoa > Chordata > Amphibia > Gymnophiona > Ichthyophiidae > Ichthyophis > Ichthyophis bannanicus. The sequence goes on from CM066033.1 coordinate 535,935,920, forward strand.
CTTAAATAGGTATTAGAGCTCCTTCTTTCTGTAGATGCAGCCTTCTCCTTTACAGGTGCTATCCGAGAGTTCCTGGCTGTATATCTGCAAGCCTCTGGCTTCTTCCAGTCCAATGAAGAATGCTTGCCCCAGGAATCTCTCCCAGTATACGTACTGCCTTGGGCTCCTTTCTTAGACCTGGACGTCTTGCTGTTCTTCCTTCTGTTCACGATCAGTCTCTCCTTCTCCAGCTCCCCTTGCTGTCCTTGCTCTCCTTGCTGTCTGTATGATGAATTTCTTCTAGCTTTAAAGTGCCTAGATGGCTGCTCCACCCTAGCACACTGCAGGTGTTCTGAATTAAGCCCTGCCCTAGGAGATATGTGATTAGGGATTACAACATTGCTTCTCTGATTAGGCACACGTTTCCCTACTTCAGCTCTCCTAGAGGCTTTCTGTAAACCAGTGCATTCTGGGTCTGGTAGTCTTTTAGGTAAACACTCTGTTTTAGTGCTTTTACCAGCCAGCACAGGTTGCTTATTCAGAGCCAATTCACCTCTTGTATTATTTCTTCCTGAACTATGATAAGCTTCCTTATCACAATATCCAGAGGCTGCCTTTCATGCTGACTTCATCTTTTGGACTATTTTCACATGACTGTAGATAGTTTTCCTGGAACGCGCTGTTTGGCTTGGTTTAGAGCTCTTTTGTAGTTCAAAAATGAAAGAGTAGAAGGGGCAAAGGTGCTTGGTTTCCTTGGGAAGATTCGTTGGGGTTCTTTCCATCTACTTTATTAAGAAACTAAACTGGTGCTTACCAGTGGGGAAAGTGTTTCTGATGTTATAGTGGGAGATTATCTGTCATCCAGTGATCATCAGATGGTGTGGTTCAGTATTAGGACTAGGGATGATAAAGTTCATTCAAAAGTGAGGGTCCTAGACTTGAGGAAAACTAACATTGCCAAGATGAGACAAAATCTCATGGAATCGTCAGCGGGATGGGAACGGATGGCGGAAAGCAATAGGCAAAGCAGAAAGGGGATATTTGAAGGGCAACATTCCTTTTTGTTGGGAAAGCAAATAAATGTAAAAGGAAAAGGAGGGTACTATGGTTCTCAAAAGAAGTATCTGAACAGGTGAAGAAAAAGAGGGTGGCCTTCATAAAATACAAGAGATCACAGAAAGAGAAAGAAAAGCATCAATTTATGGAAACACTTAGAGAAGCTAGGAAAGTATTTAGAAAGCAAAGATACAAATAGAAGAAAAAATTGCCATTGCAGTCAAATGGGGGGGGGGGGGGCAGGATATTGTTCAAGTATGTTAGTGAGAAGAGGAAGTGCAGAAGTGATATTGTAAGAATCAAGGTGAAGGGGAGGAATATGTAGATGTTGATGAGGATAAAGCAGTATTGCTTAACAAATATTGTTGTTCTGTGTTCACAGATAAAGGGCCAGGATCAGGATCTCAGAACACATCCACAAATAGGAACAGAAGTGAAAGGATCTTGAATGATTTTCAGACGAATGTGTTTGTGAGGAACTAGCTATACTAAAAGTAGACAAAGCAATGGGGCCGGATGGAATACATCCAAGAATATTGAAGGATCTTGGAGAAGTTTTAGTGGCCCCACTGCCTGATCTTTTTAATGCTTCTTTAGAATCGGGAGTTGGTTCCAAAGGACTGGAGAAAGACACGTGGTCCCTCTACACAAAAGGGGAAGCAAGGATGAGGTTGAGAACTACAGACTGGTTAGTCTGACCTATGTGGTGAGTAAATTAATGAAAATGCTGCTAAAACAGTGGATAGTGAGGTCTCTGGAGTTCAGTGGATTGCAGAATCCGAGGCAGATGGTTTTACTAGAGGCAGGTCTTGTCAGACAAATCTAATTTTGTTGACTGGGTGACCAGAGAGTTGGACTGAGGGAGAGCCCTAGATATGGTGTACTTAGATTTTAGTAGAGCTTTTGGCACTGTTCCGCTCAGGTGAATTTTATAAATAGAGCACCCTAGGAATGGTCCCTAAAGTGACTGGGTTAGAAATCTCCTGGACCGGATGGTATATATACAAGGGTGTTGAAAGAACTGAAATTTGAGCTTGCAGACCTACTATTAGTAATCTGTGAACTATAATTAAAATCATCTGTAATACCTGAAGATTGGAGGACGGCCAATGTAACGCCAATTTTTAAAAAGGGTTCCAGGGGTGATCTGGGAAACTACAGATCGGTGAGCCTGATGTCAGTACTGGGAAAAATGGTAGAAACCATAATAAAGGACAAAATTACTGAACATGTAGATAATCATGCCTTAATGGGAGACAGCCAACATGGCTTTAGACAAGGAAGATCTTGTCTTACTAATCTGTAGTTTTTTGGAAGGTGTGAATAAACAGGTAGACAGAGGTGAGTCAGTTGATATAGTATATCTGGACTTTCAGAAAGCCTTTGATAAGGTCCCTCATCAGAGACTTTTGGCAAAACTAAAAAGTCATGGGATAGGAGGCAGTGTACTATTGTGGATCAGGAACTGGTTAAAAGATAGAAAGCAGAGGGTTGGGCTAAATGGCCAGTTTTCCCAATGGAGAAAAGTGAATAGTGGAGTACCCCAGGGATCTGTTATGGGTCCACTGCTTTTTGACATATACATAAATGACCTGGAAAAGGGAATAGCAAAGTGAGGTTATCAAATTTGCAGATGACACAAAACTGTTTGAAGTTGTTAAAACACATGATGATTGTGGAAAATTGCAAGAGGATCTTAATAAATTGGAAGATTGGGCATCCAAATGGCAGATGAAATTTAATGTGGACAAGTGCAAAGTTATTCACCTAGGAAAGAAAAACACAAACTATGGTTACACGATGCAAGGTTCCACATTAGGAACCACCACCCAGGAAAAAGATTTAGGTGTCATCGTGGATAACATGTTAAAACCCTCCGGCCAGTGTGCAGCAGCAGCTAAGAGAGCAAATAGAATGCTAGGTATCATAAGGGAAGGAATGGAAAATAAAACAAAACATATTATAATGCCTCTGTATCGTTCCATGCACCTTGAATATTGTGTGCAGTTCTGGTCGCCATATCTTAAAAAGGATATAGCGTTATTAGAAAAGGTACAGAGAAGAGCTACCAAAATGGTAAAGGGGATGGAAGGATATCCCTATGAAGAGAGGCTAAAAAGGTTAGGGCTCTTCAACCTGGAAAAGAGACGGCTGAGGGGAGATATGATAGAGGTCTATAAATTAATGAATGGAACGAGTAAACGTAGATCGATTGTTTACGTCATCAGAATATAGAAAGACTAGGAGACATGCAATGAAGCTACAGGGTAAACTATTTAAGACTTACAAGAGAAAATAATTTTCACTCAACGTGTAATCAAACTCTGGAATTTGTTACCGGAGGATGTAGTAAAAGCTCTTAGTGTAGCTGGGTTTAAAAAAGGTTTGGACATGTTCCTGGATCAAAGGTCCATAAACCATTATTAAAATGGACCCAGGATATCACTGCTTGATCCAATACAAGCATATTGGAACCTGTCTTTTGGGGAAACTGCTAGGTACTTATGACCTAGATTGGCCACTGTTGGAAACAGGATACTGGGCTTGATGGAACTTGGTCTGACCCAGTATGGTATATCTTATGTTCTTATGTTCTAAATTGGTTTAGTGGGAGGTGACAAAGGGTACGGGTAAATGAAGCTCACTCTGAGGAGAAGGATGTTAGCAGTGGTGTGCCGCAGGGATCTGTCCTTGGTCTGATTCTTTTTAGCATTTTTGTTAGTGATATTGTGGAAAGGCTGTCGGATAAGGTTTGCCTTTTTGCAGATGATACCAAATCTGCAATAGAGCAGACACCCAGAAAGGTGTAGGTAACATGAGGGAGGGATATAGCTAAATTTGAAGAATGGTCGAGAATTTGGCAGCTGATATTTAACTCTTAAAAAAAAAAAAAATGCGGGGTCATGCATTTGAGCTTCAAAACTCCAAGGGAGCAGTACAGTATAAGGGGTGAAGTACTTCTGTCCATGAAAGAAGAACCGGGACCTGGGTGTAATTGTTCTCCAGGACCAAGCAGGAAGTCAGTCCTCACATATGGGTGTCATTGACGCCGATGAAGCCCCAGCGGAGCATTTCCCCAGCTTTCTATGAAAGCCTTTGGGAATGCAGGCACGCATGCGCAGTTCCCTTCCCGCCTAAAGGTGCCATCTTACCTCAGTCTCTCTTTTTCCGAGAAGCCCACCGGACGTGTGTCCTGTCATCACGGATAAAAGTTTGATTTTTTTCGGCGATTCTCGCTATTTTTTCTTCCTGGTTCGACGCCGGTTCCCCTCCCGCTGGGTTCTGTACACCGGTATCGAGCCCAATTCTTCTTTTTCGGTTTTTGCCCTTCGTGGCTGGCATTTGCGCCCTTTTTTTGCTTTTCCCTGGAAGGCCGGTCCTTTGACCTCGCGGGGACTCTTTTCCCCCATGGCTTCCAGCGGTTTTAAAAAGTGTGATCGGTGTAAGAAGTTGATGTCTCTCACCGACACACACGACTGCTGCCTTCGGTGCCTCGGTCCTGATCACGACCCTAAGACGTGTGGACCATGTGGGAAGATGTCTTCCAAGGCACTGAGAAGTCACCAGCAGCAGAAAGAAAGGCTTTTCTCAGACTCAGCCTCTGGCCGGGCCCGGACCTCGTCTGAGGCCTCGACATCTTGGGATTCGGATCCCAAGCGCCGTCAGGGCTCCTCGGACAGGGGGTCCCCCGACCGGGAATGCAAGAGGAAGAAGCGGCTCATGAGGGCGTCAGAGGAGGAGGTCCCTGGCTCCTCGAGGGCCAGGTCTAAGACCCCCGACCGTCGCCCCGGGCCCGTGGAACAAGAGAAGCCTGCCAAAGTTCTCGCGTGGAGCTGGAGTCTGCTGGACATGTAAGTCCTGTAGTCCTCGAGGACTCTCCTCCCAGAGAGCCGACGTCGGGCCCGGCACCGCCGGGGCCCGAGTCGGTGGCTGCTGTGTCTCCCGAGCTGAGTCTCAGGATGACAGCCTTGGAGTGCAGACTGTCTGCCTTCATGGAGCAGCAGCGGGCACTGATGGCCAGCCAGCCTGTCTGGCACATCTGCCCCGACCACCGGGACATCGAAGTCGACCCCAGAGACCGAGCCGATACTCGAGTCCATGATGGCTCGAGGTCGACCTCAGTCGCGGTCTCCCTTGACCTCCCATTCGGGACCGAGGGCGTCGGCGTCAGGGCGGGTGCTCCAGGGCCCCGCGGGGTCGGATCCTGACTCCTCGTCGGACGAGTCCGCCTGGGAGACGGAAGATGAGGAGTCCCCCGACACATTCAAGACTCGGTGCGTCCCGTCGGACTCACCACAGTCTGAGCCCCGGAGTAGATCCCCTCCGGAGAATACCCGGTTCTCAGAGTTTGTCCGGGATATGGCCACCGCGTTGGCTATCCCGGCGGACCCCGAGGAAGAGCCTTGAGCCGAAGAGCTCGAGGCCCTGCAGTACGACTCTCCTCCGAAGAAGGCCTTTACTGTCCCGGTTCCTCCGATGCTGGAACGGTTCCTCTTCCGGATGTGGGAGGCACCGGCCTTGGCGCCGGTTCTAAGAAAGCGAGTCGATTCAATTTATCGACTCCGGAAGAGCCCTGACTTTCAGAAGGCGCAGCTACCACACCATTCCATGGTGGTGGAATCGGCCATGCATCGCCTGAAAATTCAGAAGATGCACTCTGTGATGCCCCCTGGCAGGGAGGCCGGGAACCTCGATGGTGTGGGTAGAAAGTGCTTCCAGGGCTCGATGCTTGCTTGCCGTGTCCAGTCTTACCAGCTGTACATGGGCATGTACTTGCGAGACCTGGCCAAGGAGTTGACCGGGTTCTCCGCTGGTCTCTCCGGGGAGCCCTTGCAGAGATTCAAGTCCTTGTCCTCGGGGATTCGGGACTGCTCGAAGTTTGTCCCGCGCCGCTTACGATGGCTTCGAGGCTTCGGCCCGAGTTGCGGCAGCCAGCATCGTGGCTCGACGCCAGGCATGGCTGCAGTCATCGGACCTCGAGCCATGGGTTCAGGACAAGTTGGTGGATGTCCCTTGCCGAGGTGAGAACCTTTTTGGCAAGCCCATGGCCGAGAAGGCCGCACAGCTCGAGACTGAGCACCTTACAAGGACAAGGCTGTCTAGAAAGACCTCTGCCCCTTCTCACAAGAAGAAGGCCTCGGGTAAGAAGCCCTTTTACCCGAGGAAGGGCACTGCCTACAAACAGTACCCTCAGTATCAGGCTGCCCAAGCTGCCCCCCAGGGGTCAGCAAGCCAAGGGGCAGGGTAATGGGCCCCGTAGGCAGAGGACCCCCAAGCCTCCGGCCCCTGCTCCCACTCAGCAGGGTGGGGGTTTTTGACTCCTTGAGCGTAGCCTCTCAGTCCCTGCTCTTCCAACCCTGCACAGGAGGTCACCTCGCCCTCTTTGCCCACCAGTGGCACCACATCACTGGGGACAGTTGGGTGTTGAACATAGTCCACAGCGGCTATGCACTACATTTTCACCAACTGCCTCCGCCATACTTTCCAGGGGAGCCTCCAAGGCCTCCCCTGCACACAGATCTTCTCCTCCAAGAGCTTCAAGGTCTGGCGGTGGAGCCTGTGCCTCCCCACTTGCAAGGTCACGGGTTCTACTCCAGGTATTTCCTGGTGCCCAAAAGGATCGGTGGCCTTCAACCTATTCTGGACCTCAGGAACCTCAAGTTCCTAGAGAAAGAAAAGTTCAAGATGCTTACTCTTGGAACACTTCTGCCCTACCTCCAGCAGGGAGATTGGCTATGCTCCTTAGATCTAAAGGATGCGTACACTCACATCCTCATTCATCCAGACCACAGAAAATACCTCAGGTTCATTGTGGGAGGAAACCATTATCAGTACAGAGTACTGCCTTTTGGCCTCACCTCCGCTCCCAGGGTCTTTACCAAATGCCTGGCAGTGGTGGCGGCCTACCTGAGAAATCAGGGACTCTTTGTCTTCCCCTATCTGGACGACTGGCTCATCAGGGGTCAGACGTGCCAGGAGGTCAGACAAGCCACCCTCGGAACTATTGCTCTTCTTCAAAGCCTGGGGTTTGTAATAAACTTCGCAAAGTCCACTTTGCTCCCCTCCCAGAACTTGGAGTTCATAGGGACGAGGCTGGACTCTGTCCTGGCAAAGGCATTCTTGCCAGCAAACAGGGCCCAAAGACTGATGGACTTGGCCATTCAGTTTCTCAGCGGGTCAGTGGTCTCCGCCAAACTCTGCCTGAGGCTGCTTGGCCACATGGCTTTGACAGTTCATGTAACCCCCAATGCCAGGCTCCATATGCGGCCTTCGGAGTCAGTGGTCACAAGCCACAGGCAGCCTCAGAGACAGAATAAGGGTGTCCAGACCATTTCTGGACTCCCTCAGCTGGTGGCTGCACCCACCCAATCTACTAAAAGGGGTGCCCTTTCAGATTCCTGGGTACACAGTGGTACTGACCACAGACATCTCCCTGCAGGGCTGGGGAGCTCATTGTCTAGACAAGTGCACCCAGGGCCTGTGGTCTCCTTGGGAGGCTGCACAGCAGATCAATCTCCTGGAACTCAGGGCTATTCGCTTAGCTCTCAAAGCTTTCTCTCCTACCCTGGCTCATCAGTCTGTCCTGGTTCAGACAGACAACCAGGTAGCCATGTTTTATGTGAACAAACAGGGTGGGACTGGGTCCAGGCTCCTTTGTCGGGAGGCTCAGGACCTTTGTTCATTTGCCCTCAAGCACAACATGCTCCTCAGGGCTGTGTACCTTCCAGGCCATGAGAATTACCTGGCCGACAGGTTGAGCAGAATTTTGCAGCCCCACGCGTGGCAGCTGCATCCCTTGGTAGTTCAGAAGATCTTCCTGAAATGGGGTCTCCCTTGGATAGATCTGTTTGCCGGTCCACTGAACAAGCAACTGCCAAAGTTCTGCTCCAGGCAACCGCATCCTCTGCGGATAGCAACGGATGCTTTTCTAATTCCCTCGTCTCAGGGCCTCCTGTATGCGTTTCCTCCCACGCCCTTGGTGGCCCGAACTCTCTTCAAGATCCTTCAGGAGAAGGCCTCGGTCCTGCTGGTGGCTCCCAGGTGGCCGAGACAGCCTTGGTTTCCACTTCTACTTCAGCTGGCGGTGGATCCCCCACTGACTCTAGGGTTGCAACCCGACCTTCTCTCTCAGGATCAGGGTTCCCTTCTGCACCCCAATCTCAAAGCTCTCAATTTGATGACCTGGAGGCTGCAAGGGTAGTTTTGGCTCCCTGGGGCCTACCTCAGGAAGTTGAGGAGGTTGTCCTAGCCTCTAGGAAACAGTCCACTAGGAAAATCTATGCTCTCAAATGGAAACGGTTTTCTGTGTGGTGTCAGCTACGTACAGAGGTTCCTTTCTCCTGTACTATACCAGTGGTGCTTCAGTACTTACTGCACTTGTCAAATCAGGAACTTAAGTTCAATTCTGTTCGGGTCCACCTCTCAGCTCTAGCATCTCACCACTCACTGATGGAAGGACATTCTCTGTCGGTTCACCCCTTGGTGTCCCGCTTTCTCAGGGGCTTGCTTTTGCTCAAGCCTCCAATCCGTCGTCCTGCTCCTGAGTGGGAGTTGAATGTGGTCTTGCAGCAGCTGACTCGCCCACCTTTTGAGCCGATGGCTACTTGCCCTCTACGCTTCCTGTCCTGGAAGACATTCTTCCTAGTAGCCCTTACCTCGGCCAGGCGAGTGAGTGAGCTTCAGGCCCTGGTCTGTGATAGGCCTTATACTCGCTTCTATGGGAACAGGGTAGTCCTTAGGACTAATCCAAAGTTCTTCCCAAAGGTTTTTTTATTTATTTATTTATTTAACTGCATTTATATACCGCTTTTCACCGGGTTGTCTCCTCTTTCCACCTCAACCAGGAGGTGGGTCTTCCAACATTCTTACCTAGGCCTCATGCAAGCCAGGCTGAAGCAGTTCTGCATACCCTGGACTGTAGGAGGGCCTTATCCTTCTTCCTTGACCGTACACAGGGGCATAGAAGGGCTACTCAGCTCTTCGTATCCTTTGACCCTAATAAGTTGGGGTTGGCTGTGTCCAAGCATACCTTGTCCATCTGGGTGGCTGACTGTATCACCTGGGCTTACAAGGCGGCTGACCTTCCTTTGCAGGGTCGGGTTACGGCCCACCGTGTCAGGGCAATGGCTGCCTCAGTGGCTCATCTCCGCTCTGTGCACTTGGTAGACATCTGCAAGGCTGCAACTTGGTCTTCAAGCCAGACTTTTGCGGCCCATTACTGTCTGGAGAGGGAGTCCCGTAGGGACAGTGCTTTTGGCCAAGCAGTACTCCGGAATCTCTTTGAGGTTTAGGCAACTCCTGCCCTCTGTTGGGCTACCGGTGGAGGTTGTGTCCGTGAAAAGCCTTTCTTTGCTGCTGGAACTAGAGGGAGTTCTCTTGTTCAGCCTGGGTTCCTCGGTAGCCCAGAGCTGGGGAGTCACCCATATGTGATGACTGACTTCCTGCTTGGTCCTGGAGAAAGAGTAGTTACTCACCTGTAACAGGTGTTCTCCAGGAGCAGCAGGAATCAGTCCTCACAACCCTCCCTCCTCCCCTGGGAGTTGCAGTTGTACATAGTTTGTTTTTCATTTTTTGTGTGCTGTTCTTAGCTATGTCATTTGACTGAGGTAAGGTGGCACCTTTAGGCGGGAAGGGAACCGTGCATGCGTGCTTGCATTCCCAAAGGCTTTCATAGAAAGCTGGGGAAATGCTCCGCTGGGGCTTCATCGGCGTCGATGACACCCATATGGGAGGACTGATTCCTGCTGCTCCTGGAGAACACCTGTTACAGGTGAGTAACTACTCTTTTCTGATGATATTAAGGTGGCTAAACAGGTAGAAAAGGTGATGGCAGAAGCCAGAAGGATGCTTTGGTGCATAGGGAGAGGAATAGCCAGCAGGAAGGAAGTAATAGTGCCTCTATATAAGTCTTTGGTGAGACCTTATTTGGAATATTGTGTGGAATTCTGGAGACCACATCTTCAAAAAGATATAAACAGGATGGAGTCTGTGTAGAGGGTGGCTATTAACAGTAAGTGGGCTTCATCATAAGGCATATGGGGACAGACTTAAAGATCTCAATATGTATACTTTGGAGGAAAGGCAGGAGAGAGGTGATATGATAGAGACGTTTAATACCTCCATAGCAGAAATGCACAGGAGGAGAGTCTCTTTCAATTGAAAGAAAGCTCTTCAACGAGGGAGCATAGGATGAAGGTGAAAGGGGGTAGACACAGGAGTAATATGCGGAGGTATTTCTTTACAGAAAAAGTGGTAGATTCGTGGAATGGTCTCCCAATGGAGGTAGTAGAGACCAGGACAGTACTGAATACCCTAACTTCCATATATTTTTTCTCTATGCGTTCTCCTCTGTGCAGCTGCTGAATATTGCCACTACCCATATAGCTGGGTGAAATACCCTCACCTAACGGATCATGCCAAAGTAGTCCGAGGAAATTTTTAACGGCACTGGTGAAAATTCATAGATAGGTTACATGTATGTTTAGTGGCCAATGCTAAGCATATAAGTCCTTTTGACTATTTGGCACACTATTTTATTACTTCAGGGCTATAAGGTAGTAAATGGTGAACATAGAGACATGTTTGCAAAAAGTTAACACATATTAACTAAAGTTGACATGCATTAAGTTTCATTAGTCTTCGTTAACTTTTGGTTAACACGCTCCATAGTTTTGCAGCATTGCATATGTTGGCTACTAGTCTTTGGAAATTTGCAAAAATATGTTTTTGTTTCCTGTTTAGATGAAGGGTCCCCTGATACTCAGTATGTGGATCTGCTGTTAAATCCTGAGCGTTATACTGGTTACAAAGGACCTTCAGCATGGAGAGTATGGAACAGTATTTATGAAGAAAACTGCTTTAAGTAATAGCATAAATATTATTAATATTTTAAATCGTTCATATCTTTGTACACAAATGTATGCATGCATATGTATTTTTAATTTTTTTCTTCTTTGCAAGGCCTCGATCTGTCTATCGTCCTTTAAATCCATTGGCACCTAGTAGAGGTAAGTCTTCACAATATTCTGATTTACTATAAAATGTATTTCCTTTTTAGTTATCTATTCATTGTAAGTAATTAAGTGATAAACTAGTCCCTCGTGCTTCATTAACATTTGACTATCCACTACTAATATGACTTTCTTATAATCTTTTTAAGTTTTAAAATTGATAAGAGGCATTATTTTTTTCTCTGAAAAGCAAGATGAATCAGGTGCATAAATGGGTAATATTATTCAACAGTACCCAACACAAAGCATTTCTTGCTAAGACGTTTTTGAGCATGCTTTGGATTTCACAGTTTCTAGGGCAGTTTTCTAGGGCAATGTCTCCAAATGGGTTAGCTTTGCATATACCATGACAGTCATGAACCTCACTCCTAAGCCAGTGTATGTGGATTATGATCTCAATCTCTCAAATTTACTGCTAACGCACGCCATAATACTTGCATCATGCCAAAAAGTGCTTCCTTCTGGAGTTTAAGATGAGACATATATAGGCAACTTGTCAAGGTGTGATTGGAAATTCTTTTTAATCAGCGAAATGGGAATACAGGATAAAATTTAGCAGGAAAACTGGTGAATTGCTGTCCATCTCTTAAGGGAGGGAGGAAGACCCGCAGCCTTGCTGAGTACCTTCATATGGTAACCTCATTTGAATAAAATCTATACCAAATCTCAGCAAGACAACACTATAGTAAAAGTATGCTAGGAAGAAAAAAGGATACTATACTGGTTGCACGTCATCCAGGAATAAAAGGAGCCTACCCAAAGCTTATGCATTAGGACATACAATGTTGTAGCAATAATGCAAAACCTTCAGAGTGTCAACTGCCAGGCACATTAGGAAGTACTACACACCCTGCTCATATTTTTATCCATAGCAAACCCACAGTATCATAACAGCACTACCAGGACTCACAAAACACTAAACCCTACCTAACAAAAGGCAACACTACAAATATTAAGCCACATCTCAGAGAATACCACTACTTCTACTAGGGAAAGAGAACAAGTGTCACTGTCACATAGAAACTACATGAACAGAATACTGCAGTTCGGTTACACATGCAAAACATAATCCGTCAACAAACATAGAACAAGGGATCACGATTTAGAAATATGAAGACGATAATTAAACTGGGAACCCCAAAAGCCAAACTTGCAATGTACAACAACACTGGAGAAATAAAACTATAACTTAATTTCATAAGAACATAAGATATGCCATACTGGGTCAGACCAAGGTCCATCAAGCCCAATATTCTGTTTCCAACAGTGGCCAATCTAGGTAAACAAGTACCTAGCAGTTTCCCCAAAAGATGCAGGTTCCACAATGGTGGTATTGGGGCAAGCAGTGGATATCCTGGGTCCCTTTTAATAATGGTTTATGGACCTTTCCTCCAGGAACTTGTCCAAACCTTTTTTTAAACCCGGCTACACTAACAGCTTTTACTACACCCTCCGGTAACAAATTCCAGAGTTTGATTACACATTGAGTGAAAAAAATACTTTCTTTTACTGATCTTAAATAGGTTACCCTGTAGCTTCATGTCCCCTAGTCTTTCTATATTTTGATCGTGTAAATATTCTGTCTATGTATCTCCAGGAACAAGCAGGAATGAGTCCTTCACATATGGGTACGTCGGTACCGACGGAGTCTGCGCGGGAACGCTCCCCAGCGTCCAATCAGAACGCTTTTGGAAGCATCCCAACACGCCTGCGTGCTGCCTTCCCGCCTTTCCCAACTGCCTTTCCTCAGTTTTCGTTTTTCCGCGGAGCCGGCAGGACGTCCTCCTGTCACTGCAGAAAATTCTTCCTTTATTTTTGTTTTTTCTTGTGGTCGCCTGAGGGTACCAGCTACATCTTCTTTTTCACAGGATCAGGTAACCAAACAAAAGTCTGTACAGACTAGCCAGTCCTTGGGTGGTAGATCTCATGTACTTCATAGAGATGCCTTTGGGCTTGCCCCCGAGGACATTTTGGCTTTAAAACCCCGGCGGGAGGCTTCTGCCTCCAAAGCACTAACGGGGTTTCAGGCTGTTCCCGGGGTTTTTACCTCGGTGAACATGCCTGAGCCATGCCCGGTGGTGGTATCCGCTTTGAGCGGTGCTGGTACCCTGGCATCGGCAATGGTGCTGAATGAAACATTCCACACCGATGATCGCAGTCGAGCGCTCTCAGTATCCTCGGTGCCGCTAGAACCGCTACCGACCAGTCTTCCCACATCGGTCCCAGTACCAATGCTGGTATCCACATCGGTACCCTCCAGGTATGCATCGATAGACTCGCTTCTTTCGATGCCAAGTCTAGAATCGATCTCTAGTCTGGATGATTGGGTACCGACCCGTCTCGGTACCGACTGCAGACGGTACCGTAGACATTCCACCGATGATCAACGTCTGCCACATTCGGTTTCCACGGTACCGATAGTGCCATCACAGACTGATCTTAATATATCGGTGTCACCGACGGCACCGATATCGACCTCAACATCGGTGTCGGTACCTCCCATGCTCCTTTCAGCCGGCTCGCTTCCCTCCATACCGAGTTTGGAATCAATCCCTAGCATGGACGATTTGTTAACGACCAGTTGCGGTACCGCTTTTCAGCGGTACCGACAACTATCTTTCAAAGATAATCTGATGCTCCACCCCTCCAGATCTTCTATTCTACAGAATCTGAATGAACCGGTGGATCCTAGAACTAGTTCTTCAACAGATCTAGTTCTTCCTCTTCTTCCTCGAGAACTCCCCTCTGGGGAGATTTCTTTTCAAGCTTTCCTGCTTGATATGGCCAAGTCTCTTGCCATTTCCATACCTGGTCAAGACCCTGCACCAGGGGATCCACAACCTACACAGATCCCCTGTAATCCACAGGAAGTCATTATGTTTCCTTTGCATCAAACCTTGCAGGATCTTTTATTTAGAACGTGGGAAACTCCTCTAATGGTATCCCCACCTTCTAGGATAACTGATCTCCTATACAGGGTGCCCCCTTCTCCAGGTTTTCAAAAGCCTCAGCTCCCTCATCATTCTCTTGTAGAATCAGCAATGAGGCGTGTTAAGAGTACTAAGAAGCACTCTTCTTATCCGCCAGGTCGTGAGGCTAAGACTTTAGATGCTTTTGGCTTTCCAGGCATCTATGCTTTCAGCAAGAATCCTTTCATATATTTTCTATATGGGATTATCTCTTGAGGAGGTCACAAAAGATTTATTGCTTTTGACCCCTTTCCTCCAAGAGCCTAAAAGAGCAAATTTTTCTATGTTAGTCAATCATGCTCAAAATATTTCTAAGTTCCTTACTTGTGCTTCCCTAGACTCTTTCGAGTCTGTTAGCAGAACTTCTGCTATAGCCATAGGAGCACGACGTAGAGCCTGGCTCCAAGCTTCAGACTTGGACAAATATGTACAAGATAAACTGGGAAATGCTCCTTGCACTGGAGAGAATCTCTTTAATAAAGAGACTTTACTCCAGGCTGCTCAGTTAACCACTGACACTATTGCTTTCAGAGGCTTGTCTATGCCTTCCTTTATCCCAGTTTGTAGAAAGTCTACTAATAAGCTTTGTTCCCTTATTGGGAGAAGGTTTTATCCATCTTCTACCCATCATACAGATCCTCCCAGGCAAGGGAAACGATCAACCAGGCTCAGGAAATCACAACCTCAATGGGTTCAGCAAACCCAGCAGCCACAGGGTTGCTAATAGACTCTTCCCTGAATCCTTTTTCCTGTTTGAGGTTTGGATCCTGTAGTTTGCTTCCTACCACTACAAGCATCTACATCAATTCCATCCTAACTTTACATATGTCCCTCTTACGGGGACATCCTAACTATCAGCTCCATGAGCTTCTTAAGTTGATTATGCTTTACAGGTTATACAGTTACTCCTCATCCTCTGGACTACTCAGAGGAGTAACAACTGTCAATAAGGTTGCCATGCCTTTACCTTTGACTTTTTCTCCTGTATCCGCATATCTCATATTACTTCAAAGATTTACTCCACCGTAAGTCTTCTTTTCAACTCTGCCACTCTTACTAAGACATTTCGTCTGTAAGAGTGATACCACTATCTCCAGGAACAAGCAGGAATAAGTCCTCACATATGGGTACGTCGGTACCGACGGAGCCCGCGCGGGAAAGCTCCCCAGCTTCCCAGAAGAAAGCTTTTGGGAGCCTCCCACAGCGCATGCGCGCTGCCTTCCCGCCTTTCCTGACCAACTCTCCTCAGTTCTTCTTTTCCGCGGAGCCAGCAGGTCGTGTTCCTGTCACCGCTGAAGAAGTTCTTATTTTAATTTGTTTCTTTGGTCGCGTGTCTGCCTTCCCCGACTCCATACCGGTACCGCCGGTCTTTTTTCTTTTTACTTTTCAAAAAAATATATATATATATTTTCTTTTCTCTACTTGGTGAAATTTTTCTCCCCTTAGGCCTCTAGGCCTGGAGAAAATTTTTCCCTCATGGAGAAACCAGCTTCTGGTTTCAAAAAATGCACCAAGTGTAGCGGTACCATCTCAGTCACCGACACACATGAATGGTGTCTTAAATGTTTGGGGCCTGACCACTCCATACCGGATTGCCAGTCCTGCTCCCTGATGTCTAAATGTGGCTTACAGAACCGAGCAGCCAAGTTTCATATGCTGTTTTCCACAGATACTCCAGCATCGACATCTTCCAGGTCTTCCTCTCCTGATGGATCTCAGGTAACCAAACATTCTTCTGGCAGGTCCTCAAAGGGCAAATCTCCCTCCAAGTATCGAGATGCCCCCGGGCTTGACCCTGAGGACCCTGCCCCAGCCAAACAACCCCGGTGGGAAGCTCCGGCTATGGGGTTACAGGTTGACATCAATGGCACGGCCTCGACCGATCACCTGTTAGACTGCTCTGGGGTACCGGCACACTCTTCCGGTACCGACATCCAGGCAGTCGTGGCGTCTATGGATCATACAGTTCAATCCATGCAGCAGGCCATAATGGCTTTGATTAAGGCTGCGACGCCCACGGTACCGCAGCAAGCGGTACCGACCTCGGTTCCGGTACCGCAACCGATACCGGTACCCAGGGCATCCACATCGACCAGGATACCGGTTCCGGTTCCCGGTTCCGGGGCTTTTCCCGATACCGATCCGGTTCCGGGTACGCCCGATGTCGATACCGGTCGATACGATTATCGATCCCTGGAAGCAAACAGACGATACTTCCAGTCTTCTGATGATTCCGATTCATCGGATGACTCTCCTGAAGTATCTCTTACTCTTCCTGAGGAGCCCTCTTCTCCAAAGAGGAGAATGTCTCCTCCAGAGGATTTGTCCTTTCAAGACTTCATCATGGAAGTAGCTAAAGGACTCTCTATTTCAGTAACCTCTGAAAAAGAACCTAGAGCAAAAAAGTTAGACATTTTGGGATACTCTAAGGTTCCCAGAGAGGCAGTCACCTTGCCAATTCATGAAATTCTCCAAGAACATTTGCTTGAATTGTGGGAGACTCCTCTCACCCTTTCTCCTCATTCTCGTAGATTGGACACTATGTACCGTGTCCCTCCTTCTCCTGGTTTTCAAAAAACTCAGCTTCCTCACCATTCTATTGTGGTGCAGTCAGCTATGAAGAGAATAAAGAGTACCAAAAGACACTCTTCTACTCCTCCAGGAAGAGAATGCAGGACCTTGGATGCTTTTGGTAGAAAAATCTTCCAAGCTAGCATGCTTACTGCCAGAATCAATTCATACAGCCTTTATATGGGTATGTTTCTGAAGGAGGATCCAGAAAAAACTGCACAACTTTCTCCCTTTTATTCCTGAAGATAAAAGGGAGGAATTCCTTCTTTGGCTTAAGCATACGCAAGACATTTCAAAGTTTTCCAACAGGGCAGCCTTTGATTCCTTTGAGGTTGCCAGCAGAGCCTCAGGAATTGCTATAGCTGCTCGTAGAATTGCTTGGCTCCAGGCTTCTGATCTAGAACCCTGGGTTCAAGATGGTTTAGGAAATCTACCCTGTACAGGTGAAAACCTATTTGGCAAAGAGTGGCAAATTAAAGCCACTCAAATGGATGCAGAAAATACTGCTCTTGATAGACTTTCTAAGTCTACCTCCACTCCAGCCAAGAAAAAATCTTTTAAAAAGTCTTTTTACAAGAAGGGCAGATTTCCTTCCACTTCTGTTCAACAGTCTTCTGCAGGTCGATTTGCTACTAAGCGTCAGCAACCCAAACAGGCCAGGCCTAAACCTGCAGGGGCTGCTGCAACCCAGCAGTCCCAAGCCCCTCAGGGGTTTTGACTTAGTGCTAGAGAACTTAACCTTTCTGGCTCTACAACAGCCAGAACCTCTCACCATTCCAGGAAGGTTGGCTCATTTTGCTCCCAGATGGGAGCAAATCACATCAGAGCAGTGGACCCTCTCCATCATCAGAGAGGGCTACAAACTTCATTTCTCAGACCTTCCTCCCTACACCATGGTGAGACATTTCAATTCTCCCACATCTCTCCTCGACCTTCTGGATCAGGAGGTAACCTCCCTTCTGGCCCAGAGGGCCATTGAAGAAGTTCCTCTTCTTCAACAGGGGTCAGGTTTTTACTCCCCCTACTTTCTCATCCCAAAGAAAACAGGGGGATACAGACCTATTCTAGATCTCCGAGAATTGAACAAATTTCTGTACAAGGAGAGGTTCAAGATGCTCTCTTTAGGCACTCTCCTTCCATACCTACAGAGTCAGGATTGGCTTTGTTCTCTAGATCTCAAGGATGCGTACACCCATATACTCATCCATCCATCCCACAGAAAATTTCTACGTTTTCTGTTCCAGGGAAAACATTACCAATACAGAGTCCTTCCTTTTGGTCTGGCCTCTGCTCCAAGATTGTTCACCAAATGCATGGCAATAGTTGCTGCATTTCTGCGCACTCTGGGAATCTTTGTCTTCCCATATCTGGACGACTGGCTCATCCGAGCTCCATCCCAGTCAGAAGCCCAAATTTCCCTGAACACTACCAGGTGCATTCTGCAGTATCTGGGACTTGTGGTAAATCTCCCAAAGTCTCAGCTCATCCCTACTCAGTCCCTAGAATTCATAGGGGCCTGGTTGGACACCACTACTGCAAGAGCCTATCTTCCTCAGGCTCGTTGCCAACGTCTAGTGCAGTTAGCCTCCCAGATTCAGTCAAAGGACCACTTCACTGCCCGGGAGATGCTGCAACTACTAGGCCACATGGCTTCCACAGTACATGTGGTACCCTATGCTCGTCTACACATGAGAGCAGCTCAATGGACGTTGTCCACCCAGTGGACTCAAGCGTCAGGAGCTCTCTCAGACCAAATAGCAAACTCCAAACGTCATCTTTGGTCTCTCCAATGGTGGATGTCCACTCAAAATCTGTTGTTGGGGTCCCCCCTTCCAACCCTTGTTGCCCCAAGCAATCCTCACAACAGATGCCTCCCAAACAGGTTGGGGAGCTCATCTGCAAGACCTCTCCACCCAAGGCACTTGGTCCCCACAGGAGACCTCTCTTCATATCAACCACTTGGAACTTCGAGCAGTGTTCCTAGCTCTCAAGATCTTTCATACCCTCCTCAGCTACCAGACAGTCCTCATTCAAACGGATAATCAGGTAGCCATGTTTTACATAAACAAGCAAGGAGGAACTGGCTCTCTGTCGCTTTGCAACGAAGCTCTCAGATTATGGGCCTTCGCCAGAGAGCATCAAATCCATCTCCTGGCAGTATACCTCCCAGGAATTCAAAACTCTTGGGCGGACAGATTCAGTCGAGTTCTGCTCCCACACGAATGGTCCCTGCACATGGATCAGGTACTCAGAATCTTTCAGGAATGGGGTACCCCGGACATAGACCTATTTGCAAGTCCGTGGAATGCCAAACTTCCCCGGTTCTGTTCCAGGATTCCGTGTCAGGGAGTTCAGGCCAAGGATGCCTTCCTCCTTCATTGGGGTCAGGACTTCCTGTATGCCGTTCCACCCATTCCTTTGATCCCCAAGACTCTGTTCAAACTTCAGAGGGATCAAGGATCTATGATCCTCATAGCTCCACGCTGGCCACGCCAAGTGTGGTACCCTCTACTTCTGCATCTCTCCCAAGTCCCCTCCTTGGACTTGGGAGCTGCTCCAGACCTTCTGTCTCAGGAGGAGGGGCTTTGTGGCATCCAAACCCCAAGTCCCTTCACCTCAGAGCTTGGTTACTGAAGGCCTAGACCTTCAAGACTTCAATCTTTCGCAACAAGTGAAGGATATCCTTCATGCTTCCAGGAAGCCTTCCACTAGGCGTTCCTATGCTTTTAAATGGAAGAGATTTTCCATTTGGTGTGCTCAAAAGGGTCTTGACCCTCTAGCACTTCCCCTGAATTCTCTATTAGAATATCTCCAGAATCTTTCCAATGCAGGCCTTAAGACGAATTCCGTAAGGGTCCATTTAAGTGCTATTGCAGCATCCCTTAAGCCTATCAATGGACAACCTATTTCCTCTCATCCTCTTATTGCCAGATTCATGAGAGGCCTAACCTTAACTAAACCTCCCATTCGACCTCCTCCGGTGGCATGGGACTTAAACTTCGTTCTTGGTCAGCTTATGAAGCCACCTTTTGAACCCTTAGCCACTACCTCCTTGAAATTTCTTTCCTGGAAGGTTATTTTCCTTATTTTAATCACTTCTGCTCGCCGCATTAGTGAGCTGCAGGCCTTAGTGGCTAATCCACCTTATACAAGGTTCCATCATGATAAGATAGTCCTTAGGACAAATCCTCACTTTATGCCTAAAGTGGTCTCATCTTTTCATCTTAATCAAGAGGTATATTTATTTTATTTATTTATTTATTTAGTGTACACTTGTATCCCGCTACTTCCAGCGATCAGCAGCGGTTTGCTATACATAAAAGTGCGGCTGTACAGGCCAGGTATTAAAACATACATCATGATTTAGTGGAAAAGTACAGGTCGTATCACTCGAATTATATGATTCACATTTGATTGCAGGCTAGTAATTTCACATGTATATACATATTTTTTCCAGCTCCTCATGCATCCACTGCAGAGAGGAACCTTCATACTCTAGATTATAAAAGAGCTCTTGCTTTTTACTTACACAGGACACAGCAACATAGAAAGTCTTCCCAGCTTTTTGTTGCTTTTGATCCTTCTCATCTAGGACTTCCAGTCTCTAAAAGAACACTGTCCAATTGGATTGCTCAGTGTATTTCTTTTGCTTACCAGAGTAAGAACCTTTCTCTGGAGGGCCATGTCACAGCTCACAATGTGAGGGCCATGGCCACCTCTATGGCTCATCTAAACTCTGTATCCATTGACCAGATCTGTCGAGCAGCCACCTGGGCCTCGGTTCATACCTTTACAGCCCATTACTGTTTGGACAAGGACTCCCGCTGGGATGCCTTGTTTGGTCAGGCTGTCCTCAGACACCTGTTCCATTCTTGAACAACTCCTGCCCTCCTTCCCTGAATGGATGCCTGAGATCCATAGGAAGACGAGGAACCTTTCAGGGTCTCATACCCTTGGGGATCTCCCGGGCATCTTAGCTAGGGAGTCCCCATATGTGAGGACTTATTCCTGCTTGTTCCTGGAGATAGCACAGTTACTTACCTGTAACAGGTGATCTCTGGGAACAGCAGGAATTAGTCCTCACAACCCACCCACCTCTCCTAGGAGTTGTATCTCTCTCTCTCTATCTTTCCTTTCCTCTCTCTCTCTATTGTCTCAGCTTTAAACTCGAACTGAGGAGAGTTGGTCAGGAAAGGCGGGAAGGCAGCGCGCATGCGCTGTGGGAGGCTCCCAAAAGCTTTCTTCTGGGAAGCTGGGGAGCTTTCCCGCGCGGGCTCCGTCGGTACCGACGTACCCATATGTGAGGACTAATTCCTGCTGTTCCCAGAGATCACCTGTTACAGGTAAGTAACTGTGCTTTACTGAGGGCTTCTCCTTAAGCCCCTAGGTTTTCTTTCAGAGTTGTCTCCCCCATGCATTCTTAATTTTTCTGGCAGCTCTCAGACAATAGTGGAGTCTTACCACTCCTACTTATGTCTGTATTTCTTTCCCAATGTTGGGACATAAGATTTCTACTGCTGCCCTATCAATAGTTAGAACTGCAAGGGCTCTTACTGGTTAGACCACTGACTTGCTGACCAAGCCACAAGCGCTTGTTCTCCAATTTCAATGGTTCTGGCCTTACCTCTAGGTCCCAGAAGGTTTCAAAACCTTTTCTGGCTATTGTTGCAGACACATTACCTTATCTTCTATCCTTAGCCTTCCCCAATCCTTGGGCTTGGCGGAATAGTTCATGATACCTACTGGCTCTTAAACACCAGTTTTTCTTCTAATTAACCTGCAACATGCTCTCTGCATCTCTACGGAGCAGCTCTACACTATGGGGCCTTGTTAGAGAGCACATGATGTCAGATGGTTAGGAAGGGCTTTACCTAGTCATGCCTGCTGGGTTCTCCCTGCCCTTACCATTTTCCATTAAAGGCTTCTTAAATAAACACAAGCCTTTAATTAAGAGAATACCTAAAGAATTATCCAATTCCCTGGGTTGCTTCACATCTCCAGGGGATCCCTTTACCAGGGATGGGTTTTTCTATCAGTATAGACAATCCTGGTCTTGTCTTTTCCTTCCATCCTCAACTCTTCACGGCATAATCCATGTTGAGCACAAGAATGCACCATACCCTTTTTACCCTCGTCAGGGGTACATATGGTATTTTTATTGCATCTTTTCTCCAGCTACCTGCTGGAGTTATGGAAGGATTCAGACTTACTATCTGCAGATTTACAACATCCTCTGCATTTTCCAGGTAGGTCTCCATTCCTGGTTATCCCTGAACTAGAGTTCTTAGAGGACTCTAGACCTCTCTTGCCAGTGAGAGAACTCCCTGGGCTTCCTATTCATACCCAGGAAGTACAGATTCTCTAACTATCTTCCCAAGCAGGTACCTCCCTTCTTGTGGTTAGATAAATCTTTCTCTCTCCACATACCCTATGTGCGGACATGGGTATGTATACATATATATATATATTTGCATGTATATGGACATCTGCATGTTTATGCTCATATATATATATATATATATATGAGGGATGTATCTGTATTTCCCTATCTCTCTCTCTCTCTCTCTCTCTCTCTCTCTATATATATATATATATATATATATATATATATATATATATATATATATATATATGCTTTGCACTATATGATAGTGGGTAGATGTATCTCTATATACTATTTCCATCTGTCTGCCTAGATATATATATACTTATACATATATATATATTCCCCTACGGACTCGACAGATACACTCTATCCCTTTCCATGCTGTCCCAGCATACTTAGGGTTCTCCATAATCAACCACTTCTTTTAGTAGTTGAGGAGTTTTTTGTACCATGCCTTTCAGTTTAGGTACACCTGAAGCCCTTCATATACTTTCCTTTCCGTTCCCGCGCAGACTCCGTCGGTACCGACGTACCCATATGTGAAGACTTATTCCTGTTGTTCCCAGAGATCACCTGTTACAGGTAAGTAGCTGTGCTTTGCCTGTTCCACTCCATTCTTAATTTATAGACCTCTATATCATCTCCCCTTAGCTGTCTCTTGTTTAGGTTGAAGAGCCCTAACCTTTTTAGACTTTCTTCATTAGGGATATCCTTCCATCCCCTTTACCATTTTGGTGGCTCTTCTCTGTACCTTTTCTAATAATGCTATATTCTTCTTAAGATATGGCGACCAGAATTGCACACAATATTCATGGTGCAGTCACACCATGGAACGATACAAAGGCATTGCAATATCCTTTTTTTTTATTCTCCATTCCATTCCTTTCCTTATGATACCTAGCATTCTATTTGTTGTCTTGGCTGCTGCTGCACACTGGGCGGAGGGTTTCAACATGTTATCCACGATGACACCTAAATCTTTTTCCTGGGTGGTAGTTCCAAATGTGGAGCCTTGCATCGTGTAATCATAGTTTGGGTTGTTCTTTTCTAGGTGCATAATTTTGCACTTGTCCAAATTAAATTTTCTTCTGCCATTTGGATGCCAAGTCTTCCATTTTATCAAGGTCCTCTTACAATTTTTCATAATACTCATGGGTTTTAACAACTTTGAATTATTTTGTGTCATCTGCAAATTTTATTACCTCACTCGTTATTCCTATTTCCAGGTCATTTAAGAATATGTTAAAAAGCAGCGGATCCAGCACAGATCCCTGAGGTACTCTAGTATTCACCTTTCTCCATTGGGAAAATTGGCCATTTAGCCCTACCCTCTACTTTCTATTTTTTAACTAGTTAGTTCCTGATCGTATCCCCAGTCTAGTCCCGGACCTCTGAGTTGTCCACCTTAATCAGCAGCTTGGAGACTGAGGAACCTCCTTCTTTTTCATGATGTCATCCATATATATCTCTGGGATCCGCCTTCCTCCATCAGTTACCTCAGTCTCCAAGCAACTGACTAGGTTGAGCCCGGGGGTCCGGGCTCACTGGAGGAACAATTAAGGAATAGTTTGAGTGTAGTGGGTTATTAGTTTGGTTACATGTAAAAAAAAACAAAAAAAACCCAACATACAAGAAACAGGAGGTACTCTGTACCTTTAAATTTTAGGAGCTGTGCCTGCCGGTGCCTTAGGCTCTCCTCTCCCTCTCCTAGTTTCCCCTCCGTGGGGGCCCATGAGATCTGCAGAGGGACCGGTTCGCTCCAGGTTGGGTACAGTGGAGCTGAGCCGGCAGAGGTGAGACTACCGTTCAGCCAAGCGCCAAACACAAGACCTGCCTGTAAGCGCGCCTCTGGCTGAACGCGGGGGGGTCCGGAGTCGGCCCTCCGCGAGGAGTTTACTGGGCGGATTTGCGTCCCGTTGGTTCTCCTCGAACTGTGCGGCGTTCGGCCCGTCTGCTTCACTGCAGGAGCGGCTCAGGTAAGAGGGCGGGCTAGGGGACCCGTTCTTTTCCCTTTGCCGCGGTGCAGGAGCGCCTTGCTAGCTTATAGGCCCAGCCACGTGGCGTTTGCGCGGGAGTATTACTTCTGCTCTCGCGCTCCTCCCTGCTTGTTTTCCCTGCTTCTAGGGCCGCGGTTTCGCTTCCGTGCGAGCGGCATAGGGGAGACAGCTTAGGTGCTTCTTGTCTCTCTTCGGGGGTTTAAAAAAAAAAAAAAACGTACACGGACAGAGGCTAAGTTGGTGCGCAGGGCACAGCGTTGCAGGGTCAGGAGTACCCCGAGATTCCCTTGGCGGTGAGAGACCCTGAAGTGGGAGGAGACAGCGCTTTCAAGCTATGTCGCCCAAACTCCATTGTGTAATTTGTGGGGCTAAGAGGAGTTCTCTCTTGGATTCCGGAGTGTGCAGGAGTTGCTCTAAGGAGGCCGCCACCCTGGAGCCTCCCGGGGAGTGTGTGGGGGAGCACTCGGGGCCAGAGACTGGGCCTCCGGACGCCTCCTCTCCTGACTTACCCCGTGGGGAGCCGGTAGCTGGGCCCTCGACTGCCGTGGAGAGACCTGTGCCCCAGGTGCCCTGGGCTAAGGGGCTCGAGTCCATTTTTTCCCCTGATTTTGTGGCCCCCCTTCAGCGCGCAGTAGGTGGTCTGCCCCCTCCATGACCAGACCCTTCAGACGGGACCCGCGTAAAGCGTGTCCACCAGGCTCTCCCCGCAGAGGGTCAACCAGGTGGCAAGAGGCTGCGGTTGGATGAGGTGTCGGATGCGCCATCCTTAGCGTCTGAGGGGCGTCTGTCGGACGAGGACGGTGAACCTGGGCTCCCCGAAGAGGACTTGGAAGAGGGTGAGCTCGAGGACAAGGAGAAGCAGGCCAGAGTGGTCCGAGTCTTTAGAAGGGAAGAACTGCCGGCCCTGATCGCTGAGACGTTGAGCGCTTTAAATATGCCTGTGCAGGGGCCGGCGGAGGACGAGTCTCTGGAGGATCCTCGGTTGCAGGTCTTCCGTAAGTCTCAGAGAGCTTTTCTGGTACACCAGGTCTTCCGGGAGTTGATTCAGGAAGAGTGGAACGTCCCGGAGGCGGCCCTTAAGGGCTCGCGGGTGTTAGGTCGGTTATATCCACTGGTGGATCGGGACCGGGAGGTTTTCAAGCCCCCTAAGGTGGATGCTGCTGTGGCGGCGGTGATAAAGAAGACCACCATCCCGGTGGAGGGCAGCGCAGCCCTTAAGGACGCTCAAGAGAGGAAGCTGGACGCTCTGTTGCGACAGGTGTTTGACACTAATGCTCTGTCCCTCCAGGCGGCTATCTGTGGGGCCTGGGTGGCCAGGGCCTGCCTTCGCTGGTCTCAGCAAGTGCAATCCGCGCAGGCGGATGACCAGTCCGGGGGGGGTGGCCCGACTGGAGTCGAGTGCGGCCTATTTATTCGATCTTCACTATGACCTCATGCGGGGGCTCTCCAAAAGTATGGCGTCGGCGGTGGCTGCCCGACGGTACCTGTGGCTCCGTTCCTGGGCGGCGGATTCTTCATCAAAGGCCAGGTTGAGTAAGCTCCCGTTTAAGGGGCGCCTTCTGTTCGGAGAAGATCTGGAGAAGTTAGTCAAAGACTTGGGCGAGTCTAAGGGCGGTAAGCTACCGGAGGACAAGCCCAAGCAGGGCCCTGGAGCTTCGTCGGGCAAGTCTCAACAGCGGGACTTTCGCCGCTTTCATTTTCAACGGTTCGGTTCCGGACAGAGGGGCAGATTCCCTGCCCGAAACCAGGGGTTTCAGGGTTTCCGGGGAGCTGGGAGAGGATTTGGGGGGGTTGCGTTGGGCTCCCCCTCCTCCTCCTCTACTCTCCGAAAGGCACAATGAGATACGGCAGACCCAGCGGCATCTAGTTCCTGTGGGAGGCAGGCTGCAGGAGTTCTATGCTGCCTGGGTCCAAATTACTTCGGATCAGTGGGTGCTGAAGGTCATCAGAGAGGGCTGCGCGCTGGAGCTTCAGCGGCCAGTGCGCGATGCCTTCGTGCGATCTCCCTGCAAGGATCCGAGCAAGTGCGAGGTGGCGCGGGAGACCGTACAAAGGCTGCTAGACCTCAGGGCGATAGAGCCGGTGCCCCGAGACCAACAAGGTTGCGGTCGATACTCCATATATTTCGTGGTGCCAAAGAAGGATGGAGGATTCCGGCCTATCCTGGACCTCAAAGGGGTGAACCGGTGTCTTCGCGTGGCTCATTTCCACATGGAAACCCTGCGTTCCGTGATTGCAGCGGTCCGGAAGGGAGAATTTCTCACCTCCCTAGACCTGTCCGAGGCCTATCTTCACATCCCCATCCGGCAGGAGCACCACCGGTTTCTCCGCTTCGCGGTGCCCTTCGGTCATTTCCAGTTTCGAGCATTGCTGTTCGGCCTAGCGACGGCGCTGCGCACCTTCACGAAGGTTATGGTAGTGGTGGCGGCGGCCTTGCGCAAGGAGGGCGTCCTGGTGCACCCTTACCTGGACGACTGGCTGATCAGGGTGAAGTCCAGGGACGAGAGCGTTCAGGCCACGTCCAGGGTTGTCAGTTTCCTGGAAAGCCTCGGTTGGGTGGTCAATATGACGAAGAGCAAGTTGGTTCCCTCCCAAGACATGGAATACTTAGGGGCTCGCTTCGACATGGAGACCGGGCATGTGTTTCTTCCTCGGCAAAGGGCGTAAAGGTTGCGGACGTTAGTCCGGAAGTTCCTGAAGAGACGGGAGTCCACGGCGTGGCACTATCTGCAACTTCTGGGCACCATGGCGGCAACCATCGAGCTGGTACCATGGGCGAGGGCGCGCATGCGGCCCTTGCAGAGGGCGCTGCTCAGGCACTGGTCGCATCAGTGGGACCCGCTGTCCTGGAAACTCGCTTGCCCGGCCGAGACGCGAGCGGAGCTACGTTGGTGGTTGGATCCCCTTTCCCTGCAGAGGGGGAGGCCCCTGGAGGTGCCCGAGTGGATATCCCTAACGACGGATGCCAGCCTCCTGGGTTGGGGGGCCCACTGCCGGGGTCAGTTCGCACAGGGGCAGTGGAATCCTCAGGAGCGCTCGTGGTCGATCAATCGTCTGGAGTTGCGAGCAGTGTCGCTGGCGTTGGGGTGGTTCCAGCCGTGCCTAGCAGGGTCGGCGGTAAGAGTCTTCTCTGACAACGCCACTGCGGTGGCCTACATCAATCGTCAAGGCGGGACCAGCAGTACGGCCCTTGAGGCGGAGGCCGAGACTCTGTTTGCTTGGGCCGAGCAGAATCTCCTGGCGGTGTCGGCAGCGCACGTGGCAGGAGTGGACAACGTGGAAGCCGACTTTCTCAGTCGCGTTTGGGTGGATCCAGGTGAATGGGTCCTTCATCCAGACGTGTTCGAGATGATCACGCGGTGGTGGGGCACGCCGGTGATGGATCTGATGGCCACGTTCCGTTCGGCGAAGGCCAGTCGCTTCTTCAACAGGAGAAGGGAGCGGATGTCCGAAGGTTTCGATGCGCTCATTCAGCCCTGGCTGGAGGGCCAGCTGCTGTACGTCTTCCCGCCGTGGGTGCTCATTGGCAGGGTGCTCCAGCGGGTAGAGAGCTTCCGGGGGCTGGTGATTCTGATAGCTCCGGATTGGCCTCGCCGCCCTTGGTATGCGGATCTGCTGAGGCTTCTGGTCGCACGATCATGGCGGCTCCTGGTCCGTCCGGATCTGCTGGCGAAGGGCCCTCTGTTCATGCCTCATGTCGATCGGTTCTCGCTTACGGCTTGGCTATTGAGAGGGCTCGGTTGAGGACGAGAGGCTATTCCTCTGCGGTGGTCTCCACGCTGTTGAAGGCTAGGAAACGGTCAACTTCCTTGGCGTATGTCCGGGTCTGGAGAGTTTTTGAAGCATGGTGCGGTGAGAGGGACTCGGTGGCGCTCCGGGCGTCCCTTTCTCAGATCATGGAATTCTTGCAGGACGGATTCGACAAGGGCCTGGCGGCGGCTTTGCTTCGAGTGCAGGTCACAGCTCTGTCATGCTACCACGGAAGGGTGGCCGGTAGGTCGATTGGAGAACATCGGGATGTCAAGCGTTTTTTGCATGCAGTGGCGTTAATGCGGCCACCCAGACGGTGGCTGGTGCCACAATGGCAGCTCCCGCTGGTGCTGGCGGTGCTGGAGCGGGAACCCTTTGAGCCCCTGGGCTCGGCTTCTCTGAAGGATCTCACGTTGAAGGTCGTGTTTCTGGTGGCTATTTGTTCGGCCAGGCGGATCTCAGAGCTGCAGGCGTTGTCCTGTAAGGAACCCTTCCTGTCCTTTTTCGAGTCTAAGGTGGTTTTGCGGCCTGTTCCGGCATTTTTACCCAAGGTCATGTCGGCGTTTCATTTGAATCAGGACATCTCCTTGCCGGTGTTCCGTGCGGACGCAGCAGGTTCCGTGTCGAGGGTGCTGGACGTTCGTCGAGCCTTGAAAAAGTATCTTCGGCGTATGGCAGGGTTCTGCAGATCGGAGAGGTTGTTTATTCTGTTCGCGGGTCCTCGCCAAGGGGAGGCGGCCTCCAAGGCCTCCATCGCCCGCTGGAATAGAGAGGCGATTGCGTCGGCCTACTTGCTGAAGGGAAGGCAGGTTCCGGAGGGGCTTAGAGCCCATTCTACCAGAGCCCAGGCTACGTCCTGGGCGGAGGTCCACTCGGTGCCGCCGGCGGAGATTTGTAGGGCGGCCACGTGGTCTTCTTTAAATCCCTTTATTAAGCACTACCGGTTGGACGTTCAGTCGGCACAAGATGCCGGCTTCGGAGCGGCGGTGCTGCAAGCGGCTGTGGCTGAGCCCTCCCGTTAACTTTACTGCTCTGGTACTTACTCAGAGGTCCGGGACTAGACTGGGGATACGATCAGGAAGGTGAAATTAGACTTACCTGCTAATTGTTGTTCCTGGAGTAGACCCAGTCTAGTCCCGCATCCCACCCCGGTGTTAGGGGGGGCTTGCAGCACGGTCTTCAGTTCTCAATGATGACAGGTAAGCAGAGATATTTGGATGTCATCTTTAAGGTGGGTGTTCGGACAGGTTAGAGGGTAGTCTGGGCACCCTTAGTGTTCACAGTTCGTTAGGTGATTGGTTCTTAGGCACTTGTTTTGTTGACTATGTTTCAGTGCTGGGTGGTTGGACCTTACGGGGGGGTAAGTGAGGTCATGACTGACTTGTTGCTCTAGTGAGTCTGCTTTGTCATTAGGGTACTGATGGAGGAAGGCGGATCCCAGAGATATATATGGATGACATCATGAAAAAGAAGGAGGTTCCTCAGTCTCCAAGCTGCTGATTAAGGTGGACAACTCAGAGGTCCGGGACTAGACTGGGTCTACTCCAGGAACAACAATTAGCAGGTAAGTCTAATTTCACCTTCCTGATCAATAGTACACTGCCTCCTATCCCATGACTTTTTAATTTCGCCAAAGGTCTCTCATAAGGGACCTTGTCAAAAGCTTTCTGAAAATCCAGATACACTATATCAACCGACTCATCTTTGTCTACCTGTTTATTCACACCTTCAAAAAAAACATAACAGATTAGTAAGACAAGACCTTCATTGGCTAAAGCCATGTTGGCTGTCTCCCATTGAGCAATGACTATCCACATGTTCAGTAATTTTGTTCTTTATAATGGTTTCTACCATTTTACCAAGTACTGATGTCAGACTCACCAGTCTGTAGTTTCCCAAATCACCCCCGGAATTCTTTTTAAAAATTGGTGTTACATTGGTCATCCTCCAATCTTCTGGTATTACAGATGATTTTAATGATAGTTCACAGATTACTAATAGTAGGTCTGCAATCTCATATTTCAGTTCTTTCAACACTCTTGGATATATACCATCTGGTTCAGGTGATTTGCTGTTTTTCAGTTTATCAAATAGTTATAATACGTCTTCCTGGTGTATTGATATTTCTTTCAATTTTTCTGCGGCGTCACCTTTAAATACCATTTCAGTCATGGGTAACATCCCTACATCTTCCTCAGTAAAGACCAAAGCAAAGAATTCATTCAGTCTCTCTGCTATGGCCTTGTCCCCTCTTAGTGTCCCTTTTACCCCTCTATCATCTAATGGTCCAACTGACACGCACAGGTTTTTTTGCTACGAATGTACTTGAAAAAGTCTTTATTATGCATTTTTGCTTCCACAGCAAGTTTCTTCTCAAATTCTCTCTTTGCCTGCCTTATCAATGCCTTGCTTCTAACTTGCCATAGTTTGTTGTTTCCAGTTTTTGTCATTTGGCTCCTTTTTCCATTTCCTGAAAGATACTTTTTTGGCAACAGTCCTCTCTGACCTCCCCTTTAAACCATGCCTGCAGGTTTTTGGACTTCCTTCCACTTTTCTTAAAGCGTGAAATACAGCTGGTCTGAGCTTCAAAGATAGTATTTTTAACCCTTTCCAGGCCGAGCCCAAAACTCTCGGAATCCAAAATTCTGACTAAATATTCCTATCAAATGGTATATAATACATGACCATAGCAGAAGGAAAATCACTATTAGAACATATTGAATAAGACGGGTACAATTTTCCTGAAATATGCAAAAATTAACCCGGCTGCAGAATGTGGATTAAAAATTTAAACCTGGCCTTGAAAGGGTTAAGCAACACCCATGCTTGATAGAAATCTCTTTAATCTTTGCAACTGCTCCTTTTAGTTTTTTCTTAACTGTTCTCCTCATTTTATCATATTTTGAAAGTTAAAAGATAGGACTATGGGTCTCCTTACAATCCTTCCTCCATTTATTTATTAAATCAAATGTGGTCATGCTATGATCACTATTGCCAAGTGGCCCCCAACAGCCTTATCTCTTGCACCAGATCTTGTGTTCCACTAAGGACTAAGTCCAAAATGGCTTCCCCTCTAGTCAGTTCATGAACCAGCTGCTAACTCTCCATTGTCTGCTTTCCATTTGTCCTTTTTTCTCTCTTTTTTCCATTCTCTCTACATTTGCCTCTAACATATGCTGATCTTTCCCCTTTTGCTCTTTCCTCCAGTTCTTTATTCCTTTTTAATCACTCAAATTTCACCCCTCCATCCTCAATCCCCACTTACTCTCCCAGTATTCAGCCAATCATAGATTTTTCTTCCCTCCCACACAAAATATCTGTTCCCCTCTCCATCCTCACTCGGCTTATTTTTTTCTCCTGCCAGTCCAAGCCCCACCCTCTTCTGGTCCTCCCCCAGCAACAGCTCCCTTCTAGTTCCAGTCCCTCCCAGCATCCACTCCCTTCCAGTCCCATTCGCCCATCCCCCTGCATCAGCCCATTTACAGTTCTAGACCCCCAGTATCAGTCTTCCTCCAGTCCCTCTCAGCATCATTTCCCTTCCAGTCCCTATCCTCCATCCCCAGGCTAATTCCAGTCCTAATCCCCCAGAAACCTTTTTTTTGCAGTTCCTCACAACATCCGCTTCATTCCGGTCCCAGTCCCCCATCCCCCATCATCAACCCATTTCCATTACTGCCCCCTCCCCGTTCCCGTTCTAGCCCTTAGTTCCCCATTACATTCTAGCCCCTAGTCCCCTTGTTCCATTCTAGCCCCTAGTCTTCACCCCGTGTTCCATTCTAGACCCTAGTCCCCCCCCCTTTCCATTCTGGCCCCGAGTCTCCCCCCCCCCCATTCCTTCTAGCCCCCTGTTCCCATTCTCATTCTAGCCCCCAATACCCCTGCCACACACCAAAAGTGGCCCTGCATCTGATTGCCTTCAGAGGGAGCTGGAAAGGCCCGAAGCCCTGGTTGACCTCTGAATAGCAGCAGAAGTAAAGAGCAGCATTTGCCTTTCCTCCCGTCGCTGTGATAGAAAGGAGCCTGCAGTGCGCCGAGTGCCGGGAGATTAGACGGGAGCATGTTGAAGCTGCCCCGGCAGGAGGAGACTCCTACCACATTGGGATCGGGCCTGGTCCCCTGACTCGATCACCATTGGTGACTCCCCTTCGAGGAATCAGGTTCCAGGCTCGATGTACTCGAGACCCGAACCAGTCATTCCGGAGCCTACTGGCATCGAAGCCAGGATGGCAGCCTTGGAGCTCAGCCTGGCTGCCTTCCTTGAGGTGCAGCAGAGCCCAACACTCAGAGCTTCTAGGTCGTTGGTGTCAACCACAGGACCCTCTACTACAAGGACCTCCCTGGAGAACATCCATCCTGTCCTGGAATACTTTACGCATTCAGAGCCGTGTCGGTTGCCATCCCACTCAAGGCACGACTCTCCCGTGAACCTCTGAGCCTGCATATGTTCCCTCTGTTGCCATTGACTCTGTAACCGGCTGGCACTTGAGGTCTCCTCTGGCTGTGAGTCAGGTTTGGAGACCGACAACGAGTCACCCAATACTATGCTGCATATGAATGTGCTCTCCAAGCTGTCTCCCCCACAGGAACACCTGAGGACTTTGCGTTCCTGGACTTCATCCATGGGATATCGAAGGTGCTGGCCTTTGTAGTGAAGCTGGATGATGAGCCTTGCCCAGAGAACAGAGATTCTCTAGTATGTGGCCCCTCCAAAGGAGACACTGACGGTGCTGATTGCCGCCGTCCTAGAACGCTTACCATTCAGGATATGGGAGAACCTGGTGACAGTGCCAATTGTGAGACTGCAACTCGATTCCCAATCCATGCTTGTGGAGTCGGCCATGCGTCAGAGTCAGAAGGCACACTCCTTGGTGCCCCCTGTTAGGGAGGCCCGTACCATGGACTGGTTTGGCAGAATGTGGTACCAGAGCGCGATGCTCATGGTCTGCATCCAGACTTACCAGCTGTATATGGGTATGTACCTGAGGGACCTGTTGAAGAAACTCGCTGTGTTCTCAGCTGGACTGGCAGGTGAATCCCTCAAGCACTTTTGGAGCTTTTTTTCCCTCAGTCAAGAAATGCTGCAAATTTCAGACGAGTGGTCTTTGACGGCTTCGAGTCTGTGGCTGATGTGGCTGTGGTGGGCATAAGTGCCCTCTGCCTGGCTTTGCTACAGTCCTCGGACTTGGAGCAATAGATACAGGCCCAATTGGCCAATGTCCCCTGCCAAGGGGAGAACCTCTTCAGCAAACGCATGACCAATAAGGCAGAAGAGTTGGAGTCAGCGTTCATGACTAGGACTAGGCTGTCCCGGAAGATGATTGACCCTTCCCATTGGAAGACTTAGAGTAAAAAGCCCTTCCACCCAAAGGAGATGAAGGCTTATGGAAAATACCCCAATTTTTGGCCTGTCAGGAGGCCATGGCCCGGGGCATGGTCCCCGAAAGCCCCCAAGCCCCAAACAGCACCTCAGCCACAGCCTTGGGGGGATGACTTTTAACTCCCTGGGCATATAGCCTGCCTTCCCCCAGAAGGCCAGGGCCCAGAGCACACGGAAGGACATCTGGTCCACTTGATCCAGCTCTGGTCGGGCATTACCACTAATGCCTGGGTATTGCAGGTAGTGCACAAAATATATTTTCTGCACTTCGACCAGATGCTTCCTCCCTTCTTTCCAGAGGAACTTCCCATGACCTCTCTGCACACTCGAGCATCAGGTGGTGGTGCCAGTACCTCAGTCCCTCTGGGACACGGTTCTACTCCTGGTACTTCCTGGTCCCACAAAAGACAGGTGGCATTTGCTCCATCCTGGATCTGCAGGACCTCAACCACTTTCTGGTCAAGGAGAAGTTCAAGATGTTACCCCTTGGACGTTGTTGCCCTACCTCCAAGGAGATTAGCTATGCACCTTGGATCTCTAAGATGAGTATACCCACATCCTGATCCATCCCTGGCACCGTCAGTACCTCCGCTTCGTCATTGGAGGTTGCCACTACCAGTACAGGGTGCTTCCTTTCGGCTTTTCCTTGTTCACCAAATGCCTGGCAGTAGTCGCCGCTCACTTCTGCTTACTGTCTTCCCCTATCTGGACAACTGGCTTTTAAAGGCAAGCTTGCCAGAGGAGGTATGCCATGTGGCCTGCTGCACCATAAGAGTGCTATAACATCTGGAGTTCGTGATCAGCATTCAAAAGTCGCATCTGCTCCCAACTCAGCTCTAGGAGTGCATAGGAGCCCTTCTGTACTCGACCCAGGCCACAGCTTTCCTCTCCCTGGGTACAGCATCTGGCAGTCTTAGCAGGGGAGGTACATGGCCTTGACCATTCTCGTGACCCTGCAGGCACATCTCTGGATGCGTCAGGCCCAGTGCACCCTCAGCTCTCAGTGGACTCAGGCCACAGACCGACTATATGATCGGATCACCGGACCCCTGGTGGCCTCTCTAGCCTGGTGGCAGAGCTTACAGAATCTCATGGCTGGCCTATCCTTCCAGGCCCCACTGACACAACGCATCCTAACCACGGATGCCACCAAGCTCGGCTAGGGAGTTCACTGTGACAGTGGCAGGGCGCCTGAACTCAGGAGGAAAGTACTCTCCAGATCAACCTCCTGGAATTCCAAGTGGTGACAAATGCCCTTCGGGTGGTCTAGGCCCACCTGGCAGGCCAGGTTGTGCACATGCAGATGGACAACCAAGTAGTGATGTTTTACATCAACAAATGGGGGAATGGGCTCATACCTCCTCTGCTGGGAGGCAGTTCGCCTGTGGAACCACCATAGAGAATGGCACGATCTACCTGCTGGGCGGTCTATATGCCGGGCCAGGACAATCTGCTTGCAGATCGGCTCAGCAGAGTTCGTCAGCCCCACGAGTGGCACCTCAACCCAGCAGTGGCCAACTCCATCTTCCAATATTGGGGACCCCACCATTGGATTTCTTTGCCAGCCGCGAGAATGCACAGCTGCCACACTTCTGCTCACAGAGGCTGGCCCCAAACCGAATGGCGGCGGATGCCTTTCTCTTGCCTTGGTCTGGGAGTCTGAAGTATGCGTACCCACCTACTCCACTGGTTCCCAAGACTTTGCTCAAGATTCAGTCGGACCAGGCCTCTGTAATCCTCATTGCCTCTCGGTGGCTCAGGCAGCCATGGTTTCCTCTGCTCCTGCAGCTGTCTGAGCAGCCCCATACCATTGGGCCAGACCCAAACTTGCTTTTGCAGGAGGATGGGATCCTTTTTCAGCCCAAACCTCCAGTCTCCCACCCTGATGGTGTGGATGCTGAGCAGCTTGCCATAGCACACCACCACCTCTCTTGGGAGGTAGAGGACATCCTACTAGCTTCGCGCAAGGACTCAACATGGCATGCGTATGCCTTCAAATGGTGTAGATTCTCCATCTGGTGCGCAGATAGGAATCTCAACCCTTTCTCTTGCTCTGTGCAGGACATCCTGCAATATCTCCTACACCTCTCCCGGACTAGCCTGAAGTACCAATTTGGTGGGGGTGCTCCTCAGCGCCCTAGCAGCACATCATCACCTCATCGACAGACAGCCAGTCTCCATGCATCCTCTGGTGGGCTACTTCATGAGGGGGTTCCTCCTCTCAGTCCCCTGTCCGCCCACCACCAGAGGCGTGGGACCTGAATGATGTTCTCGGGAAGCTGATAGCTCCCCCTTTTGAACCTCTGGCTACATGCCATCTCAAGTTCTTGTCATGGCAAGTAATGTCCCTGGCAGTGCTCACGTCAGCCAGACGAATTAGTGAGCTGCAGGCATTGGTGGCCCACGCCCCCTATACCAGGTTCCACAAAACAGGGTCATTCTCCAGACCCACTTAAAATTCCTGCCTAAGTGGTGTCCACCTTTCACATGAACCAGGAGGTGATCTTTCCCACCTTCTTTCCCAGGCCTCACGCATCCTGAGCAGAGGACTCATTACAAACCCTCGATTGTAAGAGGCCACTGTCCTTCCATCTTCAGAGGACACAGCCCCATCACTGCTCGTTGCAACTGTTCATCTCCTGTGACATCAACAGGCTCGAGGTTACACTCTCCAAGCGTACCTTGTCCACCTGGGTGGCAGACTGTGTCTCCTTCACCTTCGAGCAGGCTGGACTGTCCCTTGAGCATCATGTTACTGCTCATAATGTGCACACCATGGTGGCCTCGGTGGTCTATCTGCGCTTGGTCCTTTTGCTGGACATTTGTCAGGCTGCCACCTGGTCCTTTGGTCCATACCTTCACAGCACTTTACTGCTTGGAAGAAAGCTCACGGTTCGATTGCGCCTTCAGCCAGGCAGTACTTCGTCTCCTCTTTGGGGAATAGTGCAACTCCTTCCCTCCAGCCCGCTGTGGCCAGGCTACCAGTGAGGTATTTCCTTAATGAGTGTTGGGGCTGTGTTTCTGGACTTCAAGCCATTCAGCGCTCCTTGCTGCCCTGCACAATTTGCTTTTTTGGGTCGCCCATGGCTCCTACACGTTTTTTCGGTAGCCTGTAGGTTGGGAGTCCCATATGTGAGGACTGACCTCCTGCTTGTTCCCGGAGAAAGCATAGTTACTCACCTGTAACAGGTGTTCTCCAGTGAGAACAGGAATCAGTCCTCACAACCCTCCCTCCTCTTTGTGGAGTTATTTTTTCTTTTTTAGGCTCGATTAAGCTATGTCATCATATTGAGGTAAGATGGCACCCTTGGGTGGGAAGGTGACTGTGCATGCACGGTCTAAGTCCCATAAGCTTTCTTTGAAAGCTGGAAAGTGAATCCGGGCATGCTCCATCTGTACCAATGTCACCCATATGTGAGGACTTATTCCTGCTGTTCCCAGAAAGTACCTGTTACCAGGTGAGTAACTATGCTTTAACCACTGATTCCTCCCAGTTGGGCTGGGGTGCTTATCTGCTGCATCTCACGACTCAAGGGTCATTGGTCCAACAAAGAGACCTCGCTACACATCAACCTGCTGGAGATGCGTGCAGTCTTCTATGCGCTTCAGGCCTTCTAACTTTGGGTCCGCAACAAGTCGCTCTTTGTGCAAACCGACAATCAAATCGCCATGTTCTACAGCAACAAGCAAGGTGGCTCTGGTTCCCTTTGACTCTGTCACGAGACTGTCCATCTGTGTCTCTATGCCCATCCATCGGAGTTTACCTCACTGCAATTTACCTTCCCAACCAATTATCGGACTCACTCAGTTTGCACCTTGATCCTCTCAAATGGTCTCTAGACCCCATGGTTCTCTTCCCCATCTTTCAGGCCTGGGGATGCCTGAAGTGGATCTCTGCATCTGATGACAACACCAAATGTCTGCTCTACTATTCCCTTTGTTCCAGTTTGGACAGATGTGTGGTGGACACCTTCCTCATCTCTTGGGCGGATTGCCTTCTCTATGCTTTTCTGCCATTCCCACTCATTCCTCGGACACTACTCTGAGTTCGTGCAGACAAGAACTAGCAGGAATGGCCCAGACAAGAACTAGCAGGAATGCAGTCTTTGCATATGGGTGATGTCTCAGATGGAGTCCCACATGGGAACGCTCCCCACCTCCTATTGGAAGTTTTTGGGAGGCTGCACCATGCCTGCATGTCTGCCTTTCTGCTTGCCCTCGCAACGGCATCTTCTCTAGTCTTCATTTTTCTGCTGAGCCCCACGGATGATGTTTGGTCCTCTGCTGGTAAATGTAGTTTTTCCCCCTTTAAGGGCCTTCCTGGCACGTTTTGTGTTAGTGCCTGCTGTCGATCATGTCAGTTCTGTTGGTCAAATGCCTTCTTTGGTTCCGGCACTTTTCGGTAACTTTTCATTTTTTGGTTGTGAAATGGCACTGGTGCTCTGCAGTCCCACGGGAAATTATCCTCTTTAGCTTATCCTTTGAATGTGTATCCAACTGTATGCTGGGTTATACCGGGAGACTGTCATGCTCCTGAAGCAGTGATTCGAAACCAGTAGGCAGGTCAGGTGAAGGAAGGCGTCCGGTATTTGTTCTGTTGCTGTGTTGCTAACTCATTACTTGTTTTGAACATCCGGGAATACATTGGCAGTGAAGAAGGCTATGAGATGAACAACTGTTTCAACCCACAGTTAAATGACTTTATTGTGCTTAGAACGTATCTTATAAGCAATCTTATTGCAGCTTTGTGACTACTATTGTTGTAATACTATTGTTGTAATACTATTAGTGAGAGTTTTTGTTGTAATACTATTAGTGAGAGTTTTTATTTTGCTCTCAGGTCTGTCTTTTTATTAAGGCTCCAGAGCTGTTGTAGCAACATTTGTTATATTTGTTACACCTTCTGATATAGTGTTATGTTAAATTGTAACTTTGTTGCTACAGTAGCCTCTATAATATGGGCCTGTTCTGAATAGGGTTTGTGATAGATGATCTGTATAAAGAACTGCACCTTGCCTTTTAGCTTTGAAATTTTGTATTAGAGTATTTTGTACATGACATTTTGTGATTTTGTATTATAATTGTGCTATTTATGTATTAAAAGTATAAATATGCAATTCTAATGTATTGATGTTTCAAAACATAAGGGATATACCTCTTTTTTTGAATGATGTCCAAGGAGGTAAACGGAGCTATTGATAGGCAATAGGTTCTCCCCTACTTCAGCTTTGTATTATAGTCGGTGCAGTTCATTTTAGAGGAGGTATTTTTTATTGTTTTTGGCTACAATAGCATCTCTGACCTCACCTTTAAACCATGCTGGCAGTCGTTTGGCCTTCCTTTCTCCATAAACCATGGAATACATCTCGTCTGGGCTTCCAAGATAGGATTTTTAAACAATGCTCATGCTTGATTTATTTATTATTTATTTATTTACAATTTCTTATATACCGCACTATTCGGCATCAGCGCGGTTCACATGGAACAGAAAAATCAGACAGGATACATATGTCTGAATTTACAATTAACAGGACAGCAAAACTTGGATAACCAAGGGTAAGATTACAATTAACAGGACAATTACAATTGATGTAAACCTTTAACCTTTCCAGCTGATCCTTTTAGTTTTTTCTTAACCATTTTCCTCATTTTATCATAGTCTCCCTTTTGAAAATTAAAAGCTAGTGCTGTGGATTTCCTTGTGGTCATACTATAATCACCATTGCCAAGTGACCCAACACATTTATCTCTTGCACCAGATCCTATGTCCCACTAGGGACTAGGTCTAAAATAGCTTCCCTTCTTGTTGGTTCATGAACCCGCTGCTCCAAGAAGCAGTGATTTATTTCATCTAGAAACTTTATCTCTCTAGCATGTCCTGATGTGCCATTGACAGTCAATACTGTGTTAATTCAAATAACCCATTACACTGGTCTACAATTTTTTAAAAAGTTATCTGCTTCAGTGAGAATTCTTATGGATTT
Organism: Ichthyophis bannanicus; assembly: GCA_033557465.1. Lineage (NCBI taxonomy): Eukaryota > Metazoa > Chordata > Amphibia > Gymnophiona > Ichthyophiidae > Ichthyophis > Ichthyophis bannanicus. Next base: position 535,974,999 of record CM066033.1, read on the forward strand.
TGATGCACGCTAAATTAAAAAATGACAATTAAAACTGCTGTTTGGTTATTTCCAAGATACCTAAGCTTTTCCATTTTACGCGTATATATAGTATGTTGACAGTTTTATGTCATATCGTTTTTATTGAAAAATTTTCATAAACAAACAATACATCACTGCACAACAACAACAATCCCAATACAAAAAAAATCCCAATACAAAAAAAAAAAAAACAACCCCATGCGGTCACAGTCCGCAGCTAACCACACCCTCTTCTGAGGATGATTGTCATGATAACTACACATATAAGCTCATAAACCAACTCTAGAACAAACAAACCCACAAACATCCACACACACACACCCCTCCCTCCCCCTCCCCCCCCACGGCCTGGATAACCCCCCCCCAATTCACATATCCAGCAAGAAACACATCGCATAGCAGTAGACGAACTGTCTCCACTGAGTTACCACCCTAGTCAAGACGCAGAGCTCCCATCCAAAGAAAGAAAGACAAGAGCCCCTCCAGCAAACACACTACAGAGATCAGACTACGTCAGAACAGCACTGGGGAGAAGGCCGTATCGTTGTGGCAAGGAGCTCCCCAAACAGTAAAGGGCCCCCCTCTAGTATGAGACCCCAACCATTATACATTGATCACCGCGCTCCGCCCCTTTGGTGACAAGTGGGAGAGCACAGGGGACCACAACTCCAAAAACTCTTACCAACTCTTACCTCCCCGTTGTTGTGCGGTCATCTTTTCCATAATCATCAAGTCAAACAGAGATTGTTCCCACATCCCCAAGAAGGGGGGCGAGGGAGAAATCCATCGACTCAACAGCACCCGCTTGACCAGCAAAAAGCCACGCTCGAAAAGCGCTCTATGCCAATACGGGAACTGAGCAAAACCTAGTGCCCAGTTATGGAAAAGGCAGACCTCTCTCTGTATGGCGCATTCTGACCCAGTCCACCCCCGCAATTTAGCACAGACTCGCACCCATAGGTCGCGCACCCTCGGGCAGCCCCAAAATTTATGGGTCAAGGTCCCAACTGCCCGATCACACCATGTGCACACAGCGTTAGGCCGCAATCCGACCTGTGAGGCCCATTTATCACTAGTATAGGCCCGCCACAGGAATTTATACTGCATTTCCTGGAGATAGATCCACCTTGGGCCTTTCGAGATCCCTTCAAAGGCCACCCGCAACATGTCCGTTGTCATCTCTTCCACTCCATCTCCCTGCCATCTATACGCAAGTTCAACAAGTAACACATCACCTCCTGATGGCCGAAGTACTTGCCGACATATCTCCTCCCTCGGTAGACTGTCCGCTAACTTCTCCAGGGTTGAGCGAGGAGAGCCGGAGGCGGTCCAATCTCTCACACACGTGCCTACCGAGGCTAAATAATGCCTCACCTGCAGGTAGCCATAAAAGTCCTGGGATCGGATATTATACCGTCGCTGCACCTGCAGGAAACTATCCAAAACACCGTCAGCCTGCGAATAGAGATCTCCGAGACACACCAGCCCCCTCTCAGCCCAGTCACAGAAAATACTCCGTTGTAGAAATCCAGGCCCAAAGTCTGGGTTACCTACCAAAGGTAGCAGCGGGGTCAGCCGTCTGTCCCAACCAAACCTCTGGCATAGTGCCTTCCAGGCGGAGCGCAGGGCCCCCAGATATCCCCTCCCCACACCATTCCTGGTCACCGTGGGCAGCTGTTCAGCATGTAAAAGGTATAAAGCATGATATGGAGCTAACGCTACCGTCAGTTGCCGGACCAGGGCCCCCCCCCTCCGAGCACTCTAGCAGCGCCCGGATGTGGCGAGCTAAATACCGTAAATTGTAGTTGCGCAACGAGGGCATCTCCAAACCGCCCTCCTCCCGTCGACTCTGTAACGCCCGCAAGGGTATGAGCGCTCGACGTCCGCCCCACAAAAATGTTCAGAGACATTGCTCCAAACGCTTCCAATCCTTATCTAGGATCCATAGCGGGAGCATACGAAGGACATATATCCACCTAGGAAACTCTACCATTGTAAACAGCGCATTCCGCCCTCTCAAAGACAGTGGAAGGCCACGCCAGCTCGACAGAGTCTGACTACTCCTGGAAAGCAAACCGGGCACGTTAGCGCGGTACAAGTCGGCAGGTCGAGCAGGCAACTGTATGCCCAGATACGTGATTTACCCAGTCGCCCACACCAACGGAAACTCCCCTGGCCAGCGAGGTCGCACTCTATCCCCAACATCCAGAACAACCGATTTCGTAGAGTTGACTTTTAGGCCAGAGAATCTCCCATACTCCTGTATCAAGCTTAGCGCATTATTCAGTGATAAAGGTAGGTTCGTGAGGCAGAGCAACATATCATCAGCAAAGGCGCAAATTTTCAAATCCTCCCCTCCCATTTGAATCCCTACAATCGCAGGGTCAGCCTGCAGAGCCCGTAACAGCGGCTCTAAGGCTAGCACAAATAACAATGGGGAAAGAGGACATCCCTGTCTAGTTCCCCGCGCCAACTCAAAAGGATCTGAGAAGACACCATTGGAACCTACTCGAGCCATGGGATGTGCATACAACGCTCGGAGCCAGCGCACGAAGTCACCGTGGAATCCAAAGGCCGCCAAAGCATCCCACAGATACGGCCATGCCACCCGATCAAACGCCTTCTCAGCGTCCAGACTGACAAGTAGCAGCTCCTCAGCGCTCTGCACACACTGGTCCATGCCCAAAAGTATTTTAGCAATATTCCAGGACGCCTCTCGGCCCTGTACAAAACCCACTTGCCTCTCATTAATAAGAGACGGCAATATAGGAGCAAGCCTATTCGCTAACACAGAAGCCAACAGCTTTAAGTCACAATTAATAAGAGAGATCGGACGGTAAGAGGCGGGATCCACCGAATCCTTCCCAGGCTTGGGGATCACAGTAATGTCCGCACAGCGCATATCACGCGGAAAAATGCCGGCATCTCGCGCCACTTCAAACATCACCACCATAGAAGGGGCCAAACTCGAAGCCAGAATTTTGTAATATTCCATGCTAAAACCATCCGGACCAGGAGCCTTATGAGACTTTCCCCTCTTAATACCCGCCAAAAGCTCCGCCACCGACAACGGTGCATTAATTTGTTCTAGAGTTTCCGCCGAGAGTTTCGGCAAGGCTAGTTTCTGCAGAAAAGCCACCCCCTGGGCATAGTCCCTCTCCTCCTCGCTGTACAGATGCATGTAAAAGGTTCGGAAAATTCGGGCAATCGCCTCAGGCCGGTGTTGAAGGTTACCAGCCTCATCCCGGAGCATAGGAATAAATCGAGTCCCCCCCGAGTCTCGGATAAGTTTCGCTAATAATCTCCCAGACCTATTACCAAATAGATGAAGGCGATGCTTATAATGTTGCATCGAAAGCGCCGCTCTTTTCTGGAGTAATTCATTCAATACGGTCTGCGCGCGTGTATATTCCCTCTGGGTGGCGCTATCTCTGTGCCTACCCAACTTGTGCTGCAACACCCGGAGGTCCCGCTCCAACATCAGGACACTTCGGTCTAAATGCTTACGCCGACGAGCGGTATAGGAAATGATCGCTCCCCGCATCACGGCCTTACCAGCCTCCCAAAACAGCAGCGGGGGGCATTGCGGAGTATCATTGAAAGAAACATATTCTTCCCACTGTTTTGCAAGAAAGCCCCGAAAATCCTCATCGTCCCAGAGATATACGGGGAATCTCCATCCAACTCTGGCCGGTCCCGAGCAGTCCCAAGTGATCCAAACCATCCCATGGTCCGAGATCAATATCGGTTCTATCCCAGCCTGTAGGACTCGCGTGACTCCCCTCTCACTGACCAGAATAGAGTCAATGCGGGACCAAGTAAGGTGCGCTCTCAACTGGTGCGTATATTCCCGCACCCCAGGGTGTAGCATGCGCCATACATCTACTAAGTCCCCCTGCCTACACAGATAACTAATTCCCCTACGTGTCCAGGCGCTGTCCCCCCTATGATGGGATTTATCAAAGCTTGGGTCATGCGGACAGTTAAAGTCCCCTGCCACAACGATTTTAGCCTGTCCAGCACATTCCAGCAGCCCTAGCAGTTTAGTAAAAAAGACATGCTCATAAACATTTGGGGCATAAACATTCAATATCCAGATTGGTTCAGCATATAGTTTGCCCTGCAACAAGAGATATCTGCCATTAGGGTCTGCCTGCACAGTATGCACTTCAAAGGGCACCCCCCGGCGCACTAACACCGCCACCCCCGCCTTTTTCGTACCTGAGGCAGCCCCATATGAGACCTCCACCCAATCCCGCCTCAGCTTCTGATGCTCTATGGCGCTCAAATGAGTCTCTTGTAGCAGGGCAATATGCGCTCCCTTTCGCTTCAACCCCTGTAAAATCTTAGTGCGTTTTATCGGAGAGCCTATGCCTCCGACATTCCAGGAAATTATCTTGATCTCAGGCATATCTCCAGTCCCAGGAAAACCAGCAAATAAGACATCCGTATAACCACCCAGAGATGCCCAGCCTCATCTCCAGGAGCATATCCCAGGTCGCCCAATGTTTCAAAACTGCTATGCTGCATAAACATTTCCCAAGCATTTGCCGTCCCCAACCCTTAATCCCCCCCAATCCCTCCCCCACCCCCCTCCGTACCCTACCCTCCCCAATCTTCTCCCCTCCAATCCCATCACCACTCCACTCCTCCCGCCTCTCCAGTTCCCTGCGATACTTCCCACCCTTTCCCCCCAACAAAAGTCCCTCGATCCTATCCCTCCCCCCCTCTACTTTAAAAACCTCTAACATGCACCCCAATGAGAGGATCACTGTCCACACTTCTGGACCGTCCCCCCTCAACGCCACCCCCCCAGGGAGGGTGCGGGTGGGGAGCAAACAGTTATGGCAACCCTCGAAGGATGAGCCAGCGTTCTTAACACATGCAAGTCAACACTTCAGGAATACATGGGGGATATCCCCTTGAACAATAAACCTCACAACGATATTCAGTGTAATACAATCTCTTACACAGGGAGCAATGTCGCCTCCGTCACACCAGACACTCATAACCAGTCTAGGCGACCCGAGGCCTGCTCATCCAGGACACATCAGACCAATTCAACAGTGCCATATCAGGAGTCCGATACCACTCTAGGCTCTGTCTTGTCTCCCACTATTGTGGCCACGAATGTCCTAGCCGCCGGGGCCCGATCGAATGTGTGGGTCTTCCCCTCATGGTAGACTCGAAGCACAGCAGGATACACAAGTGCGAAGCGAATTCCTGCTCCCGCCAGCTGACCACAGAGAGGGGTGAACTTGCGTTTGGCCGCTAAAGCGGCAGAATAGTCCTGGAACATTAGAACAGAGTTGTTATCCAGCCTCAAAGAACGCCTCTTGCGATATGCCTGTAGTAAGGCCATTTTGTGCTGAAAATTTAATAATCTGGCCAGCACCGGCCTCGGTCTCTCATCAGGGCCCCGTTTCGGGCCCAGGCGGTGTGCTCTCTCCACGGTAATATGTCCTTGCAGTTCCTCCAGGCCCAGTTCTTTCGGCAGCCAAGATTGAAAGAGGCCAGCAAGTTGTTGATCGGACCAAGACTCAGGTACACCTACCAGCCGCAGGTTGTTTCGGCGCGATCGGTTTTCTAGGTCGTCCATTTTATCAAGTAGCGCTGCAATCTCCTTCTGGTGGCGGGTAATAATAGTGTCCCGCTTCACCTCACCTTCTTCCAGCACTGTGATGCGGTGCTCTGTTTCCTCCACTCTCCGGGTGAGTTCTCCATAAGTCTCCGCCATTGAGTCCAATTTTTGTAAGACGGAGTCAAATTGGGGTGCCAGCAGCTTAGCCACCTCATGTGCCAGTTCTTCCGCCCCCGATTCGCCGTTGCCAGAACCCGGAGAGGAGCCCGGGGAGTCCACACTCGCTCCAGGCCGCACGGCGGGCGCCATCTTAGACTCACGGGGCCCATGTGCCTTGTCTTTCTCCTTTTTCGCCGCAGCCCGCATGGATATTCGGCACCTCTCTGGCAGATCCGGGGCTCTCCGAACACGTAGGATCGCCGGAACGTTCAGCCTACGTTTTTTTCCCACACCCGCTCTCAACTACAGCAGTTTTCTTGCCGATTAAAGGCGACGGTCCAGGAGCGCACTGAGGACACGTCCTCACTCGCTCATGTGCTCACGTGATCCCTTCCTGTTGACAGTTTTAATCACAAATTATAAACGTAGGTCTTTCATGTGTTTATGGTTGCCCAATATACGACCTTGATAATATTTTACCTGTCTGTTTAAAAGTTTAAAAATCAGCCAAAGGATTATTTAATTACAATTTATTAAAGTAAATTTGAGACAGAAAGCAAGAAGCAACTATGTATTCATTAGAATTCATTTCAGACCTTATTCAGTGTCTACTTGACTTGTCTCTTGTATTCTTTAAATGGAGTATCTTTTATCACTGTCCAACAATAGTCTGCAAGCATTGATGGGCTCCATTTACCTAGATATCTTTTCCATCACCGCAATGTCCTGATGTAATCACTCGCCATGCTCATCATTCACTGCTCTTCAGTTTGGTGGGAAAAAATCAAGATGAAAGTGTAAAAAATGTATCTTTAGTAACATGTTGCAGCGAAGACTTTTGTATGCATTGAGGAGTTTTTCCACCAACTTTCGTAGTTGTCTACCTTGTTGTTTCCGAGAAAACATGTTGCCGCTAACTAGAAGGCTTTCCATGCTGTCCTTTCTTTCCATGTAGTGCACGGCTAAATGCATCATCTCAAAGAAGTTCACGAATCTGAGGACCAACAAAGACAACTTACATTAGCTTCACTTAGTCTTGCAAATTTCCCACTGAGATACTTGAAAGCTGTTATTGTTTTGTCCATGGTCTTGACAAAATTTTTCTTAGACCCAGCTTGATGTCTAAACGTAGTAACAAAATCTTCCTTCTTGTTTCTCCGGGCCAGTCCAGGGAATGATAGGGTTGTCAAACCCCTTCAGCAGCTGAGGACTGTAAACTAAAAGCTTTGCTAACACCTTAAGCCACTCCCCCTGGCTCCACTGCTCCAGTCTTACAGTCCTCAGCAGCTGAACAGGACGTAGGGGCTATGACTCTCCCTGCTAAAGAAGACAGGAGATTCTGTTGCTTGAGGGTAGTATTTTAGCAGATTGACTGTAGCTGGGCTGAGTATATGCTATATTTCCCTAAAAACGCTTCTTTGGATTAATAAAACGTAGCCAGAAAGTCCGCTGTTGCTGTATGTGAGCAACGTGTGAAGCAGAGCCTGCTTTGCATTTGCTGGACTCTTTGACTTTAAGGAGGTTTGGCCTGGGAGCCCCAGAAGCCACCCGTCCTTTTTCAGTGAGTCGTGATCTCCACCTCCCGCTAGCTGCGGGGAAGCGGAGACGTGACGGGAAGCTCTACCCTCAGGTACGTGAGTGTTTTTGTCAAGCTAGGGTTTAGTTTAGGGCCTCTTCTGGGTGGACACTATTTGTTGCTTTTTGGTTTTGAGGGTCGGTTGGGTTGGGGGGATGAGGGGGGGGGCAGGTTACAGGAAGGTGGGGGCCCTGACCTGGGACTTCCGTCCCTTCTAATTTCTGGTCCTTAGTTTGCCTTGGTGCGAGAAAGGGGATAAGGGGTTCATGGTCTTGGCTAAAGGGAGTGGTGAGGCTGTTTTCACCATTTTGTTTAAATGACCAAAACCGGGGAGAAGGTGCGAAATTCTATTTGTATTGTATTGTTCTTCGCATTGCATTCTTGGTATCACTTAAAACCTTGTTGAGATGCTTTAGCGCTCTGTACGTCTGAAGCTGTCTGTTTGTATCTTATTTGATGCTGCTCAATAAAATGTTTTACATAAAAAAAGGTAGCTAAACAAGTAGGTAGAAAAAGCAACGGCGAAAGTTAGAAGGATGCTTCGGTGCATAGGGAGAGGAATGGCCAGCAGAAGAAAGGAGGTGATCGTGCCTCCGTATAAGTCTTTGGTGCGACCTCATTTGGAGTATTGTGTGCAATTCTGGAAACCGCACTTTCAAAAGGATATAAACAGTTTGGAATCGGTACAGAGGGTGGCTACTAGAATGATTACTGGTCTTCGTTATAAAGCATATGAGGACAGACTTAAGGATCTTAATATGTATACTGTAGCGCCCCCTACTGGTTAGGCGGTTGCCTATTAGTAGTGGGCCTACCTCTTTATGTCCTTTTCCAGCCTGATTGCTCAATGCTGGGGCTTCAAATATTGTAGTTGTGTAAATAAGCAAATTTAGCCGAGGGTTTCAAAAGGTGCACAGGAAAATTTATTTATGATTATTTTCTTCTTAGCCACAGAACTTCTTTAGCAGTAGTTCTTGTATTATCAAACATAAATTGGATAGTTCTCCATTCAAAGAAACAAAACTTTATAGCATAGTCCATGCATCACATGTTCTCAACAGCTTGCTTTAAACGTTGCAACAAAATCTTTTCCTTCCATAAAGATCAGCTTCTTCAGAACCAGGCTTGATACAACAGAGACCCGTATCTCTTCAGGGCTCTGCACAGCATATAAAATACTTGGCTACAAGCTGACAAACATTGATATCATTCCCTTTTAAACAGTTTTGCATTCTTCATTCTTAAGTTGCAAACATTGGCCTTTCTTTCACTTCAAGCATTTACCGTCTTCTCCGAGCCTGGCTGGCTAGCTCAGACCTTAATGCTTTAATTAACACAATTTTCAGTGAGACGTGTATTTCCCAAAGCTCCTGGTTTGTTTTTTTTCACTGCTTAAAAAAAAACGCTCAGCTTTGCTACTTCTGACTAGTGCAATAAGAGCAATCCATCTCTGAGTCAGAACAGGGATTTTCTGAACAGCATTCCTCTATTTCCATGAGCTCCTCATTTGATTCACTCAGCACCTGTCTGTCCTCAGCGTCTATAACAGGCTTTAACTTCTCCAAGAGTTTCAACACCTGACCCCACTGGGATTCCTTTCTAGGCTGAGTTACAGGGGAAGGATAGAGGAGATTCTTATCTCTTAACAAACTCTTTAAAGCTTGCAACGTGCTCACCTTTTTCCCAGCAACCAGTCTTCCCTCAGACTTTGCCAAAGGTGGAATAGTGTTCACAGACTCTCTCAAAGATATTCCTTTACCTTGCGTTCTTTCAGCATTCCACACAGAGCCAACTCTTCTGTCTTCCAAGCCAGCTGTACTCTCTCTACAAACTGGACTACCTTCAGGGCTGAAGTGGTCTGTCTGCTGCATGCAATAGGGCTTTCCTTTGAGGCATTTGCTGTCACACTTTCCTCTTACACGTGTTCTCCTGGTCTCCTCACTTCCTTTAGTTTCCCGAGACTCTCTGCTAGTCTCCTCCCTCCTGGAGGACGTCTCCTCCTCAGAGCACTCTCCTCCTGCTTGTCTCCTTGCTGTTCTCCTGCTGTTCTCGTCTCCCACGTCTCCTGGGCTTCTCTCGTTTCCCAGCTTCCTCTCCTTCCTTTTCACTGCTGCTTTCCCCAGCTTATATGATTGTGCCTACCCTATAGCTCTAGACTCCACCCCCGGGCTCTCCTCGTCACCTCCCCTGGTTTCCATGGAGCTAGGGTGTGGCTCAATCTCTGTAGCTCTATACACACAGTTTTTTTCTCTGGTCAGAGTTTTAACCCCGCACCTCCCTGAACCTTTTCTCTGTTCAGAAATAAATGGCTGTTTTTTCAGCATTTTCTCGGGCTCTAACCCTGTCTCGCCACCACAATACTTTAGAGGAAAGGCAGGATAGAGGTGATATGATTGAGATGTTTAAATACATCTGTGGCATAAATGCACACGAGGAGAGCATCTTTCAACTGAAAGCAAGCTCTGCTACGATGGGACATAGGATGAGGGTGACAGGGGATAGACTCAGGAGTAATATGAAGAAATATTTCTTGATGGAAAGAGTGGTAGATGCGTGGAATAGTCTCCCTGGTAGAGATGAGGACAGTATCTGAATTCAAAAAAGCATGGGATAAACACAGAGGATCTCTAAAGGAAAAAAGGAGACTGTTGTAGAGATTGATATGGAAGGGCAGACTAGATAGACCATGTGGTCTTTTTCTGCCATCATGTTTCTATGTTTCTATGAATAAAAAAGATTGGGTTTCGGGCGTCTTTGCTGGCGATCCGGTGTTAGCTTCTGAGGCTTGGTCTCTGGGTCGGAGAGTCCGTGTTCGGTGCTGCGCTGCTACCAGCGGCTCGCGGTTTCTGTCAGGGGACGATTTTTGCGGTTAGCGGTTCCTTTTTCAATTGTTTGTACTTTTCAATGCATGTTTAGCTGTTGGTTATGGAGGGCGAGCCTGTTCATAAGGATTTGGAAAAGCCACAAGTTACCACAGAAAATGTGGGAACGGCGGCCATGTTGGGGGAGCCGGCCGTTTCTCCCGCGGGGCAGACTAAGCAGGTTAAAAAGAAATCTAAGTCGCATAGAGAGGCTTCTGGACCTATTAAGACTATGCAGGCCTTGCCTGAAGCTCAGGAAGAGGTTTCTGCTTTATTTTCGCCGGATTTTATTTTGGCTCTGCATAAGGCCTACTTATTGAAAACTTCACAGGTTCTTAGTCCCTCCGTTGATGCTACTCTTTGTGACAATTTGAAACCTGACTTAGCTGTAATGGACCCAAGAGAAGGTCCTTCTCAGAAGGTGGCTTCCGCGGGGACGGGCTTCGACAGTGCAGAGCCGCAGATCCCAGCACCTCAAGGAGTGGAGGATGGGGAGATCCTCTCTGAAGCAGGCATTGACTCTTGGCCTATGGAGCTGGAGGAAGGTGAACTTGCTCTGGGCGAGGACCCGAATGTGTTTAGGGTTTTCCGTAAAGAGGAGCTAGGAGCACTTATTACGCAGTCCTTAGCCGCTCTGAATATTGTTATGCCCCCTGCGCCACAGGAACCATTGGAGGATCTGTTGTTGCAGGGATTTAAGACAGAACAGCGCTGTTTTCCAGTTCACCATGTGATAAAGCAAATGGTGGAATCTGAGTGGGAGTTCCCGGAGGCTACTCTTAGGGGTGGTCACGCTCTGGGTCGTCTTTAGCCGATTCCGCTAGAAGAGAGAGAATTTTTAAAAATGCTGAAAGTGGATGCCTTGGTGTCAGCGGTGACAAAGACGACAGCAATACCAGTAGAAGGGGGAGCAGCTCTTAAAGACCTGCAAGATCGTAAGCTGGAGGTGCTCCTGAAACAGGCCTTTGATTCTAGCTGGCTTTGCAGACATCCATATGTGGGGCATATGTTTCCAGAGCTTCGATCTGTTTGCTCCAAGGGGAGACCGCTACGGAGGCAGGAGAAGGCTCGTCCGTGGAGGGAGCTAAGTTGGATTCGGCTGCGGCTTACCTCGCGGACGCCTTCTATGATTTGGTTAGGATTTCTGCGAAATCCATGGCTTCGGTGATTGCGGCCAGACGTTTCCTTTGGCTAAGGAACTGGGCGGCTGACACTTCTTCAAAGTCATGGCTCAGCAAGCTCCCCTACAAAGGCAAGCTGCTTTTTGGTGAGGACTTGGAAAAGATTGTTAAAGATCTTGGGGATTCCAAGGGGGGCCGTTTACCGGAAGACTGTCCTAAGACTCCCAGAGCGGGAGTGGTACCACGTGGTCAGGGTAGAGATTCTCGCCGGTTCCGGGGGGCTCGGTTCGCTCCATATCCAAAACCTCGTTTCGGGCCTCGCAATCAGTCCTTTCGGGGTGCTAGGGGATTCGGCAGAGGTTATTTCAATACCCAGCAGGGCTCAGCGAAAAAGCCTCAATGAAGGTCTGCTGGCCCAGGTAGAGATACCTGTAGGAGGTCGCTTACAGGAGTTTCTCTCTGCCTGGACCGCAATAACTTCAGACCGATGGGTGCTAGAGATCGTTCGAGAGGGGTATGTGCTGGAATTTGCACACCCATTGTGTGAAGCCTTCATGGTGTCTCCCGGAGGTACGGGGCAAAAAAGGCAGGCTGTAAGCGATACACTTCGGCGTTTGTTGCGGCTTAAGCGGTGGTGCCAGTACCCCAAGACCAGTGCGGACTAGGTCGATACTCGATTTATTTTGTAGTTCCCAAGAAAGAGGGTTCTTTTCGACCCATTCTCGATCTCACGCATGTAAACCGCTCATTGAGAGTAACTCATTTTCGGATGGAGACGCTGAGATCCGTTATTCGAGCAGTAAGGCCGGGGGAGTTTCTCACGTCCATAGATCTCACGGAAGCTTATCTTCACATTCCGATCAGAGCAGATCATCAGCGCTTTTTAAGGTTTGCGGTGCCCATGGGCCATTTTCAATTTCGAGTCTTGCCCTTCGGTCTAGCGACAGCACCTTTAACATTCACGAAGGTTATGGTGGTAGTGGTGGCATCGCTGCGGAAAGAAGGTATTCGGGTGCACCCTTATCTAGACGATTGGTTGATCAGAGCGGGGTCTCTCCCAGACTCGGTGGCAGCAACCGCTCGAGTGGTGCAAGTTCTGGAGCAGCTCGGCTGGGTGGTCAACCTTTCAAAGAGTCAGCTGCATCCGGGACATCAGCTTACTTACCTTGGAGCGTTGTTCGACACGGAAGTGGGGTCGGTGTTTCTGCCCGAGAACAGGGTGTTGAAGATCTTGCGTCAAGTGCAGGCGTTCTTGCAGCAGCCGGCTCCTTTGGCATGGAGATACCTACAGCTCTTGGGGTCCTTGGCAGCAACTCTGGAGCTGGTTCTGTGGGCCAGGGTGCATATGCGGCCTCTGCAGCAAGCGTTACTGTCCAGGTGGTTTCCGCAGCTTCAGCCTCTCTCTCAAAAGTTGGTCTGTCCGGAGATGGTGCGTCTCAGTCTGCGTTGGTGGTTAGACGTGGATCATCTGCGCGCAGGGGTTCCGTTAGAGGATCCCAGTTGAGTGTTAATCACCACAGACGCCAGCTTATCGGGCTGGGGAGCGCATTGTCAGTCTCGCCTAGCTCAGGGAGTATGGTCGGTAATGTAGGGCTCTTGGCCGATCAATCGGTTGGAGCTCAGAGCGGTACCAGCACTTCCAGTCTTTGATCGAGGGCAGAGCGGTTCGAGTTTTCTCCGACAATGCGGTGACGGTTTCGTATATCAATCGGCAAGGCGGTACAGGCAGTGCAGCTTTGCTGGAAGAGAGTCAGCTGTTAATGGACTGGGCGGAGAGTCATCTACTGGCCTTATCGGCGGCTCATGTAGCAGGAAAGGACAATGTGCAGGCGGATTATCTCAGTCGGAATGTTCTGGATCCCGGAGAGTGGGAGTTGAATGCAGCGGTATTTCATGGGTATTACCCAACGCTGGGGACAACCGGTGATGGATCTGATGGCTACTCTCTACAATGCCAAGGCGTCTCGTTTTTACAGCAGACGCAGGGAATGCATGTCGGAGGGTCTCGATGCTCTCGTTCAGCCCTGGCTGTTGGATCACCTTCTATACGTGTTTCCTCCGTGGCCTATGATCGGCCGGGTCATTCAGCACATTGCAGACCACAAAGGGAGAGTGATTCTCATCGTGCCGGATTGGCCAAGGAGGCCGTGGTATGCAGATCTGATTAGACTTTTAGTGGATTCTCCGTGGCGGCTGCCGGGTCACAGCAATCTCTTGAATCAAGGTCCAATTCTAATGCCGCAGGTGGATCGCTTCTTGCTTACGGCTTGGCCCTTGAAAGGGAACGGTTGAGACGCAAAGGGTATTCAGCACCGGTGATAGCCACCATGTTGAGTTCTCGGAGAAGGTCTACTACGTTAACATATGTTCGCGTATGGTGCGTGTTCGAGTCTTGGTGTACTCCGCGTAGCATTTGACCGTTTTCGGCGACGTTGTCCCATATCTTGTCTTTTCTGCAGAGTGGCCTAGATAAAGGTTTGGCGCTGAACAATCTCAAAGTTCATTTAGCGGCCTTAACATGCTATCGAGGTGTGGTGCAGGGACACCGGTTGACTGCGCATGTAGATATTTGGCGTTTTTTCCGGGTGGCCAGACTACTCAAGCCTCCCTTAAGGTCGGTGGTACCAGCTTGGGATTTGAACGTCGTTTTGGAAGCATTAGCACAGCCTCCGTTTGCGTTGACGTTGTCTGGGGGTTTGAAGGAGCTTTCCTGGAAGACGGCGTTTCTGGTCGCGTTGTGTTCCGCAAGAAGACTTTCGGACTTACAAGCACTGTCGTGTAGAGAGCCTTACCTTCAGTTTTTGGCGGAAAAAGTGGTACTGCGTCCGGTGCCCTCCTTTCTTCCTAAGGTAGTATCTTCTTTTCACATAAATCAGCCAGTATCGTTGCCGGTGTTCTCCGACTTCACTGGCTCTCCAATGGATCGGGCACTCAAAAGTTTGGGTCTTGGCAGAGTATTGAAAAGGTACCTCAAAGTCACTAAGGTTTTCTGTAGATCAGATCGGTTGTTCGTACTTTTCGGAGGACCGCGTAAAGGGATGGCGACGTCAAAAGCATCAATTTCCAGATGGATAAAGCAGGCGATAGTGTCAGCTTATGAGGCCAGAGGAGAGCACCTCCCGACGGGCTCAAAGCTCATTCTACACGGGGTCAAGCAGCGTCTTGGGGGAGTATGCCGCAGTTCCTCCTGTAGATATATGTAGAGCCGCTACTTGGTCTTCGTTGCATACTTTTACGAGGAACTACAGGTTGGACTTCACGCCAGGGGTATGCAAATGTGGGGGCTGCTGCTATTGTGGCGGGGCTCGCCGGTCCCTCTCAACTTTAGGTACTGCTTTGGTACTGCCCTATCGTTCCCTGGACTGGCCCAGAGAAACGAGAAGGAAGGAGAAATTAGACCTTACCTGCTAATTGTCTTTCCTTGAGTTCTCTCCAGGCCAGTCCAGGGCCCACCCGTGTTTTACCTATGATCAGCTATTGTTTTTTGTTTTGTGTGGAACACGCTACGTTTACCTGACTCCAAGATGACTTTAGGAGTGGTGCTTCGGATTGGCGTGGTTTTTGGGGCTTCCTTGGGCGTGCCGAGGAGGTTAGATTAAAAAAACCAAACAAACAAAAAAAGAAAACAGAGTGGAATTGCGGCACGTAGATTGCTGCATCAGTGGGGTTTTTGCCCTGGGAAATGTGCATAGTTCTCAGTACTTAGATTCTTTGTTTTTCTTGTTTTAAGGGTTAAAATGTTAGCTGCTTTGACAATAGGAGACTGGAGCAGTGGAGCCAGGGGGAGTGGCTTAAGGTGTTAGCAAAGCTTTTAGTTTACAGTCCTCAGCTGCTGAAGGCGATTGACAACCCTATCGTTCCCTGGACTGGCCTGGAGAGAACTCAAGGAAAGACAATTAGCAGGTAAGGTCTAATTTCTCCTTCCTTGATTCAGCAAGTGGTGGATGCTGCACACATTTCTTTCCAGGTTCCAATGACTGTCAGAGTGGCCAGTCTCTCTTGATGTAGTGGTAATCTTCTGCATGACTATCCCATTCACAGAGAAAACAGCAGTACTTTGTGTATTCAGTCTGCAGACCGAGCAACAGAGCAATGACTTTCAAATCACCACAAAGCTGCCACTGATGATGGTCATAATATAGAACAGCTGTTGAGATGCATAAATTGTCATAGGTTTCCATCATATGAACTACATGACCAACTGGAATTGATGACAAAACATTGCCATTATGCAGCAAAACAGCTTTAAGACTTGTTTTCAATGAATCATTGAAAAGTCTCCACTCATCTGGATGATGAATGATAGAGGGATGTCTTCATGCCATCCATGTTGCTGCAGGCTACAAGATCACCTTCCATGAGGAAGAATGTAACAAGATACTTTTAACATTCACAGAACATGGAAATCCTTACATTATCTGACAAGAGATTCCATTGCTGCAGTCTGGAGCCCAACAGCTCTGCCTTATTTTGGGGTAGTTCCAAATCCCTGACAAGGTCATTCAGTTCACCTTGTGTTATGCGGTGTGGTTCATAGGAGAAGGATGGGGAAAATCTGGGTTATGTGCCATTGATGGTTTGGGACCAGAAATTTCATCCCCTTCCTCTTTCTTGTCTGACTCAAGTGAGAATGATTCTGGAGCATCAGGAACCGGCTGTCCTCCTCCATGGGGTACTGGGCGTTTAGCTGATGGAATGTTTGGATACTGCACAGTCCGCTTCTTCAACAAACCTTTCCCAACAGGAGGTACCATGCAGAAGTAACAGTTGCTGATACGATCTGTCGGCTCTCCCCAAATCATTGGCACTGCAAAAAACATGGCTTTTTCTTTTTCTGTTCAGCCACTGACGAAGATTTGTTTGTCACTGATCTTCAATTTTGCAACCAAAGCAAAGGTGGGAGGCTTTCTTAATCAAAGCAGTTATACTGCATGTTTCTGATACACAGTCACTTCACCACAAACGTAGCAGAAGTAATCTGCGTTGCTCAAACAATTATGAGGCATCTCTCACTTTGGCTAAAGAGAAAAAAATCAAACACTGAGAAGACTGGTCTACATCTAAAATACTAGACACCTCATGTTCATTAAAAAAATGCTGTGCAATTTGTTCTGCAGAGTAATATAATTAAGCTGTGTTAGGATTGCATCATCTGTGTCTTCTAAGAATAACATGATGTAATTCATATAATTGATGATGCAATAGCACCTTCAGATTGCATCATTCATTAATTGTTTTGCCTGACAAGCAAGTATGGCCCAAACAAAAACATAGATTTATCACAAATCCAGTCAAAGACGTGTATATATTTTAGTAATTTATGGTTTAAATTCAGATCTCTTTCCATTATAACTTGCATATCCTTAGCACTTCCGAAGTTGAGGTCGTATGTACTACTGACCCAGTAGTGTAAATTGAAAACTGGAGCCAATAGTTTTAAGCATCATTTTTGTTCTCAGCAACCTAGACTTTGTAAATTGTGACTGAATTTATTTCGGAAGCATTTTGGCTGTAGAACAGTGTTATTACTGTGTTCTAACTTTTGTTAGCTTCCCTGATGTCCTCTGTCTGTTCATTCTGGCCAGGGGGGATGGTAGTATACCTCCATTGCCATCGCCTTCCCCTTTTATATCGAATTTCTATCCATAGAGATTCTACAGTGTATTTTGTTTCCTGCAAAGCCTTGTATTCTGTTTGATTCAATGCTCTCTCCAACATAGAGCGCAACCCCTCCACCAAGTCAATCTACTTCTATCACTACAATATAGTTTACCCCAGGTATCATCAGGACTTAATTTGTAGATGCAAAGGAAGTGGAGCTGGGGAGGAGGGAGACAGGCTTGCCAAGAACAAAGCAACAGAAGCAAGCCTGGATTAGGGTGTAGAGTGACTTCTCTGTTTTGCTCCAGCCTCATCCCCACCCCTCCTCTTTCCTGCAGACTTCCTGGAAGAGAGGGGCTACAGCAAAATACCCTTGCTGTTCTGGAGTCTGAAAGGAAGTGCCAGAACTGTGTTCCACCATGTTCCCCCAGAAATTAAGTCCTGATTATTACTGTGTCCCATTGGTTGTCCTCCTTCCACCAGGTCTCTATTTCTAAATGTACCTGCTGGCACTAACAAGTGGAAAATGCCAAATTGATGGCTTGTATTTTTTTTGCACATGTAAATTTGTAAAATGGCTGCTCCCATTGTACATGCAAGCAAATACATATGCACTTTTGTTGCCCTTACATTTGTTTTATAAAAGACTGTTAGTTCAGCAAAAGTATTTTCCTGATCTCAGTGTCTCAATTACGATCTTAATGACCCATCTAAAATGTGCCTTCATTTCTTCTGCGAATCTGAGTTTCTACAAGGTTATCTTTTAAATCCATATTTGCTTTCAAGTTAAGCTAATGAATGAATTGGAAAAATATTAACAAAACTTGATCACTAGCCAAAAGTTTTAGGGGCAAGGATTTTTTGCCATTGAAATATTTCCTTTTTTTGGTTTATAATTTATTTTGCCGTTTGCCTTATCTCCAGGAACAAGCAGGAAATGAGTCTTCACATATGGTATCGTCGGTACCGACGGAGCCTGCGCGGGAATGCTCCCCAGTGTCCAGTAAGAAAGCTTTTGGGAGCATCCCACAGTGCCTGCGTGCTGCCTTCCCGCCTTTTCCAACCGCCTCTCTCCAGTTCTTCTTTTCCGCGGAGCCAGCAGGTCGTGTTCCTGTCACCGCAGAAGAAGTTCTTTATTTTTTTTTCTTTATTTTTCTGTGTCGCGTCTGCCTTCTTTGACGTCAGACCGGTACCGCCGGTCTTTTCTTTCTTTAAAAAATAAACAAAAAACTTTTCTTTCTTTCTTCAACTGTGCATTTTCGGTTTGGGCCTTAGGCCTGAACATTTTCTCCTCATGGAGAAGCCCGCTTCTGGGTTCAAAAAGTGCACGAAATGTGGCGGTACTATTTCTGTCACCGACACCCATGATTGGTGTCTAAAATGTTTGGGTCCTGACCATTCCATTACGGATTGTGTGTCCTGTACCATGATGTCTAAAAGAGATCGGCAGAACCGAGCAGCCAAGCTCAGTACCCTGTTTCCCTCTGATGCAGCCTCGGTGGCATCGACGTCTTCCAGGGCTGCTTCTTCCTCCCATGGATCTCAGGTAACCAAACATAAATCTAGCCGGTCCTCGAAGGGCAAATCTCCCTCTAAGCATGGAGATGCCTCCGGGCTTGTCCTCGAGGATTCTGCACCGGCAAAATTACCCCGGCGGGAAGTTCCGGCTTCCAAAGCATTGTCTATGGGGTCACAGGTTGACATCGATGGCTCGGCCTCGACCGATCACCTGATCTCCAGGAACAAGCAGGAATGAGTCCTCACATATGGGTACATCGGAACCGACGGAGCCTGCGCGGGAAAGCTCCCCAGCTTCCCAGAAAGGAAGCTTTTGGGGCCTCCCACAGCGCATGTGCGCTGCCTTCCCGCCTTCCTGACCAACTCTCTTCAGTTCTTCTTTTTCCGCGGAGCCAGCAGGTCGTGTTCCTGTCACCGCTGAAGAAATTGTTATTTTAATTTGTTTCTTTGACCGCGTGTCTGCCTTCCCCGATTCCAGACCGGTACCGCCGGTCCTTTTTTCGTTTATTTTAAAATATATATATATATATATATATATATTACTTTTTCCTACACTTGGTGTATTTTTTCTGTGAGGCCTCTAGGCCTTCTCAGGTCTCCCTCATGGAAAAACCAGCTTCTGGTTTTAAAAAATGCACTAAGTGTACCGGTACTATTTCAGTTACAGACACCCATGAGTGGTGTCTTAAATGTTTGGGGCCTGACCATTCCATTCCGGATTGTCCATCCTGCTCTCTGATGTCCAAAAGGGGCTTACAGAACAGAGCAGCTAAATTTCATATGCTGTTTTCTACCGATACTCCAGCATCAACATCCTCCAGGTCTTCTTCTCCTGATGGATCTCAGGTAACCAAACATTCTTCGGGCAAGTCCTCAAAAGGCAAATCTCCCTCTAAGCAGCGAGAGGCCCTTGCAATTGACCCTGAGGACCCTGCCCCAGCCAAACAACCCCGGCGGGAAGCTCCGGCTTCCAAAGCTCCTCCTATGGGGTTACAGGTAGACATCGATGGCACGGCCTCGACCGATCTCCTGTTAGACTGCTCTGGGGTACCGGCTAACACCGGTACCGACTTCCAGGCAGTTGTGGCGGCTATGGGTACTACGGTACAATCCATGCAGCAGGCCTTACTGACTTTCATTAATGCTGCACCGCCATCGGTACCGCGACAATCGGTTCCGACTCCAATTCCGGTACCGCAACCGATACCGGTACCCAGAGCATCTACTTCCAGTAGCATGCCGGTTCCGGTCTCCGGTTCCGGAGCTTTCTTCGATACCGCTCCGATACCCGGTACGCCCGATGTCGGTACCGATCGGTACGCGTATCGATCTCTGGAAGCAAATAGACGATACTTTGAATCCTCTGAAGAGTCTGATACCTCAGATGATTCTGCTGACGTCTCTTTCACTCTTCCTGAGGAGCCCTCTTCTCCAAAAAGGAGAATGTCTCCTCCAGAGGATTTGTCCTTTCAAGACTTCATTATTGAAGTAGCTAAAGGACTCTCCATATCTGTATCCTCAGAAAAGGAACCTAGAGCAAAAAAATTAGATATTTTAGGATACTCTAAGGTTCCTAAAGAGGCAGCCACCTTACCCATACATGAAATTCTTCAAGAACACATGATGGATTTGTGGGAGGCTCCTCTTACCCTATCTCCACATTCTCGACGTTTGGACACCATGTATCGGGTTCCTCCTTCTCCTGGTTTTCAAAAAACTCAGCTTCCTCACCACTCTATTGTGGTGAAGTCTGCTATGAAAAAGATAAAGAGTACCAAAAGACACTCTTCTACCCCTCCAGGAAGAGAATGTAGGACTCTGGATGCTTTTGGGAGAAAAATCTTCCAAGCTAGCATGCTTATTGCCAGAATCAAGTCATACAGCCTTTATATGGGCATGTTTTTGAAAGAGATTGCAGTAAAGATACGTCAATTTCTCCCCTTTATCCCAGAGGATAAACAGGAGGAATTCCTTCTTTTGCTAAAGCACACTCAAGATGTTTCCAAGTTCTCCAACAGAGCAGCCTTTGACTCTTTTGAGGGGGCAAGCAGAGCCTCTGGCATAGCCATAGCTGCTCGCAGACTGGCTTGGCTCCAGGCCTCTGATTTGGAACCCTGGGTACAAGAAGGCTTGGGCAATCTGCCCTGTACAGGTGAAAATCTCTTTGGCAAAGAGTGGCAAATCAAAGCCACTCAAATGGATGCAGAGAATGCTGCTTTAGATAGACTTTCTAAGTCTACCTCTACCCCTGCCAAGAAAAAACCTTTTAAGAAAACTTTCTATAAAAAGACCAGATTTTCCACAAATACTGGCCAGCAATCTTCCCAAGTTCGCTTTGCTCCTAAGCGTCAGCAAACTAAGCAGGCCAGAACAAAGGCCACAGGAGCTGCTACAATCCAGCAGTCCCAACCTCCTCAGGGTTTTTGACTTGATTCTAGAGAACGTACCCTTTCTGGCTCTGCAACAGCCAGAACCTCTCACCATTCCAGGAAGGTTGGCTCATTTTGCTCCCAGATGGGAACAAATCACATCAGAACCGTGGACCCTCTCTATCATCAGAGAGGGCTACAAACTACATTTCTCCAGCCTTCCTCCCCATACCATGGTGAGACAATTCAATTCTCCCCCATCTCTCCTGCACCTGTTGGGCCAAGAGGTGACCACTCTTCTCGCCCAAAGGGCAATAGAAGAGGTTCCTCTTCCTCAACAAGGGTCAGGTTTCTACTCCCCCTATTTTCTGATTCCCAAGAAAACAGGGGGATACAGACCCATTCTGGATCTCAGAGAATTGAACAAATTCCTCTACAAAGAGAAATTCAAAATGCTTTCTCTAGGTACTCTCCTTCCATACCTAAAGAGTCAGGACTGGCTTTGTTCTCTAGATCTCAAGGATGCGTACACACATATACTCATCCATCCATCCCACAGAAAATTCCTACGGTTCATGTTCCAGGGAGAACATTTCCAATACAGAGTACTCCCCTTCGGTCTAGCCTCTGCTCCAAGGGTATTTACCAAATGCATGGCAATAGTAGCTGCATTTCTACGCACTCTGGGGATCTTTGTCTTCCCGTACCTGGACGACTGGCTCATCCGAGCTCCATCTCAGTCCGAGGCTCAGACTTCCCTGGACCACACCAGACGCATACTGCAGTATCTGGGACTTGTCATCAATCTGCCAAAGTCTCAACTCACCCCTACTCAATCCCTAGAGTTCATCGGGCTTGGCTAGATACTACCAGTGCAAGGGCCTATCTTCCTCAGGCCCGTTGCAACCGTCTAGTGCACTTGGCCTCTCAAATTCAGTCCAGAAGCCACTTGACTGCCAGAGAGATGCTACAACTGCTAGGTCACATGGCATCCACAGTTCATGTAGTGCCTTATGCTCGCCTACATATGAGAGCAGCTCAATGGACCTTGTCCACACAGTGGACCCAAGCATCAGGAGCTCTCTCAGACCAAATAGCAACCTCAAAACGTCTTTTTTGGTCTCTCCAATGGTGGATATCCACTCAAAATCTGTTGTTGGGGGCCCCCTTCCAACCTGTGTTACCCCAAGCAACTCTCACTACAGATGCCTCCCAAACAGGCTAGGGAGCTCATCTGCAAGACCTCTCCACTCAGGGCATTTGGTCTCCACAGGAAACCACCCTTCATATCAACCTTTTGGAACTGCGAGCAATTCTCCTTGCTCTCAAGGTCTTTCATACCCTCCTCATCAACATGACAGTCCTTGTTCATACCGACAATCAAGTAGCCATGTTCTACGTAAACAAACAAGGAGGGACTGGCTCTCTGTCGCTTTGCAACGAAGCTCTAAAACTCTGGGCCTTCGCCAGAGAGCATGGGATCCATCTCCTGGCAGTGTACCTCCCAGGAATCCAAAACTCTTGGGCAGACAGACTCAGTCGAGTCCTGCTGCCACACGAATGGTCCCTGCACATGGATCAGGTACTCAGAATCTTTCAAGAATGGGGGACCCCGGACATAGACCTCTTTGCAAGTCCGTACAATGCCAAACTTCCCCGGTTCTGTTCCAGGATTCCGTGTCAGGGAGCTCAGGCCAAGGATGCCTTCCTCCTTCATTGGGGTCAGGCCTTCCTATATGCCTTTCCACCCATTCCCTTGATTCCCAAGACTCTATTCAAACTTCAGAGGGATCAAGGATCCATGATCCTCATAGCTCCACGCTGGCCACGCCAAGTGTGGTACCCTCTACTTCTGCATCTCTCCCAGACACCCTCCCTGGATCTGGGAGCTGCTCCAGACCTTCTGTCTCAAGAGGAGGGGACTTTGTGGCACCCAAACCCCAAGTCCCTTCACCTCAGAGCTTGGTTACTGAAGGCCTAGACCTTCAAGACTTGAATCTTTCTCAACAGGTGAAGGATATCCTCCATGCATCGAGGAAGCCTTCCACCAGGCGTTCTTATGCTTTTAAATGGAAAAGATTTTCAATTTGGTGTGCTAACAAAGGTCTTAACCCTCTAGCACTACCTTTAACTTCTTTACTTGAATATCTCCTGCATCTTTCCAATGCAGGACTTAAAACCAATTCTGTAAGAGTCTATTTGAGTGCTATTGCAGCATCTCTTCATCCTATCAATGGACAGTCTGTTTCCTCTCATCCTCTTATTGCAAGATTCATGAGAGGTCTAACTTTAACTAAACCTCCCATTCGGCCTCCTCCAGTGGCATGGGACTTAAACGTAGTTCTTGGTCAGCTTATGAAGCCGCCCTTTGAACCCTTAGCCACTACCTCCTTAAAATTCCTTTCCTGGAAAGTCATTTTCCTTATTGCAATCACTTCTGCTCGCCGAATCAGTGAACTGCAGGCTTTAGTGGCTAATCCACCTTATACAAGGTTCCATCATGATAAGGTAGTCCTTAGGACAAATCCCCACTTTATGCCTAAAGTGGTCTCACCTTTTCATCTTAATCAAGAGGTATATCTTCAGGAAAGCCCTGAAACACTTCCTTTTTGTCAAATATCTTACTGACGGCTCTGAACCCTCGTATAGCTCGTCCTCAAATATGTAAACACCAAACAGGTTCCTCCCCTATTAACTTCGTATGTATATAGTTGCCCCCTCTCTCCAAGTTTCAAGTTTCATTCTCCAAGTTTCATTCCCTGTTCAATGTAATGACCAGACATTTGTATAGTGTCGGATGTTGTTGTTATATGTAAACCGCGCTGATCATAAATAGTGCGGTATATAAGAATTGTTAAATAAAATAAAAAATAAATAAATATCTACCTGTCTTTTTTCCAGCTCCTCATGCATCTAGTGCAGAGAGGAACCTACATATGTTAGATTGTAAAAGAGCTCTTGCCTTTTACATTCACAGGACACAGCAACATAGAAAGTCTTCTCAACTTTTTGTTGCTTTTGATCCTTCTCATTTAGGACTTCCAGTCTCAAAAAGAACACTGTCCAATTGGATTGCTCAGTGTATTTCTTTTGCTTACCAGAGTAAGAACCTTTCTCTGGAAGGCCATGTCACAGCTCACAATGTGAGAGCCATGGCCACATCTATGGCTCATCTTCATTCTGTATCCATCGATCAGATCTGTCGAGCAGCCACTTGGGCCTCGGTTCATACCTTCACAGCCCATTACTGCTTGGACAAGGACTCCCGCCGGGATGCCTTGTTTGGTCAGGCTGTCCTCAGACACCTCTTCCATTCTTAAACAACTCCTGCCCACCTTCCCTGAATGGATGCCTGAGATCCATGGGAAGATGAGGAATTCTTGCAGGGGGATCTCCCCGACATCTTAACTAGGGAGTCCCCATATGTGAGGACTCATTCCTGCTTGTTCCTGGAGATAGCACAGTTACTTACCTGTAACAGGTGATCTCTGGGAACAGCAGGAATTAGTCCTCACAACCCTCCCACCTCCCCTAGGAGTTGTATCTCTCTCTCTCTTTCCTTTCCTCTCTCTATTGTCTCAGCTTTAAACTCGAACTGAAGAGAGTTGGTCAGGAAGGCGGGAAGGCAGCGCGCATGCGCTGTGGGAGGCCCCAAAAGCTTCCTTTCTGGGAAGCTGGGGAGCTTTCCCGCGCAGGCTCTGTCGGTTCCGACGTACCCATATGTGAGGACTAATTCCTGCTGTTCCCAGAGATCACCTGTTACAGGTAAGTAACTGTGCTTTACCTTCCTGCGTTCTTCCCAAGGCCTCACGCCTCAAATGCAGAAAGGAATCTTCATATTTTGGACTGTAAAAGGGCTTTGGCCTTTTACTTGCAAAGGACACAGCAACATAGAAAGTCCTCTCAACTCTTTGTTGCTTTTGATCCTAGTCATTTGGGACTCCCAGTCTCCAAAAGAACACTTTCAGCTAGATTGCACAGTGTATATCTTTTGCCTATGAGAGTAAAAACCTTCCTCTTGAAGGCCATGTCACAGCTCACAATGTGAGAGCCATGGCAGCCTCTATGGCTCATCTTCACTCTGTCTGTCAACGGCATCTGTCGAGCAGCTACTTGGGCTTCATTTCATACCTTCACAGCCCATTACTGCTTAGAGAAGGACTCCCGCCGGGATGCCTTGTTTGGTCAGGCTGTTCTTCAGTACCTGTTCCATACTTAATCAATTCCTACCCACCATCCCTGGTAGGATGCCAGAGATCCATGGGGGGAAGTGGAGCCCTTTAACAAGGGCACACAACTTCTAGGGCCTTCTCCCTGGCATCTGCAGCTAGGGAGTCCCCATATGTTAAGACTACATTCCTGCTTGTTCCTGGAGATAGCATAGTTACTCACCTGTAACAGGTGATCTCTGGGAACAGCAGGAATTTAGTCTTCACAACCCACCCACCTCCCCTAGGAGTTGTATTTCTCTCTCTCTTTCTCTTTCCCTCTCTCTTTTGTCTCAGTTTTAAACTCAACTGGAGAGGGACAGTTGGGAAAGGCGGGAAAGCAGCACTCAGGCGCTGTGAGATGCTCCCAAAAGCTTTCCTATTGGATGCTGGGGACCGTTCCCGCACAGGCTCCGTCGGTACTGACGATACCCATATGTGAAGACTAAATTCCTGCTGTTCCCGGAGATCACCTGTTAAGGTGAGTAACTATGCTTTATCTGTGGAAATAACTTAGTAATTTACCCTTGTGGATGATTCTATAGCCTTAGATACACGTGGACAGTAATTTTATAACATGGCGTCTAGTTTTAGGCACTCAGAAAAACCGCCTGAGCCTATTCTATAAAGAAAAGCAGACACTCATTTTTCTTTATAAAATAGGGGTGTGAGTATCTACTGTAAATACACACTTTAAATCTAGGCAACAGCACTTACACCATCCTAAAAGAACGTGTGCAAGTTATGGTAGCTTATAACTTGTGTGTGTCTAAATTTGCATTCCACCTACATTCTTCTCATGTGCAAGCCCACAGTAAAAGTACACACATACTTAATAGTGATCAGCTAAAGTATGCACATGTGCGCACTGAAAATAGGTGGTACATTTGTTTATACAGTTCCTTATAAAATTACCCCCAAAATGTATGTGTGTATTTACACACAAAGCAACATAGAATCTGTATAGCTTTTGGGAATCTGACAGGTAATTGTGATCTGGATTGGAAACACGATACTGGGCCTGATGGACCCTTGATTTGATCCATTATGACATAGCTTATGTTAATCTCTTATATATGTATATGCGTTTATAAATTTTTATTTTTTTACTATGTCTGCTTCAAATCATTTTAAAAACAAAAATATGCATGTATCTCTGTTTTTTACCCCATAGAATTTGTGCTTATGTTTGCACTTGCTCTTTACCACAGGTGTAATTCTCTGGTTTAAATTACTCAGATATATGTATATTTTCAGAAGTTTGCTTATAAATGCCTACCCCACCCAATCCCACCCTTGAAATACCTCGGTTCATTTGGGATAGAGTTGCATATATACAGTCACCCAGTCCAGCAGGCTGTTATATAAAAGCTAGTTTCTGTGTGAAAAGAACTGCGTTATTTGCAGAAATGTTTTCATAAACTATCCTCCCTATAAATTGCCCCTACTCCTTGCAACTTAGTCTAATCAAAGAGGACAGACGAGATATACAACAAACAGTACAAGGCTTTGAGCAGTGGCAGAAATTCTAATTGAGGGCCCCCCCTAAGGAAAATATATGAAAGGGCCCCCAATCTACTTCAGAAGATAAGAGAGCCAGCTATAAATGGGCTCCTCCTGCACTGCAGGGTGGAATGAGTAGAATTTATGTTGCTGGTTTTGAGTTAAAACAGTGAAATTATTTTGTGGAAAAACTAAGCCAGGTGGGTTATAAGTGAAGTTAATTGAGGAACTACTGTACTCTTGAGAAAGAAATGAATGCCAGGATTTATCAGTATTTATGCTAGCTAGAGCAATTATCTGCAATTCTAACAGTCCATTACAGGAAAGAAAGCCAGGGGAAGTTTTAAAGTCTCAGAACTGGAGTTTATAAGGGGAGTTCAGTTGGGAGAAAGGACCAGTTTATCTAATTGGGAAGAGCTGCAAGGAATTTGGTTATTACCTACATACACTTGATTGCAGGATGTGGAGGGAGTTAGCAGTAGAAGAGAGAAGGGAAAAAAGTGACAGGATATGAGGAGAAGAGAAGACAATGGGAGAAAGAGGAGGGCAAGGCAAGAACTTAGAAACATAGAAAAACATAGAAATATAGAAAAATGACAACAGAAAAAGATCACATGGCCTATCTAGTCTGTCCTTCCATATCAACCACTACAACAGTCCCCTTTTTTCCTTTAGAGATCCTCTGTGTTTGTCCCGTGCTTTTTTGAATTCAGTTACTGTCCTCATCTCTATCACCTCCACTGGGAGACTATTCCACAGATCCACCACTCTTTCCGTAAAGACATGATTCCACATATCACTCCTGAATCTATCCCCTATCTCCAGGAACAAGCAGGAATGTAATCTTCACATATGGGTATCGTCGGTACCGATGGAGCCTGCGCGGGAACGCTCCCCAGCGTCCAATTAGGAAGCTTTTGGGAGCATCCCACAGTACCTGCGTGCTGCCTTCCCGCCTTTCCCAACTGCCTCTCTCCAGTTCTTTGTTTTCCGCAGAGCCAGCAGGTCGTGTTCCTGTCACTGCAGAAATTTTTTTTTCCTTATTCTTCTTTTTGTGGTCGCGTCTACCTTCCTCAACACTTCACCGGTACCGCCAGTTCTTCTTTTTTTCTTTAAAAAAAAAAAAATAATAATTTTCTTTTTTCCAAACTTTTCCAGGTGCACGCACCATTTTGGGCCTTAGGCCCAAAAGTTTCTCCATCATGGAGAAACCCGCCTCGGGTTTTAAAAAATGCACCAAGTGTGGCGGTACCATCTCCGTCACCGACACCCATGAGTGGTGTCTTAAATGTTTAGGTCCTGACCACTCCATCTCCGAGTGTATGGCTTGTGCCATGATGTCTAAGAGGGGTCGACAAAACCGAGCTGCCAAGCTCAGCGCCCTTTTTCCCTCGGATGCAGCTTCGGTGGCATTGACGTCTTCCAGGGCTTCGTCTTCCTCCCATGGATCTCAGGTAACCAAACATAAGTCCAGCCAGTCCTCAAAGATGCCTCTGGCGTTGCCCTTGAGGGTTCTGTACCGGCAAAATTGCCCCGGTGGGAGGCTTCGGCTTCCAAAGCATTATCGGGGCTCCAGGACGTTCTCGAGGCCTCGACCTCGGCAGAACTACTTGTGTCATGCTCTGGGGTACTGGCTGCTTCCGGTACCGATACCCAGGCATCGGCAGCGTCGATAGACCAGAGGTTCCTGGCTATTGAACGCAGTCTGGCGGTTCTCCTTGCGGCATTGACACCCTCGGAACAGTGTCAGACAGTTCAACCGGTACCGGCATCGATAGCATCGACATCGGTGTCGGCTTTGCCGGCACCCAGTCATGCGATGCCTTCCTGTACCGATACCCCGGTACCGATTCCCCCCGGTACCGACTTCGGTCAGTACAGGTATTGGGCTCTTCAAGAGCATCCGGACAGAAGATACTTCGATTCCTCAGAGGACTCTGGGGATTCTGATAACTCTGTCGGTACCGGAATACTTCTCCCGGAGGAGCCTTCCTCTCTTAAACGTAGGATGTCTCCTCCAGAAGATATCTCCTTTCAGGATTTCATCAGGGAAGTGGCTCGTGGTTTGTCCATTACTGTGACTCCTGAAACAGAGCTCAGAGCTAAGGAGTTGGAGATTTTACAGTATCCCAAAGCTCCTAAGGAAGCAGCTACCTTGCCTTTCCATGAGATTTTACATGATCTCATGTTGAGAATGTGGGATACACCTCTCACCACCTCTCCTCACTTTCGCAAACTGGATACCATGTATCGAGTCCCTCCTTGTCCTGGATTCCAGAAAACTCAGCTTCCTCACCACTCTATTGTAGTGGAATCAGCTATGAGAAGGATCAGGAGTACAAAGAGGCATGCCTCTAATCCTCCAGGATGTGAGTGTAGAACTTTGGATGCCTTTGGACGTCGTACTTTCCAGGCTTCCATGCTTTCTGCCAGGATCAGTTCCTATATTTTATATGGGAATGTTCCTTAAAGAAGTCACAGGTGATTTAGAGGTTTTGAGCCCTCTTCTTCCTGAGGATGGAAGGCAGGATTTTCTCACACTGGTCAAACATGCCCTGGATGTTTCTAAGTTTGTCAACCGTGCAGCTTTTGACTGTTTTGAGTGCATAAGCAGAACCTCTGCCATTGCCATAGATGCACGTAGAATTGCCTGGCTCCAGGCATCCGATTTGGAGCTCTGGTTGCAGGACAAACTGGGCAATATCCCTTCTACAGGTGAGAATCTATTTGGCAAAAATTGGCAAGAAAAAGCCAATGAATTAGATGCTGACAACTCCACTTTGGATAGGCTATCCAAAGCCACAGCTGATCCTGCGAGAAAGAAGTCTTTCAAGAAGCCTTTCTTCTCAAAAAAGAAGGGGTTTTATCGCTCTTATTCCCAGGAGGGACGTTCTACAGGTCAGCCTACCCAGAAAGGTCAGCAACCACCTAAACAAAGGAAAGCAAAGACTGCTAAGCCTCAACCGTCTCAGCAGTCTCAGCCTCCACAAGGCCTTTGACTTTCATCTAGAGAACTTAGCCTTCCTGGCCCTCAATGGACCAGAGCCTTCCACCATTCCAGGAAGGTTATGTCACTTTGCCCCCAGGTGGGAGCAGATAACTGCAGAGCATTGGACACTCTCCATTATAAGAGAGGGGTACAAGCTGCACTTTCTGTGCATGCCCCCTTCCACAATGGTAAGACAGTTAAATTCTCAGACCTCTCTTATCAACCTGTTAGATCAAGAGGTCACTATGCTTCTTGCCCAAGGGGCAATAGAAGAAGTCCCCATTATCAACAGGGTACAAGGTTCTACTCCCCCTATTTCCTTATCCCAAAGAAAACAGGGGGATACAGACCTATTTTGGACCTCAGAAAATTGAACAAATTCCTGTTCAAAGAGAAATTCAAAATGATTTCTTTAGGAACTCTGCTGCCATACCGTCAGAGTCAGGATTGGCTTTGTTCTCTAGATCTCAAGGATGCGTACACTCATGTTCTCATCCACCCAACTCACAGAAAGTTCCTTCGGTTCCTTTTTCAAGGAAAGCACTACCAATACAGGGTGCTTCCTTTTGGCCTGGCCTCAGCACCAAGAGTGTTCACGAAATGCATGGCTGTGGTAGCAGCATTTCTCCGCACTCTAGGGATATTTGTCTTCCCCTACTTAGACGACTAGCTCATTCGAGCCCCATCAGTCAGAGGCCAGGACCTCCCTATCTTGCACAATGCGTATCCTTCAGTATTTGGGTCTTGTCATAAACGTCCCAAAATCCAGTCTAACTCCCACTCAGTCTCTAGAATTCATAGGAGCTTTGCTGGATACCAAAAAGGCAAGGGCCTATCTTCCCCAGGCCCGTTGCCTTCGCATGGTGCAGTTAGCTTCTCAAGCAGTGCTAAAACCTCATCTCACTGCCCGAGAAATGCTACAACTTCTAGGCCACATGGCATCTACTGTGCATGTGGTTCCTTATGCTCGCCTCCATATGAGAGTAGCCCAGTGGCCTTTATCCACTCAGTGGACCCAGGCATCAGGGTGCCTGTCAGACAAAATAGCGCAAACAAATCACCTTATTTTGTCCCTCCAATGGTGGCAGTCGACTCAGAACCTGTTGCTGGGGTCCCCATTTCAACAACCCTTACCCCAAGCAACTCTTACAACGGATGCTTCACCAATGGGTTGGGGAGCTCATCTGCAAGACCTCTCCACCCAAGGCACTTGGACTCCACAGGAGACTCATCTACGTATCAGTCTCTTGGAGCTCAGAGCAATCTTCCTTGCTCTTCGAGTGTTCCACACCCTGCTCAGCTACAAGATTGTCCATATGAATGAGGACTATCAAGTAGCCATGTTCTACGTGAACAAACAGGGGGGAACAGGCTCTCTGTCGCTTTGCAACGAAGCTTTGCGACTATGGGCCCTCGCCAGAGAGCATCAGCTTCATCCCCTGGCAGTGTATCTTCCAGGCATACAAAACTCTTGGGCAGACAGACTCAGTCGAGTTCTGTTTCCACACGAATGGTCTCTACATGCAGACCAGGTGGCCAAGATTTTTCAAATTTGGGGAACCCCAGACATAGACCTCTTTGCAAGTCCATTGAATGCCAAACTTCCCCGGTTCTGTTCCAGAATTCCGGCTCAGGGCTCTCAGGCCAGGGATGCTTTCCTCCTTCACTGGGGTCAAGACTTCCTTTATGCCTTTCCACCCATTCCCCTAATTCCCAAAACCCTATTCAAGCTTCAGATAGACAGAGGCCGTATGATTCTCATAGCTCCACATTGCCCACGGCAAGTGTGGTACCCTCTGCTTCTACATCTCTCTCAAGCTCCCTCCCTGGAGTTAGGGTCTGCTCCAGATCTCCTGTCTCAGGAGGACAGAATGTTATGGCATCCCAATCCCCAGTTTCTGCATCTCAGGACTTGGTTACTGAAGGCCTAGATCTTCATGATCTTAACCTCCCTCAGCAAGTAAAGGATATCCTTTATGCTTCCAGGAAGCCTTCCACAAGACGCTCTTATGCTTTCAAGTGGAAATGGTTTACCATATGGTGTTTGCAGAAGGGTCTTAACCCCCTTGCGATACCTCTGGAATCATTACTGGAGTATCTCCTTCATTTATCCAATGCAGGACTTAAAACTAACTCAGTAAGAGTCCATTTGAGTGCTATTGCAGCTTCTTTCAAGCCTCTAAATGGACAACCTATTTCCTCCCATCCTCTTATAGCAAGATTTATGAGAGGCCTTCTTCTAATTAAGCCTCCCATTAGGCCATCACCGGTGGCATGGGACTTAAACCTGGTTCTTGGTCAGCTCATGAAGCCACCTTTCGAACCCTTAGCTACTACCTCATTGAAATTCCTTTCTTGGAAGTTTATCTTTCTCATTGCAATCACATCAGCACACCGCATCAGTGAGTTGCAGGCATTAGTAGCTGATCCACCTTATACAAGGTTTCATCATGACAAGGTAGTCCTTAGGACTCATCCACACTTAATGCCAAAGGTGGTCTCGCCTTTTATTTAAACCAAGCGTTCTACCTGCCTGTGTTTTTTCCAAGGCCTCATGCATCTAATGCAGAAAGGAATCTTCATACTTTGGACTGTAAAAGAGCTTTAGCCTTTTACTTGCAAAGAACACAGCAACATAAAGTCCTCTCAACTCTTTGTTGCTTTTGATCCTTCTCATTTGGGACATCCAGTCCCCAAGAGAACACTGTCCAACTGGATTGCACAGTGTATTTTGTTTGCCTGTCAGAGTAAGAATCTTCCTCTGGAGGGCCATGTCACAGCTCACAATGTGAGAGCCATGGCAGCTTCAATGGCTCATCTGCACTCTGTGTCTATCGACGACATCTGTCGAGCAGCCACTTGGTCCTCAGTTCATACCTTCACAGCCCATTACTGCTTGGACAAGGACTCCCGCCGGGATGCCTTGTTTGGTCAGGCTGTTCTCCAACACCTGTTCCATACCTAATCAACTTCTACCCACCATCCCTGGTTGGATGTCAGAGATCCATGGGGGGAAGTGGAGCCCTTTCACAGGGACACACAACTTCTGGGGTCTCTCCCTGGCATCTAAAGTTAGGGAATCCCCATATGTGAAGACTACATTCCTGCTTGTTCCTGGAGATAGTATAGTTACTCACCTGTAACAGGTGATCTCCGGGAACAGCAGGAATTTAGTCTTCACAACCCACCCACCTCCCCTAGGAGTTGTATCTCTCTATCTGTCTCTTTCTCTTTCCCTCTCTCTCTCTTTGTCTCAGCTTAAAACTCAACTGGAGAGAGGCAGTTGGGAAAGGCGGGAAGGCAGCACGCAGGCGCTGTTGGATGCTCCCAAAAGCTTCCTAATTGGATGCTGTGGAGCGTTCCCGCGCAGGCTCCGTCGGTACTGACGATACCCGTATGTGAAGACTAAATTCCTGCTGTTCCCGGAGATCACCTGTTACAGGTGAGTAACTATGCTTTCTCCCTCATCCCATGTCCCCTTATAGCAGAACTTGCTTTCAATCGAAAGAGGCTCTCCCCCTGTGCATTTATGCCACGGAGGTATTTAAACATCTCAATCATATCACCTCTATATCGCCTATTAAGATCCTTAAGTTTGTTCTCATATGCTTTATAATGAAGACCACTAACCATTTTAGTAGCCACCCTCTGTACTGACTCCATCCGGTTTAGATCCTTTTGAAGGTGCAGTCTCCAGAATTTCACACAATACTCCAAATGAGGTCGCACCAAAGACTTATACAGAGGCACTATCACTTCCTTTTTTCTGCTAGCCATTCCTCTCCCTATGAACCCAAGCATCCTTCTAGCTTTCGCTATCGCCTTTTCTACCTGTTTAGCTACTTTAAGATCATCAGACACAACCACATCGAGGTCCCGCTCTTCTTTAGTGGACAAAAGTACTTCACCCCCTATACTATATTGCTCCCTTGGATTGCTGCAGCCCAAATGCATGACTTTGCTTTTTTTTTTTTTTTTTATAATTTTCATACTTTGCATTTTTTAACATTAAATCCCAGCTGCCAAATTCTAGACCATTCTTCAAGCTTAGCTAAATCCCTCCACGTGTTATCTACACCTTCCTGGGTGTCTACTCTATTGCAGATTTTGGTATCACCGCAGAGAGGCAAACCTTACCTGACAGCCCTTCTGCTATATCATTAACAAAGATGTTAAAAAGAATCGGACCAAGGACAATCCCTGGGGCATAATCTCCTCAGAGTGAGCTCCATTTACCTGTACCCTTTGTCGCCTCCCACTCAACCAATTTCTAACACAAGCAGTAACTTTAGGGTACATCCCTAGGGTGCTCATTTTGTTTATAAGTCTCCTGTGAGGAACAGTGTCAAAGGCTTTACTGAAATCTAAATACACCACATCTAGGGCTCTCCCTCGGTCCAACTCCCTGGTCACCCAGTCAAAGAAATCAATCAGATTTGTCTGACAAGAACTGCCTCTGGCGAATCCATGCTGCCTCAGATCCTTTAATCCGCTGGACTCCAGAAACTTCACTATTTTCTCTTTCTGCAGCGTTTCCAATAATTTACTCACCACTGAAGTTAAACTTGATAGTATGTCAGTCTGGATCTGGGGGTAAAAAACGGGGAAAGCATAGAGAACAAGAGGAGGGAAAAGAGAAGATAAAACTGGTTTTGTCATGGAGAGAAAGAGGATGAGTTGGTGAGTTGGTGAAAAGGGATAAAAAGGAAATAAAACCACAAGACTTCAGAACAGTGATGCAAGCCATGACACTCCCCCACCTGGACTACTGCAATATAATCTACCATGGACTCCCGGCCTCCCATACAAACCCGCTCCGGACTGCCTTAAACACCACAGCAAGAATTATCCAGACCGCAAAAAGACAAGACCACATCACCCCAGTCCTGAGAGAGCTTCACATACTCCCTCTAGAAGCACGAGTCAAATACAAATCCGCCATACTCACCCACAAAGCTCTCTTCCAAACTCAAACATCCCAGATCCGCACACTACTAGCCTGACCAACCCACGACAAAAAAAAACAGACAAACTACCAACAACTCCCTCACCATCCCCCATAAGAGGACGAAATGCAACCAACGAACCTGCAACAGAGCCTTTGAACTATATGCACCATCCATCTGGAACTCTCTACCGAATCACATCAGAAACAACAAAGACCCCCTATCCTTCAGGAAACAACTAAAAACCACACTATTCCAGGAATATCTCGGACCTGAAACAAACCACCACAAATGAGACTGTAGTTCAAATCCCTATGTCTATGTCCCAAACACCTGTCAAAATCATTAATGTCGGCCACCTGGTGACAGCCCAGACCCTTACAATTGATTATTGTCCCCCCCCCCCCCCTCTCGTTCTATGTTCCACCGCTTTGACCCGGTGAAAAGCGGGATATAAATGCAGCTAAATAAATAGGAAAATGAGAAGTATTAAAAGAGGAGCAGGAGCAAGGAAAGATGGAACTGACATGGAGAAGGCCAAGAAAAGATTTAACAAGCAGAGAAAGTGAATAAGTTAAACTAAAAATGCAAAACTTTCTGCAGTTTATTTTAATATTGCCTGTTTTTTGTTTCTGTACTAATTTGTCTGAATGTGCTAAGAAGTCAGACTCTGTAGTTCTATATTTTTTGCTGTGCTTGTTTCTACCATTTTCTGAAAGCCACTTTGTTCAAAAATGTTCTGTATAGGTGGAGCATAAATATCAGGTGGCCTATCAGATTTTTAAGTTTATCCACTTCTATTGAGATCTAGGTTCTTCCTTAGATTATTAGAGACCTGAATTTAATGATAAGACTTTGTGGTTTTTCTTCTCATGCAGAGCGCATGTTGGGTGAGAAGACTGCTTTTTTTGTTTTTTTTAAGATGGTGATCACATATTTTTTTTCTTTTCCTTTGTAGGTGAAGATGATGGTGAGTTATATTTAAAAATGTTAACATTTAGTACAGAACCCAATAAGGTATTATGTGTTTTCTTAAATATATCTAATTCAACTTTGAATTATAACAGTGTTCGTAGAAAGAGCTGTAGTTTTCCCATGGCAGATTAAATTTATAAATTGGGCATGAACTTTTTAATCTGACTTCTGCTTTGCTAAATATTATTTAAACATGCAATAGCTTTAAAATTGATTCGAAAAACAGAATTGGAAAAACTGGACTTTTAAAGGGGAGGGGGAGCGGAATTTTCCTGCTCTCCTAGGGATGCTAGCTCATTAGGAACATACCTCTGTTAGACAAAAACATGAGCCTTCATTTGTTAAGAATTTTTCACTTAGATTATCTGCACTTGAAAGTAATATAAAATATCCTGCAATAGTGGGCCCTAAATTCAACTACTAGTTGCTGTCATTGCACAGTAACTGGGATGCCCTCACCCAGTGGTTCTGATCATGGCCTCTACAATAGGGTTGCCAACTTTTTGAAACAGAAAAACCCGCCACTTGTGACTAGTCATGCTCCGCCCATGCCCACCCCACCCTTTTCCGCCTGTGCCCCAGCCCACCTTGCTCCACCCCCTGTCCCCCAAAAAACTGCAGAGAGGGCAATGTGCAAATTGAACAAGCAAGATTGCTACACATTCATAGAAACATAGAAATATGACGACAGAGAAAGACCACATGGCCTATCTAGTCTGTCCTTCCATAACAACTACAACAGTCCCCTTTTTACCTTTAGAGATCCTCTGTGTTTGTCCCATGCTTTTTTGAATTCAGTTACTGTCCTCATCTCTACCACCTCCACTGGGAGACTATTCCACAGATCCACTACTCTTTCCGTAAAGAAATATTTCCGCATATCACTCCTGAATCTATCTCCCTTCACCCTCATCCCCTGTCCCCTCGTAGCAGAACTTGCTTTCAATTGAAAGAGGCTCTCTCCCTGAACATTTATGCCACGGAGGTATTTAAACATCTCAATCATATCACCTCTATCCCGCCTTTCCTCTAAGGTGTACATATTAAGATCCTTAAGTCTGTCCTCATATGCTTTATAATGAAGCCCATTAATCATTTTAGTAGCCACCCTCTGCACCGACTCCATCCTGCTCACATCCTTTTGAAGGTGCGGTCTCCATAATTGCACACTATACTCCAAATGAGGTCGCACCAAAGATTTATACAGAGGCATTATCACCTCCTTTTTTCTGCTAGCCATTCCTCTCCGTATGCACCCAAGCATCCTTCTAGCTTTTGCCGTCGTCTTTTCTACCTGTTTAGCTATTTTAAGATCATCAGACACAACCACGCCTAGGTCCCACTCTTCTTTAGTGGACAAAAGTACTTCACCCCCTATACTATATTGCTCCCTTGGATTGCTGCAGCCCAAATGCATGACCTTACATTTTTTAACATTAAATCCCAGCTGCCAAATTCTAGACCATTCTTCAAGCTTAGCTTGATCCCTCCTCATGTTATCTACCCCTTCCTGGGTGTCTACTCTATTGCAGATTCTGGTATCATCCGCAAAGAGGCAAACCTTACCTGAAAGCCCTTCCGCTATATCACTAACAAAGATGTTAAAAAGAATCGGACCAAGGACAGATCCCTGGGGCACACCACTGATAACATCCTTCTCCTCAGAGTGAGCTCCATTTACTTGTACTCTTTGTCGCCTCCCACCCAACCAATTTCTAACCCAAGCAGTAACTTTAGGGTCCATCCCTAGGGTGCTCAGTTTGTTTATAAGTCGCCTGTGAGGAACAGTGTCAAAGGCTTTACTGAAATCTAAATACACCACATCTAGGTCTCTCCCTCGGTCCATCTCCCTGGTCACCCAGTCAAAGAAATCAATCAGATTTGTCTGACAAGACCTGCCTCTGGTGAATCCATGCTGCCTCGGATCCTGTAATCCGCTGAACTCCAGAAACCTCACTATTTTCTCTTTCAGCAGCGTTTCCAATAATTTACTCACCACCGAAGTTAAACTAACCGGCCTGTAGTTATCAACCACATCCTTACTTCTGCTTTATTGTAAAGGCACCACATGAGCCTCTCTCCAGTCCTTTGGCACCACTCCCGACTCCAACGAGGCATTGAAAAGGTCAGTCAGTGGAGCTGCTAGAACGTCCCCAAGTTCCCTCAGTATTCCCGGGTGTATCCCATCCGGTCCCATCGCTTTGTGTACTTTAAGTTGAGATAGTTTCTCACGAACACAGTCTTTTGAAAATTGTTCAAGATGTCGTTTGCTTCTGTTCCTTTTTGTGTGTGTTTTCTGAGGTCCTGCTCCTTGTTCTTCATCTGTGAACACAGAACAAAAATATTTGTTAAGCAATTCCGCTTTATCCTTATCAGCTTCTACATATTCCTCCCCTGAACCCTTGATCTGACAATACCACTCTTGCCCTTCCTCTTCTCACTAATATATCTGAAAAATGTCTTTGCCTTCTTGACTGAACCACACCATCTGGTGATCACTGGATGCAAAATGATCTCCCACTACAACATCAGAAACACTTTCACCATTGGTAAGCACCAAGTCCAGTATGACCCCTTCACGTGTGGGGTCTGTTACCAGTTGCCTGTATAGTTCTCCCTGTAGAGAATCCAGGATCTCCTTACTTCTAGATGATACTGCAGCAGGAATGTGCCAATCAACATCTGGCTTATTGAAATCTCCTATCAGTAGCACTTTCCCTTTCCTAGCAATGCTGCACATGTCTTCAATTAACTCTCTGTCCCCCTCTTCCTCTTGTGAGGGAGGTCTGTATATCACAACAATGTAAATAGATTTCTCTTTCCCTCTTTCTAGTTTAACCCACAATGCCTCCCCTCTCCCTTTTAAGCTCTGTAATTCCAAAGCTTTAATAGTAGTTTTTACATATAGTGCCACTCCTCCTCCCCTACTTCCTACCCTGTCCTTTCTGAATAAAGTATAGCCAGGTATAGTCACATCCCAATCATGGTTTTCTGTGAACCATGTTTCTGTAACTGCCACTAAATCCAAGTCAGCCACTCCCACCAAAGCTTCAACATCAGGGATCTTATTTCCCATGCTACGGGCATTTAAATACACTGCTTTCCATATGGTTACCCCTGTTACCCATTTCCATAAAGTTATTTAATGTATCACCTACCTGGGGGCTATCACTTACATGGGGGCTTTCTTCACCCATCCCCAATGAATCTAGTTCAAAGCCCTCTTCAGTAGATTAGCCAGTCTACTACTGAAGACGCGTTGACCTTTCTTGGACAGATGGATGCCATCTCTGCTCTGCAACCCTTGGAACAGCATCCCATGGTCTAGGAAACCAAAACGCTCTCGATGACACCATCCACATAGCCATGCATTCATCTCCAGAAATTGTATACTGACAGAGTATGCAGCATTGGTTGTACACACACACACACACATAAAATAGAGACAGGCCTTCATCAATAAATGAGCACAAAACAAAAAGAGAAATAACGAGTTAAGAGAAGAAAGGAAAATGGAAGCCTCAGATCGGAACCAGCATGATCAGAGAATAAAATGGTCAAACAACAAAGGTAAAAAAAATAATTTTATTTTCAATTTAATGATTGGACTTTGTACTACCTTTATATTTTACACAATATGGGGAACTGCATCTCTTATTTATCTGATATTGCACTGCATGCAGAGTCTGTCTTCTTGGGTTTTCAGTTTCATTTTTATCTATATTTTTATAGTCTATACTGTAGTCCATCTGCCATTTCTTCTCTTCTCTTTACTTCACTTCCTTGCATCAGCCTATTTCCAGTCCCAGTAACTGTCTCCAATATCAGTCCCCTTTCCAGTCCTCCCCTCCCCTCCCATTACATTCCATTGTCAATCCCCTTGTGTTCCCAGGACTGCCAGTGGTGTCCATTCCCTTCTAGTCCCTCTCCTTCCTCACTGTCCAGGCCCT
Organism: Ichthyophis bannanicus; assembly: GCA_033557465.1. Lineage (NCBI taxonomy): Eukaryota > Metazoa > Chordata > Amphibia > Gymnophiona > Ichthyophiidae > Ichthyophis > Ichthyophis bannanicus. The sequence goes on from CM066033.1 coordinate 536,014,377, forward strand.
TCTAGTCCAAATACCATCCCAGGTATCAGCTCACTTCCACTCCCAGTGCTTTCCTCATGTCAGCTCCCTTCCAATCACCCCACCCTCTGTCCATTCCTCTTCCAGTGCCATCCCCATGTTTCTTCTCCCTTCCAGTCCCAGTGCCCCCTCCCTTCCAGCCTTCTCCCCATTACCCAGTCACTTACCAGTACCATCCCCAGCTGTCAGCTCCCTTCCAGCCACTCCTCCCCCACCACCCTTTCAGCTCTCTTTCAGCCACCTCCTTCCCCTTGCACTGCTGCTCCTTACAGAGTGGCGGCTGCAGTAAAACTAATTTAAAAACATAATTTAAACCTATGCGGAGCTTCACCTCTTCCCCCCCCCCTCGTGCAGCTTCACCTCCCTCCCCCCCCCCCCCAGTGCAACTTCACCTGCTCCCCCGTGCAGTTTCACCTCCCCCCCGCCCCGGGTGCAGCTTCACCTTCCACCCCCCTCCCCCCCACTAGTGCAGCTTCACATTCTCCTTGCAGTCGCTGCTCCTGCTTCTTACAGAGCAGCGGCTGCAATAAAGTTAATTTAAAAAGAAAAGAAAACCTGCGCAGAGCTCTCTGGCCCTATGAAGCTCCTGCTGCAGCACCTGGACTGAAAAGGAAGTGACATTACAGAGGGCGGGCGCTGCAGCAGGAGTTTCATAGGGCCAGAGGGCTCCGCACAGGTTTTCTTTTCTTTTTAAATTAACTTTATTCCAGCCGCTGCTCTGTAAGAAGCAGGGGCTGTCTCTTGTTTGTATGACTGTACAGCGCTGCGTGCGTGGCGCTATATAAGTGCTTAATAGTAGTAGTAGTAGTAGTAGAAGCAGCGGCTGCAAGGGGGGGGGTCGCAGATACAAAGCTGGTTTTCTGCTCTGACTGCTCCCGATCTCGCGGCCAGAGCAAAAATCTGGCTTTTCAAGGACCGGTTTTGGATCTCTGCTGGCAGCTGGTCTGACCATGGAAAAACCTGCCAGGCCTGCTGAAAACCGTCCGGTTGGCAACTTTACTCTACAGCATCACACCAGCTAGTTCATGGAATAGGAGAACAGATTTGGGAATCTAACTTGGGTCCTCCTCAGAGTACTGCTAGGTGGTCATTGCCTCTTCAAATATTTGTTTTTCAACCCGATAGCCTAGTGATTAGAGCAACAGCTTACAACCCAGGAGATCTAGGTTCATTTCTCACTGGCACTGCTTGTGGCCTTGTGCAAGTCACTTTATCCTCCTTTGCCTCAAAAGAAAAGGCCTAGCAATCTATTTCTGGTTATACCATGTCAAGAAAACCCAGAGGCTGCTGGGTTGCCAGGAGTTGGCATTGACTTGATGGCGCTTAAAAAAAAAAAAAAAAAAAAAATCACAAAATGCCAGTAGCTAGAAATGCTGACATTCATTAGATTTATGAAAATCAATACACAAACTATCTGAACTGTGCGCGAGTTATTTATTTTGCAGTAATGTGAGGCCAGCCACGATGGCCATAACTGGGCTGCTGGCTTAGGGAGGGCCCAAGGTGAGGGAGGTCAACAAGGATAGGTGGGTAGGGAAGGGGAGGGGCATCAGGAGAGGACTTAGAGCAGGTGCTCGAACTTTCCTTTTCAGCGGGAGCAGCGAGCTTAAAAAGCCGCCTTCAGCAGAGCTGTGATCGAGTTGATTCAGCGAGCGGGGATTGAACGGGCTTACCGGCATCAGTGTGAGATTTCACGGGCTGGTAGAGCTGCCAGCAGTGAAAAGAAGGCCTCTTCCTCGGTAACCAGGGGCCGTGTGAACCACCGCGATACAGTTTGCAGCCGGAGCAGGTCTGTGCTGCAATTGCTGTGCAGCAGGTGGTGCTAATCAGCAGAAGGGAGGAGGACGTCATAGCCTGCTTCCTGTAGGTGGAGGGGGGGGACCCGGAGCTTGCCTTGTACATGAGCAGGAAGAGCGGCAGAAAGGTCGGTGTGGCCTGCTGTTGCCGCTGTGGGGGTGGGAGGCCAGAGTACGCGATCAGGAACTTGGTGAAGCAGAAAGGAGCCTCAAGTTCAGTGCGCAGCCTGTTTTCCTTCGTTTCCCCCTTCCCCTTCCGCCGGACGACACGCTGCGGGCTTGAAAGGGTACAAAGGGCAGCTCCAAGGGTGGCCAGTGCTGTAGCCAGCTGGATTCAGGTGGAGGGGGAGCGTGGAATTGAAGGGCCAGCCATTAGGCAGAGGGCCAGGAGTTTAATCCGGAAGGCCCCCAAAAGACATGGTCTCAAGGAAGGCTAATAAGGAGAACAACAGGCAGCAGCAGGCCTCCAAGGTCAAAAGGAAACAAGAAAAGGACAAGCAGCAAAGAAGGCAAAGACTGGGCGGTAAAAGGTGCAGCAAATGGAGCAAGGAGCGATCAGTGCAGGGCACAGCTGGTTCGGGAGGAGGGAGACTCCATGAGGCGCCAGAGTCAGAGAGCTGGAGCAGGCATCAGCTTCCCCCGGCCACTGGGAAGAGCAGCGAATGTTAGAACATCCATGGGCCGACGGAGACATTGACCCAAGTAACTTCCAACAGTGGCAGTTCAAGATGGCAGTTAGCAAGAGGAACCCGGGAGTGTGGGACCTCATAAACAAGGTGAGGGCCGTGGTCGCAGTCTCCAGAGTGGGATGCATGTAGGCCGCCCTATGTTTAGTGCAGGACCTTGTAAACGGGGGCGCTGGATGAGAATGCCCACAGTCTTGGCAAAGGCAAATATTAATATGACTTGCAAAGGATTGTGGGAAATGTAGTCCATTCATACCAGACTCAGCCGTTCACAATAAATTAGTTGTGCTTGCTCAAATGTAAAGCAAAGAAGATATTTTATTTATGGGGTTATTTCTCCCAACACAGATATACTTGGTAGCACATAAAAAGGAATACTTGCTTTCAGTATTATACTTAGAAAAACAAATAAGGAAAAACAACAGCTGGACTTGTTAAGCAATCAAATCAAAGAATAAAGACCTTGATGGGAACAGAAAGGTCTTTTCTGTAGGCTCCTGCTAATATCTCCTTAGCAGTGCTTCAAAGAACAAACAAAACCCACAAAGTAGGAAAAAAAACTGTTCTTTTTTCAGGGATATCTTCCTGTATCTTCACACACACTCAGAAGTGTCCCTTCAGAGCTCACCGGCAATTAGGCAAGGCTCAATTGCTAACAATTACCAGCTGAAAACCTCTTGGCTGGTTTACTTTCTATTAAGTGGCTCAAATCCTACTCAGAAGCTTTTCTGAGTAGATTAAAGAACAAGTTTATATTTCTTTGTGATGGTTGTTGTATTTTGTAACAGCATATTACCACAGAAGTTTAGACAGAGAGCAATCCATGTATTCAACATCTTCCCCTTCTTCAACTATCATGGGTGAATATCATGGATTGGCACAGAGGAATTTCTCAATGGAACACTCTCAGGACAATACTTGTTTCCCTGCTGTCTTCCCAGTGAAGAGCTAGGGCATAGATCAGTGTTCATACCTGAGCTTCCATTGCTGTTAGAGTTCCTCTCTAAATATCCTGGCCAGTATGTAGTCCAGTTCTTATGTCCAGCCTTCCAATCAAGATCCCTGGACACTGGATCTCTCTTCACATACCTTCTTGCGCTGGTCTTAGGGTCCCTTCCAAGTGCAGCCGTCTCCCTCACAGGTGCCGTCCGGGGATTCCTGGCTCTGCAACCCCACTCCTCTGGCTTTCCCCAGTCCAATGGTGTATGCTTGCCTCTGGAATGCCTCCCAGTATACGTACTGCTATGGACTCCTCTAGACCTCCCAAATGCTTTTTTCTTCTTTCTTCCAAAGTGTTTCTTGCTCTCTCTGTCCGTCAGCTCTGGCTTCTGCTGATGATGATGATCAGGATGATCAAGGTGCTTCTGATGATCTAAAAGATGATTCTCTGTAGAATAAGCTTATCTCCAGGAACAAGCAGGAATAAGTCCTCACATATGGGTACGTCGGTACCGACGGAGCCTGCGCGGGAAAGCTCCCCAGCTTCCTAGAATGGAAGCTTTTGGGACCTCCCACTGCACATGCGCACTGCCTTCCCGCCTTCCTGAACAGCTCTCCTCAGTTTCTCTTTTTCCGCGGAGCCAGCAGGTCGTGTATCCTGTCACCGCTGAAGAAATTGTAGTTTTTTGTTTTGTTTCTTTAGACCGCGTACCTGCCTTCCCATACCGATACCGGTATCGCCGGTCTTCCTTTTTCTTTCTTAAAAAATTATTTTCTTTTATTATTTTTTCAGCACTTGGTCACTTCAGTTAGGCCTTCAGACCTACTTTAATTCTCCACATGGAGAAGCCAGCCCCTGGATTTAAGAAGTGTACCAAGTGTACTGCTGTAATATCAGTCACAGACACCCATGAATGGTGTCTTAAATGTTTGGGGCCTGACCACTCCATTCCGGACTGCCCTTCCTGCTCCCAAATGTCTAAGCGTGGGCTGCAGAACCGGGCCAACAAATTCCATGTGCTGTTTGCTTCAGAGAATCCAACATCACAGTCATCCAGGTCATCATCCCCGGATGGATCTCAGGTAACCAAACCTTCTGTGGGCAAGTCCTCAAAGAGCAAATCTCCTTCAAAGCATCGAGAGGCTCTTAGTTTTGAGGACCCTGCCCCAGCCAAACAGCCCCGGCGGGAAGCCCTACCTTCCAAAACGCCAATACAGGGGCTACAGGTTGACATCGATGGCACGGCCTCGACAGATCACCTGTTGGACTGCTCTGGGGTACCGGCCCATACCGGTACCGACATCCAGGCAGCCGTGGCGTCTATGGGCAATACTGTCCAATCCATGCAGCAGGCCGTCATGGCTTTCATTAAAGCTGCAACGCCATCGGTACCGCTTCCAGCGGTTCCGGGCCCGGTTCCGGTATCGTCCGCCATGCCGGAACCCAGGCCTTCCTCTTCTAAACGCAAATCGGTACCGTATGGGCTTTCGCTCCATACCGCTTCCATACCCGGTACGCCCGATGTCGATACCGATCGGTATGCGTATCGTGCGTTGGAGGAAACTAGAGAATACACCGATTCCTCTGAGGATTTTGTCTCCTCTGATGAGTCTGCAGAGCTCTCCCTTGACCTTCCTGAGGAACCTTCTTCTCCAAAAAGGAGAATGTCTCCTCCAGAGGATTTGTCCTTTCAGGACTTTATTTTAGAAATGGCTAAAGGCCTTTCTATCACTACCTCCTCTGAAAGGGAACCAAGGTCAAAAAGATTGGATATTTTAGGATACTCTAAGTCTCCTAAAGAAGCAGTTACTCTGCCTATCCATGAAATCCTTCAGGAACAATTGATGGATTTCTGGGAGAACCCTTTAACTCTGTCTCCTTATTCCCGTAGGTTGGACACCATGTATCGGGTCCCTCCTTCTCCTGGTTTTCAGAAAACTCAATTGCCTCACCACTCCATTGTGGTAAAGTCTGCAATGAAAAAGATCAAGAGTACTAAAAGGCACTCTTCTACACCTCCAGGAAGGGAATGTAAGACACTGGACTCTTTTGGTAGGAAAATCTTCCAGGCTAGTATGCTTATAGCCAGGATTAATTCCTACAGCCTCTATATGGGCATGTTCCTAGGGGAACTTGCCAAGAAAGTACGGCATTTTGCCTCCCTTATCCCTGAGGATAAACAGGAGGACTTCCTTTCTGTTGTGAAACAACTTTTAGATGTTTCTAAGTTCTCCAACAGAGCTGCCTTTGATTCCTTCGAAGGAGCCAGCAGAGCTTCTGGCATTGCTATCGCAGCCAGACGTCTGGCCTGGCTCCAGGCTTCTGATCTGGAACCCTGGGTTCTAGATGGCTTACGGAATCTGCCCTGTACAGGTGAGAACTTATTCGGTGCAGAGTGGCAGGTTAAGGCCACTCAAATGGATGCTGAAAATGCCACCTTAGAGAGACTTTCTAAGTCCACTTCTACTCCCACTAAGAAGAAGTCTTTCAAGAGGCCTTATTATAAGAAGGCCAGATATGCTTCCAATACTGGCCAGCAATCTTCTCAACCTCGTTTTGCGGCTAAACGTCCGCAAACGAAACAAGCAAGAGCAAAGCCTGCAGCAGCTACTGCAGCTCAACAGGCTCCACCCCCTCAGGGGTTTTGACTTGCCCCTAGAGAACTTGCCATTCCTGGTTCTGGACCAACCAGAACCTCTCACCATACCTGGAAGGTTAGCTCACTTTGCTCCCAGATGGGAACAGATCACAACAGAGCAATGGACCCTCTCTATCATCCGAGAGGGTTACAAACTTCATTTCTTCAGCCTTCCTCCTCATCACATGGTGAGACCCTTCAATTCTCCATCTCCTCTCCTAGCCCTGTTGGATCAGGAGATCTCTTCTCTGCTTGCCCAAGGGGCCATAGAAGAGGTTCCTCTTCATCAACAGGGGTCAGGTTTCTACTCCCCCTATTTTCTCATTCCAAAGAAGACAGGGGGATTCAGACCAATCCTAGATCTGAGAGAATTGAACAAATTTCTGTACAAGGAGAAATTCAAAATGCTCTCTTTGGGCATTCTCCTTCCATACCTTCAGAGTCAGGACTGGCTTTGTTCTCTAGACCTGCAGGATGCGTATACACATCTACTCATCCATCCCTCCCACAGAAAATATCTTCGCTTTCTGTTCAGGGGAAGTCATTACCAATACAGAGTACTTCCCTTCGGTCTCGCCTCTGCCCCAAGAGTCTTTACCAAATGCATGGCAGTCGTAGCCGCATTTCTCAGAAGCATGGGGATTTTCGTATTCCCATATCTGGACGACTGGCTCATTCGAGCTCCAACTCAGTCGCAGGCCCAGATTTCCCTAGACCGCACAAGGAACCTTCTGCAGTATCTGGGACTGGTGGTAAACCTTCCCAAGTCTCAACTCAGCCCTACTCAGTCTCTAGAATTCATAGGGGCCCGGTTGGACACCACCACTGCAAGAGCCTACCTTCCACTGGTTCGGGGTCAGCGTCTGCTGAGCTTGGCCTCCCAAGCCCAGTCCAGTACTCACTTGACAGCCAGGGAAATGCTACGCCTCCTGGGCCATATGGCCTCCACAGTACATGTGGTGCCCTCTGCTCGTCTTCATATGAGAGCAGCTCAATGGACCCTGGCCACCCAGTGGACTCAGGCGTCGGGAGCACTCTCAGACCAAATACAAACCTCAAACCGTCTGTCTTGGTCCCTCCATTGGTGGATATCCACCAAGAATCTGTTGTTGGGGGCTCCCTTTCAGCCCTTGCTACCCCAAGCAACCCTCACAACAGATGCCTCCCAATTGGGGTGGGGAGCCCATCTGCTAACTCTCTCCACTCAGGGCACTTGGTCTCCACAGGAGGCCACCCTTCATATCAACCTCCTGGAACTGCGAGCAATTTACCTTGCCCTCAAGGTCTTCCATACCCTCCTTGCCAACCTGACTGTCCTGGTTCAGACAGACAATCAGGTGGCCATGTTTTACATAAACAAACAAGGAGGAACGGGCTCTCTGTCGCTTTGCAACGAAGCTCTCAGATTATGGGCCTTCGCCAGAGAGCACCAAATTCATCTGCTAGCAGTGTACCTTCCAGGAGTTCAAAACTCTCGAGCAGACAGGCTCAGTCGAGTTCTGCTGCCACACGAGTGGTCCCTACACGTGGACCAGATAACCAGAATCTTTCAGGAATGGGGGACCCCGGACATAGACCTCTTTGCAAGTCCGTGGAATGCCAAACTTCCCCGGTTCTGTTCCAGGACTCCGTGTCAGGAAGCTCAGGCCACGGACGCCTTTCTCCTCCATTGGGGTCAGGCGTTCCTATATGCCTTTCCACCCATTCCGCTGATTCCCAAGACTCTGTTCAAACTCCAGAGAGATCACGGCTCTATGATCCTCATAGCTCCACGCTGGCCACGCCAAGTGTGGTTCCCTCTGCTTCTACAGCTCTCCCAGGGATCCTCCCTGGACTTAGGAGCTGCACCAGACCTTCTGTCTCAGGAGGACGGGACTTTGTGGCACCCAAACCCCAAATCCCTACATCTCCGAGCTTGGTTACTGAAGGCTTAAGTCTTCAAGACTTTAATCTTTCTCAACCTGTGAAAGATATCCTTCATGCCTCTAGGAAACCTTCCACGAGGCGGTCTTATGCTTTCAAATGGAAACGTTTTTCCATTTGGTGTGCTCAGCAGGGCCTTGACCCTCTGGCACTTCCTTTGAATTCCCTCTTAGACTATCTCCTGCATCTTTCCAATGCAGGCCTTAAGACGAATTCTGTAAGAGTCCATTTAAGTGCTATTTCAGCATCCCTGAAACCTGTAAATGGACAACCTATCTCCTCTCATCCTCTTGTTGCAAGATTCATGAGAGGCCTGACCCTCACTAAACCTCCCATCAGACCCCCCCGGTCGCATGGGATTTGAATCTAGTGCTTGGTCAGCTTATGAAGCCACCTTTTGAGCCGTTATTTTCTACCTCCTTGAAATTTCTTTCCTGGAAGGTATTATTCCTAATTGCAGTCACTTCCGCTCGTCGCATCAGCGAACTGCAGGCTCTAGTGGCTAATCCACCTTATACAAGATTTCATCATGACAAGGTGGTCCTTAGGACGAATCCCCACTTTATGCCTAAAGTGGTCTCGCCTTTTCATCTTAATCAAGAGGTATATCTACCTGTATTTTTTCCGGCTCCTCATGCCTCCAGTGCAGAGAGGAACCTTCATACTCTGGATTGTAAAAGAGCTCTAGCCTTTTACCTTAATAGGACTCAGCCACATCGAAAGTCTTCTCAACTTTTCGTGGCTTTTGATCCTTCACATTTGGGACTTCCAGTCTCCAAGCGTACACTTTCCAATTGGATTGCTCAGTGTATTTCCTTTGCTTACCAGAGTAAAAACATTTCTCTGGAAGGCCATGTCACAGCTCACAATGTGAGAGCCATGGCAACTTCTATGGCTCATCTGCACTCTGTTTCCATTGATCAGATCTGTCGAGCCGCTACCTGGGCCTCGGTTCATACCTTCACAGCCCATTACTGTTTGGACAAAGACTCCCGCCGGGATGCCTTGTTTGGCCAGGCTGTCCTCAAACACCTGTTCCATTCTTAGACAACTCCTGCCCACCTTCCCAGGATGGATGCCTGAGATCCATACGAAGATGGCGAACCTTGACAGGGGATCCCACGCATCTAAGCTAGGGAGTCCCCATATGTGAGGACTTATTCCTGCTTGTTCCTGGAGATAGCACAGTTACTTACCTGTAACAGGTGATCTCTGGGAACAGCAGGAATTAGTCCTCACAACCCACCCACCTCCCCTAGGAGTTGTATCTTTTATCTATCTATCTTCCTGTCCTCTCTCTATTGACTCAGCTATAAACTCGAAACTGAGGAGAGCTGTTCAGGAAGGCGGGAAGGCAGTGCGCATGTGCAGTGGGAGGTCCCAAAAGCTTCCATTCTAGGAAGCTGGGGAGCTTTCCCGCGCAGGCTCCGTCGGTACCGACGTACCCATATGTGAGGACTAATTCCTGCTGTTCCCAGAGATCACCTGTTACAGGTAAGTAACTGTGCTTTCTTTTATCCTGCTTAGATGAATGCTCCACCCTAGCACAGCGCAGCTGTGCTGAATCAAGCCCTGCCCTTGGAGATGAGTGCTTGGGGATAACCTCATAGCCCTCCTGATTGAACACACGTTTCCCCACTTCAGCTCTTCTAATGGCTGTTGGAAACCTGGTGCATTCTGGGAATGGTAGTCTTTTATGGAAACATTGTTTTATTATTTCTACCAGAACAGACAGGGTGCTTGTTCAGAGTCACTTCACCTTTACTATAGCTCCTTCCTGAACTATGATAAGCTTCCTTATCACAACCTGCAGGCCTCATCACTAGAACAGATGAGGCCCGCTGACACCCTGGCACTGAGGGACACGGGAGTCGACATGGCTTCGACACTCAGGGGGCAGTGGCCGAGGGGTGAGTACAATATATTGTCAAATGTTTTGCAGGTCAGAGGGGAGTACAAGGGGTGGGTAGGGGCATGGCTGGCTGGTGTGAGTATGGGGGAGCGGGACAGGAAAAATAGGGCAGACAGCATGCCCCCAGGGCAGGACCCTGCACCACAGGGCATGACCAATTCTGAAGCGGGGAGAGAAGGGGCAGCAGCTGCAATGCAGTTCTGGGGCAGGGAGGGGATGGGTGGGAGGAGGAGTCTGGCATTGTGGGGTTGTTGCAACAGCTAGTCCGTATGTTAGCGAAGAACAACATGACAGAGACCACGGCCTCGGCTCAGGTGGCTCAAGGCCCCTCTGTGGGCTACCAGGTGACCCAGATACAGGGCCTGGTGTCACCAATATGATGGGGGTTAGCGTGGGGGGAACACAAGGAGCAGCGAGCAGTGTAGTGGGCCTGAGAGAGGCTGATGGGGTCCTGGTGTCCGAGGCCAGGCCGGCAGAGTATAACTGCCTCACTAGTGAGCCAGATAGCCAGGAGAAGATTTGGAAAAGTGGCTATGTAGACATATTAATCTTTCCCATTAGGCGCAGTGACATCAACTGCGACTGTTCGGATTGTCGGAGCAAGTGCAAGCTGGACAGCCGTAAGGCAGATAGCATCTCACGAACGATAGCAAACTGGTGTGCAGCCTTCCAAGTCCTGGCCAGCGTGATAAGTGAGCGGCACCCTGAACAGTGTAGGGGCCTTTTCAAGTATCAGGATAGCATCTACGAGGTGTATAGAAGTATATGGGGGGAACGTATGGCTAGACTACGATGAGCAGTTTAGGAGGAACATGGTAGGAAATAAAGGGCTGAGTTGGGAGATGAAAGACAGATTTATAGATTAGGTTAATGGCTCGGGGTCAGAGAGGCGCACAGGCTTGGCGCAACCTGTCAACCGTAGTAGTCGGGTAAGGGTACAAGACTATAACAGCCGTTTTGGGGGGAGAATAAGTTCAGAAGCTGTGATGCCGGCAGGCACTCATTGCCAGCACAGGGCTCCCAAAGAGGTATCTGCAGGCTGTTCAATGGGGGCTCATGCATATTCAACAGCAGTTGCAAATACAGGCATGCCTGCACTATTTGCGGTGAGGGACACCCCAAGTCTAGCTGCGCCAAGAGACAGGGAGTGGAGCCCTAGCCGTTCCATTGGTGTGAGTTTGGACGGGCCAAAATCCCGATCAATGTGGTAGCATTGCGGCTCAACCTGGTGGGGTACAATTTGCGTAAAGCGGAGTGGTTAGTTTGTTTTTTTATTTGGTTTTGTTATACCCTACAATGGCCACCATGGGCAGCGAGTAACCTAAAGTCGGCTTTAGAGAACGAGCCAGAGGTGCAGCAAAAAATTGACAGAGTCGCGGGCCCTTTCGAGTGCACACCCATTCTCAACTTGATAGTATCTCTGCTGTGCTTGGTGCCAAAGGAGCCAGACGAGTACTGGATGATACATCACTTATCCTACCTAGAAAGGAACTCTGTTACCGATAACCTGGAACAGTTGGTGTGTTCAGTCAAATTGCTTCCCTGGATCAGGCCCTAAGCCTGCTGAGTGTGCACGGAAAGGTGGCTTGGTTGACCAAGGCAGATGTGAAAGCAGTTTTACAGCTGTTGCCGATACACCCATCCGGCTTCCACCTGTAGGGGTTCTGCTTTAAGGGTTTCTACTATTTTGACAAATGTCTCCCAATGAGATTCTCGGCGTCCTGTGCATTCTTCGAAGAATTCAGCTCGGCCATGCAGTGAATGGTAGAGAAGGAGATTGGAAGGGGTAATATTATACATTACCTGCATGATTTCCTATTGCTGGCCAGCAACCAGCAGTCCTGTAGTAGTATCCTGAGTGCTTTCTAGCACAAGGCATCTGAGCTGTGGGTTCCACTAGTGGCAGATAAGACGGAAGGCCCCTCACAGCACCTGTCCTTCTTGGGGAGTGAAATAGATACCTTCAAGATGGTGACCCCGACTACCCGCCATTAAGTTATAAGAAAAGAAGTCATACAGGCGATTGCTGCTGTGAGGAAGGTGACACTGAAGCAAATGCAGTCCCTAATCAGCACCTGAATTTTGCTTGCAAGGTCATGCCAATGCTTGCATTCAGTGCCATCACTTCATCGGGGTAGGAGTGGCCATCCAGCAGGATTTGGCTGTGTGGCGGGAGTCCTTGGCAAAATACATCGGCAAGAATATATGGAAGGAACCTATTGTTAGCAACAGGGGCCTGCAGCTGTTCACGGATGCGGCGGAAGGTATTGGCTTTGGGATTTATTTCAAGGGACAATGGTGCTGCGAAAGGTGTCCCGAAGAGTAGCACAGTCAAGGGACAACCAAGGACATCATGTTCCTTGATATGTTCCCTATAATGGCAGCGATGGTATTATGGAGGCCCCAATTCGTCAATAAGAGGATATTATTTTGGTCCAACAATGCCATGGTGGTTTGTGATAAACAAGCAGTTGGCTAGGGCTAGGAGAGTAATGGGGCTGATTAGGAGGCTAGTGCTGCTGAGCCTAGAATTGAATGTGTTTATAACAGCCAGCCATGTGCCAGGGGAGAGCAATGAGATCGCTGACGCTCTTTCTCATTTCAGCTTCGATGCTTCAGATGCCTGGCTCCCAGAAGCATCCCCTACGGTGAGCCACTTGCCGGCAGAGATGTGGAGCATTGGATTTGAGGCACTGGCAGAATGCTAAGAGAATCTCTGTCCACCAGTACCTGGAAGGCATACTGGAGAGCTTGGGTCAGGCTTTGGAGCTTTGCCAAATGCTGGGGTTTCCGCCCCGAGCAGGGTGTGACTACGGGGCAGTTGCTGGAATTTATAATATTGGTGAGGGAAGGGAGGACGTCACCTCAGCACGCTAAGCTCCTGCTGATGAGAGTGGCCTTTTTCCTGAAGCTTGGCAGGTGGAGGGACACAACCAAAGAGTTAATGGTAAAGAAGGTAATAGAGGTGGATGGACGTAGACCCGTTGCCCTGCACATGCTGAGAGGGGTCATCCTGAAAGTGCCGGAGATAGCAAGGAATTTTTTTGAAAAGAGCCTATTCAGGCTGGCTGTGCTGATTATGTTTTTTGGCACTTTTGGGATGAGTGAGGCTATCCCACGGTCCAGAGCGGACAGTATGGGCATGGCCCTCAGAATCGAGGATGTCACACTGGAGGAAGACCAGGAAGGCCGCCTCCTGGAGAAGACCAAAACTGACCAGAACCACAGGGGCAAGATGGTGTGTTTTCACGCTACAAATATATGCGCCTTCTGTTCAGTGAAAGCTATGGTAGCGTACTTGCAGGTTTGGCCATTGGGGACCCCTCTTGAGGCGCCTGATCAGCTCTTCCAGTTCAAGGCAATGTGACATGGGGCACTAGAGCGAGCAGAGTTTGACACGGTGGGGATTACACTCCACTCATTCAGAATAGGGACAGCCACTACGGTGCACAGGTAGAGTTTCCAGACGGAGCAGATTCAAGCGATAGGGAGATGGGCCTCTAACAGGTTCAGACTGTACATCCAGTAAAAGGGGTTAAAGGCTGACTGTAATTCTTATTTTATCTATTTCATTAGGTAAGGGAAGGAGCATAGTCTGGATAGTGGGCCATTCTTGCATCATTTGGGCAAGCCAAAGAGCGTTGGGCAGCTGATTTGCGAAACAGCTCAGCTTCCCAAAAGACACCATGAAGATACATTAGCTGAGGAAGCGGGGAATGATGTGTGACCAGCTGAGGCCTGCACTCATTAACTAGTAGAGGGTGAGTCAACCCCCAATGTCATTGTGCTGCATTTAGGCAGCAACAACTTGGTGCCCATCAATGACATCAACCAGATCATCAAGTTAAAGAGGGACTTGGCCTAGATATACCACCAGATGGGGGTGGGCATCATCTGGACTCAGATGATCCCAGCAAAAGGGGATGGGGCTGTCTGGCCCGAGGGAATTGAGTGAAGCCGAATAAAACTGAATGTGGAAGTGGGAAATTTTGTAAGAGCCTTGGGGGGAGGGTGGTGGTTAAGCATGAGGATATTGTTGCGGGGTCTGCAGCTGTCTATAAAGATGATGGGGTGCACCTAAATGACATTGGCTTGGATGTCTTCAATGCAGGCTTGCGGAAAGTTGTCTGTTAGTTCTCATGATGGGGGAGTCAGGCCACAGTGCTCCTGGTAGTGGGACCTTGCCAACAAAAGGGGGGTGCCATAGTTCCGGGGAGAGGCATCTCAGGTACTGTTTTGGGGTGCCTGGGCTTGGTAATGGGAGGCCAGGTACCAGTTTTGGGGTGCCTGAGCTCTGTTCCAAGATTCAGTTAAAGTAGCGTGATACACCGGCACTGTCACGGAGCAGGCGGCACCAGAAGGGATACGCCTAGGCCACGGGGCGGGTCTAGGTGGAGAAACTGCCATTATTGGTGTGGTACTCCCTCAAGGGTGTCCCGTGCACGGTTATAGCTAAGTTTGCTGTTATGGTCATTATTTATGGTTGATGTTTGATTAAATGTAATTGCGGTTGGAGGGGTGTTGTGGAAGCTGTGGCCTGTTATTCCCACTAATATAGTTGCACCAAGAAGCTGGGGGCTGGTGTGCGTTTTTATGGGACAAGGGAAAACGGGGGGAGGGGGGCAAAAGAGGGGAGAGTGGGGAAGCATGGGCCCGGGGAGGTACAGCATGTCCCCGGTTATGCTTTAAAACAGTGTTTGTTGTAAGTAGTGTTTGACATAGACAGTAGTGAGCTATGCACAAGCCTCAAAAACAATTGACTGAAATTTCCATGGCAAAAGTTAAAGAAAACTCTCAAAACAGGGAAATTAATATTAGTGATTTCCATGGAAAATATTTTCAGTTCATTTCAAACTGTTTTATTAGTAAAAATCCTGGGATTGCAAGCACAGACTATGGCTGAATGACAATTTCTTGCAATGTGCCCTGATTAAAAAAACTGGGAGCGCATTTTAGGTTATCCTGCACTTTGCACTAGCAATTTCAACAACCCCTTTGAATTAAAGAAATACCTGCAAGCTTGCACTCATATTGGGATTTTGCTTACAAACAGCCCTATGCATCTCGCTGAGAAGAGTTTTAAGCTCTACATTAATTGAAGAACCATGTATGCTCAGAACTTTCCATTAGTTCTGAGCTCTGGGAAAACTATATGGTTCCAATGCTGTTGGATGATGTCGCCCACTTTTGTGACGTAAAAATGTTCTGATGTTCAAAAGTGGGCTTTATGCACCTTAATTTGTAGATTATCTTTCATTAAATCAATTTGCTTATACTAATTTTTTAACAAATTGACGTCCCTAATTATTGTGTATGTACATTGATTTTGTAACAGTCTAACTTTTGCATCACGTACGTGCATAAATTTTACCAGTTTTCAAAGAGAAAATACATGCATGTATTCTCTTTTGAAAATTAATATCTGCACACCCATAAACTTGCTAGCTAATCTGCACAAAATATTTGAGCATTTTCATTCATACTTTTGAAAATCCTCTGGTTGCTTGGGACCTCAATGTCATTCTAGTGGAGCTTCTCAAGCCATCCTTGGAACCATTGGCCATGACCTTCCTAAAGTTCCTGTCCTGGAAGGTAATCATTCTAATTGCCCTCACTTCAGCTGGATGTATTAGTGAGCTTTAGGCTCTGGTGGTGGACCCCCCCCCCCCAATACCCGGTTCCACCATGACAAAGTCATCCTTCAAACTCACCCACCCTTTATGCCAAAGGTGGTGTCTCCTTTTCATTTAAACCAGTCGATTAACCTTCCAGTCTTCTTTCCTAAACTGCATATGTCTTGAGCAGAAGCAGCTCTGCACACTCTTGACTGCAAGCTGTGTTGGCTTTTTATCTCCGAAGGACTCAAGGTCATCGTAAAGCCTCGGAGTAGTTCATCTCATTTGATCCCAGTCACCTGGGTCTATCTGTATCTAAGCATACACTTTCCAGATGGATGGTGGACTGCATTTCATTTGCCAATGACAAAGCAGTGCTCTCCCTGGAAGAGCATGTCACTGCTCACAACGTTCGCACCATGGCAACCTCGATGCCAAATCTATGCTTGGTAGCCATTGACAAAATTTGCAAGGCAGAAACTTGGTCTTCCATCCATACCTTTGCGCCCATTATTGTCTGGACAAGGACGCCCATCAGGATGCCATGTTTGGTCAGGCTGTACTCCAGCACTTCTTTCAAATTTAGATGCAACTCCTACCCTCTGTTCCAGACTTTGACGATACCGGAAATCCATGTAGGATCCATGACCTCTTCAAGCCTACTCTGAAGCAAACCTCCACCAGTTCTGAGGTCACTTCATCTGGCATTTGGGAGCTAGGGAGTTCCATATGTGAAGGGTACATTTCCGCTTGTTCCTGAAGATAGCATAGTTACTCACCTGTAACAGGTAATCTCTGGGAACAGCAGGAATTTAGTCTTCACAACCTACCCTCCTCCCCTAGGAGTTGTAGGGTTTCATTTAATCTCCTTTCTCAGCTACAAACCCATCTGAAGAGAGGGAGTTGGGAAGGCAATCATGCAGGTACAGTTGGATGCTCCTAAAGGCTTTCCAGTTGGACACTGGGGAGCGTTCCGGCCCGGGCTCCATCAGGACCGACGCCACCCCATATGTGAAGACTAATTTCTTGCTGTTCCCAGAGATTACCTGTTAGTGTGTTATGCCATTTGTAGTGGGTATAATGCATGCTTTGGTAGGCCTCGATAGAGTATGTTGCTATAATCTAGGTGCAGTGTGATGTATTAGAACACTGTTCTGAAATCATTGTACTCAGGTAGCGGGCATAGGTTTTGTAGTGATCTCATCTTGAAGTATGCAGTATTAGCTGTATTCTTGATATGGGATAGCATGTTAACATTTTTGTCTAGTGTTATACCCAGGTATTTTACTTCCTCTTTTACTGAAATCTGTGTGGTGTAATCTTATTTTTGGTAGAGGGATGGAGGAGACCCTTGTTACTAGGAGCACTTCAGATATTTTGTTTACTGTCAGATTTAGCTTTGTGAGGCAATCCGTGATGGCTGTGAAGCAGTCTGAGATGGTTGTGTAGTTCGGGGCTCGCATGTGGAAAGGTGAGTAAAACATGTCATCAGCATATACGTGGAAGTATACTTTCAATTTTCTGAATAGATCACATATAAGTTGAATATATATATTAAAAAGCAGTGCTGATAGGCCTGAGCCCTGTGGGATACTTTATCGTATGCTGAAAGGGTTTGATAAGTGTGTTCCAATTTTGACCTGTTGTCTTGCAGATAAGATGTGAACCACTCTAGCATAGTGTTGTAGAGATCTATTTCATTGAGTCTCGATAGGAGTGTAAGGTGCCATATGGAGTCAAAGGCAGCGCTGATATCAAGGAATACCAGGATGGTTGTGTTTGGTTAGAAGTAGTACTGCTGCTCTTTCATGGGGTGATGGCAGCTGTATTGGCTATGGCATTGTTCCAGGTGTGTAGCATGCTATCTAGGTCATGCATGTTGACATCAAGGTGTGGGAAGACGTCATCTAGGAAGGATTGTTTGTCTGGTTTGAAACAACGTTTGTCAGGCCACTGCTATGGGGATGTCAGGTTCAGGGCTTTACAAACATCTGAGCAGAGTGTTTTTCCCGCTCTCCTCCTGTTTGTTTGACCCGACAATCGTATAATTTGTTAAGTGATAGTAGTGCAATGCTACGCTTCAGATGACCCCCTTTTTTCAAAGGTTCAGGGATCCGGCTGGCAGGGTGAAGGAGATCATGGCATGGTCAGACCATGGAACAGGAGATATATGAATGCTGAGTTGGGCACTTAAAAGATATTTGGGTGCAAACACAAGGTCTAAGGTTGATCCTTTTGCATTGGTGGGTTCTGCAGTGAGTTGATTTAGCTGGAGAACTTCCATGGCATTAAGGAAGGAATAGGCTTGTTTGCGAGAGATGGATGTGAGGTTTATATCACCAAGGAGGAGGAAGAGTTTTTTTTATTGCAGTGTGTGCACATTACAATGTGTCAATTTTGAGATGTCTAAATGCACTAGTGAAAAAAATGTCTTACTAATCTGTTATTTTTTTGAAGATGTAAATAAATGGGTAAACCAAGGTTTGCCAATTCATATATAGTGTATATGGATTTTCAGAAAACCTTAAACAAGGTCCCTTATGAGAGACTTTTGGCGAAGTTAAAAAGTCATGGGATTAGAGGCAACGTGCCATTGTGGATCAGGAATTGTTTAAAAGATAGGAAGCAGAGAGTAGGGCTAAATGGCCAATTTTCTCAATGGAGAAAGGTGAATAGTAGAGTACCCCAGGGATCTGTGCTGGGCCCGCTGCTTTTTAACAGATTCATAAATGACCTGGAAATGGTCATAATGAGTTAGGTGATCAGATTTGCAGATGACTCAAAATTATTCAAAGTTGTTAAAACACAAGAGGATTGTGAAAAAATGCAAGAGGACCTTGATAAATTGTAAGACTGGACGTCCAGATGGCAGTTGAAATTTAATGTGAACAAGTGCAAAGTTACGCACCTAGGAAAGAACAATCCAAGCTATGGTTACACAATACAGGGTTCCACATTAGGAACCGCCACCCAAGAAAAAGATTTAGGCATCATTGTGGATAATATACTGCAACCCTCTGCCCAGTATGCAGCAGTGGCCAAGAAAGCAAATAGAATACTAGGAATCATAAGGAAAGGAATCCTTGACAGTGTGCTGCTCCTGTAAGATATAGTGAGAATCAAACTTTAGACTCACACACTGAACCATTTAGCATGACTTAATTGACCAAATCCCTGATGAAGGTGGTACCGAAACACAGCCATGTCAGGTTGGCAATCAGAGATTCTCCTCGATATAATCTCAATAAATATTGTTTAATTTACATTTCTCTCCAGACTGGTTGGTGCCCTTATTGCGAGTGTGTGTTTTGCTTCCTGATTGGACCCTTTTTGGGAACCTTCCAGGCTCATTTGACCTGAATTGGCCATTGTTGGAAAGAGGATACTGTTCTTGATAGACCTTGGTATGACCCAATATGGCATTTTATGTTCTTATATTCATCCATCCTAAACAACAAACTTCAATTTTCTACTCCCAAGATTTCAACAAAAAAACAGCACAAATAAACCATGATGCATTAGCCATATTATGTAAATAAGATTTCATGTATGCCTATTCTCTGATAACTCTGATAAACAGAAATTTACTCAAATCTGAGAACACAGAAGCTCAGTGATTCTGATAAGACATATTTCTGGTATAATGTGCCAAAAAACTGAAAATTATGTATAGGCATATAAAATATTTTGCAAAATATTAAATAGAAACAGTATTTCCACATCCATAAAAATGTACAGGCATTTTAATACATTATAACAGGGTAAAATGGTTTGCCAGGAACCAAAGCCCTCTAGAGATCTTTGTTGTTGGTTGTTGTTGTTGCTGCTGCTGCTGTTGTGTTGGTGCGACTCTTGGCAACCCTCTGGATAGTTGTCCTACATTGCATTCGGTCAGGTGGCTTAGTGTTGTTTAGTGGCATCCATGGCTTCTGCTGTTGTATCGAGCCATCTCATTTCTGACCTTCAACATTGCCAAGCATGATGTCTCTCTCTAATAATCTCTCTCTGAACATGATGTGTCTACAGTATGAACGTCAACGTTTTGCCATCTGAGCGTCTAAAGAAAGCTCAGGTTTGATCTCCTCTAGTACTGACTGGATTGTTCTTAGGGCAGTCCATGGTATGCACAGTATTCTTCGCCAGCACCATAACTCATAGGCATCTTTTTTTTCTTCCTGTCCATCTTTTTCACTGTCCATGCATTTGCATCCATATGACGTTATTAAAAATACCATGGCTTAGACAAGTTGAATCTTTATATGGAGGGAGGGATACATCTCTGCTCTTGAGAATGTTGTCTAGGTCCTTCATAGCTATTCTACTAAGAGCAATGCATTTTGGGGTTTCTTGACTGCTTGTTGTTTCTTTATTGATCAATTATCCAAACAGGTTAAAGTAGTCCACTATTTCAATTTCTTCTCCATCAATGATGAACTTATTGATTTTGCCAGTTGTCAGGATCTTTGTCTTCTTTATGTTAAGGTGCAGGCCCATTTTAAGACTATGTTCCTTAATCTTGAATAAAGGAGACTATTGTAGTTGATATAGAAGGGCAGATTAGATAAGCCATGTTGTCTTTTGGCCGTCATGTTTCTGTGTCTTCACGTTCAGCCAGAATTGTGGTATCATCAGCATAGTGAAGTTTGTTGAGCCTTCAACCAATCTTCACACCTCAGTTGTCTTCATACAGTCCTGCTTCTCTGATGATTTGTTCTGCATATAAATTAAACAAGTAGAGGGACAAGAATGCTGCGGAAGACACTCTGTCCCTTCTTGGCTAGGTGGACACCATCTGTGCTCTGTAACCCTTGGAAAATCATCCCATCATCCAAGAAAAAGACCCGCCTTCAATGACACCAACCACACAGCCATGCATTCATCTCCAGGATGTGAGCTTTGCTGCCTTGGCCTTTTACCCTCAACAGGGAGATTGAAAAGAACACCACCTGCGCACCTATCTGCTTCACCCTCTGTCCCAGAGCCATGAAATCACCCTTGATATGCTCAGAGAGATACCTAGCAGTATCATTTGTGCAGACATGGATGAGCATCATTGGATAATAGTCAGTAGGCTTGATGAGTCTCTGCAAACTCTCCATAACATCTCAGCTTTTTGGCACCTGGCAGACAGCACACCTTCCTGGACCTAAAGTCTGGTCGGCAGATGGATGTCTCAGTACCCCTCAGAAGAGAGTCACCAGCCACCACTACCTTTCGCTTTCTTGTGCTCGCTGATTCTGCAACTTTTGGGGTGCTTGAGCTCTGGTTCTTCCCTTTCCAGGGATGTATTCACCTCCTCTACTTCCAGGGCTACATACTGCTTCTTGAATTTGAGGGCTGAAGGAGTTGGATTGTCTATTCTGCAGACTCTGAAACTCGTGTCCAACTCTCTTCATTCTGTAGTGTACTGTCTTCACCTCTGTCAGAGAGCTTGGATGCTTCACGAAGAATCTCATCTATGTACTTCTCACTGTCACAGATGCTTCTCAGTCTCATTTTCTCTGAGTTCCTCCACTTCTTTATTGAGGTCTTCAGCTTGCAGGCATCTTGCACATGGAAACACAGTCCCTTGACTGGCATTGGGCTATCTGGACCAAGACAAAAGCTGTAACGGGGTCCACAGCTTTGGCAATTTGATTGTTCCCAGCCATTGTTCAGTTGTTTGTGCTTTGGTACCTTCTTACAGTGCAGGCCCTCTTACGTCAGTGGTTACGAACCAGTAGTTTTTGGACCCCTTGGGAGTCTGAGACCATTACAGAGGATATGCAAGACACAGAAGAAAAAAAAAGAGAGGCTGATGGGGATTGGCTATGGTGAAGAGAGAGATTGGTAGGGACTGGTTGGGGGGAGAGGTTGAAAGAGAGAGAGACTGAGACTGGGAGGACTGGTTTGGGGAGGGAGGACGAGGCAGGTGGATATAGAAAAGGGAGTGAGGATAGAATGCTATTGGGAAAGGCTTGAAATTGAGGGGAAGAGGTTCTAGGAAAAGTGGTGGGGATGAACTTAGGAGATCCTGAAATTTTTGGAGGTTAATAAGGGGTCTACACAACCAAAAAACACATCCTGGCATTGCTATTGTCCAAACTGCAATATATTACTATAAGTTCTCTGTTCGGATCCAGTCCCAGCAACTGCTTTTATTCTCAGATACCATACTTGTTTGTCTCTCTATAAGCTACCATTATAGCTATATATTCTGCCTGCATAGACTTTGATGACTTTGCCCAATCACTTAGGCTTACTGTCTTTCTCCGGGGACAAGCAGGAAGTCAGTTCTCATATATGGGTGACGGCACCGACGGAGCCCTCACGGAAGCATTCCTCCAGCTTTCAAAGAAAGCCTTTGGGAGATGCCACCACACATGCCCAAGGGTGCCATCTTGCTCCGTCTCCTTTTTTCCACGGAGTCATTCAGATGTTTCTCTGGCTTGTTCCTGGAAAAAGTAGATTTTTCTCTCCAAGTTTCATATTTGCCTCCGGTAACGCACCGGTACTCTTCCCTCCACCTGATCTCGCTGCCTCTGCATCGAGTTCAGGTCTATTTTTGTAGTTTTTTCATTTCTTAATTTTCTGACATCTTCGTGCCTTTTTTCCCAACTGGCAGCTTGGTGAGTCTTCAGCCTCGCAGCAGTACTTTTTTCCCCCCATGGCTACCAGTGGCTTTAAGAAGGGGGAACGGTGCTCAACAATTATGTCTTTGACCTACACATATGACTGCTGTCTCCGCTACCTCGGGCCAGCCCACGACCTAGAAGCATGTGGTCTTTGCAAGAGGATGTCCAGCAAGGCCCTCAAGAGCCGCCAGCACTAGTACGATAAGTTTTTCCTCAAGTCCCTCATGCCTCGGAAGGCCAGAGCCACGTCTGAAGCCTTGACACCTCGGGCGGACCCTTCGGATCCCAAGCCCTTCCGTGGGTCTTCAGAAAGGGGGTCTCCCTCGAGGGAACCCAGGAAGAAGAAGAAACCCTTGAAGGCGGTGTCCTTAGATGGGTCTGATCGGCCGGGTGCCCCCGGGCCCGGTCCCACAGTCCAAGACGCTCGTCCAAAGCATTGGAAAAGGAGCGACCTGCATGACAGCCCTGGAGCGCGGTTTGTTTGCCTTCATGGACCAGCAGCAGGTGGTGTTGTCCAGTACATCCGGTTCATCCGCCCCAACCACCGGGCCCTCGATGTCGAAGATGTCCCCAGAGGCCAAGATGATCATCGAGGTCCTTTGGCCTCGAGTTGATCCTTGGCTGAGGTCTCGATCCGGTTGCCACTTGATGGGACCGCGATCATCCCTGGAAAGTGTGCAGGGCACCAACCACAGATCATCGGGAGCCCTGAGGCCCGCAGAGCAGCCCTCCTACGAATCCTCAACGGATTACTCTGAGCGGGAGATGAAGGATGAGGAGTCCCCAGATACCCATCACCACAGCAATGTCCCATAAGACTCTCCTGTATCGGAGCCTCGACAGCGGTCGCTGCCGGAGGATATGGGCTTCCTTGATTTTGTCAAGGATATGTCTAAGGCCCTTGCATTCCCTACAGAAACAGAGGAGGACCATCGGGCAGATGAGTTGGAAATCCTCCAGTACGAGGCTCCTCCGAGGAAATAGCTCATGGTGCCCATCCCCTCCCATCTTGGACAGCTGATGCTCCTTATGTGGGAGACACCGTAGTCTGTGCCGGTGGTAAGCAAATGGCTCGACTCGATTTATTGAGTCCACTGGAGCCCGTGATTCTAAAAATCATAGCTGCTGCATAACTCCATGATGGAGTCGGCCATGCATCGGCTGAAAAGCCAGAAGACGCATTCCTTGGTGCCCCCTGGCAGGGGGGGCCTGCACCTTGGATGCCCTCGGCAGAAAGTGTTACCAGGGCTCGCTGCTCATCAGCTGCATCCAGGCCTACCATCTGTACATGGGCATGTACCTGAGGGACCTGGCAAAGGAACTCACCAAGTTCTCAGCTGGTTTCTCTGAGGAACCCCTACAGTGGTTCAAGAACCTGGCCAAGGCAGTCCATAAGTGCTCCAAGTTCATGTCTCGGGAAGCCTATCATGGGTTCGAGTCGGCGGCTTGAGTAGCGGTAGCAGGCATCTGTGCATGATGCGAAACTTGGCTTCAATCGTCTGACCTCGAGCAGTGGGTTCAGAACAAATTGGTTGATGTCCCATGCCAAAGAGAGAGCCTCTTTGCCAAACCCATGACGGACAAGGCCACCGAGCTGGAGACCGAATTCATGACGAGAACAAGGCTCTCAAAAAAGACCGCTGCCCCTCCCCGATGGAAGGGCTCAGGTAAAAAGTTCTTCTACCCAAGGAAAGGGGCTGCTTACAGAAACTACCCACCTTTTCAGGCCTCTCCAGCTCCCCAACAGTGTAAACAGGCCAAGGGACATGGGTATAGACCTCGTAAGCAGAAGGCTTCAAAGCCCCAGGCACCAGCTCTGGCCCAGCAAGGGGGGAGTTTTTGACTCCTTGATCATAGCCTCTCTACTCCAAGGAGATTAGCAGCCCACAGGGAGACGTCTTGTCCACTATGCCCAGAGGTGGTTGACAATCACCACTGACTCCTGGGCACTTCGGGTAGTCAGGGAGGGCTACCTCCCCCATCTGACTCAGAACCCCCCCCCCCCCCTATTTTCTGGGAGAGCCCCTCAGGTCTCCCCTCCACCGGGACCTTCTACTGAAGGAGTTGGCAGGTCTTCTCGAGGACAAAGCAGTGGAAGCGGTGCCCTACCATTTCAAGGCCAAGGGGTTCTACTCCAGGTACTTCCTCGTGCCAAAGGGAACAGGGGGCCTAAGGCCCATCCTCGACCTATGCAACCTCAACAAATTCCTAGTGAGGGAGAAGTTCAAAATGCTCTCCCTTGGAACATTGCTGCCCTACCTCCAACAGGGAGATCGGCAATGCTCCTTAGACCTGAAGGATGCCTATACCCACATCCTCATTCACCCCAACCACAGAGAGTACGTGGGGGGCAGGCACTATTAGTACAGGGTGCTTCCCTTTGGTCTGGCTTCTGCCCCAAGAGTCTTCAAAAATGCCTGGCAGTCGTGGTTGCCTTTTTCCGTCTCCAGGGGGGGGTCTTTGTCTTCCCTTACCTGGACGATTGGCTCATAAAGGGAGGCATGGCCTCAGATGTGCGGTAGGCCACTGTGTGCACCATCCAGGTTCTGCAGCATGTGGGTTTTGTCATAAACTACCCCAAGTCTCACCTCCTCCCAGCACAGTGTCTGGAATCATCGGGGTAAAGCTGGACGCTCTCCAGTCAAATGCCTTCTTGCCCAGGGACCGAGCCGACCATCTCAGGACTCTGGCTTGGGACATACAGTACCATCCCTCGGTGTCCGCTTGGCTCCTGCGCCTCCTCGGGCACATGCCCTCCACGGTCCACGTTACCCCAGATGCTTGCTTCCACTTGAGGGTGGTGCAGTGGTGTCTCCGAGACCAATGGACTCAGGCCACAGGTCGCCTCCGAGACAGAGTCTCTGTAACCCATCAGCTGGCACACTCTGGTCTGGTGTCAGTCTCTCCAGTGTCTCAAGGTGGTCTTGCCTTTTTAGGCCCCAAGCCCCTTAAAGGTCCTCACTGCAGATGTACAGATGCCTCCCTGCTTGGCTGGGGAACCTACTGCGGGGAGCTCTGTACCCAGGGCAGCTGGTCACCAGATGAGAGCACCCAGCAGATTAACCTCCTGGAGCTGCGGGCGATATACTTAGCCCTGTGAGCTTTTTGCCACCACTTGCATCTCCAGTCGATGCTGGTCCAGATGGACAACCATGTGGCCATGTTCTGTGTGAACAAACAGGGGTGCATGGGATCTCGTGCCCTCTGCCAGGAGGCAGTAGTCCTCTGCTGATATGCAGTCCAACAAGTTATTCTCCTATGGGCATTATACCTACCAGGCCAGAACAACCTGCTGGCCAACAGTCTGAGCAGAGTCCTCCAGCCGCACAAGTAGGAGCTGGACCCCAGTGTGGACGACCGGCTCTTCCAGATCTGGGGGAAACCCGTGATGGACTTGTTTGCCAGCCCAAACAACTTCCAGTTGCCCTGCTTCTGTTCCCGGCAGGCCCACCCTTCCAGGGTGGTAGCGGATGCATTCCTTATCTTGTGGTTGGAAGGCCTCATGTATGCCTTCCCTCCCACACCGCTGATTGCCAAAACCTTGTTCAGGACCCTCCGCAACAAGGCCTCGCTCATCCTGATAGCCCCTTGGTGGCCCAGGCAACCGTGGTTCCTGCTGCTCGCTCCGATTAATGGTGGAGACCCCTATTCTGTTGGGGAACTCTCCGGGACTCCTGTCTCAGATAGGGAGCTCTCTTCTGCACCCCAACCTGGGGTCCCTGTCGCTGACTGCTAAAAGGGTGACCCTAGCCTCGTTCAACCTCTCGGGTGAGGTGGAGGAGATCCTGCTGGCCTCTTGCAAGGCCTCTACTAGGAAAGCTTATGCTCTCAAATGGCACAGGTTTTCAGCCTGGTTTGCCAAGCACGGGACTGACCCGTTCTCCTGCCTGGTCGGACTGATGTTATAGTAACTTCTCCACCTCTCACAATCTGGGCTTAAGTCCAACTCCGTCCGGATGCACCTCAGTGCCCTGGCAGCGCACCCCCCATATGTGAGGACTGACTTCCTTCTTGTTCCTGGAGAAAGCGTAGTTACTCACCTGTAACAGGTGTCCTCCAGGAACAGCAGGAATCAGTCCTCCCAACCCTCCCTCCTCCCCTGGGAGTTGCCTCCCTAACTTGTGTTAATTTTTTAATGTTGTCCTAGTTATGTTATCTGACTGAGCAAGATGGCACCCTTGGGTGGGAAGGGGACCACTCATGCGTGGTAACATATCCCAAAAACTTTCTTTGAAAGCTGGAGAAATGCTCCGCGCGGGTCCGTCGGCGCCATCACCCCTATGTGGGAACTGATTCCTGCTGTTCCTGAAGGACACCTGTTACAGGTGAGTAACTACGCTTTATCTGGCTTCGGGAGCAGAGCATTTAAGGCCTGATTGTCCCCCCCAGGTGAAGCCCTGATAGTGAGTTCACTTCTGGTATACTTCAACCATGGGCGCCACCACCAATTCATGCAGTAATTTATAAAATTTTGCTATGAACCCGTCTGGGTCTGAGGCTTTGCAACATTGTGTCTGCTTGATACCCTGATTGACCTCCTGGGTGTTATCAGTGCCCCTAATTGCTCCACCTGGTGTGCTGTGAGTTTGGGTATAGAAAGGTTGTGAGGATATTTTATTTATTTATTTATTTAACTTCTCTTATATACCGCGCTATTACATATCAGTGCGGTGTACATTAAACAGAACAATATACCGTGCAGATGGGCCGCAGAGTATTTACATTGAACAGGGATTGAAACTTGGATTTAACTGGGGTAACATTTCTACAGTTTATTTACAATGATGCCTGTGTTTTCGGGGTATCGTCTATTCGGGACTGTCTAGCTTGAGTTGTCTATTCTTTAACTTGCTGGGAATGTTATTAGGGGGCTCTGGATGTTTGATGTGAGTGCTCATTGGTTGGTTTCTATAGCTAGTTTCTGGATAGTGCTTTATGAACAGATGATGCTTCAGTACCTTCCCTGAATTGAGTCAGGCTAGTAGTGACTCGCATGTCTCTTGGAAGGGCATTCCAGGCTCTGGATGCATAGATCGTGAAGGCCCTGTTGGATGTTGCCTTTGAGCACGTAGTCATTTCTTTTGGGATCGTCAGGGTGTTCACCGTTGTGGATCTTCTGATTCTGTTTGGGTGTATAACGTGGGTCCTCTCGTTGATGGATGTGGGGGGATGATTGTTTAGGGCTTTGAAGGTCAGGACTAAGATCTTGTAGAGAAGTCTGGCCTGAATGGGTAGCCAGTTGAGATTCTTCAAAATTGGTGTGATGTGATCCATTCTTGATGCCCCGACTAGAACTCTTGCGGCTGTGTTCATTGCAAGTTGGAGCGGGTGTAGCTTTGCCTGCGGGAGCCCATATAGTATAACATTTGTGTAATCAAAATGCGGGAGTACCAGAGCTTGGTAGATTGTTCGGAAGTCGCTGGGGTCT
The DNA here is from genome assembly GCA_033557465.1 of Ichthyophis bannanicus. NCBI lineage: Eukaryota > Metazoa > Chordata > Amphibia > Gymnophiona > Ichthyophiidae > Ichthyophis > Ichthyophis bannanicus. The sequence goes on from CM066033.1 coordinate 536,041,947, forward strand.
AGTAGTGCTCGTAGATGCCGAAGTGTCCTTATTTTGTGGTATATTGTTTTTACTGTGTTTTTTGTGTGTGTTTTCATGTCCAGCCTTTGGTCCAGTGTGATACCAAGGTATCGAATTGTGAGTTTGGTTATCAGCTCCGCATTCTTGACTCTTAATGAGGATGGGGGGGGGGGTGAATTCTTGGCTCCTCGTGATGAAGAGGACATCTGTCTTGTTGTGGTTGATACGAAGGTTTTGCGTGTGGAGCCAGTCCGCGACTGTATCGAAACATCTTGTTAGCGGAGAGAAATCTGGTTGGTCAGTTGCAAATGGCATGAATAGAAGGATATCGTCTGCGTATGCTAGACAGTGGACATTGAATGAACGGATCAGAGCACAGATGGGCTGCATGTAAATATTAAACATTAAATATTTACAAGAATATGCATGTATTCTTGTTGTGGAGACATTTTCTCCGCTGTACAAATCATGATAATAAGGTCAAAAAAGATTTGTGATCACCGTGGTTTTCTTATGCAATCTACCTGATCCATCATGCAGGGCAGGTACCAAATGTGACCCCTGTTCCCCCCCCCCTCCCCCGGAGACATTGTGCTAACAGCCTCCTCATCTTATTGCCATACTGATACAATTGATATTTGTAGTACATGAGAATTTTTTGGCTTGTTGATGGAGGACCATGTTGAGTGCTGCCTATGTCTCTAAGAGCTTCATCCTTGATCCCGGGTTTGGGTGTTGGGCATGTCTCCTCCTAGCCTGCATAACCTGCCTCTCTAGATGTAGCACACATGCACTAAGAAGGCGGCAGCACCTTACTGAGTAAGCTATAATCTCCAGGAACAAGCAGGAATGAGTCTTCACATATGGGTATCGTCTGTACCGACGGAGCCTGCGCGGGAACGTTCCCCAGCGTCCAGAAAGAAAGCTTTTGGGAGCATTCCACAGCGCCTGCGCGCTGCCTTCCCCTTTCCTAACTGCCTCTCTCCAGTTCTTCTTTTCCGCGGAGCCAGCAGGTCGTGTTTCCTGTCACCGCTGAAGAATTTCTTATTTTCTTTTATTTTTCTTTAGTCGCGTGTCTGCCTTCTCGATTCCGCACCGGTACCACCGGTCCTTTTTCTTTCTTTAAAAAAAAAAAAAAACTTCTACTCTTTTCAGTGCATTTTTCTTCTGGGGCCTTAGGCCTACAGATATATTTTTCCCTCATGGAAAAACCCGCCTCCGGGTTTAAAAAATGCACAAAGTGCAGCAGCACTATTTCTGTCACTGACACCAATGACTGGTGTCTAAAATGTTTAGGTCCTGACCACTCCATTGCGGATTGTGAGTCCTGTTCCATGATGTCTAAAAGAGGGTTACAGAATCGGGCAGCTAAGCTCAGTACCCTGTTTCCCTCCGATGCAGCTTCCGTGGCATCGACGTCTTCCAGGGCTGCTTCTTCATCCCATGGATCTCAGGTAACCAAACTTAAATCTGGCCGGTCCTCAAAGAGTTCATCTCCCTCTAAGTATCGAGATGCCCCCGGGCTTACTCTTGAGGATACCACACCGGCAAAATTACCCCGGCGGGAGGCTCCGACTTCCAAAGCACTACCTATGGGGTCACAGGTTGACATCGATGACTTGGCCTCGACCGATCACCTGTTACAATGTTCTGGGGTACCGGCAGTTTCTACCGGTACCGATATCCAGACATTGGTGGAGTCATTGGATCAGAATATTCTGACCATGCAGCGTGCCATCACGGCATTCATTCAAGCTGCAACGCCTACGGTACCGCAATAAACCCCGTTGTCGGTACCTGTACCGATTCCGGTACCAGACCCGATATCGGTCCCGATACCAGTACCGCTTGCATCGACCGCAGCGGTATGCTATCCAGTGATGCCCATCAGTACCGGGCCGGTACCGATTACTCCCGATGTCGATACCTCCCGGTACCCGTATCGGGCTCTACGAGAGCATCCAGATAGTCGATACTTCGATTCCTCTGAAGACTGATTCTTCAGAGGCCTCAATTGAAGCATCGGGCATCCTTCCTCAGGAACCCTCTTCTCCAAAAAGGAGAATGTCTCCTCCTGAAGACTTGTCTTTTCAGGACTTCATCAGGGAGGTGGCCAAAGGCCTGTCCATCTCAGTGACCTCTGAGACTGAACCTAGAGCCAAAAAATTGGATATCCTACAATATCCTAAGGCTCCTAAAGAGGCAGCTACCTTACCAATACATGAGATTCTTTTTGAACACATGTTGGGCATATGGGAGACTCCTCTTTCCACCTCCCCTCATTCCAGAAGGTTGGACACCATGTATCGTGTTCTTCCTTGTCCTGGGTTTCATAAGACTCAGCTTCCTCACCACTCTATTGTGGTAGAGTCTGCTATGAAAAAGATCAAGAGTACAAAAAGGCACTCCTCTGCTCCTCCAGGAAGAGAATGCAGAACTCTAGATGCCTTTGGCAGGAAAATCTTCCAGGCCAGTATGCTTATTGCCAGAATCAACTCATATAGCTTTTATATGGGTATGTTTCTGAAAGAAGTGGCAGAAAAGCTGCACACTTTCCTCCCTTTTATTCCAGAAGATAAAAGGGAAGAATTCCGCATGTGGCTTAAACATACTCAAGACATCTCCAAGTTTTCAAACAGGGCAGCCTTTGACTCCTTTGAAGGTGCCAGTAGAGCCTCAGGCATTGCCATAGCTGCTCGCAGAATTGCTTGGCTCCAGGCTTCTGATTTAGAACCCTGGGTTCAAGATGGCTTAGGGAATCTGCCCTGTACAGGTGGAAATCTGTTTGGCAAAGAGTGGCAAATTAAAGCCACTCAAATGGATGCAGAGAATTCTGCTCTGGATAGACTTTCAAGGTCTACCTCCATTCCTGCCAAGAAAAAGACTTTTAAAAAGTCTTTTTTCAAAAAGGGCAGGTTTCCTTCCACTTCTGGCCAACAATCTTCTACAGGTCGCTTTACCGCTAAGCGTCAGCAACCTAAGCAGGCCAGGCCTAAGTCTACAGGGGCTGCTGTAACCCAGCAGTCCCAACCCCCTCAGGGTTTTTGACTTGATGCTAGAGAACTTAGTCTTTCTGGCTTTAACACAGCCAGAACCTCTCACCATTCCAGGAAGGTTAGCTCATTTTGCTCCCAGATGGGAGCAAATCACATCAGAGCAGTGGACCCTCTCCATTATAAGAGAGGGCTACAAACTTCATTTCTCAGACCTTCCTCCCCACACCATGGCGAGACACTTCAATTCTCCCACATCTCTCCTCGACCTTTTAGGTCAGGAGATAACTACCCTTCTTGCCCAAGGGGCAATAGAAGAAGTTCCTCTTCTTCAACAAAGGTCAGAGTTCTACTCCCCCTATTTTCTCATTCCAAAGAAGACAGGGGGATACAGACCCATTCTAGATCTCAGAGAATTGAACAAATTTCTATGCAAGGAGAAGTTCAAGATGCTTTCTCTGGGCACTCTCCTTCCATACCTTCAAAGTCAGGATTGGCTTTGTTCTCTAGATCTCAAGGATGCGTACACACATGTTCTCATCCATCCATCTCACAGAAGATTCCTGCGTTTTCTTTTCCGAGGAAAACATTACCAATACAGAGTGCTTCCTTTCGGTCTGGCCTCTGCCCCAAGAGTGTTCACCAAATGCATGGCAGTAGTTGCTGCATTTCTATGCACTCTGGGAATATTTGCCTTCCCATACCTGGATGACTGGCTCATCCGAGCTCCATCTCAGTCAGAGGCCCAGATTTCCCTGGACCGCACAAGGTGCATTCTGCAGTATCTGGGACTGGTGGTAAACCTCCCAAAGTCCCAGCTCATCCCTACTCAGTCCCTGGAATTCATAGGGGCCTGGTTGGATACCACCACTGCAAGGGCCTACCTTCCTCTGGCCCGTTGCCAACGTCTAGTGCAGCTAGCCTCCCAGATTCAGTCAAAGAGCCACTTAACTGCCAGGGAGATGCTACAACTGCTGGGCCACATGGCTTCCACAGTACATGTGGTACCCTATGCTCGCCTATACCTGAGAGCAGCTCAATGGACTTTGTCCACCCAGTGGACTCAAGCTTCAGGAGCTCTCTCAGACCAAATAGCAACCTCCAAACGTCTCTTTTGGTCTCTCCAATGGTGGATGTCCACTCAAAATCTGTTGCTGGGGTCCCCCTTCCAACAGTTGTTGCCCCAAGCAACCCTCACAACAGATGCCTCCCAGACAGGTTGGGGAGCTCATCTACAGGACCTCTCCACTCAGGGCACTTGGTCCCCTCAGGAGACCTCTCTTCATATCAACCACTTGGCGCTTCGAGCAGTTTTTCTAGCTCTCAAGATCTTCCATACCCTCCTCAGCTACAAGACAGTCCTCATCCATACGGACAATCAAGTAGCTATGTTTTATATAAACAAGCAAGGAGGAACTGGCTCTCTGTCGCTTTGCAACGAAGCTCTAAGATTGTGGGCCTTCGCCAGAGAGCATTAAATCCATCTCCTGGCAGTATATCTCCCAGGAATCCAAAACTCTTGGGCAGACAGATTCAGTTGAGTTCTGCTTCCACACGAATGGTCCCTGCACATGGATCAGGTACTCAGAATCTTTCAAGAATGGGGAACCCCGGACATAGACCTCTTTGCAAGTCCGACGAATGCCAAACTTCCCAGGTTCTGTTCCAGAATTCCATGTCAGGGGGTTCAGGCCAAGGATGCCTTCCTCCTTCACTGGGGTCAGGGCTTCCTGTATGCCTTTCCACCCATTCCCTTGATTCCCAAGACTCTGTTCAAACTTCAGAGGGATCAAGGATCTATGATCCTCATAGCTCCACGCTGGCCACGCCAAGTGTGGTACCCTCTGCTTCTGCATCTCTCCCAAGCCCCCTCCCTGGACTTGGGAGCTGCTGCAGACCTTCTGTCTCAGGAGGAAGGGACTTTGTGGCACCCAAACCCCAAGTCCCTTCACCTCAGAGCTTGGTTACTGAAGGCCTAGACCTTCAAGACTTGAATCTTTCTCAGCAGGTGAAGGATATCCTCCATGCCTCCAGGAAACCTTCCACCAGGCATTCCTATGCTTTTAAGTGGAAAAGATTTTCCATTTGGTGTGCTGAAAAGGGTCTTGACCCTCTGGCACTACCTTTAACTTCTTTGTTAGACTATCTCCTGCATTTCTCCAATGCAGGACTTAAGACAAATTCAGTAAGAGTCCATTTGAGTGCTATTGCAGCATCCCTTAAGCCCATCAATGGACAACCTATCTCCTCTCATCCTCTTATTTCAAGATTCATGAGAGGCCTAACTTTAACTAAACCTCCCATTAGGCCTCCTTCGGTGGCATGGGACTTAAATTTGGTTCTTGGTCAGCTTATGAAGCCACCTTTTGAACCCTTAGCCACTACCTCCTTGAAATTTCTTTCCTGGAAGGTTATTTTCCTCATTGCAGTCACTTCTGCTCGCCGCATCAGTGAACTGAAGGCCTTAGTGGCTAATCCACCTTATACAAGGTTCCATCATGACAAGGTAGTCCTTAGGACAAATCCACACTTTATGCCTAAAGTGGTCTCACCTTTTCATCTTAATCAAGAGGTATGTTTACCTGTCTTTTTTCCAGCTCCTCATGCATCCAGTGCAGAGAGGAATCTTCATACTCTGGATTGTAAAAGAGCTCTTGCTTTTTACTTACATAGGACACAGCAACATAGAAAGTCTTCCCAGCTTTTTGTTGCTTTTCATCCTTCTCACTTGGGACTTCCATTCTCTAAGAGAACACTGTCCAATTGGATTGCTCAGTGTATTTCTTTCGCCTACCAGAGTAAGAACCTTTCTCTGGAGAGCCATGTCACAGCTCATAATGTGAGGGCCATGGCCACCTCTATGGCTCATCTAAATTCTGTCTCCATCGACCAGATCTGTCGAGCAGCCACCTGGGCCTCTGTTCATACCTTCACAGCCCATTAATGCTTGGACAAGGATTCCCGCCGGGATGCCTTGTTTGGTCAGGCTGTCCTCAGACACCTGTTCCATTCTTAAACAACTCCTACCCTCCTTCCCTGGATGGATGCCTGAGATCCATAGGAGGATGCAGACCCCTTTCAGGGGCTCATATCCTTGGGGATCTCCCAGGCATCTCAGCTAGGGAGTCCCCATATGTGAAGACTCATTCCTGCTTGTTCCTGGAGATAGCACAGTTACTTACCTGTAACAGGTGATCTCTGGGAACAGCAGGAATAAGTCTTCACAACCCACCCACCTCCCCTAGGAGTTGTATCTATCTATCTATCTTCCTTTCCTCTTTCTCTCCTTTTGTCTCAGCTATGAAACTCAACTGAGGAGAGACAGTGGAAAAGGCGGGAAGTCAGTGCGCAGGCGCGAGGGATGCTCCCAAAAGCTTTCTGATTGGATGCTGGGGAGCATTCCCGTGCAGGCTCCGTCGGTACCGACGTACCCATATGTGAAGACTTATTCCTGCTGTTCCCAGAGATCACCTGTTACAGGTAAGTAACTGTGCTTTCTTCAACAGGGCTCAGGGTTGTACTCACCCTATTTCCTCATTCCAAAGAAAACGGGGGGCTACAGACCCATATTAGATCTCAGAGAATTGAACAAGTTTCTATGCAAGGAGAAATTCAAGATGACTTCTCTCGGAACTCTCCTTCCATACCTCCAGAGTCAGGACTGCCTTTGTTCTGTAGATCTCAAGGATGCGTACACCCATGTTCTCATCCATCCAACACACAGAAGATTCCTTCGGTTCCTTTACCAGGGAAAGCACTACCAGTACAAAGTCTGGCCTTTGCTCCAAGAGTGTTCACAAAATGCATGGCAGTAGTAGCTGCATTCCTGCGCACTCTAGGGATATTCGTATTCCCATATCTGGACGACTGGCTCATCCGAGCTCCAACCCAGTCAGAGGCCCAGACTTCCCTGGCCTGCACAAGGCATGTTCTTCAGTATCTGGGACTGGTAATCAACATTCCAAAATCCCATCTCACCCCTACTCAGTCTCTAGAGTTCATAGGGGCCTTACTGGATACCACAAGGGCCTATCTTCCCCAGGCCCGTTGCCTACGCTTGGTGCAGTTAGCCTCCCAGATTCAGTTAAATTCCCATTTAACTGCTCGAGAGATGTTGCAACTCTTAGGCCACATGGCATCCACGGTGCATGTGGTTCCCTATGCTCGCCTTCACATGAGAGCAGCTCAGTGGACCCTTTCCTCCCAATGAACCCAGGCATCAGGTTGCCTGTCAGACAAAATAGCAACCTCCAGTTGCCTTTTTTGGTCCCTCCACTGGTGGAAGTCCACTCAGAATCTGTTGCTGTGGTCCCCCTTTCAACAGGTGTTACCCCAAGCCACCCTTACAACAGATGCCTCTCCAAGGGGTTGGGGGGCTCATCTACAAGATCTCTCAACCCAGGGCATCTGGTCTCCACAGGAGACATCTCTTCATATCAACCTCTTAGAGCTCAGAGCAATCTTTCTGGCTCTCAGAGTCTTCCACACCCTGCTCAGCTACAAGACAGTCCTCATCCACACGGACAACCAGGTAGCCATGTTCTACGTGAACAAGCAGGGAGGGACTGGCTCTCTGTCGCTTTGCAACGAAGCTCTGAGATTGTGGGCCTTCGCCAGAGAGCATCAAATCCATCTCATGGCAGTATATCTTCCAGGGGTTCAAAACTCTTGGGCAGACAGACTCATTCGAGTTCTGCTTCCGTACGAATGGTCCCTCCATGGGGACCAGAAAGCCAGAATTTTTCGGATTTGGGGTACCCCAGACATAGACCTGTTTGCAAGTCCGTGGAATGTCAAACTTCCCCGGTTCTGTTCCAGGTTCCATGTCAGGGAGTTCAGGCCAGGGATGCCTTCCTTCTTCATTGGGGGCAAGACTTCCTCTATGCCTTTCCACCTATTCCCCTAATTCCCAAGACTCTGTTCAAGCTTCAGAGAGACAAGGGGACTATGATCCTCATAGCACCACTTTGGCCACGCCAAGTGTGGTACCCTCTACTTCTGCATCTCTCTCAAGCTCCCTCCCTAGACCTGGGGTCTGCTCCAGATCTCCTCTCCCAGGAGGAGGGAACCTTGTGGCACCCAAATCCTCAGTCTCTTCATCTCAGGGCCTGGTTGCTGAAGGCCTAGACCTTCAAGATTTACAACTTTCTCAGCAAGTGAAGGATATCCTTCATGCTTCCAGAAAGCCTTCCACCAGACGTTCATATGCTTTTAAATGGAAAAGGTTTTCCATTTGGTGTGCAGAGAAGGGTCTCAACCCTCTTGCAATACCTTTGCATTCTTTACTAGACTATTTGCTGCATTTATCCCATGCAGGCCTTAAAACAAATTCAATCAGAGTCCATTTGAGTGCTATTGCAGCATCCCTTAAGCCTCTCAATGGACAACCTATTTCCTCTCATCCTCTTATAGCAAGATTCATGAGAGGCCTTCTTTTGACTAAACCTCCCATTAGACCACCTCCAGTGGCATGGGACTTGAATCTGGTTCTTGGCCAGCTTATGAAGCCACCCTTTGAACCCTTAGCCACTACCTCCTTGAAATTCCTTTCCTGGAAAGTTATTTTTCTCATTGCAGTCACCTCAGCTCGCCGTATCAGTGATTTGCAAGCTTTAGTGGCTAATCCTCCTTATACAAGGTTCCATCATGACAAGTTAGTCCTTAGAACTAATCCACACTTTATGCCTAAAGTGGTCTCACCTTTTCATCTAAACCAGGAGGTCTATTTACCTGTCTTTTTTCCAGGACCTCATGCATCAAGTGCAGAGAGGAATCTTCATACCCTGGATTGTAAAAGAGCACTTGCTTTCTACTTACAAAGGACACAGCAACATAGAAAGTCCTCTCAACTTTTTGTTGCTTTTTATCCTTCTCTTTTAGGACTTCCAGTCTCCAAGAGAACTCTGTCTAATGGGATTGCTCAGTGTTTATGTTTATGTTTATTAAAATTTGATATACCGCTCATTCAAAAAGACCAGAGCGGTGTACAATATAAAAACAAATAAAACTTTGTAAAAACAATCAAAAACAATAGCCAGAAAAGAGGAAAAGAAGTTACAATCTCAAAGTATAAAGCCGGGGGAGCTAAAGAGCACAACACAACAGTTAAAAAGAAGGAGATGACACAAAAGGGGAGGGAAGGTCCAAAGCAAGAGAGAAGAGATGGGTTTTTAGGTTACACTTAAAAGTGGCATGCTGAGGCTCGAGGCGGAGGGAGGGAGGGAGAGAGTTCCAGAGGGCAGGGGCTGTGAAAAAGTAGGCAGAGGAGCGGGTAGACTGTAGATGGGCCAGAGAGGGGGAAGGAAGCGTGAGGCGATTGAGGTGAAATGAACGGGGAGTGCGTCTGGGGGTGTGATAAATGAGATGGTCAGCCAGATATTGCGGGGTATTGGTATGAAAAGCTCGATGGACCAGCGTGATCAGCTTGTAGTGAAAGCGGAAGGGTAAGGGCAACCAATGGAGATGAGAGAGTAGAGGTGAAACATGATCGCGAATAGAGGAGTGAGTGGCAATGCGAGCGGCTGTATATTGAATACGTTGAAGACGATACAACTGTGACTTAGAAAGACCAAGAAAGAGGGAATTTGCAAAGTCGATACGAGATATAACCAGAGAGAGAAGTAGTGTGGCAAGTGCAGAAGAAGTAAGAAATGGACGGATAGCACGAATTTGGCGCAAGAAAAAGAAGGAAGTTTTAGTGACATGAGAGATGTGGTCTTGAAAAGAAAGGTGGGAGTCGAAAATAACACCGAGATAGCGGAAGGAGGAGACCAGTGATATGGGAGAGCCTAAGAAAGAGGGGGCCAAGAGGGGAAGGGAATCACCATGGGAAAACCAGATAGCAGTGGTTTTTGTGAGATTGAGATGCAGACAGTTTTGTGACAACCAACTAGCAACCGTGGAAAGACAGGAATTAAGTGGGGAGAGATCAGGGTGAGAAGGGGAAGTGTGGTGAAGAAGGACAATGTCGTCAGCGTAGTAGAAGGCGCTGATCCCAGTTTGCTGAATCTGAAGGGTAAGGGGAGCCAAGAAGAGATTGAAAAGAAGAGGGGCAAGAACAGAACCCTGAGGAGCACCACATACCAAAGGAAAAGGGTCAGAAGCTGGGATAGAGGGGGAGGAGGAGAGGACGGAGCAAGACCGTGAGGACAGAAAAGAGTGAAACCAGTGAAGTACCGTGTGGCAGAGACCTGCCTCTTGGAGACGAAGAAGAAGAAGAGAGTGGTCAACAAGATCAAAAGCTGCAGACAGTGTATTTCCTTCGCCTATCAGAGCAAGAATCTTTCTCTGGAGGGCCATGTCACAGCTCACAATGTGAGGGCCATGGCAGCCTCTATGGCTCATCTTAACTCTGTCTCCATCGACCAAATCTGTCGAGCAGCCACCTGGGCATCGGTTCATACCTTCACAGCCCATTACTGCTTGGACAAGGACTCCCGCCGGGATGCCTTGTTTGGTCAGGCTGTTCTCAAACACCTGTTCCATACCTAATCAACTCCTACCCTCCATCCCTGACCGGATGCCTGAGATTCATGGGTACAGGTAGAGCCCTTCCCAGGGACTCACAATCTGGGTGATCTCCCAGGCATCTCTAGCTGGGGAGTCCCCATATGTGAAGACTCATTCTTGCTTGTTCCTGGAGATAGCACAGTTACTTACCTGTAACAGGTGATCTCTGGGAACAGCAGGAATAAGTCTTCACAACCCACCCACCTCCCCTAGGAGTTGTATCTCTCTATCTATCTTTCCTTTCCTCTCTCTCTCTCTCTTTGTCTCAGCTTTAAAACTCAAACTGGAGAGAGGCAGTTAGGAAAGGCGGGAAGGCAGCGCGCAGGCGCTGTGGGATGCTCCCAAAAGCTTTCTTTCTGGACGCTGGGGAGCGTTCCCGCACAGGCTCCGTCGGTACCGACGATACCCATATGTGAAGACTTATTCCTGCTGTTCCCAGAGATCACCTGTTACAGGTAAGTAACTGTGCTATATCCCCCCGCAAGACCAGCTTCGCCGTCTCCCAGAAGAACTCTGGGTCATTCTAGTGCTGTAAATTGTGAGTCACATAGGATTGCCACCATTCTCTAATATAACCCCGAAACCGCTCCTCCCTGTAGAATTCTAGGAGAAACCTACACAGCTGAGGGCCCTTTCATTGCGGGTGCCATTTCAACTTAATCCAGATGGCGCTTGATCAGATATCTCGCTTGGTCCTATTGTTGCTTCCTGAACCCTAGGGAAAAGGCTCTTTGAGGTAAAAAGTAGTCAGTACGGGCACTGGTCCCATGAGCTCAGGAGAGGTGTGTGTAGTCTCTATCCATAGTTGCAGGAGTCTCCATGGATCCACTAAGTGGAGGCAATATATAAACTGGGTAAAATTCACGTGATCCCGTCTCAGGCACCTGAATTCTAGCTTGATGTATTCACCTGGGGATGAAGCCCTTCATTCAGATCCCCGCCTACTATCAGCTGTCCATCAGGAAGCTATTCTAAGGCAGAGGCCAACCTGGCATAAAATAGGCCGTCTGGTGCCCTGGGGCCACATACATTACAGAGAACCACTGGTAAGCCCTCCAATTCCCCTACCAAGATCAGATTTACAATGAAATCATACCCATTTATGGATCAATGTAGCTTCTCCTCCCTTCTTACCAAGAGCTGCTGTACCAAACACCTGCCCTACCCCGTCTCGGTACAACTTCCCATGTTCTGCCGGTGAGTCTATTGAAAAAAAGCCACATCACAGTCTTGGTGGGCGACCACTCGCAAGATCTTATAGCACTTGACAGGTGTTCCTAGCCCACACATATTCCATGAAAGAATTTTCAACCCTTTCTCAACTGTGTGAGGCCCTGTAGAAAGGTCTTCAGTTTGGAAAATCTGGGAAGTCCCCCCCCCCCCTCCAGTCTAGGGATCCCCCAATGCTAGGAATACTGCTCCTAGGGGCATGTGTGTGGGGGGACATCTGTCCACAATACACCAGTGTTAATTTACCCCCCTCCCTCCCTCGTCATCCCATCCCAACCCTTCCCCCCTGAGCCTTCATCTCCCTTCATGGTGAGCCACTCTACATGTTTCGGGTTTCCCCTTGCAGCACCCCAACTTTCCCATTCTGTCCATTGCAGCCAACCTGCCCTATCCCTCGCCTCTCCCCCGCACCTGCCACTCAGGCCGCCTTCCCGGCTGCTGCTCCTTTCTCCTCCTCTGTCAAAGCATCTTCACTGCATTGCTGGGGGTGTGAGGTGATGAAAACACCTTATACTTCCCTACAGCTGCTAGTAACCGTTTTTCCTCCCTCCTCCCACCCTCCGCATTGCTTGCTGGGCTATGCAGACCTTTTGTGCCCCATGCAAACCCCCCCCCCCCTTGGGGCAATGTTAATAGTCCCCGGTGTGCCGGTCGTGTAACAGAGAGGCCCGCCCTTTGGCCTCTCCCTTCCCCACTCCACGTTGTCCCGCTAAGGGTAGCTGGGCTTGACTAGTCCCCGCCTATTGCTACCCACCCCTCCGCCTCTTCCTTGAGATACTCAACCATCCTTACCCACCCCTCCTGCCCTGTAATACCTACTGCGCCCTTCCAACATTCCACCCTGCATCCCAGTCTCATAAACACAACCAACTTCAACAATCATAACAATATACTTGGCAGTTACTCCACTGGATTGCCTGGTATAAGTGGAGGCCTGAGCCAGTTCACCCTTGTAGAGCCACATTGCTGACAGCGGTGGGGCTCCCCATCTTCTTTCGGGGTTGACTGCCATGACACCAGATCCCGGCTTGCCTTCCGCGCTACAGCCTGTGGGGGTGATAAGTCAAAGTAGGCTCAGACTCCCCAGTACCGAGTGCAAACTCCGCTTTGAGCTGTGCCACAACTTACTCCTGCCAGTCACTTGTTGACAGAATTAGGACTCACATTCGCTCCAGTTTCCATTAAAGTTCTCCGGCTCCCGGACCATCTCTGATTATGATGTCCACTTATTGCTGCGCTGCCTTCTCCAGGACCAAACAGGAAGTCAGTCCTCACATATGGTGACGTCGGCGCCGACGGAGCCCCCATGCGGAGCATTTCTCCAGCTTTCAAAGAAAGCCTTTGGGAATGCAGCGCGCATGCGTGGTCTCCTTCCCGCCCAAAGGTGCCATCTTGCTCAGTCTTTTTTTTTCCGCGGATCCCAATGGACGTGTATCGTGGTCACCCGTGAAAAAGTTGATTTTTCGGTGTGGATCCGTGTAATTACTCAGTTCGACGCTGGTTCCCTTTCCCGCCTGAGCCCGGTACACTGGTATTGAGCCCGGACTTCATTTTTCGTTTTTTGTCCTTAGAGACTAGTGTTTGCGCCATTTTTTCATTTTTCCCTGGCAGCCCAGTCTTTTGACCTTGCAGGGGCTCTTTTTCCCCCGATGGCTGCCAGCGAGTTTAAGAAGTGTGTTCGGGGTAAGAAACTGATGTCTCTCACCGACCCACACAACTGCTGCCTCCGGTGCCTCGGGCCTGACCATGACCTGCTGGACTGTGTCCCGTGTGGCAAAATGTCCTCCAAGGAATTGAGGAGCCGACAGCATCAACACGAAAGGATCTTCTCTGATTCCGCGTCAGGCCGAGCCCGGACTTCGTCAGAGGCCTCGACGTCTCGGGAGTCCGACCCCAAGCATGGTCGTGGCTCCTCTGAGAGGGGGGTCTCCTTCGCGGGAGCACCGCAGGAAGAAGAAACCCGCGAGGGCGACGTCGGTGGACGCTCTTGGCTCCTCGAGGGCCAGGTCGCATAGCCCCGACCGCCATCCCGGGTCTTCGGAGTCGGAGAGGCCTGCTAAACAACCTCATGTAGAGACGCAGGCCCCGAGTCACGTGAGTACTGTAGTCCTCATGGACTCTCCTCCGGGGGAGCCGACGAGGTGTCGGGCCCCGAGTCGGAGGCTGCTGGGTCTCCTGAGCTCGGACTCAGGTTGATGGCCTTGGAGAGCAGCTTGGCTGCCTTCATGGAACAGCAGCAGCTACTGATCGCCAGTCTCACCGGTGCCTCTGCCCCGACCACTGGGACCTCGACGTCCAAGTCGACCCCGGAGGCCGAGCCGATCCTCGAGTCCATGAGATCTCGAGTCGATCCTCGGCCAAGGTCCCCCTCGATCTCCTGTGCGGGACCGAGGTCGTCGACGCTGGTACCCTTGGCGTCGGGGCGGATGGCATTGGTGCCCGCCCGACCGGAGCCGCTCGACTCCTCCTCGGAGGGGTCGGGATGGGAAACGGAGGACGAGGAGTCCCCGGACACTTTTCGGACCCGGTGCGTCCCTTCGGACTCGACGGAGTCTGAACGTCGGAGAACGTCGTCCCCCCCCCCCCCCCCCCCCCCCCCCCCCCCCCCCCCCACCCCGAGGATACCCGGTTCTTGGACTTCATGCGGGACATGGCCAAGGCCTTGGCCTTCTCCGTGGACCCCGAGGAGGAGCCTCGAGCTGAGGAGCTCGAGGCCCTGCACTATGACTCTCCCCCCAAGGAGGCCTTTACTGTACCGGTTCCTCCAATGCTGGGAACGGTTGCTCTTCTGCATGTGGGAGGCGCCGGCCTCGACGCCGGTTCTTAGCAAGTGGGTCGATTCCATTTATCGAGTCCGCAAGAGCCCTGGGTTCCAGAAGGCACAGCTGCCGCACCACTCCATGGTTGTGGAATCGGCCATGCATCGTCTGAAGAGTCAGAAGATGCACTCCTCGGTGCCTCCGGGCAGGGAGGCCCAGAACCTGGATGCCCTCAGTAGAAAGTGCTTCCAGGGCTCTATGCTTGCTTGCCATGTCCAGACTTACCAGCTGTACATGGGCATGTACCTACGAGACCTGGCAAAAGAGATTGCCGGGTTCTCTGCTGGTCTCTCCGAGGAACCTTTGCAGAGGTTCAAAGCCTTGTCATCTGGGATCCAGGAGTGCTCGACGTTTATATCTCGAGCAGCCTATGATGGCTTCGAGGCTTCGGCGCATGCCGTCAGGCCTGGCTACAGTCATCGGACCTCGAGCCATGGGTGCAGGACAAATTGGTCGATGTCCCTTGCCGAGGTGAAAACCTCTTTGGGAAGCCCATGGCTGAAAAGGCTGCAGAACTCGAGCCGAGACTCTCACCAGGGCAAGGCTGTCCAGAAAGACCTCTGCCCCTTCTCAAAAGAAGAAGGGCTCGGGGAAAAAGGTCTTTTACCCGAGGAAGTCCTCTGCCTACAAATCTTACCCTCAATACCAGGCCTCCACAGCTCCCCAACAGGGTCACCAGGCCAAGGGGCAGGGACATGGGCCCCGTAGGCAGAAAACCCCCAAGCCAGCAGCTCCGGCTCCTGCACAGCAGGGAGCAGGGTTTTGACTCCAGTGGCATAGCCTCTCCTCCTCAGCTGGCACCTCTCAGCACAGAAGGCCGGCTGACCCTGTATGCCCACAGGTGGTCAGCCATAACGGGATACCTGGGTGCTCAGCATAGTCCAGAAGGGCTATTTGCTCCACTTCGACCAGTTACCCCCCTCCTAATTTCCAGAGGAGCCTCCAAGACTCCCTCTGCACAGGAACTTACTCCTTCAGGAGTTGACAAGTCTTCTAAAGGAGCAGGCGGTGGAACCGGTGCCCCACCACCTGAGAGGGCAAGGCTTCTCTTCCAGGTACTTTCTAGTACCAAAAAGGACAGGAGGCCTCAGGCCCATCCTCGACTTGCAAAATCTCAACAAGTTCCTGGTGAGGGAAAAGTTCAAGATGCTTACCCTTGGAATACTGCTGCCCTACCTCCAGCAGGGAGATTGGCTATGCTCCTTAGACCTAAAGGATGCTTATACTCACATCCTCATTCATCCAGACCACAGATAACATCTCAGATTTGTAGTGGGAAGAAATCATTTTCAGTACAGAGTACTTCCATCTGGCCTAACCTCCGCACCCAGGGTTTTCACCAAATGCCTGGCGGTGGTAGCGGCCTATCTCAGAGTCCAGGGCATATTTGTCTTTCCATACCTGGACGACTGGCTCATCAGGGGTCAGTCTCCACAGGAAACCAGACAGGCCAACCTCCACGCTGTCTCCCTGCTACAGCATCTGGGGTTTGTCATAAACTTCGCAAAGTCCACTTTGCACCCCTCACAAAACACAGAGTTCATAGGAGCACGGCTGGATACCCTTCAAGCAAAGGCTTATCTGCCTGTAGACAGGGCCCACAGACTGATGGACTTGGCCAGACAGTTCCACAGCAATTCTCTGGTTTCCGCCAGGCAATTCCTGAGACTATTGGGCCATATGGCATCCACGATCCATGTTACTCCAAATGCCCGTCTGCACATGCGGCCTGCTCAGTGGGGCCTCAGAACTCAGTGGCTGCAAGCCACAGGACACATGGGAGACAAAGTAAGGGTGTCCAAACTGCTGGCGGCCTCCCTGCAATGGTGGCTGCATCTCCCGAATCTAGTGCGAGGAGTGCCTTTTCAGCCACCGCCACAAACACAAGTGCTGACAACAGATGCTTCTCTTTAGGGTTGGGGTGCATATTGCCAAGGGGCACGCACCCAAGGCCTCTGGTCCCCTTGGGAGGCCGCACAGCAGATCAACCTCTTGGAGCTGAGAGCTATCCGTTTGGCTCTCCAAACTTTCTCTCATGCCCTCTCTCACCAGTCTGTTCTGGTTCAGACAGACAATCAAGTCGCCATGTTCTATGTGAACAAACAAGGAGGCACAGGGTCCCGACTTCTTTGTCAGGATGCTCAAGCCCTGTGCTCATGGGCAGTCAAACAGGGCATGCTTCTCAGGCAGTTTATCTGCCCGGCCAAGAGATTTACCTGGCAGACAGGTTGAGCAGGATTCTGCAGCCACATGAATGGCAGTTGAATCCTCTGGTGGTCCAGCGAATCTTCCTAAGGTGGGGTCTTCCAACCATCGATCTCTTTGCCAGTCCACTCAACTGTCAACTACCCTGGTTCTGCTCCAGACAACCGCATCCTCTGAGAATAGCAGCAGATGCGTTTCTAATCTCTTGGTCTACGAGCCTACTGTATGCGTTTCCTCCCACGCCTCTAGTGGCCCAGACCCTTTTCAAGGTGCTTCGGGACAAGGCCTTGGTGATCCTGGTAGCCCCCAGATGGCCGAGGCAACCGTGGTTTCCACTCCTCCTGCAGTTTGCTATGGACACTCCACTCCCTCTGGGGGTGCAACCCGATCTCCTATCTCAGGATCAGGGATCTCTCTTGCACCCCAACCTCCAGTCCCTCAATTTGATGGCCTGGATGCTGAAAGGATAGTTCTAGCTCCCTTACTGCTACCTAGGGAAGTGGAGGAGGTGGTCTTGGCCTCTAGGAGGCACTCCACTAGAAAATCTTATGCCCTCAAGTGGCGTAGGTTCTCCACCTGGTGTGCTCAGCCCAAGGAGGATCCTTTTTCGTGCCTGGTGCCAGTGGTGCTGCTGCAATATTTGCTTCACCTGTCCGACCTGGGCCTTAAATCCAACGCTGTTCGGGTCCACCTCAGTGCTCTGTCAGCGCATCACTCACCGGTGGAAGGTCAGTCTCTGTCAGGCCACCCTTTAGTGGCCCGCTTCCTCAGAGGCCTCCTTTTGCTCAAGCCTCCGATTCGTCCACCTGCACCTGAGTGGGATTTGAATGTGGTCTTGCAACAACTTACTTGCCCATCATTTGAGCCTATGGCTACTTGTCCTTTACGCTTTCTTTCCTGGAAGGCGTTGTTTTTGGTAGCTCTTATCTCAGCCAGGCAAGTCAGTGAGCCAGAAGCTCTGATCTCAAAGGCACCATACACAAGGTTCTATAGGAACAGGGTGGTCTTACGGACTCACCCAAAGTTCCTTCCAAAAGTTGTCTCCTCCTTCCATCTCAATCAGGAGGTTGTTCTTCCGACTTTCTTTCTCAGGCCGCATGCCAGCTGGGCTGAAATGGTCTTGCATACCCTGGACTGTAGGAGGGCGTTGTCCTTCTACCTTGACCGTACGCAGGGACATCGAAGGGCTGTTCAGCTCTTCGTATCCTTTGATCCTAATAAGCTGGGGTTACCTGTCTCCAAGCGTACCTTGTCCATCTGGGTGGCAGACTGTATTGCCTGGGCGTACAGGGCAGCCGGCCTCTCCTTGCAGGGTCGAGTCATGGCCCACCGTGTCAGGGTGAAAGCCGCGTCAGTAGCTCATCTCCGCTCTGTTCCATTGACATACATCTGCCGGGCCACTACTTGGTCTTCAAGCCAGACTTTTGCGGCCCACTACTGCCTCAAGAGGGAGTCCCGCAGGGACAGTGCTTTCGGACAGGCGGTACTCCGTAATCCTTTTGAGGTATAGGCAGCTCCTACCCTCCAGCCCTGGTGTTGGGCTACCGTACAGGGGCGTTCTCAGAGAAGATTCTTTCACGCATGCTGGAGCTCTAGAGGGAGCTCATTGTTCAGCTTTTGGTCCCCGGTAGCCTGAAACTGGGGAGTCCCATATGTGAGGACTGACTTCCTGCTTGGTCCTGGAGAAAGAATAGTTAATCACCTGTAACAGGTGTTCTCCAGGAGCAGCAGGAATCAGTCCTCACACCCCTCCCTCCTCCCCTGGGAGTTGCAGTCATATAATTCATTTTATTTTTTTTGCTGTCTTTTAGCTATGTCATCAGACTGAGCAAGATGGCACCCTTGGGCGGGAAGGGGACCGCGCATGCGCGCTGCATTCCCAAAGGCTTTCTTTGAAAGCTGGGGAAATGCTCCGCATTGGGGCTCCATCGGCGCCGACGTCACCCATATGTGAGGACTGATTCCTGCTGCTCCTGGAGAACACCTGTTACAGGTGAGTAACTACTCTTCACTGTGTCAAAAACCTTTTGTCCAGTTATAGTTAATTCTAAGGCAGGCTGGGTACTGCACTACAACTTTAATCCGCTTGTTGACCAGGCACTGGCACAGTACAGCATAGGCCCTTCTCCCCTTGCTGAGTGCCACAGAATAGTCTTTGGTATATGCAGAGTTTAATTTTGTCGTGTGTCAGTTTTGGTCAGTTATTCTTCTGTAGGTCCTGGGTTCATTTCACTTCACAGACGCAGGAGGGTTTGTAATAAGACAAGCAAACAGGTGTGGCTTGGAGAAAGGTTTTTATGTAAAAATAGGCTTAATACATAGGTATTGAACAGAGGTATATAGTGATTGTTACAGAGCTGTTTCAGTGTGCATCAATGAATCTGTGTGTGAAGTGTAAGATAGATAGGCCCGAACATGTGGCTCAGAGCCTCATGGAGAGAGAGAGAGGGGGGGGGGAGGGGTGAAGGGAATTGATTATCCGAGCCTCCTGTCCTTCATGTCCACTGGATGGTGGGAGAGAGAGAGAAGCAGGAAGTGTGTCTGTCCTTTATAGTGCCTCTCCAGCACTTCCCCTTGAGGTCTGCCCTTCTTGATTTAGCAAGGAGGGGCTGCAGACAGGTCCTAAAGACTGACATCACCAGGGGGTCAGAGTTTAAGTTTTGGAGACTGAATTCACCAGAGTCCACAGCTGCATGAAATGTATGCTGACATCGTGCACTAGTGGACCCTTTTGCTGGGTGGCTTGCAGTACCACATCTTTTTATACATAATTTAAGAAACACGCTGATACGATGCAGGGGCAGTTGTCCACTGGGTGGATGGGGCCTATCCGGTGCACCCACTCCAGCTGTAGGGGAAGTGTGTCGGTACCCAGTGCCAGGAACTTCAGGAGCAACGCCTCCAGATATCCCCTCAGCTCATTCTTTCACTGACTCCAGTACCCTATAAACTGCAGGTTGTTCCTACGGCTGTGGTTCTCCAGATCATCCAGTTTTGCATCATGTGCTGCCACCAGGTCTTGGAGTTGGTGCTGTTCTTGACCCGCCATCGCTACTGTACCCTCTGCCTGTGAGAAACACTGTTCCGCCTCCTGTAAATAGCCTGCAAACGCCTCCACAGCTTAGGTTGTTGTGTTGGGTTTACCAGTGAGTATGTCAAATTTTTTTGAGAGCACTCTGACCACCGCTTGGATCGCTTCCTCTACCAGGGCTGCCTGTCCTGTTGATTCTGGTGAAGGAGGGTCCGCCATTTTAGCGAGATGGTCGGCGGTTTTGTCTTTATCTCGGCGGGCACACAAGCACATCTGCTCCTTCTCAGCACATCACATGACGACTCCTACATTTAGGTTTTATTTGTAGCACGGTTTTTAATTATTAAGGGGAACATTTTCTCTTCATTTTCAGTGGTTTATGCATTACATAAAACTTTTTCAGAATTTTTAATGTTATGTAAAGAGACTATATGAAAAAGAATAATAAAAATTGCGTGGAAATCTTTGGAAACTTTGGGCAGGGATTAAAAAATATAAACAGGGATCCAAGATGATGGCAGGCAGCGTCTAGGCTCCGGTGTGTTATTTCTTTATGGGTCGGAAGAGAAAGGTGAAGCAGAGTGCATTACCTCGGGCCATCGTGCTGACTTCAACTCCGGTTTCAGGTCCTTTGGATGCCTATGTTCGACGCTAGGAACCGCAGCCAGAATCAGGGGATGGAAGCTCAGCTGGAGGTCACTTGGGGCTGGGTAGCTCGGTGTCTCTCTCGAGCAGTGACCTCACGCCCCGAAGCACAGTGGTCTCGGAAGCATTTGTGCTCGGGATTGGCTTGCGGAGGTGCGGAGACATGGGACTCTCGAGTTGTGAGTTCCTGTGTCCTTGCTGGGGTCGCCTTCACGAAGCATGGAAGAAGCTGCTGTTTGCAGGACCAACAGCCTGGGCCAGATTCCGAGAACAGAGGTTGTGCCGCGGTATCTGGAGATGGCGCCGGGAACTTCCCCTTGGACCTCCAGACTAGTGCAGTGAAGCCAGTCATGCAGCATGGAGTCAGAGTATCCTATCCTATCTCCAGGAACAAGCAGGAATGTAGTCTTCACATATGGGTATTGTCGGTACCAATGGAGCCTGCGCGGGAACGCTCCCCAGCGTCCAATTGGAACGCTTTTGGGAGCATCCCTCAGCACATGCGCGCTGCCTTCCCGCCTTTCCAACTGTCCCTCTTCAGTTCTTCGTTTTCCACCGAGCCGACAGGATCTATTCCGTCATCGCAGAAAATTCCGTCTTTAAATTTATTTTCTTGTGGTCGCGTTTGCCTACTGCACGACGCCTACCGGTACCGCCGGTTCTTTTCTTTTCTTTCTTTTCAAAAAAAAAAACTTAGGCTTTAGACTGTTTCTTTTCAGAAACTTTTCTCTTTGGTGCTAGGTGCCATTTTGGGCACTAGGCCCCATATTCCTAAAACATGGAAAAGCCAACTAGTGGTTTTAAAAAAATGTACTAAGTGTGGCGGTACCATTTCCGTCACTGACACCCATGATTGGTGTCTGAAATGTTTAGGATCCGAACATTCTCCAACTGAATGTCTCTCCTGTATGGGGATGACCAAAAGAGGAAGACAGAACCGGGCTGCAAAGCTCGGTACCCTCTTTTCTTCAGATGCCAGATCCATTGCATCAACATCGTCAAGGGCCTCTTCTTCCTCCCATGGATCTCAGGTAACTAAACATAAAAGCCGGTCCTCAAAGGTAGCTCTCCTGCTAAGCATCGAGAGGCCATTGGCATTGCCCTTGAGGGAACCACACCGGAAAAATAGCCCTGGCGGGAGGCGTCGGCTTCCAAAGCATTGTTGGGGCTTCAGGATGTTCTCGAGGCCTCAACCTCGCAAGAACTACCTGTGCCATGCTCAGGGGTTCCGGCCGTTCTTACCAGTACCAACACCCAAGCATTGGCAGCATCGATAGACCAGAAGTTCCTCGCTATCGACCACAGCATCGCAGCTCTTCTTTCAGCTGCGGTACCGGTGGTCCCACGGGCACCGGTACCAACATCGACACCGATGCCGGTACAGACACCGGTACCGACACCGACGATACCGGTACCGACGGTACCAACCCTGGTGGGAACTCTTCCCATGCCATCTCTAGCTGGAATTGTCAAAGCGGTACCGGGTCAACTCGGTACCGACTTTGATCGGTACCGGGATAGTGCTTTGCAGCAGCATCGGGGTCAGGAGTACTTCGATTCCTCCGATTCCGAAGACTCTGACAATTCTGCTGGCACTAGAGGGTTTCTCCTAGAAGATCCCTCTTCTCCCCAATGCAGAATGTCACCTCCAGAGGACATGTCATTTCAGGATTTCATCCGTGATATGGCCAAAGGTCTTTCAATCACAGTAGCTCCTCAGGAGGAGCCCAGAGCAAAGGAATTGGAAATTCTCCAATATCCTAAAGCTCCTAAGGAGGCAGCCACTCTGCCTATCCATGAAATTCTGCAGTTTGATGCTCAGAATGTGGGAGACACCTCTGACTACTTCTCCTCACTCTAGGAGACTGGATACTATGTATCGTGTTCCGCCATGTCCTGGATTTCAGAAAACTCAGCTGCCACACCATTCAGTGGTAGTGGAATCAGCCATGCGTAGGATGAAAAGTGCAAAGAGGCATGCATCCAATCCTCCAGGTCGTGAATGCAGGGCTCTGGATGCTTTTGGGCACAGATCTTTTCAAGCTTCCATGCTTTCAGCTAGGATCAGTTTATATCTCCTATATATAGGAATGTTCCTCAAGGAAATCACAGGAGATTTGGAACTTATGAGCCCATTTCTCCCAGATGACAAGAGACAATATTTTCTTGCTCTAGTTAAGCATGCTCAAGATGTCTCCAAGTTTGTTAATCGTGCAGCCTTTGACTGCTTCGAATGCATCAGCAGAACCTCTGCTATTGCAATTGGCGTACGACGGATTGCCATCAGACTTGGAGACGGGTACAGGACAAGTTAGGCAACATTCCTTGCACGGGTGAGAATCTCTTCAGCAAGAACTGGCATGAAAAGACTAACGAGTTAGATGCTGACAATTCTACCTTAGATAGATTGTTGAAGTCTACAGCCACTCCAACCAAAAGGAAGCCTTATAAAAAACCCTCTTTTAGCAAAAAGGAAGTTTTATCCTTCCTATACCCAACAGAGTCAAACTCCAGGTCAGGTTGCCCAAAAGGGACAAACTGGACAGCAAAAGAAGCCAAAAGGCCCGAGAGCCCAACCAACATTCCAGGTTCAGCCCCCTCAAGGGCTTTGACTCCTTCCTAGAGAGCTTTGCCTCCCTGCCTCTGAGGGGCTCCCAACCCCCCAATATTCCGGGCAGGTTATGCCACTTTGTCAACAGATGGCATCAGATAACAGCAGAAGATTGGACTTAGTCCATTGTAGGAGAGAGGTACAAGCTTCATTTCCAGTTCATACTGCTTGACCAGTCCAGACAAACGGGTTATGCACCCCTGCCAGCAGATCTTGGAGACAGAGAATTCTACCAGAGCTCTGATAGGCTGGAGCCTGGTGATATAATCCTACCCCTACGGGTCTCCCTCAGTTTTTCTCTGTCTCCAGCAGATCTGGATGCTTTGTTTTTTTTTGCTCCTTCAAAAACATTTAAAATGCTTTATTTCTTTGTGATTTCTTTTGGAGAGATTATCCCCTGTAGTTGCCAGTGTACTTATCTGAGCACCAGGATGTTTTCCAGCTGAGCTCCTGTGTCCTGTCACAGTAGAGATCGCTGATGTGCAGACTCCCCAGCACTAGTCAAGAGGACTATTTAGCTGGATGGTAAGCCTCCTAAAATCCAGTCCCTGGGGCTGATTTTAGTGGTGAGGCAGCTGGCAGTGGTCTGAGCAGCGGTCCGTGGCTTCTCTGCACTTTCGGTACTGTGAGTACAGAACCTGTCTTTCTCCCACTGATGTTTGCAGCTCTGTGGTAACTCGATTTATTTTTATTGATTTTTCAGCGATTTTAGGCATTTTTCTCATGCCTGCAACCCTCCCATTTTAAGTTAATTCCTTAGCTTTTGGGGGGTTTTAATTTACTCTTTTTGAGGTTTATTTTTGCCGGCGGCCATTTTGAATAGCTAATGAGCCCCGGTTTTTGGCGGGAAGCCAGATTCCTTCTCTACTTGCTTTCTAGCAACGCTATTGCTGTGTGCTTTTCCACAGCACTTGATAGCTGTGAGTTGTGGAGGGGTTCTTTTCTCTCTGCCTATGTATTAACATAATAAATAAAAAGTAGGAAAGGCATGAATAGAGAACAGGATGCAATTCAGAGCCACAGTACAATGGTTAAGACACTGACCAATGGTGCAGGGATCTTGGGTTCAATCCCCCACTGTGCCCAACAAAGAAGGCTGGCTGAGGCATTACCTATTATGGGGAAGATTGTTAAATGGCTGTTCCTACAGGGCAGAGTTATTTTTTTTTAGTTCTCACTATGCCTTATTCAGGTCTACGCTGCATAGGCTGTCAGAAGAAACTAAAGGACCTCAAGCATCAGCTGTGCTCTTCCCCCAGCGACTTGATTCCCCAAGTAAACTTGGGAACTCCTGAGCCTGGTTTCCGTGGAGCTCCCGATTGGCTTTATGCAGTGCTGAGTCTTTGCCACGGGGACTTGGACATCCCCTGGAAGTTCAGGTATCATTTTCTGAAAGAAACCTGTAATTAGACTGTTTTTTTCTTACTTGCTTCAGCTGCCCTGGGTTGATTTCAACTGCATCCGGACCGGCTGCCTCTGAGTTTTGAAGTTCCTACTTTAAATTTTTAATCCACAATCTGCAGCCGAGTTACTTTGTAAGTCTTACTGGAATATTGTACCTGTCTTATTCAATATACCATTTGATTGGACTTTTAAGTGTTTTGTGACTGCCCTTGTGTTTCTTGAGAAGAGCAGTGCTTTCCAGAGCTCATCCAAAAGGTGATTTTTGCTGAATTTGCTGCTAAATTGTGAGTTTTTTGTCTGTTTGTCTCCACATATTTATCTATCTATTTGCCCTTCTTGGTGAGTTCCCTTACCTACTCCCTTGCTGTGTGCCCACTGTTCAGGAACAGCCTCCATTGCTGTAGAGTTTTAAACTATCTTTCTCTTAGTCTACCTGAGTTATTGCCCCTCCCCCCCCCCCTGCTGAGGCATTGTTGTAAACCTTCATTCCTGTTGTGCATGTGGGCTTGGTCAGACTGCCCTTGTGTTTCTTGAGAAGAGCAGTGCTTTCCAGAGCTCATCCAAAAGGTGATTTTTGCTGAATTTGCTGCTAAATTGTGAGTTTTTTGTCTGTTTGTCTCCACATATTTATCTATCTATTTGCCCTTCTTGGTGAGTTCCCTTACCTACTCCCTTGCTGTGTGCCCACTGTTCAGGAACAGCCTACTGGCCAGAGACACTTAGGTTCCCGCCCACCCTGCCCCTCACCCCACCCACCCCAGGGGCTACATTGCCTATATAGTGGTCACATACGCGCCATCTGTCGTTCCTAACTTGGTTAACGCCCACATCTTCAACTTTTCTTATTCTTCCTCTTCTGGGACTGCTTAAGCAACATGTCGTGTATTCAGTGCAATAACTGTGGTACTTTCATTCAAAGAAGAATCATTTGGAGCCTAAGAGCTTGTCCTATATGCCTAAAGTCAGCTGCCATGCATGAAGAACTGACTATACTAAGGAAAGACCTAGCAGCCATGCATAAAGAAGTTTCTCTACTGAGGGAGGAACTGGCTGCAATGAAGCGCACCTCTTCTAGGATACAAACTGAACAAAGTCCACCACCGCTCCCACAAAGAGTCAAACACCCCAGGAACAAATGGATCACAGTGGGTTCTGGAAGATTGCGACCTGTAATGCAGAGACATCCTACACATCAAGAGATATCCCTGCAAAATGCCTTCTCTGCCTTGGCTAATGAGGATGCGCAACCCAAGGAAACTGAAGGGCCCTTAAATGAGTCAGACAATGCCCAATCTCCTGCTAAAGCACCAAATATGAAGAAATCCTCACCAAACAGAAAACTATTACTACTTGGAGATTCCATCATCAGAGGCACCAACTTGGGAACACAGTTCAAAGGAGAGAAGATAGTCATGTGCCTACCAGGCTCTTCAGCCAGCAGGAATACAAACCAAGTTGTTGAAATACTTAGCGCAAAAAGTGAGCACTCCAAACCAGATGTTATTATCCACTTGGGCACAAATGACCTGGCTAGAAACAGTGCCTCTACAGCTCAAAAGGACTTCCAATCTCTGGGAGAGAAACTCAAGCCCATTGTTAACACTGTTGCATTCTCAGAAGTTCTACCTGTTCTTGGTAAGGGGACAAAAAGGCTGCATCGCATTAACAACTTTAATACATGGCTCCAGACCTGGTGCAAACAAGAAGGATTCAGATTTATTGGCAACTGGGACAATAGATGGACCAACAAGAGACTATACTGTGCTGATGGACTACATCTCTCTGTCGCAGGGAAAAGAAACCTAAGTGAAAAATTCAGGCAGTATGTGGATATGCATTTAAACTAGGAAAAGGGGGTGATGGATGTGGAAGGTCAACATCTGCATGCCACCCCCTGCAAAAGCAGAACAACATCAGAAACAGCCATACTCTTAAACCACACATCAAAAACAAGTGGGAAGAAATGGGCAGAATAAAATCAATGCAAAATACACACAAGCCAGGTAAATGCTGGAAAGCAATGAGCACAAATGCTCGAAGCTTAGCCAAAAAAATTCCAGACCTGGAAGCCCTAATGGTGGAAACGGATTTGGACATCGTGGCCGTTACGGAAACATGGTTTAATGAATCGCATGATTGGGATATAGCCATAGCTGGCTATAATCTATTCAGAAGAGACAGAGAAAATGGAAAAGGAGGAGGAGTAGCCTTGTATGTCAAAAGCAGTATTAAAGCTACTGAAATGCAGGGAACATGGGGAAAAGAAGAAGCGCTCTGGATTGCGTTGGAAAAAGGAGATGGCACTCTCATCCATATTGCTGTAGTCTACAGACCTCCGACTCAAATTGAAGAGAGAGATAACGAATTGATTATAGATATTGCCAAGATAGCAGCAAAGGGGGAAGCGATCATATTAGGTGACTTTAATCTACCTGATGTGGATTGGATTACTCCTTCTGCACATCTGGAAAGAAGCAAAAAAATTGTGGATGCTCTCCAAGATGCATTACTTAGACAAATGGTGATGGAACCAACCAGGGAAAGCTCAACGCTGGATGTAGTGCTTACCAACAGTGATAACGTGTCAAATGTCTGCGTGAGTACCCCTGTGAGCAACAGCGACCATCACACGGTGTGGTTTGAGATAAAAGCCATGGTACAGGCCAATCATAGCAAGCTCAAAGTCCTAAACTTCAAAAACACTGACTTCAATAAAATGGCCGAGTACTTAAAGGAGGAGATGACGGGGTGGAAGAAGATAAGGGAAGTGGAATTGCAATGGACTAAACTAAAGGCGGCAATAAAAGGAGCAACAGATAAATATGTAAGAAAAATAAATAAAAACAAGAGGAGAAGGAAACCTATTTGGTTTTCCAAAGAGGTGGCTGCGCAAATAAAGGCAAAAAACACAGCTTTTTCAAAATTCAAAAGCTTGCAAACAGAAGAACACAGAAATGAATACAAGATCCAACTCAAAGAGTCTAAAAGAGTAATAAGGATAGCAAAATCAAAGGCAGAAGAAAAAATGGCTAAAGATGTTAAGGGTGGCAACAAAACTTTCTTCAGGTATATTCAGGAAAGGAAGAAGATCAGAGTTGGAATTGCAGGACTCAGAAGTGCTGGGAAAGGACTCGTGGAAAGTGACACTGAAAAAGCGAAATTGCTAAACAAATACTTCTGCTCTGTTTTTACTAAAGAAGATCCTGGAGATGGACCAGCTGTGACTCCCAAATATAAAAATAGGACTGAAGTAGATACCACACCATTCACAGAAGATGAGGTGTTAGAACAACTTGCTAAACTGAAAGTGGACAAAGCCATGGGACCGGATGGGATACATCCCAGGATACTGAAAGAGCTCAGAGAGGTTCTTGCAGGACCGTTAAAGGATGTCTTCAACAGATCCTTGGAAACAGGAGTGGTTCCTCAGGACTGGAGAATGGCTAATGTTGTACCTCTACACAAAAGTGGTGAGAGGGAGGAAGTGTCAAATTACAGGCCCGTGAGCCTTACCTCGGTGGCAGGAAAAGTAATGGAGGCGCTCCTGAAAGAGCGAATAGTGAACTTTCTCAAAACCAACAGGTTGCAAGATCCCAGGCAACATGGTTTTACCGAAGGACGGTCTTGCCAAACAAATCTGATTGAGTTCTTTGATTGGGGGACCAAGGAACTAGATCTGGGGCATGCAATGGATGTCATCTATCTGGATTTCAGCAAAGCCTTTGATACTGTTCCTCATAGGAGGCTTGTCAATAAACTCAGTAGCTTGGGGATGGGTCCCAAGATAGTAAACTGGATTAGAAATTGGTTGACTGACAGACAACAGAGGGTGATGGTACATGGAGCTCACTCGGATGAGAGGAAGGTGATTAGCGGGGTGCCTCAGGGTTCGGTCCTGGGCCCGGCACTGTTCAATATATTTGTGAGTGATATTGCTGAAGGACTGAATGGAAAGGTCTGTCTTTTTGCAGATGACACAAAAATTTGCAACAGAGTGGACTCCCCAGAGGGAGTGGATAACATGAGGAAAGATCTACAAAAGCTGGAAGACTGGTCTAATGCTTGGCAACTACGATTTAATGTGAAAAAGTGCAGTGTCATGCACTTGGGTAGCAGAAATCCAAGGGAAAAGTACACAATAGGGGGTGAGAGGTTGGTATGCACGGTTCAGGAGAAAGACCTTGGTGTGATTATCTCTGATGATCTCAAGGTGGCAAAACAGTGCGACAAGGCGGTGGCAAAAGCCAGGAGGATGTTGGGCTGCATTCAAAGAGGGATTACCAGCAGAAAGGAAGAGGTACTTATGCCACTGTACAAGTCACTGGTGAGGCCTCACTTGGAATACTGTGTTCAGTTTTGGAGGCCATATCTTGCAAAAGATGTAAAAAGACTGGAAACTGTTCAGAGAAAGGCGACCAAAATGATTTGGAGCCTGCGTCAGAAGCCTTATGAGGAGAGACTTGAAGACCTAAATATGTACACTTTGGAGGAGAGGAGGGACAGGGGAGATATGATTCAGACCTTTAAATACTTAAAGAGAAATCATGAACAAACAAACCTCTTCCAAAGACGGGGAAGCTGTAAAACTAGAGGGCATAACATGAAGCTGCAAGGTGGTAAATTGAAAGGCAATGTCAGGAAATATTTCTTCACTGAAAGGGTGGTGGATGCTTGGAATGCCCTCCCGATGGAAGTGGTGAGGGCAAACACGGTGATGGAATTCAAAACGGCATGGGACAAACACAGTGGATCCCTTTACAGCAACAGGATAAAAGCAAAATAAACAGTACCATCTAACTTCTGAACTATCTAGCATCTGAACAAATAAGGGTGTCCTACATGGAGTGGTGGGTTCACCCCTAAACAGAAACAAAAACATGGGGAGGGGTGGCCTGCACAGAGCGACAGGTGCACCTACCCTTGCCATCTTGCTGGGCAGACTAGATGGACCATGCTGGTCTTTATCTGCCGTCACTTACTATGTTACTATGTAAGTCAGTGTTTTGGATACTGACTGTTTTGGGCTCGGCCTAAAAAAGCTTACTCACTGTAATCTTCAGTACAGCTGGGTTTGGGCTTCTCCATCCCTCCCCAGAAACACCTTTCAGCCCCTGCCATGAAGGTGTGAGTGGCTGCGGAGGGATCCAACTCTAATTTCCCTACTTTCAGCTTTACCCTGACTTTGGCAGTTTCTCTGTACCAGCACAGTGAATGACTGACAGTTTCCTTATCAGCTCAGTGAATACCTGACAGTTTTTCTGTGCCAGCGCTGGACAGCAGTTTCCACACATTTAAACATGCTGTGAAGACACGGGGAGTTTCAAAATCCTTTTCTTTGAAGAATCTTCTGTTTCCCTGAGCCTACCTTGATTTTTGTTTTAAACACTAAGAACAAAAAAAAAAAAAAAAAGAAAGGAGAAAAGATGGTTTAAGTCTCTGCAATGCTTGTTTCTCTGGCTGTATTATCTGTGATATGTCATAAGCCGAAGGGGGAATTAATAGATTGCTTGTGTTCCACCTGCACGCTGCTTCCGGGAGACTCTTCCCCCATTCCCACTGCGCTGCTCGATGGGATCATCAGCACCTTATCTCCTCCCTCCTCGGAGCCCCTGCTGCGGGATATTCCTGCGGGAAAGGACTCAGTCAGCTCCCATTTTGCTTCCACAACCGCTGGAAGCCACAGCAGCCTTGACTGACAGTGCGTTCCTCACACTCTTCCATCTGGCATGACACCTGTGGCGTTTGGAGTCTTTTGGTATGTCTCCTACACCCGCCCAGTAGCAGGCAAGGATATGGCGTGGTCTCGCAAGTGGTCCCATAAATCCTCAGACCTTAGAGCAGTACGTCCTCCTAGGAGCGTTGCATGTGCCTTGCAGGGTACTATGGATATTCAAGAAGACTTTAAATCTTCGGAGGTCAGCCCTGACTCGTTGGAGTAAGGAGATGGGGAATATTCTCCGTCTGTTTCTTCGCTGACAGTTCTCAGCCTTTTTCGGAAAGAGGAGTTGCCGGCTCTAATCACACAGGTGATGCAGTCGCTGCTCCTAGCCGACACGCCTGATCCTCAGGGTTCTCAAATCCGGTTGCAGCCGGATCCCATTTTCCGGGGCATTCGTCGGGCACGCGGTATTGGTCAGTTATACCCTTGGTCTCCCTCTGACTTGGACCGTTGGCTGACATACCCGACAGTTGATGCATTATGACCAGGGTCACCAGGAATACCACACTTCCGCTTGAGGGCGGTGCGGCACTCCGCGACCAGCAAGACCTAGAGAGTTGGGAGTCTGCTGAAGACGGGTTTTTTCTTTGCCCGCTATTTCCTTCATGCAGGGGTGTGCTGAGGTCTAGCAGCTCGGGCCTCCCTTCGATGGATTCAGCAGCTTCCAGGTGTTCCCGAGTTGGTTCATTTAGAATCCATCGCTGCATTCTGGGCAGAGGCCTTCTGTGATCTCTTGCGGCTGTCAGCTCGCTTCCTAGTACCGGTGTCGGTAGCTCGGAGATGGCTCTGCCTGCATCAATGGGCAGCGGATGTTGCTTCGTTTAAAGGCTCCAGCATTGAGATGCCATTCGTCCCGGTCCACCATTGGAAGGGGGACTGGGCCGTTACTCTTTCTATTTTGGGATGCTTCAGGTCCTGGATTTTCTAGGGGCTTGGTTCGACACTCGTCGGGGACGGGTGTTTCTACCTCAGGAACGCTTTCAGAAGATCTCTCTTCAGCTCCGCCGCTGCTTGGATCAAGCGGCGCCTTGGACTTGGGGCTCCCTTCAACTCTTGGGGTCCATGGCAGCAACGATAGCCCTCGTTCCGTGGGCGAGAACGCACATGCGCTGCTTGCAGTCGGCGCTTCTATCTCGTTGGTCGCCGGTATCGGAGAGTTATCGAATCCGGTTGCCTCTGCTTCCGCCGGTGCGCCGCAGCCTCCGCTGGTGGCTTCAGGCACACAATCTTCTGCGGGGGATCCCTCTGGAGTCTCTGCGCTGCATCTTGGTGACGCCAGTCGCCAACCTCTCCGGTTGGGGAGCAGCTTGGCCTCGGCGTAGGGGAGTTGGTCACCTCGCAAAGCCCAATGGTCTATCAATCGTCTCGAGACGCGGAAAGTGCGCTTAGCCCTTCTTCAGTTTCAGCCTCTTCTGCGGCGGCGTGCGGTTCGGATCCTGTCCGACACCACGACGGTTGCTTACCTAAGCCGCCTAGGCGGCGCAAAATGTCCGGGTGTCTCACAGGAAAGGTGTTTGCTCCTCCCGTGGGCGGAGAAACATCTTCAGGCTATCGGCGCAGCACATCGCAGGCGTGGACAATGTGAAAGCCGATTTTCTCAGACGGCACTCTCTGGAGCCTGGGGGCTGGGCTTTGCAGCCGGATGCGTTCCAGTCCATTGTTCATCTGTGGGGACTACCGACCATGGTTCTAATGGCTACGGCGCAGACTTCAGCCATTGGAGGGACAAGGGAGCGCACGGCATAGATGCTCTCTCTCAGCCGTGGCCGACTCATCTTCTCCTGTATGTTTTTTCCCTCCCTGATCCATGATATGCATGGTTCTCTAGTGGCTCTGAGACCATCGCGGCCCAGTGCTCCTGCTGGCTCCGAATTAGCCTCGCGGACCATGGTATGCGGATCTCTTCCGTCTGTCTCGGGCGTCGCCGCTCCGCCTCGAGGCCTTTCGCAGCCTTCTGATTCAGGGACCAGTGGAGATGGAAGACCCGGCTCCTTACTCGCTTACGGCCTGGCTATTGAACGCCACCGGTTTGCTCGCTACGGCTATTCGCCTAGCGTGGTCGTGGCGCTTCTCAGGGCGCGGCAGTCTTCTACGTTGCTGGCTTACGCTCGGGTTTGGCGTCTATTGACGGTTGGTGTTCGCGAAATAACCTCTCTCCCTGGCTTTGCGGTGTCCCGGACATCCTGTCCTTTTTACCGGCTGGAGTGGATAAGGGATTAGCACTCGGTTCCTTGTGAGTGCAAGTGGCCGATTTAACTTGTTTTCGGGGTCCTATTGCGGAGCGATTGATAGCTTCGCATTCGGACGTGTCTCGCTTCCTCCGCGGAGTTAGAGCCTTCCGGCCTCCTCTACATTCGCCTGTGCCGGCGTAGGCTCTCGCGCTTGTCCTCTGTGCCCTCGTTGCTCCTCTCTTTGAGCCTCTGAAGGCCTGTTCTCTTAAAGATTTGACTCTGAAGGCAGTCTTCTTGGTGGCCATAACTTCGGCACGCCGTATTTCTGAGCGCCAGGCTCTCTCGTGTCGAGATCCCTATCTCTCATTTTCCTCAGAAGGCGTTTCTCGGCGAACTGTCCCTTCCTTTTTGCCCAAGGTGCTGACGCCATTCACTGTTAACCAGCCTCTTTTCTTTCCGTCTTTTCCAAAGGCACAGTGTGACAGTGGTTGGTCTCCGTTACGGGCGGTGGACCTTGAGAAGGTTCTTTTTCGGTGTCTGGGGGTCACGAAACATTTTCGTATGACTGTTCCTCTTCTGTCTTGTTCGCGGGTCCTCGTCGGTGATCCGCAGCCTCCAAATCTACCATTTCTAGATGGGTTAGGGAGGCTATTGAGGTGGCATACCTTCTTCTGGGAGAGCCAGCTCCACCAGGTCTCCGTGCTCACTCCACTCGGGCGCAAGCAGCTTCGTGGGCCGGGAGGTCTCGATATTTGCCGGGCGTCGTCGCTGTCCACCTTTGTCGGTCATTATAGGTGGGACGTTCATGCCCGTCAGGCGGTCCGTTTTGGAGTTACTGAGCTGTCGGCGGCCTTGCCCCCCCTTGAAAGCAGATAGCTTGGGTACTGCCCGTTTGTCTGGACTGGTCTAGCAGTATGAACTGGAAGGAGAAATTTCACTTACCGTTAATTTCCTTTCCTGGAATACTGCTAGACCAGTCCAGGACCCGCCCTGCTGTCTGTTGGAGTGCTGCTGGTGCGGTGCAGCCGCCGACTGCGGTTCTTCTCTTTGCCTGTATGCCTCACCCTGGGCAGTCCATGGGTTCGTAGGTGGATACTGTTCTTCGGCTCCCTTGTATATAGTTCACTTGAGACCCTCTGGGGTGATGTTACAGTTCATGTTGCATTAGCTTGTAGACGTAACTGAGGGAGACCCCTAGGGGTAGGATTATATCACCAGGCTCCAGCCTATCAGAGCTCTGGTAGAATTCTCTGTCTCCAAGATCTGCTGGCAGGGGTGCATAACCCGTTTGTCTGGACTGGTCTAGCAGTATTCCAGGAAAGGAAATTAACGGTAAGTGAAATTTCTCCTTTCACAGCATGCCCCTTCCTACAATTCTAAAGCAATTCAATTCACAGACCTCTGCAGACAATCTGCTAGATCACGAGGTCTCCACACTTCTTGCCCAAGGGGCAATAGAGGAAGTACCCATTCTTCAATGGGGTGCAGGGTTCTACTCCCCCTATTTTCTTATTCCAAAGTAAACAGGAGGACACAGACCCATTCTAGACCTCAGAGAATTGAACAAATATCTGTTTCGAGAGAAGTTCCAAATGATTTCTCTAGGAATTCTTCTGCCATACCTTCAAAGCCAGGATTGGCTTTGCTCTATAGACTTAAAGGATGCATACACTCACATTCTCATCTATCCAGATCACAGGAAATTCTTACATTTTCTTATCAGGTGAAAATATTTCCAGTATAGGGTACTTCCCTTTGGTCTGGCTTCAGCACCAAGGGTATTCACGAAATGCATGGCAGTAGTAGCTGCATTTCTACGAACCGTGGGGATTTTCGTCTTCCCCTACTTAGACGACTGGCTCATTCGAGCCCCTACAGTTGCAGAGGCCAGCACTGCACTGTCCCATACAATGTGAATCCTCCAGTACTTGGGATTGGTAATAAACTTCCCAAAATCTCAACTAGTTCCTTCCCAATGCTTAGAATTCATAGGAGCCTGTCTGGATACCAGACAGGCAAGGGCTTTCCTTCCACAAGCCTGGTGTCTTCGCATAATGCAACTAGCTTCTCAAGCAGCAGGCAAATCCTCCCTCACTGCTCGGGAGCTACTGCAGTTACTGGGACATATGGCATCCACAGTTCATGTAGTCCCATATGCTCGCCTCCACATGCGAGCAGCTCAATGGACCCTCTCCACACAGTGGACACAGGCCACGGGTCATTTGTCGGACAAAATAACAATCCCTCAATGACTAATTTTGTCCCTCCAATGGTGGCAATCAATAAAAAATCTGACAGTGGGGTCTCCTTTCCATCAACCCCTCTTTCAGGCCACCCTAACAACAGATGCATCACAGGTGGGTTGGGGAGCACACCTGAATCATCTCTCTACCCAGGGCACCTGGACTCCACAGGAGGTTGGTTTACACATAAACCTCCTGGAATTAAGAGCAATCTATTTAGCTCTTCAAGTGTTCCATGCCCAGCTCAGCTACAAGACAGTCCTAGTCCAGACGGACAATCAAGTAGCCATGTTCTATGTGAACAAGCAGGGTGGGACAGGCTCTCTGTCGTTATGCAACAAAGCTTTACAACTGTGGGCCCTCGCCAGAGAGCATCAAATTTACCTTCTAGTGGTATATCTTCCAGGCATTCAAAACGTTTGGGCAGACAAACTCAGTCGAGTACTGCTGCCTCACGAATGGTCCCTCCACCTAGACCAGGTGGCAAAGATATTTCATCTCTGGGGCACTACCTGGAAGGTAATCTTCCTAATTGCAATCACCTCTGCCCGTCGCATTAGTGAATTGCAAGCTTTAGTGGCTGATCCTCCTTATACTAGGTTTCATCATGATAAGGTTGTTCTTTGAACTCACCCACACTTTATGCCAAAGATGGTTTCTCCTTTTCATTTAAACCAATCAATTTATCTTCCTGTATTTTTTCCGAGGCCTCACGCATCTAATGCAGAAAGAAACCTTCATACTTTGGATTGTAAAAGGGCCTTAGCCTTTTACATACAAAGAACACAGCAACATAGAAAGTCTTCACATCTTTTTATAGCTTTTAACCCTAGTCATTTGGGACTTCCAGTCTCCAAAATAACTTTATCTAAATGGATTGCCCAATGCATATCCTTTGCTTATGAGAGTAAGGGTCTTCCTCTTCAGGACCATTTATTTATTTATTTAGACAGTTTTGTATACCGCCTTATCCTTCAATCAAAGCGGTCACAACACAATTTTTGGGATACATTTAACACGCGTGGATATGAGACACATACACTAATACTTACAGGGAACATGGGCAATGGAGGGTTAAGTGGCTTGCCCAAGACCACAAGGAGCATCTGTGGGACTAGAAACCCCAGTCCTTCCGGCCCAAGGTTGCTGTCCTCTAGTGGGATTTGAACCTCCGACCTTCCGGCCTGAAGTACCTTGCCCCTACCACTAGGCTACTCCTCCCATGTCACAGCTCATAATGTGAGAGCCATGGCAGCTTCTATGGCTAATCTCCACTCTGTGTCTATCGATGACATTTGTCGAGCAGCCACCTGGGCTTTGGTACACACCTTCACAGCCCACTACTGCCTAGATAAAGCCTCCCGTCGGGATGCATTCTTTGGCCAAGCTGTTCTTCAAAATCTCTTTCAGACCTTATTCAACTCCTACCCACCAACCCTGGTGGAATGCCAGAGATCCAAGGGAGGAAGGATGCCTACCTTTTTAGGGTGGCACCTTCCTGGGGCTATCTCCCTGGCACCTTCAGCTAGGGAGTCCCCATATGTGAAGACTACATTCCTGCTTGTTCCTGGAGATAGCGTAGTTACTCACCTCTAACAGGTGATCTCCGGGAACAGCAGGAATTTAGTCTTCACAACCCACCCACCTCCCCTAGGGGTTGTCTCTCTTTGTCTCTTTCCTCTCTCCCTCTATCCTTTCACTCAGCTACAAACTTAACTGAAGAGGGACAGTTGTAAAGGCGGGAAGGCATCACACATGTGCTAAGGGATGCTCCCAAAAGCATTCCTTTTGGACGCTGGGGTGCGTTGCCATGCAGGTTCTGTCAGTAATGACGATACCCATATGTGAAGACTAAATTCCTGCTGTTCCTGGAGATCACCTGTTACAGGTGAGTAGCTACGCTTTACAGCAACCTGACTAATTCACCCTGGAGGCTATCTGGTTAGCTATTAATCAACTTGGAGAGGCTCTCATGAATCGTATAGGTGGGATTCAAGGACAAGTTGCTTCTAACACTGAACGTTTGGCACAATCGGTGCAGGATTTGGGCTTGGTAAAGAATTGTGTGGAAGATGTGACTGTAAGGACTCAGCATTTGGAGACTTTGACATGTTTATAAAAGACTTTAATCATTTGAAGGCTAGGTTGGAGTAGTTAGATAATTATACTAAGCTTGCCAATTTTCATTTGATTAATTTTCCTTGCTCCCCCGCTGTCTCAGCTAAGGAAATGTTTAAACAATATTTGGTGGAAATTTTGGGGGTCCCAGTGGACTCATGCCCTCTTTCAGTAAAAATGTATTACCTTCCAAGTGGCCAGAAGACCTTGGCTAATGCTGAGGCTACTGGATTTGGTCAAGTTTGATGTGTTAAATGTTTCAGAGAAACATCGGATACCTCTAGTATTGGGCCTGCAACCTGTTTAGTTACCTTTGCTTTAGTTTCTGATTGAGAATTGCTTTTGAGGTGGTTTTTTAGGAAAAGAAATTTGATGTTTAAGGGGTGTTGTGTTTGGATCTTTCCGGACTTGGCTAAAGAAACCCACTGTCGCAGGAAAGAGTTTCTGGTACTGCGCCCGCAGGTTCTTCAGCTTGGGGGTTTGTATTTCCTAAAGTATCCATGTAAATGCCTGGTGAAATTGCAAGGTAATTCCTTTGTATTTTTTTATCTTCCTTTTTGAATTCTAAGGGTCCTGAGGGGCGAATGAGCGGGTCTCCTAGGCGGTGTATTGGTATACCTGGCTGCTAATGCCTGTCTTTTGGATAGGTTGTCATATTTTATTTTCATGGATCCCTATATTGTGGGCTAGTGGAGGGGTTTGCTTTTTGAATTTATATCTGTTTATTATATTCCATTATTATGTTATCAGAAGTACCCCCCTTTTCTGTTGCAAGTGATCTAACTTGAAATTATATTTTGATAAAAACAAATTTCCTTATCGTCTCTCCGGGCCAGTCCAGAACTGATGGGTAGTCAAATCCACCTCCTCTAGCAGCTGAGGACTGAATACAGATTCTTGTTGCCAGGCTACCCAGCACCCCCCCCTGGAGGCAGCAAGCCAGTCTTCTTGTCCTCAGCAGCTGGACTGGATGTGTGGAGGTTTGACTCCCCATCAGATTTCTCTGTTCTGATCCTGAGCTGATACCTTCTTAAAGTTTGTTATTTTTTGGAAGAGTTTCGCATTGGGAGTAGTGCTGTATCCTAGCTGGGTACTTTAGCACTGTCTGATTATTCAGTTTGGCTGTGCCTTCTTCAGTGTGCTTTGGCGGTGGCCTCACCTGGGGTTTGAGACAGAGCCTGTCTCCTCTGCTCGGGTGGTACCGATACTGGGATCCTGACCTGGGGGCCCCCAGCTGCGGGTATCCTTCGGCGTTGTCTCTCTGGCTCCTTCTCACCGCTCGCAGCGAGTTTTGAGCTCTCTGAAGTGTTTTCGCGGAAGCCGGCTCACTGCAGGTATTTTCTGACCGCCGCGCTTTCCCTTCTCTGGTCCGGTTCCCTTCCCGCAAACGTTTTTCGGGAGGGGGGCTTTGTTTTCGCGTGCCTCCTTCGGAGTTGGGGTCTCCGTGCGGTGGACATCCGTTGGGGTGATGCAGGACGCAGCGGGGGCTCCTATGGACCGCGTTCCCTCAGCGCAGCCATCGGAGAAAAGCGCGGGAACGGTGGCCATTTTAGGGTGCTCTCCTGTTTCCTCCGTGCCGTTGGTTAAGCTGGCGAAACGCAAGGCAAAGGCTAAACATGCCGAAGTAGAGCGAGAACAGCCTGTGGTTGCAAACTTGCCACAGGAGCTTGATCCGCTGCTGTCTCCTGAATTTATATTAGCTTTTCACAGGGCTTACCTGCTTAAACGGTCTCAAGCTCCGGGGCCTGGGGGGGCCGATTCCCTTCTGGGTTCTCAGGCTCCTGTTTCTGGCTGGACAGATCCCGGGGAGGGGATTTCTGCTTTGCCTGTTTTCCAGGGCCCTAAGGTGGAGGAGAGTGTCCTGGCTACAGAGGTGCTGGGGCCCGAGGAAGGGGAGCTCCTGGCTGAGTCAGATTTTGATTCCTGGCCCACAGAATTAGAAGAGGGAGAGTTGGGGCCAGGGGAGGACCCTAATCTCTTTAGGGTTTTTAGGCGGGATGAGTTGTCGGCTCTGATAGCTCAGTCCCTCTCTGCGCTCAATATTATCCCTCCGGTTGTGCAACAGGAGCCCTTGGAGGATCCCTTGTTACAGGGGGTCCGGTCGGATCAGAAATATTTTCCTTTCCACCGGGTCATCAAGCAAATGATCGAATCCGAATGGGAATTTCCAGAGGCTTCCTTGCGGGGGGCAAAGACGATGGCGCGTTTGTATCCTGTTCCTCAAGAGGAGCGAGAACTACTGCGTATGCCTAAGGTTGATGCTCTGGTGTCTGCGGTCACCAAGAAGACCACCATTCCTGTGGAGGGGGCTACCGCCCTTAAAGATATGCAGGATTGTCGTCTCGAAGGACTTTTAAAGCAGGTTTTTGATGCCAACGCCTTAGCGCTCCAGGCGTCCGTGTGTGGGGCGTACGTGTCTAGAGCGTCTATTCAGTGGAGTCAGTTGGCGGCTACTCCTGAGGGAGCTTCTGCTCCTTCCTTGCAAGGCGCTCAGCTGGAATCGGCGGCGGCGTATCTTGCGGATGCCTTCTATGATTTGATCCGGATTTCCGCTAAAGCTATGGCTTCCACGATTGCGGCCCGTCGCTTTCTTTGGCTGCGTAATTGGGCGGCGGATGCCTCATCCAAGGCTCGTCTCAGTAAGTTGCCCTATAAGGGTAGGCTTCTCTTTGGAGAGGCGCTCGAGAAGATTGTTAAGGATTTGGGGGACTCCAAGGGTGGTCGTCTCCCGGAAGACCGTCCTCGGTCTGTTAAACAGTCTTCCTTTGCTCGCGGACAGGGTCGTGACTTTCGCCGTTTTCGGGGTGCTCGCTTCACTCCTTATCAGCGGGGTCGTTTTCAATCCCGGGGGTCGTCCTTTCGAGGCGCTAGAGGTTCAAGTAGAGGTTACTTCGGTAACACTTCCCCTTCCCTTAAGAAGCCACAATGAAGCGAGGCCGGTCCAGGCGGAGCTGCCGGTGGGAGGTCGATTACAGGCGTTTGCCTCCGCTTGGGCCGCCATTACCACCGACAGGTGGGTGCTTCAGATTATCCGAGAGGGGTATTCCCTCGAGTTCGCTTGTCCTCTGGCGGACGCCTTCGTTTTCTCTCCTTGTGGGCCGCTGGCCAAGCGAAAGGCGATCCACGACACGTTGCAGCGCTTATTGCAGCTCCAGGCCGTGGTGCCCGTTCCTCGCGACCAGTGCGGCTTCGGTCGATACTCGATTTATTTTGTGGTGCCCAAAAAGGTGGACTCCTTTTGGCCCATTTTGGATCTGAAGCATGTGAACCGTTGTCTGCGCGTCACTCATTTCCGGATGGAAACCTTGAGGTCGGTGCTTCGCTCTGTGCGTCCCGGGGAATTTCTCTCTTCCATCGATTTGACGGAGGCTTACCTTCACATTCCTATCAAACTGGAACATCAGCGTTTTCTCCGGTTTGCGGTTCCCATGGGTCATTTCCAGTTTCGGGCTTTGCCTTTCGGTCTCGCGACGGCTCCGTGCACCTTCACCAAGGTTATGGTGGTGGTCGTGGCAGCGCTTTGCAGGGAGGGGGTTCAGGTTCATCCTTATCTGGACGACTGGTTGATTCGAGCGGCGTCCAGGTCGGAGTCCCTTGCGGCGACCGCTCGCGTGGTTTCTTGTCTCGAGAGTCTTGGCTGGATTGTGAACCAGGCCAAAAGTCATCTTCAGCCTGTGCAGCGGCTTCAGTACCTGGGGGCGTTGTTCGACACGGGCAAGGGACTGGTCCTCTTGCCTCTGGAGCGAGTTCGGAAGCTTCTCGCTCATGTGTCCAGTTTTGTGCGTCTTCGCGCTCCGACTGCTTGGAAATACTTACAGTTGCTGGGGCTGATGGCAGCCGCCTTGGATCTGGTGCCGTGGGCCCGAGCGCACATGCGGCCGCTGCAGCGGGTGCTACTGTCTCAGTGGTCGCCTCAGCGTCATCCGCTTTCGCGGCGCTTGCCTTGCCCCGAGCATGTCCGGCTCAGTCTTCAGTGGTGGTCGGATCCGGTTCATCTTCTGGCGGGCGTTCCTCTGACCATTCCGGAGTGGGTGTTGGTCACTACCGATGCCAGTCTCACCGGTTGGGGGGCGCATTGTCTGACCCGCATAGCGCAGGGCGTCTGGTCGCCGGAGGAAGCCAACTGGTCCATCAATCGTCTGGAACTCCGGACGGTTTATCTGGCGCTGCTCGCCTTTGCCGAGCTTCTGGAGGGACAACCGGTTCGCGTCTTCTCCGACAATCTGGTGACCGTCTCCTACATAAATCGCCAGGGCGGTACAGGAAGTGCCCCTCTCCTGGAAGAAAGTCAGCGTCTGTTTCAATGGGCGGAGCTGCACCTCACGGCGCTGTCGGCGGCTCATGTGGCCGGAAAGAGCAATGTGCAAGCCGACTATCTCAGTCAGAATGTGCTGGATCCAGGGGAGTGGGAGCTCAATGCGGACGTCTTTTGTGAGCTCACGTTGCGCTGGGGTCGCCCGGTGATGGACTTGATGGCGACTCTTCAGAATGCCAAGTCCAACCGTTTCTACAGCCGATGCAGGGAGCACATGTCGGAGGGTCTCGACGGTCTCGTTCAACCGTGGCCGGCGAGGCGGCTACTCTGTGTTTCCTCCGTGGCCGTTGATAGGCCCGGTTATTCACAGAGCGGCCTCTCACGACGGTCTTGTGATCCTGATTGCTCCGGATTGGCCTCGGCGTCCTTGGTACGCCGATCTGATGCGACTCCTGGTGGAGCCGCCGTGGCGGTTACCCGCTCGCCTGGACCTACTTCATCAGGGTCCCGTGCCAATGCCTCAGGCAGATCGGTTTTTGCTTACGGCATGGCTCTTGAGCGGGAACGCTTGCGCCGCAAGGGTTACTCCTCGGCGGTGATCGCTACGTTGTTGCAGTCGCGTAAGCGCTCCACGTCTTTGGCTTACATCCGAGTGTGGTGTGTGTTTGAGGCCTGGTGTTCGGAGCGCGCCTTGCGGCCCCGTGGGTCGGCTGTTCCAGATATTCTCGCCTTTCTTCAGGATGGATTGGAGAAGGGTCTGGCCCTTAGCACGCTTAAAGTGCAATTGGCGGCGCTGACGGTTTTTCGTGGGTCCATTTCCGGTTCTCGTCTTTCGTCGCATCCGGATGTTCTTCGGTTTCTTACAGCGGCTCGGCATATTCGACCGCCGGTTCGGCCGGTTATTCCTCCGTGGGATTTGAATCTGGTACTCGAGGCTCTCACTGTCTCTCCCTTTGAGCCACGTTCCTCCAGTTCTATCCGAGAGATCACCTGGAAGACAGCGTTTTTGGTGGCCTTGTGTTCGGCTCGCCGCATTTCCGATTTGCAAGCGCTTTCGTGTCGGCCTCCTTTTCTGCAGTTCTCGGTGGAGAAGGTGGTTTTACGTCCGGTTCCGTCTTTCCTGCCTAAGGTAGTCTCGGCTTTTCATCTCAACCAGACGGTTACGCTGCCTACTTTTGTTACGTCTGGGTCCGGGGCGCACTTCGATCGTTCTCTCCGCAGATTGGATTTGGGGCGTGTGCTCCGTCGGTATCTTAAGGAAACGGAGTCGTTTCGGCAATCCGATAGGTTGTTTGTGCTCTATGGGGGGCCGTCCAAGGGGAAGGCGGCCTCCAAAGCCTCCATTGCGTGCTGGGTTAAACAGGCCATTAGAGCCGCCTATGACGCCAGCGGTAGGACCGTACCTGTCGGCCTTCGAGCTCATTCGACCCGGGGTCAGGCGACCTCCTGGGCGGAATCCGCCTTGGTTCCTCCGGTGGATATTTGTCGGGCGGCGGCCTGGTCTTCTCTGCATGCTTTTTCCCGGCATTATCGTTTAGATGTGCTTGCCCGTCAGGATGTGTCTGTGGGGGCTTCCGCCGTAATCGCGGGGCTCACAGGTCCCTCCCAGGGTTAGTTACTGCTTTGGTACTACCCATCAGTTCTGGACTGGCCCGGAGAGACGATAAGGAAGGAGAAATTAGACCTTACCTGCTAATTGTCTTTCCTTGAGTTCTCTCCGGGCCAGTCCAGAGCCCGCCCTGTCAGTGTTCGCGGTGTCTTTTCGGTGGGGTATACTGCGCGTTTCTCGCCGGGTTGGTTGGTCAAGTAAGCACAGGATGCAAGAGATGCTTAACAATGTGAAGAAAAAGAAAAAAAAAATTTCAAAGACCGGGGTGATCTTCCCGGCGACCATGCTGCTAGACAATCACTCCGCATGGTCCGTAGCCTTTTGTGTAACTCTTCCATAGTTTTCGGGAGATATTCGTTTATTGTTTTATCTGTTCCTTGCTTTGTACTTTGCGACTGGCTTGCTGCCTCCAGGGGGGGGTGCTGGGTAGCCTGGCAACAAGAATCTGTATTCAGTCCTCAGCTGCTAGAGGAGGTGGATTTGACTACCCATCAGTTCTGGACTGGCCCGGAGAGAACTCAAGGAAAGACAATTAGCAGGTAAGGTCTAATTTCTCCATATAAACAAACTAAAGACATTTTAGATGTGGTTTACTTTGTAACTTTAAAACGTATTCCAATGTATTTTCTGTTTACAATAAATATTTCCATTTTTTTGTTTGCAGGCGAGTCCTTCTATAAGTGGCTGGAAGGTAATTTGTGTGTTTCTTTTCATTGTTCTATTGCAAAATACTTTCTTATTTATTTTGATTGTCTTGTGTTTTCTTTTATCTCCATGAACAAACAGGAATGTAGTCTTCACATATGGGTATCGTCGGTACCGACGGAGCCTGCGCGGGAATGCTCCCCGGCGTCCAATAGGAAAGCTTTTGGGAGCATCCCACTGCGCCTGCGTCGCTGCCTTCCTATCTTTCCAACTCTCCCTCTTCAGTTTTTCGTTTTCCACGGAGCCGACAGGCAGCAAACCCTGTCACCGCAGAAAATGTATTCTTTAAACTTGTTTTTTTGTGTGGTCGCGTCTGCCTTCACTGTTGACGCCTATAGCAGTACCACCGGTCTTTTCTTTATTTTCTTAACTTCTTTTCCTAAAAAAAAATATATGTATTTGTAAATAATTTCTTTTTGGAGGGTCTGTCCCCTCTTGGTGCTAGGCGCCATTTTGGGCACTAGGCCCTCTTTTCTTCCAAAATGGAGAAACCATCTAGTGATTTCAAAAAATGTTCAAAGTGTAGCAGTACCATTTCTGCTACCGACACTCATGACTGGTGTCTCAAATGTTTAGGTCCTGACCATTTACCATCGGAGTGTCTCCTCTGTAGAAAGATGACCGAGAGGCCTGCAGAACAGAGCTGCAAAACTCGGCACCCTCTTTGCCTCGGATGCAATGTCGGTTGCATCGATGTCGTCCAGAGTTTCATCTTCCTCCCATGGATCTCAAGTAACCAAACCCAGGTCTTCCAAGACCAGCCGGTCCTCAAAGGTCAGATCTCCTTCTAAGCATCGACATGCTACTAGGGTTGCCCTCGAGGAAAACGCACTGGCCAAGCAACCCCGGCGGGAGATCCTGGCCTCCAAAGCATTAACCGGGGTTCGAGGATGTTTCCAAAGCTTCCACCTCCGGAGAACTCTTGGTGCCATTTTCTGGTGTCGTGGCTTGCTCTGCCGGTACCGACATCCAAGCATCAGCAGGCGCCATGGATCAGCAGATCCTGGCCTTCGAGAGCAGCCTTGCGGCTTTATTAGCAGCCTTGGTACTGCTAAAATTGCTGCAGTCGACGCAGTTGTTGGTACCGGTACCAAACGTACCTGCATCGACCGATGCGCCTCTCTCCCTGCTTCCTCCTATGCCAGCCCTGGAATTGATCTCCGGCATCGAGAGTACGGTATCGAGGCAGTCTGATGCTGACTTCGATCGATACCATCGACAAGCACTAAGAGAGCATCTGCCCCGACAATACTTCGAATCCTCCGATTCCAATGACTCAGATGACTTTGTTGGTACTGGGGTAGTTCTTCCACGGGATCCCTCTCCTTCGCCTCAACATCGGATGTCTCCCCCAGAGGACATGTCCTTTCAGGACTTCATACGTGATGTAGCAAGGGGACTCTCGATCACCGTGACCCCTGAGAAGGAACCGAGAGCTGAAGAATTGAAAATTCTTCAGTATCTGGCACCTCCTAAAGAAGCTGCTACCCTTCTCATTCACCGAATTCTGCATGATCTCATGATTAGGATGTGGGAAACACCTTTAACGCTGTCTCCACATTCTCAGAGACTCAATACGATGTACCAGGTACCGCAATGTCCCGGT
Source organism: Ichthyophis bannanicus (assembly GCA_033557465.1). Lineage (NCBI taxonomy): Eukaryota > Metazoa > Chordata > Amphibia > Gymnophiona > Ichthyophiidae > Ichthyophis > Ichthyophis bannanicus. The sequence continues at coordinate 536,086,820 of CM066033.1, forward strand.
TTCCAAAAAAACACAATTACCACACCATTCCATGGTAGTGGAATCGGCAAATCGTAGGATCAAGGGTGCTAAGACGCATTCATCCAACCCTCCAGGTCGTGAATCGAGAACACTCGATGCTTTTGGGCGTCAATGCTTTCAGTCTTCGATGCTTTCAGTCTTCGATGCTATCAGCTAGAATAAGCTCTTACATACTTTATATGGGGAAGTTATAAGAAATTTAGAACTTATGGCTCCACCTCTTCCCAATGACAAGAGGGATGACTTTCTCACTCTGGTCAAACATGCCCAAAATGTATCAAAGTTCATGAACCGTGCAACCTTTGATTGCTTTGAATGCATTAGCAGAACCTCTGCTATCTCCATTGGTGCACGTCGCATTGCCTGGTTACAAGCATCTGATTTAGAACAATGGGTGCAAGACAAGCTGGGGAACATTCCTTGCACAGGAGAAAACCTCTTTGGCAAGGATTGGCAGGACAAAGCTAATCAGCTTGAGTCCAAAAACACCACCTTGAGTAGATTATCAAGGACCACAGCCAACCCAGCTAAGAAAAAGACAGTTAAGAAACCCCTTATCAACAAGAAAAAGAAATTCTACCCATCTTACACACAGGCTTTCCAGTGCCCAGTTCATGCTCCCCAAAAGGGGCAGCAGCAACCCAGACAGCAAAGGAAGGCCCAAATCCCCAGAGGTCAACCAGCTCAGCAGACACAACCTCCTCAGGGGCTTTGACTTCTTCCTAGAGAACTTAATCATGGTCCTCTTTCTGGTGTTCAAAAAAGGAACTTAATCCCTTTTCAGTTCCAATAGAGGCGTTACTGGAGTATCTCCTCCATTTATCATCCTCTGGTCTTAAGATCAATTCAGTAAGAGTCCACCTTAGTGCCATTGCGGCTTTCCACAAGCCCTTCAATGGACAACCTGTTTCCTCTCAACCACTTGTAGTGAGGTTTATGAGAGGTCTACTCTTAACAAAACCTCCCATTAAGCCACCACCTGTGGCATGGGATTTGAATCTTGTCCTTGGGCAACTCATGAAACTGCCCTTCGAACCCTTAAGGGTTCGAAGGGCAGTTTCATGAGTTGCCCAAGGACAAGATTCAAATCCCATGCCACAGGTGGTGGCTTAATGGGAGGTTTTGTTAAGAGTAGACCTCTCATAAACCTCACTGGGCACTACATCTTTGAAGTTACTTTTGTGGAAAGTAATCTTTCTAATTGCCCTCACTTCTGCAAGACGCATCAGTGAGCTACAAGCTTTAGTGGCTGATCCTCCCTATATCTGGTTCCACCATGATAAAGTAGTTCTTAGGACTCACCCTCACTTTATGCCAAAGGTGGTTTTGCCTTTTCTTTTAAACCAATCGGTTTACCTTCCTGTATTCTTCCCTAGGCCTCACGTCTCCAATGCAGAAAGGAACCTTCATACTCTGGATTGCAAAAGAGCCTTGGCTTTTTATCTTCAGAGAACTAAGCAACATAGAAAGGCTTCCAAGCTTTTTGTTGCCTTTGATTCCAGTCATCTTGGGTTACCAGTTTCCAAGAGGACATTATCTAAATGGATTGCAGATTGCATATCCTTTGCCTATGAGAGTAAGGGACTTTCTCTCGAAGGTCATGTCACAGTTCACAATGTGAGAGCAATGGCAGCCTCTATGGCTAACTTTCGCTCAGTGTCCATTGATGACATCTATAGAGCAGCCACTTGGGCTTCGGTACACACCTTTGCAGCCCACTACTGCTTAGACAAGGACTCCCTTCAGGATGCCTCGTTTGGCCAGGCTGTTCTCCAGCATCTCTTTCAGACTTAGAACAACTCCTACCTGCCGTCCCGGGTTTCAATGCCAGAGATCCATAGGAGGAGGCATGACCCATCTCAACCTGTGTTTCGCAGCTTCTGGGTCTGCTCCCTGGCATCTTTCAGCTGGGGAGTCCCCATATTTGAAGACTACATTCCTGCTTGTTCCTGGAGATAGCGTGGTTGCTCACCTGTAACAGGTGATCTCCAGGAACAGCAGGAATTGAGTCTTCACAACCCGCCCACCTCCCCTAGGAGTTGTATTTCTCTCTCTCTTTCTCTCCTTCTCTCCTTTGTCTCAGCTGAAGAGGGAGAGTTGGATAGGCGGGAAGGCAGCAACGCAGGCGCAGTGGGGTGCTCCCAAAAGCTTTCCTATTGGAAGCTGGGGAGCATTCCCACGCGAGCTCCGTTGGTACCGACGATACCCATATGTGAAGACTAAATTCCTGCTGTTCCCGGAGATCACCTGTTACAGGTGAGTAACCAGCTTTTGAGTAAGCCAGAACACAATAACTAGTGTCAGGAAATTCTGCTTCCCTCTGGCATGATAGAATTATTTAACATAAATTTCAGGTACCTACATATGCCATATAGATAGCCTATACACATTAAGAGGATTGTTTTATAACAGGGTGCCCATTTAAATCATTTTTTAAAGTGCCTATTTTATAAAAGCAAGCAGGTATCTACTTTTCTTTATAAATACTAGCCTAAGTGGCAGAAATCATGGCTCTATCATATCTCCTCTTTTCCATTTTTCTTTGAAAATATTCATGTTGAGATCTTTACGTCTGTCCCTATATGTTTTGATGAAGCCACAGACCATTTTAGCAGCCACCCTCTGGACTGACTCCATCTTGCTTATATCTCTTTGAAGGTGTAATTTCTACAATTGTGCACAGTATCCTAAATGAGGTCTCACCGGAGTCTTATACAGAGGCACTATCTGGTCTCAATCACACACTCTGAACATAGAACTTCACCATGTACATAATAGCTTGCAACCAATAAAAATTAAGCTGAAATCCCAAGAAGTCAAATTCTGCATTCCCTTGAGAAATGTAAAGAGATGTATTTCTTTTGTACTGTTCAAAATATAAAGATTGCAGGCATACATTCCAAAAAGTGACAGCCCAGTTGCTCAATAGAAAATTTTCTTTTCTAGCCATTTTTTTATAAATTGTGCTGGTCTCTTTCCTTACTTTCTTCTGTCTTCTCTTAACTCTTTCCAGAGTCCTCATGTCTATTTGACATTTTTCTCTCTTCCTATCTTCACCTTTTCCCCCACATACGTCTTTTTTTTTTGTTTAATTTTATATTTATAACATTATACAAAATTTATCAAGAAATACATCTTGAAAAAGAAACTAGAGCAGGAAAAAGAAAATACATCAAGAGTCAAATTAAGTCCCTCAAATTAATACAGGTAGCATAATATAAACATTCCCCGCTCATCCTAGTCCACATATGGGGGGATACCTAGAAAGAAATAAACATCCATCAAAATACGAAGGAAAAAGGAGTGTACCTTCCCCCACATACGTCTTTAACATTGATTCTCCAGGAACAAGCAGGAAGTCAGTTGTTGCATATGGGTGACGTTGGCACTGACGGAGCCCGCGCAAAGCATTTCCCCAGCTTTCAAAGAAAGCCTTTGTGAATGTCACCACGCATTCGTGGTCCCCTTCCCGCCCAAGGGTGCCATCTTACTTAGTCTCCCGTTTTCCGCGGAGCCCTTCGGACATGTGTCTTGTCCCCCGGAAAAAGTTTTTTTCTATTTCCAACCTGTTTTTGCTATCCAGCCTTCGCCGGTCTTCTTCCCACCTCTCGAGCACCTCTGCTTCAGCCTTGGTCTTGGGTTTTTCCCTTTTTGCCTTTTTTGTGTTTTACCGTGCTTTCGCAGTCTTTTTAACCACTGGCCTTGTCAAGGGTCTTCAACCTCTCAGGGTCTTTTTTCCCCCCAGTGGCCTCCAGTTTGAAGAAATGTGATAGATAGTCAAAAAAACGTCACTTACGGACACCCAGGCCTGTTGTCTCAGGTGCCTAGGAGCTGACCATAACCCGGAGCTATGCTTCCTCTGTAAGAAGATGTCATCCAGAGTCATAAGCAGAAGCTGGATGATCTCTTTTGTAAAGCAGCCCGGTATCCCCAGTAGCCTCCTGCTCTTCGGCTTCGCAACCCCTGGAATCTCCTAAGGCTCCTCTCTGGATCCGACGGCATTCTGACCAGGGGTCACCCGAACGCGAGCGGAAGAAGGGTCGTTCCAGCAAGGACCCCCCTCTCCTCCTCGACTCCTGACCCGGTCACCCCAGCGTCAGTGTCGCAGGGCCCCATTCCCGAGTGGGAGGCCCAAATGCTGGCCTTGGAGCGCAGCGTTTCTGCATTCCTCACTGCCCAGCAGGTGCTGGTGCCCGGCCCTGCCCGCAAGCGCCTCGAGACTGCAGGGACCTTGACCTCGAGGACTCCCTGGGCTGCCATAGAGACCCCCGAGAGCCAGAAGCCTCATGAGGGTCCTCAGCGTGGGTCTCAATTTCAGTCCTGGTTCTTGGGCATGAGATCTTCTCAGACGAGTGCCTCCTGCTCCGGGCAAGCTTCATCCTCAGGAGCCCAGTGCGGATCACCGACCCATCTCGAGCCGCCTGATCTCGAGTTCTCCACAGACTATTCAGAGTGGGGATTCCAACGGGGAAACCTCCCCGGAGACTCTGTCCCACCGAGACCTCCCCTAGGACCCCTCTCCGCCGACCCAGAGGCGGTGGTAACCTCCCGAGGACACCTCCTTTCTGGAGTTAGTCTGGAACATGGTGTGGGCCCTAGCGCTTGCCACTTGAGTCAGAGGAGGAGCCCCACGCGTAGGAGCTCGATATTCTTCAGTATGAAGCTCCTCCGAAGGAAGCTCTCTTGGTGCCGGTTCCTCCCATTCTGAACCAACTCCTCCACATGTGGAAGACCCCGGCATCTGTCCCTATCATGAGCAGGCACCTGGACACTATGTATAGGGTTCAGCAGGGCCCGGGGTTTCGGAAAGCCCAGCTTCCTCACACCTCGAGGTGGTCGAATCAGCCATGCGTAAGCTAAATAGCCCGAAGACTCATTCTTCGGTCCTGCCTGGCAGAGAGTCTCGTACCCGTGACACCCTTGGGCGCAAGGCTTATCAGGGCTCCATGCTGTCATGCCGTATCCAGGTTTACCAATTATACATTGGGATGTTCCTCTGTGACATTGCTAGAGAGCTCAGAGGCTTCGCGGTGGGCCTTGACGGAAACCATCTCAGACATTTTCAGGCCCTCTCAAAGTCCATCTGAGAGTGCTTGAAGTACCTCTCACGAGCGGCGTATGACGACTTGTTATAGCGGTGGCTAGCTTCGTAGCCTGCCGGTAGGCCTGGTTCCAGTCCTCTGACTTAGAGCAGTGGGTTCAGGAGAAGCTGCTGGATATCCCCTGCCTCGGGAAACAGCTATTTGGCAAGCCCATGGACGATAAGGCAGCGAAGATTGAAATGGAATACATGACTTGTACTGGCCTCTCCCGGAAAACAGCAGAGCAAGAAGCATTTCTTCCACAGGAAAGGCTCCCATACAGGGGTTACCCGTCCTACCTGCCGGTGTCAACCTCCATTCAGGGCGGCCAGGGCAAGAGCACGGCCCACAGCCCTTGTAAGCTGAAGGGTCCCAAGTCCCAACCCCTGGCCTCCAGCTCAGTTTTCCTCAGGGTTTTGACGCCATTGGCATAGCCTCTCGTCCGCTGATAGATCGGCTGTCCATCAGGGATGTCTGGTCCACATCTTCACCTATGCCTGGGTCCTCCAGGTCATTTAGGAGGGCTATCTCCTCCATCTGGACCATCTCCCCCCTCTGTACTTCCCCGGTGAGCCAAGGCGGCTTCCCTAACACCAGACCCTCCTGAGTCAGGAGCTCACAGGCCTCTTCGAGGATGGGGCAGTAGAACCAGTCCCACCACACTTCAGAGGACGGGGATTTATACTTCCTTATTTATTTATTTATTGAACATCTTTTATATATCGCGCTATTTGTTATCAGTGCGGTTTACATTCAACAAAGGTTGCACAATTTAGTCAAGACTAGTTTGTGTTTACATTATAACAGGGAATAAAACTTGGGATAAACAGGGGAACTATATACATATTAACATAGAGAATAAGATTATAATATGGCCGGTGTTGTCATAAAACTATAGGCGGGGCAACATTTACTTGAGACCCCTTTGTTTATGAAGTATATGGCGAGTCTGTGAGGGTTGGTGGGTGAATGATCGGTGGTGGGGTGGGTGCTTGTGCAAAGTGTAGCAGGAAAATGTGATGGATGTTTGCCTTCCGGAACTGAATGAGGTCTTTCCTTGTCCCAAAGAGGTCTTTCCTTGTCCCAAAGAGGACCTCCAGCCCATCTTCGACTTGCAGAACCTAAACAAGTTCCTGGTGCGGGAGAATTTCAAGATGTTCTCCCTTGGAACATTACTGCCCTACCTTAATTGGCTATGTTCCTTAGACTTAAAGGATGCATACGCTCACATCCTTGTCCATCCCAAGCACAGAAAGTACCTCCGCTTCATGGTTCAGGGAAACAACTACCAGTACAGGGTACTTCCCTTCGGCCTCGTGTCCGCTCCGCAGGTCTTCACAAAATGCCCGGTCATGGCTGTGGCCCATCTCCGGCTGCAGGGCACCTTCATCTTTCGTTATCTAGATGACTGGCTCGTATCAGGGGACACGGCCTCCAAAGTCCGTCAGGCCACAGACTGCACCATTCACCTCCTGGAGCATCTGGGGTTCGAGGTCAATTATTCAAAGTCCCACCTCACCCCAGTTCAGTCCCTGGAGTTCATCGGGTCTCACCTGGACACTCTGCGGGCCATGGATTTCCTTCTTCAGGGCAGGGCTGACTGCCTTGTGTCCCTGGCGTCTGAAATGCGGTGCCGCAGTGTCGTCTCGGTACGGACAATGCTTTACCTTCTCAGCCACATGGCCTCCACGGTCCATGTCGTGCCCAATGCCCACCTCAACATGCGGGTGGCGCAGTAATGCCTTGGAGCACAGTGGGCACAATTGACCAGCTGCCTCCGAGACCCCATCTCGGTCATGCCTGGCATGGCGCGGAGTCTTTTGCATGGTGGAGGGAGATTCGGAACCTGCTTTGAGGCATGGCTTCCAAGCTCCGACGCCTCAGGTAGTCTTGACCATGGATGCTTCCCTGGTGGGCTGGGAAGCCCACTGCAAGGGACGGCGCACTCAGAGGACCTGGTGTCTCGAGGAGTCCCAGCAGCGGATCAACCTCCTGGAGCTTCGGGCTCGTCCGCCTTGCCTTCAAGGAACTGCCTACAGCGCCGTGCAGTGCTTTTCCAGATGGGCAACCAGGTCACGATGTTCTATGTGAACAAATCAGGAGGGACTGACTCCTACTGCCTTTGTTCAGAGGTGGTGGCCCAGTGCTCCTTCGCCATGAGCCAGGGCATGACCATCAAAGCCACCTTCCCGGGCCAGGACAATGTGTTGGCGAAATGGCTCAGCAGAGTCCTCCAAACATACGAACGGTGCCTGCGTCCCCGGACAGCACAGTTGCTCTTCTAGCATTGGGGGATTCCAGTCCTGGACCTCTTTGCCAGCCCTGTGAATTCGCAGGGCCTACTCCTGTCCAAGCCCCCCACCCGCCTTCCCCCGTGGAATGGGACCTCAAGGTGGTTCTCACACAGCTGACCAAGCCGCCCTTTGAGCCAACATAAGAACATAAGATATGCCATACTGGGTCAGACCAAGGTCCATCAAGCCCAGTATTCTGTTTCCAACAGTGGCCAATCTAGGTCATATGTACCTAGCAGTTTCCCCATGGCTACCTGCTCACTGCGGCAACTGTCGTGGAAGGTGGCCTTCCTGGTGGTGCTCACCTCTGCCCGGAGAGTCAGCAAGCTCCAGGCACTGATGGCCGAGACTCCATACACAAGGTTTTATCGGAAAGGGGTGGTTCTAAGCATGCACCCCAAGCTCCTCCCGAAGGTCATCTCAGACTTCCACCTCAACCAGGAGATAGTGCTGCCCACCTTCTTTCCGAAGCCTCACATCGACTGGGCATCAGCGAATCTCCATATGCTGGATTGTAGGAGGGCTCTTTCTATCTGCAGTGGACTTGGAACGACCGCAGATCCAGGCATCTCTTCGTCTCCTATGATCCCAGCTGCCTGGGGCTGGTGGTCACCAAGCGTACCTTGTCTATCTGTGTGGCAGACCGCATCGCCTTTGCCCAGACCTGGCTTCCCCGGGACCGCTGAGTCACGGCTCACAATGTCCGAGCAATGTCTGTCACTAGTCTGTGCTTGTTGCCACTGACAGTCATCTGCCGGACCTTCACTTTGTCCTCCTCTCATCTTTGCTGTGCTTTACTGCCTGGAGAGGGAGTCCCATTGGGACAGTGCCTTCGGCCAGGCCATACTCCATAATCTGTTCGGGGTTTAAGCAACTCCTGCCCTCCGACCTTTCTTGTTTCGGCTACCGGGAGCGTGGCCATTCATGGACCCGGGGTTCTCGGGCTGCCTTCAGCCTTCACTGGCGACTGCTCGTGGTTTTGTCATGCTTTTTTCTACAAGTCCTCGGTAGCGTGTAGCTGGGGAGTTCCATATGTGAGGATTGACTTCCTGCTTGTTCCTGGAGAAAGCATAGTTACTCAACTGTAATAGATGTTCTCCAGGGACAGCAGGAATCAGTCCTCACAACCCTCTCTCCTCCCCTTGGAGTTGCTATCCTTTTTTTGCCATCTTCTTGGTGGGGCTATAGCTATGGCACCTGACTGAGTAAGATGGCACCCTTGGGTGAGAAGGGGACCACGCATGCGTGGTGGCATTCCCAAAGGCTTTCTTTGAAAGCTGGGGAAATGCTCCTCATGGGCTCTGTCAGTGCTGATGTCACCCATATGTGAGGACCTTTTCCTGCTGTCTCTGGAGAACACCTGATCTCCAGGAACAAGCAGGAATGTAGTCTTCACATATAGGTGACGTCGATACCGATGGAGCCCGCGCGGGAATGCTCCCCAGTATCCAATAGTAAAGCTTTTGAGAGAATCCCACTGCGCCTGCGTAACTGCCATTCCAGCTCTCCCTCCTCAGTTCTTCTTTTTCTGCGGAGCCGACAAGAAGCAATTCCTTTCACCACAAAACATTTGTCTTTTTTTTTTTTTTTTTTTTGTGGTCGCGTCTGCCTTCCCATCGACGCTGGTACCGACTCCCATTGGTGCTTTCTTTCTTTCTTTCTTCAAAAAAAAAATCTTCTGTGAGAGAGAGAGAATTATTTTTTTCTTTCAGGCGCATGTACGCCATATTAGACTTAGGCCTCCCCTTTTGTCACAGACAAAATGGAAAAACTATCCAGTGGTTTTAAGAAGTGTTCCAAATGTGGCAGTATCATTTCGGCCACAGACACCCATGACTGGTGTCTAAAATGCTTAGGACCGGATCATCAACCGTCAGAATGTCCTCTTTTAAGGAAGAAGACAAAGAGAGGCCTACAGAATTGAGCTGCAAATCTGGGCACCCTCTTTGCCTCCGATGCAGTATCTTTAGCATCGACGTCATCAAGAGCTTCGTCTTCCTCCCAAGGATCTCAGGTATCGAAGCCTAAGTCTTCATCGAAGACTGGCCAGCCCTCCAAGGTTAGATCTCCTTCTAAGCATTGAGATGCCTCAGGCATTGACTGGCCAAATAACCCCGGTGGGAGGACCTTTCCTTCAAAGCCTTAGTAGGGTCCCAGGATGCTCCCGAGGTCTCCACCTCTGGAGAGCTCCTGATGCCATGCTCAGGGATCATGGCCCACAATTCCAGTACCAATATCCAAGCATCGGCAAGCTCCATGGATCAGTGTATCCTGGCCATTGAGCGGACCTTAGCGGCCTTACTGGCGGCCTCAGTACCAGTAAAATCTTTACAGTCGTTTCTGCAGGCATCGGTACCAGCTCCAGTACTGACACAACCTGCATCAACTTTTTTGCCGCTTACCACGCTACAGCCATGCTGGCCCTCAAATCCATTTCTGGTACCGGGGTTCCAGCACCGCATGCCTCAGCTACCGGTTTTGATCGGTACTGAGTATGTACAGAGTGGGAGCACCCTGCCCATCGATACTTTGAGTCTTCAGATTCCGATTTGTCGGATGATGAATCAGCCAATACCTGGGACATGAGAACTATCTCAGAAGACCCGTCTCCATCTCCACAACATCACATATCCCCTCCAGAGGACATATCTTTTCAAGATTTTATTTGCGATGTTTCTCGGGGTCTGTCCATAACATTGACATCGGAGAAAGAGCCTAGGGCCAAAGAACTTGAAATTATTCAATACCTACAGCCCTGAAGGATGCTGCTATGCTCCCTATCCATCGCATACTTCACAATCTTATATTTCATATGTGTGTGACACCCCTTACCATCTCTTCACATACCAGATGACTTGATACCATGTACCGGGTACCAGAGTGTCCGGTTTTCAAAAGACGCAATTGCCGCACCATTCCATGGTAGTGGAATCAGCAATGCGCCAAATAAAGAGTGCTAAGACACATTCCTGTAACCCTCCAGGTAGGGAATCAAGAACCCTCAATGCCTTTGGTCAACGTTGTTTTCAGGCCTCCATGGTATCGGCCAGGAACAGTTCCTACATACTCTATATGGGTATGTTCCTTAGAGAGGTGGTTAGGGATTTGGAGTTAATGGCTCCTCTTCTCCCCGATGACAAGAGAGCAGATTATCTCACCCTTATAAAGCATGCTCAGAATGTTTCAAAGTTTAACAAGGCAACTTTTGACTGTTTTGAGTGCATCAGCAGAACTTCATCCATCTGCATCGATGCACGCAGGATTGTTTGGCTCTGATATAAACAAATGTGATATGTTATTTTTACAATGTAATATAATTCTTGTATTCCATTCATTCACCATTTTGTAATATAATTTTGTATGTAATGACTTTCTGACGCCCTTTGTTATATGACTGCATCCTGGAAGGAGAGATTATGTGGCTTTTAATACGTAGCCTGTCACAGGTGCGGAAGTACAAAGAAGTGGAGTGAGACAAGTATTAACCAATGAGTGATAGACATGCTGGAAGGGTGAGAGGACATAGTGTACTATAAAAGAACTGTGAAACAGAGGATAGGTGTGAATGCTCAGTTAAGCATTCACCCGTCTTGCAAGAATGTAATGTGATTAAAGTAACTCTTTGCTTCACTGAGGAATCTTCTAATCTCCAGGAACAAGCAGGAATGAGTCTTCACATATGGGTACGTCGGTACCAACAGAGTCTGCGCGGGAACGCTCCCCAGCGTCCAATTAGAACGCTTTTGGGAGCATCCCACCATGCCTGCGTGCTGCCTTCCCGCCTTTCCCAATTGCCTCTCCTCAGTTTTCGTTTTTCTGCGGAGCCGGCAGGATGTACTCCTGTCACCGCAGAAAATTTTTCCTTTATTTTTGTTTTTTCTTGTGGTCGCATCTGCCTTCCCTCGACGCACCAGTACCGCCGGTGTTTTCTTTTTCTTTCTCCTAAAAAATTTTTTCTTTGGTAGGGAATTTTTTCCCTGTTTAGTGCCTGACGGTTTTCGGCCTACTAGGCCTCTCCACGTTCCTTCATGGAAACGCCAGCCACTATCCCTAGAACATGTTTCAACTGTGGCGGTACCAAGTTAGTTTTAGACACCCATAATTGGTGCCTTCCATGTTTGGGTCCTGACCACTATCCGCTGGAGTGTCCCTCCTGCAGTAGTTTTTCCAGAAGTCTTCAGCATCGAGCTCAACTCGATACGCCTTTCCCCTCAGACCTGAGGGTACCAGCTACAACTTCTCTTTCACAGCATCAGGTAACCCAACAAAAGTCTGTAAAGATTAGCCAGTCCTCGGGTGGTAGATCTCATGTTCAACATCGAGATGGCTCTGGCCTTGCCCCCGAGGACATATTGGCTTTAAAACCCCGGCGGGAGTCTTCGGCCTCCAAAGCATTAACAGGGTTTCAGGTTGTTCCCGGGGTTTTTACCTCTGCGAACATACCTGAGCCATGCTCGGTGGTGGTACCCGCTTGGAGCGGTGCCGGTACCCCGGCATCGGCAATGGTGTTGGATGAAACACTCCACACCGATGATCGCAGTCTAGCGCTCTCGGTATCTTCGGTGCCGCTAGAGCCGCTACAGACCGATCTTCCAGCATCGGTATCGATCCTGGTACCGATTCTGGCATCCATGTCGGTACCCTCTAGGTCTGTGTCGATAGATTCGCTGCTGTCGATGCCGAGTCTAGAATCGATCTCTAGTCTGGACAACTGGGTACCGACTCGTCTCGGTATCGACCTCGGACGGTGCCAAAGACATTGTTCCGGAGATCAAAGTCTACCGCTCTCGGTACCTTTGGTACCGTTAGAGTCACCTCAGACTGATCTTCCGGTGTCGGTACCGGCTGCGATACCACTGTCGGTACCGTTTTCTACGTTTGCATCGGTGCCGGTGCCTTCCATGCTTACTTTCACAAGCTCGCTTCCTTTGGTACCGAGTTTGGAGTCCTTCCCTGGCATGGATAGTTTACCACCGATTCGTCGCGGTACCGGCCTCGAGCGGTACCGCCGACTATCCTTTCAGGACAACTCGATGCTCCAACGTTTTGAGTCTGGTACTCCAATGGATCAATCCATTAGTGCTAAGACTAGATCTTCAACAGATCTAGCCTTTACTCCTCATGATAGAGGATCCCCTTCTGGGGAAATTTCTTTTCAAGCATTCCTGCTTGATATGGCAAAGTTACTTGCCATTTCTATACCTGATCAAGATCCTGTACCAGGGGATTCAGAGTTTCTGCATATCCCTGAGAATCCAAAGGAGGTCATCATGCTCCCTTTGCATCAAACCTTACAGGATCTTTTACTTAGAATGTGGGAAACTCCTTTAAAGGTATCACCACCTTCAAGGGCCACTGACTCTCTGTACAAGGTGCCCCCTTCTCCAGGTTTTCAAAAGACTCAACTTCCACATCATTCTATTGTTGTGGAATCAGCAATGAGGCGTGTGAAAAGTGCTAAAAGGCACTCTTCTTATCCGCCAAGTCGTGAGTCTAGAACTTTAGATGCCTTTGGACGTAAAAGCTTCCAGGCATCTATGTTTTCAACAAGAATTCTCTCATATATTTTCTATATGGGACTATCTCTTGAAGAGGTCACAAACAGTTTTCTGTTTTTGACTCCTTTTCTTCAAGATCACAAAAGAGCAGACTACTCTTTACTGGTTAGTCATGTTCAAAATACTTCTAGGTTTCTTACTCGTGCTATCCTGGACTGTTTTGAGTCTGTTAGCAGAACTTCTGCTATAGCCATAGGGGCACGACGCATGGCCTGGCTCCAAGCTTCTGACTTGGCTAAATGGGTACAAGAAAGGCTGGGAAATATTCCTTGTACTGGGGAGAATCTCTTTAACAAAGAGACTTTACGCCAAGCTGCTCAGTTAACCACTGGCACTATTGCTTTCAAAGGATTGTCAACACCTTCCTCTATCCCAGGTGGTAGGAAATCTTCTACCAAACTGTATTCCCCCAGGGGGAAAAAGTTTTATCCTTTCTCTACCCATCATACAGCTGTTTCCAAACAAGGGAAACATCAAACCAGGCTAAAGAAACCACAACCTCAACCGCTTCAGCAAACCCAGCAGCCGCAGGGTTGCTGATAGACTCTTCACTGAATCCTTCTTCCTGTTTTGAGGTTTAGAACCTGTAGTTTGCTTCTTCTCATTACAAGCATCTACATGGGTTCCATCCTAACTTTTGCATTTAAGAGACATCCTGACTTTTAGCTCATAGAGCTTCTTAGCATGATTATGCTTTACAGGTAGTAAAGTTACTCCTTTTCCTTCTAAGTAGATAGAGGAGTAACAACTATCAATAAGGTTGTCTACACCTTTACCTTTGACAGTTTCTCCTGTATCAGCATGTCTCATACTATTCTTTTCAGAGATTTACTCCATCGTAAGTCTTTTTCAACTCTGTCCCTCTTACTAAGATATTTTGGTCTGTAAGAGTGATACCACTTAACTGAAGGCTTATGCCTAAGCCCCTGAGTTTCTTTTCAGAGTTGTCTTCCCCTTGCATTCTTGTTTTGTGGCAGCTTCTCAGACAATGACGGAGTCTTACCACTCCTACTTATGTCGGTAGGTCTTTTTCCAATCTTGGAACCTAAGATTTGTTTCTGCTGCCCTAACAATAGTTAGAATGCAGGGGCTCTTAGTGGTTAGACCACTGACTTGCTGACCAAGCAACCAGGGCTTGATCTCCAATATCAATCTTTCTGGCCTTAGTACTAAGGCCCAGACAGACTAAGAACCTTTTCTGGCTTTCTTGTTGCAGACACATCAGCATACCTTCTATCCTTAGCCTTCCCCAATCCTTGGGCTTTGGCGGAATAGTTCAGGTTACATACTGGCTCTTAAACAGCCAGTTTTTTCTTCTAATCAACCTGCAACATGCTCTCTGCATCTCTACAGAGCAGCTCTGCACTATGAGCCCTTGCTAGAGAGCAAATAATTCCAGAGGGTTAGGAAGGTTTTTTTCCTAGTCATAACTACTGGGTTCTTCCCTACCCTTACCATTTCCATTAAAGTCTTCTTCTTTAATAAAGGACACAGGCCTTTAATTAAGTGAAGACCTAAAAAATTATCCAATCCCCTGGGTTGGTTCACATTCCCAGTGGACCCCTTCACCAGGGATGGTTTTCTTTTAGTAACAGCCAGTCCTTGTCTTGTATTTCTTTCCACCCTAAATTCTTCATGGGGTAATTCATATTGAGCGCAAGAATGCATCATACTCATTTTGCCCTCATAGAAGGGTAAATATGGTATCTCATTTCATTGCATCTTCTTCTCCAGCTGCCATGCTGGAGTTATGGAAGGATTCGGACTTACTGTCTGCGGATTAAAAACATCCTCCATTCCTGGTTATTCAAGGACTAGAGTTCTTAGAAGACTCTAGACTTCTCCTTGTCAGTGAGAGCACTCCCTTAGCTCTCCTACTAATAACCAGGGAGGATGGATTATCTAAACATCTCCTCAAGCAGGTATTTCCCTTCTTGTTCTTAAATGAATCTTTCTCTCTCCACATATCCCTATGTGGGGACATGGGTATATATATATGTATACATGTATATAGACATTTCCATGTCTGTACCCATATATATCTGTATTTACCTGTCTATATATATATATTGCAATATATGATAGTAGGTGGATATGTATCTATATACTTTTTTCTATCTGTCTGCCTAGGTTCATATATATATATATATTTCCTTATCGTTCCTCCAGTTTAGTCCGCCACCTCTGGGTTGTGCACCTCTTCCTGCAGCTTGGAGACTGGGCATGTCAAAGTCGTGACATCACTGGATATAGCCCGATGGTATCTCCCATCAGCCTCCAGTGTGTCCAGTCTCCATGCAGCAGGAGGACATAGTGAGCCTAGCTTCTGGGCTCACTTGGGGGGAACAGATAAGGAACATTTAGTGTGACAAATTCTATTCTGATTTTACTTTTGATTTTTACCTTTAATTTACTTTTAATTTTACTTTTAATTCAGTTACCTTTGGTGAATTGGCAATCAGGGATTAGTTCCCTTAAGTTAGGAGCAAATTTCCTTATTTACAGTAATTTTAAATTTGAGCCTGGCTGTTTAAATTAGTAGCAGCTCTCGCCTTCCCTCCTTCTCAGTTATTTTCACTTGCTACAGGCATTTGCCGGTGCGGATCTCTCTCCCTTGACAGTACGGGAGAGAGCTCCGGGACCCGTACAGCCACACTGAAGCTGTGTGAGACGGAGCCTCTCCGTTGCTGCGGGATTTTAATTTTACTCTGTGGAACCGGCTGAGCGGTCCTCGCCGCGGCTGACAGACGCATCAGCGCGGCTTGAGGATCGGAGGAAATCAAGGTGGTAGGAGCAGGCTGTGTGGCTTTCTGCCCTGCAGGTAAGGCCTTCGGGCTCTGTCGGTCTACTGAGGCCTCCTTTTTGCAGTGGCTGTTGTTCTTGGCACCAAAATTCTTTGGCGAAGGGGCAGCCATTTTCTCTCTAGGTATTTGGACCGCATGGCGAGAGCTGCAGGGAGCTGCCTGTGTGAGGAAAACAGGCAGAATAGCTAGATTTTTGGGCCTAGTGTTTGTTTGTTTCTTTTGTTTGTAGGTTTTTTTGAGACTCGGGGGGTTCCTCAGCCTTAAGGGGGCTGTTGTCAATCCTCTTTATTTTTAAGTTTATTCTTAGTTTTATAGGACAGCAGTTTTGGCATTGATCCCTGATACCACATGTTCTTTCCCTCCTAATCATGTCTCTGAGGAGCATGTTAAGTCCCAGGATATTAGGCAAATTGCCAGTTTTTAGGTTCAAGAGCAGAGCCCTAACTTGTAGTTGGAAGGAGGAACAGCCCGGAAGTGTGCTTTTATGTATTCTATAGTGAAAGTTGCCCAAAATTCACAGGGACAGGTTTAAAAACCTTAGGATATAAAAAAATAGACTGACAGTTAAACTGTCAATGAAGAAGTGCCTGTGCTACGGTCTATGGCCACCAGAGGGCAGCTGGTACACTCAATAGTGCCTGTATATGACTGTGGGTATGCTGCCATTATCAAATTGATCATTTTCTGCAAGTCAGGGAATAAATACCCACAGAGCCACTTCTTGGGCTCTCAGGAGTTAGTGACTAAACAAGCAGTTGTAATGTAGTGTGGGGTTTCTAGTCCCACAGGTGCTCCTTGTGGTCTTGGGCAAGCCACTGAACCCTCCATAGCCCATGCTCCCTGTAAAAAAGTTATCTCCAAGTTATAATGCCCTGTTCAATGTAATTTCAGTTGGTTCAATGTAAACCGCACTGATGCAGATTAGCGCTGTGGCAGGCTATGGCCTAGAATAGCCTGTAAATGTATGAGAAGCCTGTAAGCTAGGCCTGAGCCCCAGCCCCCACCTGAGAATAAGAATGCTGAGAAAAACCAAAGTAAGAATTAGAGAAACTGCTCTAAACTGCTTTAAACTGCTTCTTGATAAGGTTGTATAAATCCTTTGTTGAATTCTTCTATGCTGATGACAGACATGTTCCAGTGCTCTGTATTCACACATTTTCTAAGCTAGCAGTGACCTTGTAGGAGAAAAGTATCAAAGTCTTAGAACTGTGCCTTTGTTAGAGAATTCTGAGCAGGGGGAACAGAGTACTAGGCCCACAGAGAGATCCCAACTGGATGGGTGCAAGGGTCAGTAGGACCAATAGAAAGTTTGCCTGTATTAAACTGAAGAAGAAAGGTATAAAAGGTGTTGTTTACTGGACTCCATTGCTCAGACCATTTTGAATGTGACATTTGCCCGAGACTTGTGCATAATAAATTGGCTTGGATCTTCGAACTGATTCCTGGTTTTATTCATTGCGTGCACTTCACTGCAACATATTCCTCTTCATCTTTTTATGTTGCAGCGAAGTGCATGCAATGAATAAAACCAGGAGTCAGTTCGAAGATCCAAGCCAATTTATTGTGCACAAGTCTCAGGCAAATGTCACATTCAAAATGGTCTGAGCAATGGAGTCCAGTAGACAACACCTTTTATACCTTTCTTCTTCAGTTTAATACAGGCAAAACTTTCTATTGGTCCTACTGACCCTTGCACCCATCCAATTGGGATCTCTCTGTGGGCCTAGTACTCTGTTCCCCCTGCTCAGAATTCTCTAACAAAGGCACAGTACTAAGACTTTGATACTTTTCTCCTACAAGGTCACTGCTAGCTTAGAAAATGTGTGAATACAGAGCACTGGAACATGTCTGTCATCAGCATAGAAGAATTCAACAAAGGATTTATACAACCTTATCAAGAAGCAGTTTCTCTAATTCTTACTGACTTTGGTTCTCTCAGCATTCTTATTCTCAGGTGGGGGCTGGGGCTCAGGCCTAGCTTACAGGCTTCTCATACATTTACAGGCTATTCTAGGCCATAGCCTGCCACATTCCCCCCTTTGATTATTCTCACCCGCAAGTAAGGAAGGGTGAGAATCAAATCACACATTACATGGGGTCCTCAGCATCATGTTGGGGTATAGGGGAATATTGCCACATAGCTAATACTTTTGTGGCTGCTTTACGTTCAACAACACTATCAATGGTTGAGTTCAACATGCGCAAGCATAAGGGTAGGAAACATGGGAGAAATAAGCAGATAGCCAATATGAATAGGACAATGAACATAAGTGTTTTCAGGCCGCCCATTCCTGAAAACAGAGAACCAAACCATCCATCGAGTTGCAAGCCATGCCAGGTCTGGACTGGTACATAGGTTTGTTTTCTCATATGGTTGGCTATATCTTCTACAACTTGTCCTTCATTATCGATTTGCAGACAACATTTAGTTAAATTCAGCTTTTCACATACTCCTCCTTCAGCAGCAAGTAAATAATCTAATGCTAAGCGATTCTGATAAATGGCTGTACGCATCTGCGTGGCTTGTTTAGCTAATAGGGTGAGTGCTCTACTAGTTTCATTAGTTATTATTTCTACAACAGCTTGCAAACGTATAATACGATTTAACATATACACTGGGGTGCGGTAACCCCAAGAGACATCTTGTGCCCAGGTAGCAGGTCCATAGTAGGAAATGATTCTCTCCGGTGGCCATTCTTCAGATGTCGCATCCCATTTGTCCCATTGGCCTATCTTCAGGACCTCTCGCTTCTGTCGACTCTTATACACAGGAAATCCTAGCTGTTCTCTGTGGGAAACGGGCAAGAGGAAGAAAGAAGGTCTTATGGTCCCCAAAACACACGCACCTCCTCAGTTGGCAGGGAGTCTAGCATATGCTCGAGTTCCGCAGATCCAGTATAGTCCAGGTGGAGCTTGCCAGTTATTTTGAGAAGCCAGATTTGTCCATAACCTGGCAAGGTTAGGAAAGATAATCAGAGGATTGGAGGGTTCCGGGGCATTGGTTCCTGGCCACCAGGATGTCTTTTTGGTAGTAGCATTATAGTACTTCTGGTTCAAACAGACTAATTGTCCCACTAGCATAGTCAGTTGTGGTCCAGTTCGAGCAAAACACAGGTTTCCAACAATGGGGCTAGCTAGGACCCATTCGCTGGTAGCTGCATGCAGATCAGTTTGGTTATATGATACAGAATAGTTCAATTCTTGTGCCTCCCAAGGCCACTGGTCACCCATCTGAGTTTCCCCACAGAAAAGACAGTCATGAAGACAGTCATGAAGACTGGATGCTACAGCTCCAGCTAGTTCAATGAACAAATTTCGAGAAGCGTGGGGGACTACAAACTCTGCCTTCATGGCCTCATAGAAGGTATGATGTATTTGGTAAGGTGAAGAAACATGAGTTTTCGTGTTAAGCTGGATATATACAAAAGTTCCAGGATCGGTTCCACTTCCTGCTATACGTAGACCGAATCGGAATCCTTGCTTCCACTGGCTTGGGTCGAGGATGAGAAGCCGTAGAGTATTACAGGCACCTTTCTTGCACTTCTTAGGTTCCAGTAGGGGCAATCTCTCCAAATTGGCCTTGCGATTATCTCTGTCTTGTCCAGTAGGGCTACCAGACCAGGTAGCATAGTATACACAGCCCCACTTTGGACAGAAATAGTCATCTTTGGATGGTTTACCATAAGTAGATTGAGAATGTACCCCAGTGCATATTTCCCATCTGTATGCACCTTCGGGACACATATACTTGTCATCATAGTAGTAAGCTTGTTCCCACGTCCCACACCTGTAATAGTCATTTCTGTTTATCAGATCACAAGCATCAAAGTACAGGGTTACAGGTCGGGTGGGATCAGAGAGTTGACTTGTAGCATTTATGAGGGCTCCGTCTTCATCATTCCATCGTAGTTCCAGGACATAGTAAGAGGGATTCTGTCGAGGTTTAAAACAAGTACTAGTCTTTCCATTCGTGCAAACATTCAGTTCTGTACCATTATACATGCACTGACTGACTTTACCAGTGCAAGTGTAGTAAGAGTGATAAAGTAAAGTCTGGGTGATTTTCATCCCAGTTCGGGTAGTGGTTATACAAGCTGCACAAGGAGGCAAAGCAAAAGTTGTCCCAAGGGGTCCCAGGGTTACTGCAAAAATGAAACAGTAGTAAGTAATCATCATGATCATAGTCTCTGATGATGGATAAACTGAAATGTTGATGATAATTCAGAGCTTGAAAACTTCACGAGGATGATTGTTTTCTTCGCAATGTAAGTCGCAATGGTGATGCAGGATTTGCGGTCAAAGTCCAAGGACGACTTTCAGGAACTGCTGCTGGTTTCAGTCGACTGTGGTGGATCCAGGAGTTGATTTCTGCCACTTTAACTGCTGTGGGTGTTGACAGCAAAACGACATATGGTCCCTTCCAATGAGGTGCCAACGGTGTCTTCTTCCACTCTTTGACCCACACCGAGGCTCCGGGCTTGAAAGGATGCAGTGGCTCTGTCAGATTGATAGGCAACTGGTCTTGCACCCAAGTATGGAGGTCCTGCAAGACAGAACTGAGAGCCAACAATTCTTGTCTAGTGATTTCCGATCCAATCTGACTCATATCCCCCCTTATTCCCTGAACTATGGGCGGGGGTCTCCCATACAAAACCTCAAATGGGGAAACTCCTAATGACTTAGTGGGGGCTGAACGTACTCTGAGAAGGGCTATGGGGAGAGCTTGGGGCCACTTTAGGTGAGCTTCCTGACAGAGCTTGGACAACCGAGACTTCAGGGTTCGGTTCATTCTCTCTACTTTCCCTGAACTCTGGGCTCTATAAGCTGTATGTAACTTCCACTGTATTTATAAAGCACGGGCTAGCTGCTGAGTTACTTGTGATACAAAGGAGGGCCCATTGTCTGACCCTATAGTCAAGGGTATTCCGAACCGAGGAATGATTTCATGGAGCAGAGCCTTAGTGACTTCTCTGGCCTTTTCAGTTCTGGTGGGGAAAGCCTCCACCCACCCAGAGAAAGTACAAACTAGAACCAGTAGGTAGTGATATCCATTTGCTCGTGGCATTTCTGCAAAGTCTATTTGGATATTTCCCATGGGGGTAACTCCCACTGATTGAACTCTTGGAGGTGGGATAGGACCCTGCCGGGCATTATTCTTTGCACAGATTACACATTTTCGGGCTATTGAGGCAGTTAAAGGTCCCAATAATGAGATACAGAAATACGGTTTCAGAGCTTTTTCCATTGCATTTTTTCCATAGTGTGTAGCTTGATGAAAGGCGTGGACGAAGGCTGGACCCAGGGCTTCAGGGATCACAGTCATACCAGAGGGTGAGCCTCCCTCGGGTGGTGGTAACACTATCCATCCGGTCTCTGATAGCTGGCCCCCTTCATTCTGACAGTAGTAGTCCAGCTCATTCGGGGTATATCGGGGTGTCCAAGCACTGAGAGGTACTGGAAATATGGCTGCTTGAACTGTAATACTGGGAGTAGAGATTTTTCCACTGATTGCTGCTTCTCAGGCTGAGGCATCGGCAAGTCTGTTCCCTCGGGATACTTCTCCATCTCCAGTCTGGTGACCTCAGCAGTGCATTACAGCAACTTGTTTGGGGGCCCACACTGCTTCCAATAAAGTCAATATTTCTGGGCCATACTTGATGGACTTGCCTCCCGAGGTTATCAATCCGCGTTCTTTGTACAAAGCTCCATGGGCATGTAGTGTTGTAAAGGCATACTTGGAATCTGTGTATACATTCAGACGGATCCCAGTCCCTATTTTCAGTGCTCGAGTGAGGGCTATTAATTCGGCCTTCTGTGCTGAGGTTCCTGGGCCCAAAGCTGATGATTCTATTACCATGTCCAGGGTCACCACTGCATAACCGGCACATCATTGTCCATTAATTACAAGACTGCTTCCATCCACGAAGAAAGTTCTTTCTGGGTTGTTCAAGGGGATGTCTGTTAGGTCTGCGCGGCTTGAATATACAGTGTCCATTACTTCTAGGCAATCATGGTCAGGCGGGCCTGGGCTGGTCGGCAGTAGGATAGCAGGGTTCAAGGTTTGGCTGACACTCAATTTCAGCCGAGGATTTTCACACAGCATACTTTGATATTTCAACATTTGTGCGTTGGAGAACCAGTAGTTCCCTTTGTGTTCCATTAGGGTTAAAACAGAATGCGGTAAAGTGACTTGACGATTCTGTCCCAAAGTGAGTTTGTCAGCTTCACTCACTAAGAGGGCTGTGGCTGCTACAGCTCTTAGGCAAGGTGGCCATCCTTTTGCAACAGGGTCCAATTGTTTTGATAGGTAGGCTACAGGTCGTTGCCAGGATCCAAGGGGCTGAGTCAGGACTCCTAGCGCGTTTCCACATGACTCATGGACATAAAGACGAAATGGTTTCTGCACACCTGGTAAGCCCAAGGCTGGTGATGACATTAATGCTGCTTTCAGAGATTTGAACACTTTATCCTGTTCTGGGCCCCATTCCATGGGTGATCGTTCCACTCCCTTCGTAGCTTGGTACAAGGGTTTTGCCAAGAGTGCGAAATTGGGTATCCATATCCGGCAGTAGCCTGCAGCTCCCAAGAAGGCCCGCACATCCTTTCTGGTGGTGGGGGTTGGGATGCGGCATACTGCTTCCTTTCGCTCAAGTCCCAATTTCCAGATTCCTCTGGACAGATGGAACCCTAGGTATTTCACTTCTGTTTGGCACAACTGCGCTTTGGCTCTTGAGGCCTTGTATCCAGCTTTATTCAAGAGGTGCAAGAGATCACTGGTAGCTTGCACACATTCAGTCTTGGAGTTGGTGGCTATAAGCAGATCATCTACATACTGAAGTAAGATTCTTTTTCCTGGAGTCACAGAGTAGTTTCAAAGATCTTGGTTGAGAGCTGCACTGAAGATGGTGGGTGAATTCTTGAATCCTTGAGGCAAGCGAGTCCAAGTGAGTTGGCCCCGTCTTCCTGTAGTAGGGTTCTCCCATTCAAACGCGAACAAGAGTTGGCTGGCAGATGCCAGGCGGATACAGAAAAAGGCATCTTTTAAATCCAGGACGGTGAAATAAGTAGCTTCTGATGGAATCAGTCCCAGGAGGGTATAAGGATTTGGTACTACTGGATGTATGGTTTCAACTGCATTGTTCACTCGTCGCAAATCCTGCACTGGGCGGTAGTCACCTGTCCCAGGCTTCTTGACTGGGAGGAGGGGGGTGTTCCAGGGCGATTGGCATTCTTTGAGGAGTCCATACTGTAGTAATTTCTTTAGGTGACCATGGATGCCTTCGATTGCTGGTTGTGGGAGAGGATATTGTCGCACATGCACTGGTTCTGCTCCTGGCTTAAGGGTGAGAAGCACAGGAGCTATATTCTTTGCTAGGCCAGGAGGATTATCCTCCGCCCACACTCCGGGCTGAGCTAAGATGTTGGTGGGTATACGGGGGCTAGCTGCCTTGGATGAAGGTGGACGATAGAACCGCCATTCTTCTTCTCGGGGGACAGTCAGCACCATCAGGCCAGCAGATTCCGAGTTCACATTTCCATTTTTCCTCCTTCGACAAAGGATATCTGCGCCTGGAGCTTAGCAAGCATGTCTCGGCCCAAAAGGGGAACTGGGCATTCAGGTATGTACAGGAAATGATGCGTTATTCTCCGTCCCCCTAATTCACAGGCACGGTTCTGCAGGAAAGGTCTTGTGGTTCTAGTTCCAGTGGCGCCAACAATGGTGACAGATCGGGAAGACAAGGGAGCCACTGGCTTAGCCACTACTGAATGTTCGGCCCCCGTATCCACCATAAAGTCCATGTACTGGTCCCCAATCTTTAAGTTGACCATAGGCTCCTGGGGACCCAGGGAAAACTTGGAGCCCGGTCTGCCCTAGTCCTCATCCACATAGTCGTCTTCAGTGGTCGCCATTCCTTCCACAGCAGCGGCTTCTTCCTGCTGAAACTGAAACTGTATATGCTGCATTCCCCCTCGCTGCTGGAATCCCCCCCCCCCCCGGCTCTCCTGGTGCTCCCTCCTCCCCTCCAGGGGGGTGGAGCCACTATTCGGGCATTCATTCTTCCAATGTCCTTCTTCCTTACAATAGGCGCACTGATTTGCACCTAAGGGGGACCGAGCGTTCCCTCGGCCCCTTCCCCATCCTCAAGTCCTTCTGTTTGGGTATCCTCCACGTCCTTCAACTAGAGCTGCAGCAAGCAGATTGGCTTTCTTCTTCATCTTTCTTTCACTTTCCCTTTTACTTTCTTGATCACGATTCACAAATACCTTCTGGGCAACTTCCATTAGCTGTGCTGTATTCATGCCCGCAAATCCTTCCAACTTTTGCAGTTTCCGTTTTATGTCTCCCTGGGACTGACTCACAAAAACAGCGTTCACCATACGCAAATTCTCCTGGGCTGCTGGATCATACGGGGTATAAAGTCTATAGGCTTCAGTTAATCGTTCATAGAAGGCAGCTGGACTTTCATCTGGGCGCTGAAGAATGTCTGCTACCTTCCCAACATTCATGGCTTTCTGACCTCCCCTTCTCAGGCCTTGCAGTAGGGCCTAGCGGAAACGAGTGAGGGCCCTCTCTCCATCTGCACTATTTGGATCCCATTTTGGATCTTCATTCGGGAAATCTAGGGCCGCTGCCTGTCGGGGATCTAGGTCTCTTCTATCTACAGGGTTCTCTTCCAGCCATCGGGTAGTTGCTTGCACTATTCGTGCCCGCTCTTCAGTAGTAAAAAGGGTAGACAAGAGCTGGCGGCAATCAGACCAGGTAGGCTGGTGGGTCTGCATGATACTAGACATTAATTCTATCAAATCTTGGGGTTTTTCAGTATAAGAGGCATAGTGTGTTTTCCAGTTTAGTAAATCTGTGGTAGAAAAGAGCACATAAACGAGACTAGTTGGCCCAGCTATAACCTGACCTTCGTCATTGAGAATGGGTAATCCGGGGACCTGGCGTAATGGCATCTGGCGAACTTCCTTCGTCTCCCTGCTTCGGAGGGCGTAACGTATATTTGCGCGCCCAGCGGTGGCTCTTCCGCTGGGGCCTGGACTGATGGGTGACCCTGGACTGGCAGTTGATCCCCCGCTGGCAGTTCCTTCAGGAGATGATGGCCCTGCCGGGGAACTTTGTTCGGGACTGGGACTCCTGCTCCGGGAAGGGGGTTGCTCTCTTTCGGGCGATTGATGTGGCTGATGGGGTGGAGGCACATCAGCTGGGGGGGCTCTCTCTTCCTCTGGCTCTGCTCGGGGTAATGGTGGAGCTGATGGGACTGGCTTATACAGGAATTGGGGTGGATAATTTGGGATTTCTGCAGGTTCTGGGGCTGAGTAAATGGGAGGCTTTTCTTTCTTACTCCCGGGGACTCCCTCCGTAGTTGCTAACATTATTCTGCACTGCTCTTCACGGCAACGCTTTATCCAAGGGGGCTGCCTTTCACAGATATCTAACCAGGAGTCTATATAGGGAAACTGGTCGGGGTAATTCCTACGCACTATCCCATGCACTCGGGACACAATTCTAACATCAAAAGTACCACCTGGTGGCCACGCGGTGTCCAGCACCGGCCACTCCCTACCACATAATTTTTCTAATCGTAACGGCGACATTTTCATCACGTAGTCACCGCAAAATCCCTTCTTAAAATTCGTGATCATACAGTTCAGCGGAGTTTGCACAGACGCCACCCCTCCCATTATGACGTACAAGACAACAGACAAAGAGGGCGGGTAGTATAGCTGCAGGTAAGGGGTCCGTACAGCCCACAGAACAACAAGGCAGACAAACACCAAACGCTTCCTCCTTTTCGCGACCTGGACGCGGTCGCCCGGCCAGGAACTGCGCTACTCAGGAGTCTGCACTCGCGTGGTCTGTGTTTCAAGACCTCTCATTCACTCAGACAGGCATGCCACCGAGTTCCCAAAGTTCCATAAAGGCCTACCTTACTTATCCATGAGGGGTGGGGTTTCGTCCTCGCGCAAACTCATGCAAGGAGTACTCGGCCACACCCTGAGAGGTGATCAGGCTCTCGTTACCTTAAACCGTATTAGTCCCGTTCATGCGGGACTTTCCCATAGCTAACTGACTAAGAACCAGACAAATTGCTACTCACCGGATTTGGCCACTAATGTGCTGCGCAACCAGTCCCTCCTTGGGTTGAATCCTGGACTCCCCTCGGGTTCAGAGGTGTTGGTCGGTCGGACCCGGCAGGCAGCCGAGGCAGGGCAGAACCCTCTCCGATGCAATGGGACCGGCGGTGCCTGGGGTCCTCTCCGCTGTCGGTCGGCTGCGGTCCCGACCGGACCGAACTTAGAGGCGGTAATACGTGGTATATTCACTTGCACACCATTCACGTATCCCACCTTCCCGGCCAACGCACCAGGAATATGTTGCAGCGAAGTCCACGCAATGAATAAAACCAGGAGTCAGTTCGAAGATCCAAGCCAATTTATTGTGCACAAGTCTCAGGCAAATGTCACATTCAAAATGGTCTGAGCAATGGAGTCGAGTAAACAACACCTTTTATACCTTTCTTCTTCAGTTTAATACAGGCAAACTTTCTATTGGTCCTACTGACCCTTGCACCCATCCAATTGGGATCTCTCTGTGGGCCTAATACTCTGTTCCCCCTGCTCAGAATTCTCTAACAAAGGCACAGTTCTAAGACTTTGATACTTTTCTCCTACAAGGTCACTGCTAGCTTAGAAAATGTGTGAATACAGAGCATTGGAACATGTCTGTCATCAGCATAGAAGAATTCAACAAAGGATTTATACAACCTTATCAAGAAGCAGTTTAGAGCAGTTTCTCTAATTCTTACTGACTTTGGTTTTTCTCAGCATTCTTATTCTCAGGTGGGGGCTGGGGCTCAGGCCTAGCTTACAGGCTTCTCATACATTTACAGGCTATTCTAGGCCATAGCCTGCCACAGCACGGTATATAAGAGAATGTAAATAAATAAAATAAATAATGTTCTGCAAATCAAGATTATATGACTAAGATTTAAAGCTCTTAACTTCTGTATCGTTTGTCACTGGATGGTAGCGCTGCTCATGAATCACATATAGTATTCAGTGCCCCCATCCCTGGGGGGGGGGGCTGGTAAAATACAAAATCGTATTACTCATCAGGTTCAAGGCCGGGGGGGTGCCTGTGTGTTTCATAGCTCCACTTCGCATGCCCTTCCCAGGAAATTCTCATCTATTTCTAGAGCAGGGTTTCATTTCATTTCATTTCTCTGGTTGTGGTTAATGCACAGCGTTAGGGGCTGTGTTTGAAAGCTTGGGTCCCATGGACTAAGGTGGGATTTCAAAAAGAAAAAGAAACTCTCTTTAGTGAGAGATAACCTTGTTCATTTTTAGCTAACACTGTTGATTTATTCAGTGGCCTTCTTTGTCCTGAACCCCAAGGTCAGGACACTGTTTGCTTCCAGGGGTTCTACTTTCTATTTTGCTCTTCAGCTCCCTGGCAGACGCAGCAGGCTGGCAGGGGGGTGCGCAACACGTCCTGCAATGCTGGATCCCTCAGGATAAGGGGGGAAGGAAAACTGGGTGCAGCGGGGGCTGGTAGCTTCTTGCAAAGCTATAGGAGCAGTTTGGGTAATTTTAGCTGATCTGCTTTGATTTTATTGGAGTCAGCGGAAACTTGGTTTTTGGAGTCCTATACTTTAAAAAAAAAAAAAAAAAGATTTACAAGAATCTCCTTCCACTATCCATAGAAGGTCCTATAACGCGTTAAAATCGGTTTATATGGCAGGGTAATATTTTGGCTTAGCTGCTGTGATATAGCACTATGATCCGCTGTAAACATATTCAGGTTACAAGGAATTATGGTGATAACTCTCTTGGACAGTTATAACAGGTGCTTGGGTGAGCGCCATGATCAGTCCACAGATGTGGAATGCTCTGCCATAAGCATTATGTCATGAGAGGGGTTTTATATTTGTGTGGTTTCTTAATGGAAAATATTCCCGTTTAGTTTGGCTTTGCCCAAATTATAAGATTTTATGGTAGATTTGTAATGTCTTAATTTTGGTTTATATGTGGTTTAATTTTACATATGGAAAAGTCAGCTCAACGGAGAGAGGTTGCAAAATAGAACTCTAGCCTTTGAAGCTATCTATGCTCCCATTCCATTTATCAGAGGTTCTCCAGTACGGAGAGTCTCTGCTAGTGTTCAGCGAATGCCTTCATGGGGGCCAGAAGCACGCAGCCAGGCTAGTTCTCTAGCAGCAATGGCAGCAGCTCAGATTCTAGTAGGCATACATCATATGCTGGGCTTACAAGATGGCTTCCGGTTTAGACTGTGAATGTGGAGTCAGCCTGGATGAGGGACCTTGCGTTCTCTGGAAAATGCCCTGCATACACTGAATCATTTCAATTCGATCAGCTACTGGCAGGGCACAAGGCACTCTCGCATGCTTTTTTGCTTCAGTGCTCTAAAAGTGGAGTCTTTACCAGGTGGTATAATGGGAACTTGTCTGCAGTTTCTCGGCTTCTTCATTGCTGACTCAATTGCCACTGCGGAATGAGAGAGCTGTATTTCCTAACACCAGGTGCTAGTTGAACTTAAAATATAAAGTCCATCTTTGTGCAGTCAGACGGAATGGGGCGTTACTCTAGCAGGAAGGCCATGGATTAGTATGCCTGTGTTTGGGAGTTCTTTCTACTTCATATTGTTGGCATGAAAAGAGCGTCTCTTAAAATATGCTGAAGGAATTTTTGGTTAAGAGATGTCTTTGTGGGGAAAAAAAAAAAGTATTCAGCTGTCCTGAATTCGCCTGTTCTTGTTTGACATTTTGAGGCTAAGCAGGGGCAGGCCTGGATACTACGTGGGTGGGTGCACACCTTGCACTACCAGGGGGTGTGGACTGACTGTATGGAAGAGAGCCCTAGCAATCTTCTTTAGCGCAAGATAGGAAAGTAGATGGTTCACTGAAGCGATCGTTGGGGGCAATGCTCTGTCCTTACAAGCTCCCATTTGTGGAGCCTGGGGAGGCGAGAGCATGCTTCAAGTGGTCGTAGTGTTTACGGCAGTCTACTCGCCTTGAACAGGAAAGGATCAGGGAGTTGAATCAACTAGAGCCTGATTTGCTTTATGTGGCAAATGTGCATTATGGCTTAATTCGAGCGCTAGCTAATATTGTTGGCTTCCTTGGGGTTCACCCGGAGATCTCTCTCGTGGAGGAATGGGGCAGCTGATGGTTCGTCCAAGTCGAGGCTCAGTAAGCTCCCATTTAAGTCTTTGTCTTGAACTTTCCCCGTGGGCTCTTATAGGGCAACTAGTTGGCGTATCGAGGCTTTCGGGGAAAGGTACTCTTGGTAGCTCCTGGTTGGACGAGACAGCCGTACTAGGCTGATCTCATTCGCCTGCTCGTCAGGCTTTTCCTAGAAGTTGCCGGTAGCGGACGTTCTGCTGCGGCTAGGTCCGCAACGAATGTCTCAGGTGGATCAGTGCCCGCCTACGGTTTGGCCTTTGAATGGGCGGGGCTGAAGAAGAAGAGTTATTCTGCGGCAGTCTTCGCCACCTTGTTGAGAGCAGGGAGGCAGGCTGCTTCTGGTACATAGGTCCGTGC
Organism: Ichthyophis bannanicus; assembly: GCA_033557465.1. Taxonomy (NCBI): domain Eukaryota; kingdom Metazoa; phylum Chordata; class Amphibia; order Gymnophiona; family Ichthyophiidae; genus Ichthyophis; species Ichthyophis bannanicus. The sequence goes on from CM066033.1 coordinate 536,116,143, forward strand.
TTAGCGCCTTTTTGAAGGCTGCTGTTCATGGCGGCAAGTCCGGGCGACAAAGGTGTCGGTATCCTTGGTCTGAGTTCTCTGCAGGACAGTGTCTGAAGGAACTAGAGGCCAGTTCCTTAGAGGGTCCAGCGGGTGACTGTTTCCGGCTGTAGACGTTCTGTGGAGGGAATAGCGCTAGGTGTTCGTATCGATGTGTAGCGTTTCCTTAAGTTGGGACCCGACTGCGCTCCTCAAGGGGAGTTGGGGTGCTGCCGGAAGATCCCGATTGGGCCTTAGAGGCGTTAACTAAAGAGCCCTTTTGATTCTTTACTCCAGGCGTCGGTAAAGGATTTGCTGTTATAGACAGTGGCTTTGATAGCTCTTTGTTCGGCATGATGAGTTTCGGAGTTTCAGGCATTGTCATGTAATGAGCCGTTTTCACCCTTTCTGGATAGAGGGTGGTGTTTGCGAGCAGTCCCGTCGTCCTTCCAAAAGGTGGTATCTGATTTTTCTCCTGAGCCTATTGGTTTCTCTTCCAGTTCTCGGTTTTTCTGGAAGGGGAGGTTTTTATTCGTAGCTTACGCCGAAAGGAAACATAAAATGCAGTGTGTGGGGTTTGTTTCTTTGTTTTTATGTGTTGGTTGGAGGTCCCCGCAAAAGGGAAGCAGCAGCGAAGGCGGCCATTTCGCACTGGGTTAAGGCGGTGGTTGCCTCAGCTTTCTGGTGGCGAGGTTGTATGATTCTGGGGGGCTTTCTGACTCTTGCTACCAGGGCGCAAGCAGCTTCATGGGTGAATCACTGTGTCATTACACCAGGGGGGATTGGTAGAGCAGCTTCCAGGTCATCTCTTCATTTCCTCAGTAACCTCTACTGCCTAAATGTTTTGGTAGTAAAGGATGCCTGTTCCTGGTCGACGGTGTGGTGAGTTGGCTGGATAGGTCCCTCCCAATGATTACTGCTCTGTTACATCCCAGAGGTGGAGGACTAAACTGGAGGAACGATAAGGAAATAGAAATTACACTTACCTGGTAATTGTCGTTCCTTGAGTGATGACAGTTTAGTCCTCATTCCCGCCCAAGGGTGTGATTTCTTCAGAGTTTATTTTCAGGCGGAGTGGAGCATCAATCTCAAGGAGTAGACAGATCCTTTCAGTTTCTAGATCGCAGTGTGTATCCCTCTCTGTTGTTTATTCCTTCTCTCTTATTTAAACAAGGGGATGGTATAGGAAACGTGTTTGCATAAAGGGGGCGTGAATGTAAAGTTAAAAAAAAAAAAGAAAATATAAGACGGATATGGTTAAAAAGGTTCCTCAGGTTGAGGAATGGGGAGTTATTTAAAGTTATGGTATAGTTGCTTATTTGTTGTTCCTTTGAGTTTGCTTTGTCAATAGTATACTGGAGGCTGATGGGAGATACCAGCAGGCTATATCCAGTGATGTCACGACTTTGACATGCCCAGTCTCCAAGCTGCAGGAAGAGGTGCACAACCCAGAGGTGGAGGACTAAACTGTCGTCACTCAAGGAACGACAATTACCAGGTAAGTGTAATTTCTATTTTTCCTATACGGCCCCGACAGATAGTCTCTATCCCTTTCAATGCTGCTCCAGCATGCTTAGGGTTCTACATAAACAACCACTTCCCTGTGGTAGTTAAAAGGTTTTCCACCATGACCTTCAGTTTAACTACATCTGAAGCCCTCCATGTACCATATTTTTTCCTAAGTGATTTCAATTAGGAAGGACATTCTGAATCTTCAGAAAATAGGAGGCTACAATGCCTCATACTTCTGTCCTTCTTTGTTATCGGATATAGGGATATTCAAAGCCCCTCTTCTCCTATAGGAACTATGTCTCTTTAAGGTCAAAAGAGCTTCAGGCTTATCTAATAGGGACTTCCGCGTTTTTCCCGCAAAAGTCCTGCTTCATTGAACTACCCCAGTTCCCCCTGGGGCTTTTCTCGCCCTAAGGGTTCAGACCTCAACCTGTCTTTTGTACAGTTTATTTACCTCTGCTCTACATTGAGGTACTTCTTGAGAATATTCTGCTGGTTCATATTAGCAGATCTATATGAACCTCCATAAACGTTTTTCAATACCACCAGGTGAGGTCCATATGGGTATATTGCAGTTTAATATTTACTACTGGATATGATCCACACAGGGTCTCCTATCTAGGCGTCCTGTTTGGTCCAGCTGTCCATAGCACATCTTTTTATTTCAACTCCTACCCTCCATCCCCAGGATGCCTGAGGTTCTGTCGAATAGCAGGGCCTTTTTCAGATTCGCAGCATGCTGGGACTCCTCCAGGCATCTTAGCTTGGGAGTCCCCATATGTGAAGACTCATTCCTGCTTGTTCCTGGAGATAGCACATTTACTTACCTGTAACAGGTGATCTCTGGGAACAGCAGGAATAAGTCTTCACAACCCACCCACCTCCCCTAGGAGTTGTATTTCTCTATCTCTATCTTTCCCCTCTCTCTCTCTTTGTCTCAGCTTTAAAACTTAACTGAGGAGAGGCAGTTGGGAAAGGCGGGAAGGCAGCACGCAGGCATGGTGGGATGCTCCCAAAAGCATTCTAATTGGACGCTGGGGAGCGTTCCCGCGCAGACTCCGTCAGTACCGACGTACCCATATGTGAAGACTTATTCCTGCTGTTCCCAGAGATCACATGTTACAGGTAAGTGTGCTTTCTCTAAGATGGCGCAATAGAAGAGGTTCCACCATCGCAGCAGGGAATGGACTTTTATTCTCCATACTTTCTCATTCCAAAGAAAACAGGAGGGTACAGGCCCATTCTGGACCTCAGAGAACTGAACAAGTACCTACTACAGGAGAAGTTCAAAATGATCTTCTTAGGGGCTCTTCTCCCCTATCTCCAGAGTCAGGATTGGCTCTGTTCTCTAGATCTAAAGGAGACATATACTCACATACTTATTCACTCACTACACAGAAAGTTCCTGTGCGTCATGTTCCAAGGGAGACATTATCAATACAGTGTCCTGCTTTTCAGGCTTGCCTCTGCCCCAAGAGTCCTCACAAAATGCATGGCGGTAGTAGCCGCATTCCTAAGAACTCTCAGAATATTTGTCTTCCCTTACTTAGATGACTGGCTTATTCGAGCAAACACCTCTCTAGAGGCCTGCCTTTCCCTCTTGCATGCCATGTAAGTGCTGCAACACTTGGGATTTGTAATAAATCTTCCAAAGTCCCAACTCGTCCCCATTTGTAATAAATCTTCTAAAGTCCCAACTCGTCCCCTCTCAAACTCTTGAGTTTATAGGGGCTCTCCTAGACACTCGGCAATCAAAGGCATTTCTGCCCCAACTCCGCTGCACTTGACTCAGCTTCTCAGGCATGCCTCAAGAACTTTCTCACTACTCAAGAAATGCTACAACTTCTGGGTCATTGTCATCAACGGTGCATGTTCCATATGCTCATCTACATATGCACGCAGCTCAATGGACACTGGCTTCCCAATGGTATCAAGCATCGGGTCGCCTGGGAGATAAAATAATGGTCTCTACCTACCTAATCTCGTCTCTCCAGTGGTGGCAATCCCCAGAAATCCTCCTGGTAGGGTTATCTTTTCAGATGCCAGCACATCAATGTATCCTGACAACGGATGCATCCAAATTGGGCTGGGGAGCTCATCTGGACAATCTCTCCACTCAGGGGCTCTGGTCTCATCAGGAGTCACAACTCCACATAAATCTGCTGGAGGTCAAAGCCATTCACAATGCTCTCAAAGTATTCAGTACCATCTTCGATTCTTCACAGTTCTAGTCCAGACGGACAATCGAGTAGCCATGTTCTACTTGAACAAGCAGGATGGAACAGGCTCTTGGACCCTCTGCAGCGAGGCCCTGCATCTGTGATATTTTGCCATACAGCATTGCATTATCTTGCGGTGTATCTTCCGGGCAAGAACAGTCTCTTGGTGGACAAACTGAGTCAAGTCCTTCTACCCCACAAGTAGTTTCTCCATGCAGACAAAATCGCTCACATTTTTCAGATCTGGGGAACCCCAGCGATAGACCTGTTCGCAAGTCCTCAGAATGCCAAGCTTCCTTGATTTTGCTCCAGGACTCCTGCACCAGATAGCCAGTAAGTGGATGCTTTTCACCTCTACTGTGGTCAAGGCTTCCTATATGCCTTCCCTCCCATTCCCCTCCTTCCCAAGACTCTTTTCAAACTCCAGAGAGACAGGGGCTGCATGATACTCATAGCCCCATGCTGGCCACAACTACCGTGGTATCCTTTCCTTCTACGTCTGTCTCGTGCTCAACCCATAGATCTGGAGTCTGCTCCAGATCTCCTCTCTCAGGAGGAGGGGACGTTGCTCCATCCCAGTCCGCAGTCCCTCCATCTCACCGCATGGCTGCTGAGGGCTTAACCTTCCAGGACGTTAACCTTTCCCAGGAGGTTAAGGACATCCTCTTGGCTTCTAGGAAGCCATCCACCAGGCACTCCTATGCCTTCAAGCGGCGTAGATTTACTCTTTGGTGTTCTGAGAGGGATCTTAACCCCTTCTCAGCTCCGGTGAAGGCATTACATAGGTGGAGGAGATACTCATCTTCTTCTGGACTCAAAACCAATTTGGTAAGAGTACACCTAAGTGCAATTGCGGCCTCTCACATGCTCTTAGATGGCCAGCCATCTCTTCTCTGCCACTTGTAGCATGCTTCATAAGTGCGTCTTCTATTAACCAAGCCTCCCATTAAGCCCCCTCAAGTGGCATGGGATCTTAATGTTGTTTTAAGACAGCTTCTCAAGCCGCCCTTTGAACTTCTAACTACTACCTCACTGAAGTTTCTCACATGGAAGATCACCTTCCTTATTGCCCTCACTTCAGCAAGACGCATTAGTGAGCTCCAGGCTTTGGTGGCTGACCCTCCTTATACACAGTTCCACCATGATAAGGTAGTTCTTAGGACTCATCCTCACTTTATGCCGAAGGTAGTCTCGCCTTTCCATTTAAACCAGTCAGTCTACCTTCCTGTCTTTTTCCCTAGACCTTATTCCTCTTGGGCAGAGGCAACCCTTCACACTCTGGATTGCAAATGTGCCTTGGCCTTTTATCTCCAGAGAACCCGAGAGCACAGAAAAGCTTCCCAACTTTTCATCTCCTTTGACTCGAGTCACCTGGGTTTGCCTGTATCTAAACAAACTCTTTCCAGGTGGATAGCGGACTGCATCTCCTTTGCTTATGAAAAGGCAGGACTCTCTCTCGAGGGTCATGTCATTACACATAATGTTCGAGACATGGCTGCCTGTATGGCAAATCTATGCTCTGTAGCAATTGATGAGATATGCAGAGTGGCAACTTGGTCTTCTGTCCACACTTTTGTTGCTCACTATGGCCTGGAGGAGGACTCCTGCCGGGATGCCTTGTTTGGACAAGCTATTCTCCAGCATCTCTTTAAAATTTAGATCAACTCCTACTCTCCATCCGGGGTTTCGATACCATCCTTGGAGGATACATGACCTCCTTAGTTATACCTGTGATTCCACAGCTGACTCTGAGGTCATCTCTCTGGCATCTTCGAGCTAGGGAGTCCCATATGTGAAGACTACATTCCTGCTTGTTCCTGGAGATAGCGTAGTTACTCACCTGTAACATGTGATCTCCGGGAACAGCAGGAATTTAGTCTTCTCAAACCACCCTCCTCCCCTAGGAGTTGTAGGTCGTCATCTTCTTCTCCTTCTCTCCTTTTATCTCAGCTACAAACTCAACTGAGGAGGGAAAGCTGGAAAGGCGGGAAGGCAGCTATGCAGGTGCAGTGGAATGCTCCCAAAAGCTTTCCTATTGGACGCTGGTGAGCATTCCCACGTGGGCTCCTTCGATACCGATGTCACCCATATGTGAAGACTAAATTCCTGCTGTTCCCGGAGATCACCCGTGACAGGTGCATAACTATGCTTTACAGGTGAGTAACTACGTTTTTTTTCCCCTTCAGTTTTCTTCCATTCATTTTTCCATCCAGCCCTCTTTGCTGCATCTACTTAGAATTTTGCATCTGTTTCCCTCATCCCAGCCTTACCATTCCCCATTTCTCTCTTGTTTCCCAGCCTCCTATTCTCCAGTCTTTGACTAAGACTCTTCCCTCCCAATCCAATGTACCCCTCTCTACCCTCCCTACCCAGCATCTCCTTCTCTGTCGCCCCTCCCCATTCAAAATTTCTCCTCTTTCGCGGTCCCTCCATCGAGAATCTCACCCTCTCTCTGTCCCCACTCTGCTCTGTCCAGGATCTTGCTTCCACTCTTCCCTTCTGCATTAATTCAGCATCTCTTTCCCTGTGATCCAGTATCTCTCTTTTCTCTTCTCTCCACACTCAGTCCACTGTCTTCCTTCTCTCCTCCCACCCCTTCTCCAGACCACCTACTGATCCAGCAGCTCCCTTCTGATGGATGCCCCTCCCCTTCTACCACTCCCCAGGACATGCGGCAATGACTGGAAAACAATAGAGCAGTGGGCCTTTAGCCAACACCTGCATTGAAAGTCCTTCTGCTTCTGTCTCTCCGATGCAGGCATCTTGTTACCGAGGGGTGGAAGCAGCAGGACTTTCAGCACTGCATGCATTAAAAGGCCCCATACTCTTTTGTTTTTATTGATGATGCCGCTTGTTATGGGTAGGTGGCAGTGGGGTGGGGGGGGGGCAGGGAAAGGGAACTGCTGAAACAGGAAATGGTCCAGTTGGGAGATATTGTGTCAGCAGGCACAGGTTCCTAGTGCCCTTCCCTGCTGTGAGACTCCTATAGGCCGGATAAAGATTCTTATTGGGTGGAAACAACCTTTGGCCCTTACATTTTACACACCTAATCTGAGGCCTCTCTCCATTGAGAAGATCTGCAGAGTTGCGATATGACGTTCAGCTGACACATTAATCTTTCTTTATTATCCTCACCCCCTCTCTGACCAGACATCAGCTTCCCAACGTAGTCACAGCTCCTAATATGGCCCTCAGACCTAAAGGTTTGCCCACCCCTGCTCTAGAAGATGCCTTCTGTCAGATTGCTGTATTTGGATTCTGCAAGGTCTGTTGAGTGCTAAAGCCCATTCTCCAGGAACAAGCAGGAAGTCAGTCCTCACATATGGGTGATGTCAGTGCCGATGGAGCCCCCATGTGGAGCAAATCCCCAGCTTTCGAAGAAAGCCTTTGGGACTGCATCACGCATGCGCGGTCCCCTTCCTGCCCAAGGGTGCCATCTTGCTCAGTCTCCTTTTTTCCGCGGAGCCCAACAGATGTCCTCCTAGTTTCCCTGTGGAAAAAGTAGTAAAAGTTAGAAAATTGTTCTTCTGCTTAACTGGTTGGATTACAATCCAACCTCTTGTCGCAGGAGAGGGGCTCTCTTCTGCATCCCAACCTCAGGTCCCTCAACCTGATGGCATGGCACCACTTCAAGGCCTCAGGTCCCTCAACCTGATGGCCTTGCACCACTTCTCCTCCCTAAAAAGATAGAGGATGTGCTGTTAGCCTCTAGGAGGCAATCGACTAGGAAAACGAACACATTTAAGTGGCGTAGATTTGAGGTGTGGTGTGCTCAACAGAGTGAGAACGCATTCTCCTGCCAGGTAGCTGTGGTGTTGCAGTATCTGCTTCACCTTTCAGATTTAGGCCTTAAGTCAAACTCGGTCCGAGTTCACCTTAGTGCTTTATCAGAACACCACTCTCCAGTGGAAGGACAACCTTTCTCTGTACACCCCTTGGTGTCCAGGTTCCTGAGAGGTCTGCTTCTGCTGAAGCCCCCGGTCCACCCCCCCGGCGACCAAATGGGATTTGAATATGGTCTTAGAGCAGCTTACTTGCCCACCTTTTTAGCCGATGGCTACTTGCCATCTCTGCTTCCTTTCTTGGAAGGCTCTTTTCTTGGTGGTACTCACATCGCTAGACGAGTGAGTGAGGTGCAGGTGTTGGTGTCCAGTCGACCGTACCCACGGTTCTATAGGAACAGGGTGGTGCTTCACATGCACCCCAAGTTCCTTCCGAAAGTGGTCTCCTCATTCCACCTCAACCAGGAGGTGGTACTTCCGACCTTCTTTCCCAGGCCCCATGCCAGCCGGGTAGAAACAGTTCCTGGACTGTAAGAAGGCTTTGGTCTTCTACATGGAGCGTACACGGGGGCATCGAAGGTCTCCTCAGCTCTTCGTCTCTTATGACCCCCGGTATGTTGCAAGGCAGGTTAAAACCTGGTTGTATTGTAGGGGTCATGCACAAGTAGGCTATGCCCAAGTTATTTGGAAAGATGTGTTTTACACAGGTATTCCTCCAAGGTGTTTCATTTTATAAGGATGTTGCCATATTGATGACTCTGGCTTCCTCACCATAGACTTTGTGAATGCTTGACTCAAGCCGCAGTAGCATGGCAGCACTGCTACTGAGCCAGCCCAGAAATGATTCTGATCAAAAGAACTGTACAGATATGACATGGATATCATAAAATAGAGACTTATGTGGAACCAAATGTTCATTTTCACAAAGTAACCTTTAGCAAAGAATAGGGGCTTTGGAGGATCAGTTACTGTATTTCTACCTTGTGCTTTCAAGCTTTATGTAGTAGGCACTCATTCTTTCTTTTTGTCATCCAGGCAGTTTTTTCCTGCTCCCTTATACTTAAGACTTACCAGAAAACAAAACTGAGATCTAGTTCCATGTGCCTTTATTTGCAACTGCCCATGGTTTTTCACTGTGACCGCACTTGGTCTGATCAATGAAATGAAAGTCTTTGGCCAGGAACCATACCATATCTCAAGCCAGCCTGGAGATCAACGGCCTGATGTGGGGATTGAATTAGAGCCTTTCCACATGGTAATTCACAACATCTATACCTGAGCCACTGGGGCTGTCCCACTCTCTTATTTTGTGAACTGTTGTGAGTTTTGAATTGTAGTATAGTGGTACAAGGCTTATGCAGGTCTAATAATTTACTTCCAAATCATAGATTGGTGAATAAATATCTGGGTTTTTTCAATAAATGTTTTCTGATTCTACAAAGCAGTATAGATTTTCTAGTTATACAAGATTTTCTTTTTTTTTTTACCAGGTCTTTGTCTGGAGAAAAGAGTGTTTTACAGATTAATTTCAGGACTTCATGCAAGCATAAATTTACATCTATGTGCAAAATATCTCCTTGATGGTAATATTTTTTAAGCTTTTACTCTTTTATATAATATAGTTTTATACCTTAGTTAACAATAGGAATAGTTTATTTGTAAATGTAAATCTCTTTGTAGGTTTAAATGGAACATCATTGTAATTGTTTGCATTATAGTACTGTATTTGTCACTGGTAAATAATGCTTTAATAAGTAACATTTTGTGACAAAAGCCAGGCTATATACTTCTATAGTCATGACCCATCTGATAACCCATTGCAGGACAAAATATAAAAAACACAGAGATAGCGTAGCTATATATTAAGAAGTGGGTAGCCAGATGCCATTGACATAGTGTTCCCAGATTCTGAGAACCAGCCATTCAGTGGTAAGACATGCATATAGTGGTTCCCAGAGGAAAGTTGCAATCTGTGGCCCCCAGCTAAGGATGGTTGATAAAATGGCTGATCAGAAGTAATAGTTAAAAAAAAAAAAGGTTGGGGGAGGGGGCAGGCGAATGACCTTAATAGTAACATGAAGGTTTATGGCAAGGGTTCCTTATCGTTCCTCCAGTTTAGTCCTCCACCTCTGGGTTGTGCACCTCTTCCTGCAGATTGGAGACTGGGCATGTCAAAGTCGTGACATCACTGGATATAGCCTTCTGGTATCTCCCATCAGCCTCCAGTGTGTCCAGTCTCCATGCAGCAGGAGGACATAGTGAGCCTAGCTTCTGGGCTCACTTAGGGGGAACAGATAAGGAACATTTAGTGTGACAAATTCTATTCTGATTTTACTTTTGATTTTTACCTTTAATTTACTTTTAATTTTACTTTTAATTCAGTTACCTTTGGTTAATTGGCAATCAGGGATTAGTTCCCTTTAGTTAGGAGCAAATTTCCTTATTTACAGTCATTTTAAATTTGAGCCTGGCTGTTTAAATTAGTAGCAGCTCTCGCCTTCCCTCCTTCTGTTATTTTCACTTGCTATAGGCATTTGCCGGTGCGGATCTCTCTCCCTTGACTGTACGGGAGAGAGCTCCGGGACCCGTACAGCCACACTGAAGCTGTGTGAGACGGAGCCTCTCCGTTGCTGCGGGATTTTAATTTTACTCTGTGGAACCAGCTGAGCGATCCTCGCCGCGGCTGCTAGGCGCATGAGCACGGCTTGAGGATCGGAGGAATTCAAAGTGGTAGGAGCAGGCTGTGTGACTTTCTGCCCTGCAGGTAAGGCCTTCGAGCTCTGTCGCTCTACTGAGGCCTCCTTTTTGCAGCGGCTGTTGTTCTTGGCGCCAAAATTCATTGGCGAAGGGGCGGCCATTTTCTCTCTAGGTATTTGGACCGCATGGCGAGAGCTGCAGGGAGCTGCCTGTGTGAGGAAGACAACAGGCAGAATAGCTAGATTTTTGGGCCTACTGTTTCTTTTGTTTGTAGGATTTTTGAGGCTTGTGGGGGTTCCTCAGCCTTAAGGGGGCTGTTGTCAGTCCTCTTTATTTTTAAGTTTATTCTTAGTTTTATAGGACAGCAGTTTTGGCATTGATCCCTGATACCACATGTTCTTTCCCTCCTAATCATGTCTCTGAGGAGCATGTTAAGTCCCAGGATATTAGGAAAATTGCCAGTTTTTAGGTTCAAGAGCAGAGCCCTAACTTGTAGTTGGAAGGAGGGACAGCCTGGAAGTGTGCTTTTATGTATTCTATAGTGGAAGTTGCCCAAAATTCACAGGGACAGGTTTAGGAAACCTTAGGATATAAAAAAATAGACTGACAGTTAAACTGTCAACCAAGAAGTGCCTGTGCTACGGTCTATGGCCACCAGAGGGCAGCTGGTACACTCAATAGTGCCTTTCTATGACTGTGTGTATGCAGCCATTATCAAATTGATCATTCTCTGCAAGGCAGGGAACAAATACCCACAGAGCCACCTCATGAGCTCTCAGGGGTTAGTGACTAAACAAGCAGCTGTAATGTAATGTGGGGTTTCTAGTCCCACAGGTGCTCCTTGTGGTCTTGGGCAAGCCACTTAACCCTCCATAGCCCATGTTCCCTTTAAAAAAGTTATCGCCAAGTTATAATGCCCTGTTCAATGTAATTTCAGTTTGTTCAATGTAAACCGCACTGATGCAGAATAGCACGGTATATAAGAGAATGTCAATAAATAAAATAAATAAATAATGTTCTGCAAATCAAGATTATATGACCAAGATTTAAAGCTCTTAACTTCTGTATCGTTTGTTGGGCTCTGGTGCCCTAAAGGCCACCGGATGGTAGCGCTGCTCATGAATCACATATAGTATTCAGTGCCCCCATCCCTGGGGGGGATGGTAAAATACAAAATCGTATTACTCATCAGGTTCACAAAGGCAGCAACCTCTAAGACCTCCATTTGCAAGGTTGTCAGTGTATTCCACTGCTATTTCTCTGACTGCAGGAAGGCCGGGGGGGGGGGGGGTGCCTGTGTGTTTCATAGCTCCACTTCGCATGCCCTTCCCAGGAAATTCTCATCTATTTCTAGAGCAGGGTTTCATTTCATTTCATTTCTCTGGTTGTGGTTAATGCACAGCGTTAGGGGCTGTGTTCGAAAGCTTGGGTCCCACGGACTAAGGTGGGATTTCAAAAAGAAAAAGAAACTCTCTTTAGTGAGAGATAGCCTTGTTCATTTTTAGCTAACACTGTTGATTTATTCAGTGGCCTTTTTTGTCCTGAACCCCAAGGTCAGGATACTGTTTGCTTCCAGGGGTTCTAGCAGGGGGTGTGCAACACGTCCTGCAATACTGAATCCCTCAGGATAAGGGGGAAAGGAAAAATGGGTGCAGCGGGGGCTGGTAGCTTCTTGCAAAGCTATAGGAGCAGTTCGGGTAATTTTAGCTGATCTGCTTTGAATTCATTGGAGTCAGCGGAAACTTGGTTTTTGGAGTCCTATACTTTAAAAAAAAAGATTTACAAGAATCTGCTTCCGCTAGCCATAGAAGGTCCTATAACGCGTTAAAATCGGTTTATATGGCAGGGTAATATTTTGGCTTAGCTGCTGTGATATAGCACTATGATCCGCTGTAAACATATTCAAGTTACAAGGAATTATGGTGATAACTCTCTTGGACAGTTGTAACAGGTGCTTGGGTGAGCACCATGGCCAGTCCACAGATGTGGAATGCTCTGCCATAAGCATTATGTCATGAGAGGGGTTTTATAGTTGTGTGGTTTCTTAATGGAAAATATTCCCGTTTAGTTTGGCTTTGCCCAAACTATAAGATTTTATGGTAGATTTGTAATGTCTTAATTTTGGCTATATGTGGTTTAATTTTACATATGGAAAAGGCAGCTCAGCGGAGAGAGGTTGCAAAATAGAACTCTAGCCTTTGAAGCTATCTATGCTCCCATTCCATTTATCAGAGGTTCTCCAGTACGGAGAGTCTCTGCTAGTGTTCAGCGAATGCCTTTATGGGGGCCAGACATACGCAGCCAGGCTAGTTCTCTCACAGCAATGGCAGCAGCTCAGATTCTAGTAGGCATACATCATATACTGGACTTACAAGATGGCTTCCACGCTAATCGGCATCAGCCAAGATGGCTGCCAGTTTAGACTGTGAATGTGGAGTCAGCCTGGATGAGGGACCTTGCGTTCTCTGGAAAATGCCCTGCATACACTGAATCATTTCAATTCGATCAGCTACTGGCAGGGCACAAGGCACTCTCGCATGCTTTTTTGCTTCAGTGGTCTAAAAGTGGAGTCTTTACCAGGTGGTATAATGGGAACTTGTCTGCAGTTTCTCGGCTTCTTCATTGCTGACTCAATTGCCACTGCGGAATGAGAAAGCTGTATTTCCTAACACTAGGTGCTAGTTGAACTTAAAATATAAAGTCCATCTTTGTGCAGTCAGACGGAATGGGGCGTTACTCTAGCAGGAAGGCCGTGGATTAGTATGCCTGTGTTTGGGAGTTTTTTCTACTTCATATTGTTGGCACGGAAAGAGCGTCTCTTAACATATGCTGAAGGAATTTTTGGTTAAGAGATGTCTTTGTGGGGGAAAAAAAAAAAAAGTATTCAGCTGTCCTGAATTCGCCTGTTCTTGTTTGACATTTTGAGGCTAAGCAGGGGCAGGCCTGGGTACTACGTGGGTGGGTGCAGACCTTGCACTACCAGGGGGTAAGGGCTCACTGTATGGAAGCGAGCCCTAGCAATCTTCTTTAGCGCAAGATAGGAAAGTAGATGGTTCACTTAAGCAATCGTTGGGAGAAATGCTCTGTCCTTACAAGCTTCCATTTGTGGAGCCTGGGGAGGCGAGAGCATGCTTCAAGTGGTCGCAATGTTTACGGCAGTCTACTCGCCTGGAACAGGAAAGGATCAGGGAGTTGAATCGACTAGAGCCTGATTTGCTTTATGTGACAAATGTGCATTATGGCTTAATTCGAGTGCTAGCTAATATTATTGGCTTCCTTGGGGTTCACCCGGAGATCTCTCTGGTGGAGGAATGGGGCGGCTGATGGTTTGTCCAAGTCGAGGCTCAGTAAGCTCCCATTTAAGTCTTTGTCTTGTTCTTTCCCCGTGGGCTCTCATAGGGCAACTAGTTGGCGTATCGAGGCTTTCAGGGAAAGGTACTCTTGGTAGCGCCCGGTTGGACGAGACGGCCGTACTAGGCTGATCTCATTCGCCTACTCGACAGGCTTTTCCTAGAAGTTGCCGGTAGCGGACGTTCTGCTGCGGCTAGGTCCGCGACGAATGTCTCAGGTGGATCGGTGCCCGCCTACAGTTTGGCCTTTGAATGGGCGGGGCTGAAGAAGAAGGGTTATTCTGCCGCAGTCTTCGCCACCTTGTTGAGAGCAGGGAGGCAGGCTGCTTCTGGTACATAGGTCCGTGCTTAGCGCCTTTTTGAAGGCTGCTGTTCACGGCGGGAAGTCCGGGCGACAAAGGTGTCGGTATCCTTGGTCTGAGTTCTCTGCAGGACAGTGTCTGAAGGAACTAGCGGCCAGTTCCTTAGAGGGTCCAGCAGGTGACTGTTTCCGGCTGTAGAGGTTCTGTGGAGGGAATAACGCTAGGTGTTCGGATCGATGTGTAGCATTTTCTTAAGTTGGGACCCGACTGCGCTCCTCAAGGAGAGTTCGGGTGCTTCTGGGGGATCCCGATTGGGCCTTAGAGGCATTAACTAAAGAGCCCTTTGATTCTTTACTCCAGGCATCGGTAAAGGATTTGCTGTTATAGACAGTGGCTTTGATAGCTCTTTGTTCGGCGCGACGAGTTTCGGAGTTTCAGGCATTGTCATATAATGAGCCGTTTTCAGCCTTTCTGGATAGAGGGTGGTGTTTGCGAGCAGTCCCGTCGTCCTTCCAAAATGTGGTATCTGATTTTTCTCCTGAGCCTATTGGTCTCTCTTCTAGTTCTCGGTTTTTCTGGAAGGGGAGGTTTTTATTCGTAGCTTACGCCGATAGGAAACATAAAATGCAGTGTGTGGCGTTCGTTTCTTTGTTTTTGTGTGTTGGTTGGAGGTCCCCACCTAGGGGAAGCAGCAGCGAAGGCGGCCATTTCGCACTGGGTTAAGGCAGTGGTTGCCTCAGCTTTCTGGTGGCGAGGTTGTATGATTCCGGGGGGATTTCTGACTCTTGCTACCAGGGCGCAAGCAGCTTCATGGGTGAATCACTGTGTCATTATACCAGGGGGGATTGGTAGAGCAGCTTCCAGGTCATCTCTTCATTTCCTCAGTAACCTCTACTGCCTAAATGTTTTGGCAGTAAAGGATGCCTGTTCCAGGTCGACAGTGTGGTGAGTTGGCTGGATAGGTCCCTCCCAATGATTACTGCTCTGTTACATCCCAGAGGTGGAGGACTAAACTGGAGGAACGATAAGGAAATAGAAATTACACTTACCTGGTAATTGTCGTTTCTTGAGTGACGACAGTTTAGTCCTCAGTCCCGCCCAGGGGTGTGATTTCTTCAGAGTTTATTTTCAGGCGGAGTGGAGCATCAATCTCAAGGAGTAGACATATCCTTTCAGTTTCTAGATCGCAATGAGTATCCCTCTCTGTTGTTTCTTCCTTCTCTCTTATTTAAACGAGTGGATGGTATAGGAAACATGTTTGCATAGGGGGGACGTGAATGTAAAGTTAAAAAAAAAGAAAAAAGAAAATATAAGACGGATATGGTTAAAAAGGTTCCTCAGGTTGAGGAATGGGGAGTTATTTAAAGTTATGGTATAGTTACTTATTTGTTGTTCCTTTGAGTTTGCTTTGTCAATAGTACACTGGAGGCTGATGGGAGATACCAGCAGGCTATATCCAGTGATGTCACAACTTTGACATGCCCAGTCTCCAAGCTGCAGGAAGAGGTGCACAACCCAGAGGTGGAGGACTAAACTGTCGTCACTCAAGGAACGACAATTAGCAGGTAAGTGTAATTTCTATTTGCCATCTTCAGATAGCAAAATTAACCCTTTACCTCCCTGCCCTCTATTCCAAACTGCCCCTTTAACACTTCTCCTTTCTTAGTATTAGCACTTCAGAAATGAATCACCTGCAAGTAACAAAATGTGTTCAAATTTCTCCTTTAACTTGTTAAATGAAACCCAACAGTCATCCTACCTGTTGTTTAAACATTTTAATCCCTTTCTGCTCCCACTCAATAAACCTCATTCCCTTATACCCGGCTGTAAATGCCAAATTATGTCTTATGGGAGCGATCAATGAGAGCTTACCCTTCCTCTCTCCTTTTTCTTTCTTCTTCTATATCTTTATTATCTCCAGGAACAAGCAGGAATGAGTCTTCACATATGGGTACGTCGGTACCGACGGAGCCTGCGCGGGAACGCTCCCCAGCTTCCCAAAAAGGAAAGCTTTTGGGAGCATCCCACAGCGCCTGCGCGCTGCCTTCCCGCCTTTCCTAACCAACTCTCCTCAGTTCTTCTTTGCCGCGGAGCCAGCAGGTCGAGCCCTGTCACCGCTGAAGAAGTTCTTTATTTTATTTTATTTCTTCGGTCGCGTGTCTGCGTTGGTGTATTTTTCTTCTTAAGGCCTCAGGGCCCACAAGAAAATTTCCCTCATGGAAAAACCAACCTCCGGGTTCAAAAAATGCACTAAGTGTAGCGGTACTATTTCTGTTACAGATACCCATGAATGGTGTCTTAAATGTTTGGGTCCTGAACACTCCATTCCGGATTGTCTATCCTGCTCCCTAATGTCTAAACGGGGATTACAGAACTGAGCAGCTAAGCTCCATGTGCTGTTTCCCGCTGATGCACCGGCAGTAGCATCGACATCTTCTAGGTCTTCTTCTCCTGAAGGATCTCAGGTAACCAAACATAAACCTAGCAGGTCCTCGAAGGGTAGATCTCCCTCCAAGCATCGAGATGGCTCCGGGCTTGCCCTCGAGGATCCTGCACCAGCCAAACAACCCCGGCGGGAAGCTCCGGCTTCCAAAGCTCCTCCTATGGGGTTACAGGTTGACATCGATGGCACAGTCTCGACCGATCACCTGTTAGATTGCTCTGGGGTACCGGCACTTTCTCCCGGTACCGATATCCAGGCTTTCATGGCGTCGATGGATCAGAATGTTCTGTCCATGCAGCAGGCTATCAAGTCCTTCATACAAGCTGCGATGCCGATGATACCGCAACGAGCTCCGTTGTCGGTATCGGCTCCGGTACCGGCACCAGCACCGATGCCGGTACCGACTGCATTGACATCGACCAGGATACCGACTGCAGCGGTTCCTGGTCCAGGGCTATTTCTCGGTACTGATCCGGTACCGGGGACGCCCAATGTCGATACCGCTCGATACGCGTATCGAGCGTTGGAAGAGCACCCTGACAGGCGATACTTCGATTCCTCTGATGATTCTGATACATCAGATGAGTCTCCTGAAGTATCCATAGCTCTTCCTGAGGAGCCTTCTTCTCCAAAAAGAAGAATGTCTCCTCCAGAGGACTTGTCCTTTCAAGACTTCATAAGAGAAGTAGCTAAAGGACTCTCTATTTCAGTAACCTCTGAATCAGAGCCTAGAGCAAAAAAATTGGATATTTTAGGATACTCTAAGGCTCCCAAAGAGGCAGTCACCTTACCAATTCATGAGATTCTTCATGAACACATGATTGATTTATGGGAGACTCCTCTCACTCTCTCCTCATTCTCGCAGGTTGGACACTATGTATCGTGTCCCTCCTTGTCCTGGGTTCCAGAAAACTCAGCTTCCTCACCATTCCATTGTGGTGCAGTCAGCTATGAAGAGGATAAAGAGTACAAAGAAACACTCTTCTGCTCCTACAGGAAGAGAATGCAGGACCTTGGATGCTTTTGGTAGGAAAATCTTCCAGGCCAGTATGCTTTTTGCCAGAATCAACTCATATAGCCTTTACATGGGTATGTTTCTGAAAGAAGTTGCACAAAAATTGCACAACTTCCTCCCTTTTCTTCCAGAGGATAAAAGGGATGAATTCAGCCTTTGGCTTCAGCATACTCAGGACATTTCAAAGTTCTCCAACAGGGCAGCTTTTGACTCCTTTGAAGGTGCCAGCAGAGCCTCAGGCATTGCCATAGCTGCTCGCAGAATTGCTTGGCTCCAGGCTTCTGATCTAGAACCCTGGGTTTAAGATGGCTTAGGAAATCTGCCCTGCACAGGTGAAAATCTATTTGGCAAAGAGTGGCAAATTAAAGCCACTCTAATGGATGCAGAAAACTCTGCTCTGGATAGACTTTCAAAGTCAACCTACAAAAAGGACAGATTTCCTTCCACTTCTGGCCAACAATCTTCTACAGGTCGCTTTGCCACTAAGCGTCAGCAACCTAAGCAGGCCAGACCAAAGTCTACAGGGGCTGCTGCAACTCAGCAGTCTCAACCACCTCAGGGTTTTTGACTTGATGCTAGAGAACTTAGCCTTTCTGGCTCTAAAACAGCCAGAACCTCTCACCATTCCAGGAAGGTTAGCTCTTTTTGCTCCCAGATGGGAACAAATAACATCAGAGCAGTGGACCCTCTCCATCATAAGAGAGGGCTACAAGCTTCATTTCTCAGACCTTCCTCCCCACACCATGGTGAGACACTTCAATTCTCCCACATCTCTTCTCGACCTTCTGGGTCAGGAAGTGACTACCCTTCTTGCCCAAGGGGCAATAGAAGAAGTTCCTCTTCTTCAACAGGGGTCAGGGTTCTACTCCCCCTATTTTCTCATTCCAAAGAAGACAGGGGGATACAGACCCATCTTAGATCTCAGAGAATTGAACAAATTTCTATGCAAGGAGAAGTTCAAGATGCTTTCTCTGGGCACTCTCCTTCCATACCTTCAAAGTCAGGATTGGCCTTGTTCTCTAGATCTCAAGGATGCGTACACACATGTCCTCATCCATCCATCTCACAGAAGATTCCTACGTTTTCTTTTCCAGGGAAAACATTACCAATACAGAGTGCTTCCTTTTGGTCTGGCCTCTGCTCCGAGAGTGTTCACCAAATGCATGGCAATAGTTGCTGCATTTCTACGCACTCTGGGAATATTTGTCTTCCCATACCTGGACGACTAGCTCATCCGAGCTCCATCCCAGTCAGAGGCCCAGATTTCCCTGGACCGCACAAGGCGCATTCTGCAGTATCTGGGACTGATGGTAAATCTCCCAAAGTCCCAGCTCACCCTTACTCAGTCCCTGGAATTCATAGGGGCCTGGTTGGATACCACCACTGCAAGGGCCTACCTTCCTCAGGCCCGTTGCCAACGTCTAGTGCAGCTAGCCTCCCAGATTCAGTCAAAGAGCCACTTAACTGCCAGGGAGATGCTACAACTGCTAGGCCACATGGCTTCCACAGTACATGTGGTACCCTATGCTCGCCTACACATGAGAGCAGCTCAATGGACTTTGTCCACCCAGTGGACTCAAGCTTCAGGAGCTCTCTCAGACCAAATAGCAACTTCCAAACGTCTCTTTTGGTCTCTCCAGTGGTGGATGTCCACTCAAAATCTGTTGCTGGGGTCCCCCTTCCAACAGTTGTTGCCCCAAGCAACCCTCACAACAGATGCCTCCCAAACAGGTTGGGGAGCTCATCTACAAGACCTCTCCACCCAAGGCACTTGGTCCCCACAGGAGTCCTCTCTTCATATCAACCACTTGGAACTTCGAGCAGTGTTCCTAGCTCTCAAGGTCTTTCATACCCTCCTCAGCTACAAGACAGTCCTCATTCACACGGACAATCAAGTAGCCATGTTTTACATAAACAAACAAGGAGGAACTGGCTCTCTGTCGCTTTGCAACGAAGCTATAAGATTATGGGCCTTCGCCAGAGAGCATCAAATCCATCTCCTGGCAGTATACCTCCCAGGAATCCAAAATTCTTGGGCAGACAGACTCAGTCAAGTTCTGCTTCCACACGAATGGTCCCTGCATATAGATCAGATACTCAGAATCTTCCAAGAATGGGGAACCCCGGACATAGACCTCTTTGCAAGTCCGTGGAATGCCAAACTTCCCCGGTTCTGTTCCAGAATTCCGTGTCAGGGAGTTCAGGCCAAGGATGCCTTCCTCCTTCATTGGGGTCAGGGCTTCCTGTATGCCTTTCCACCCATTCCCTTGATTTCCAAGACTCTATTCAAACTCCAGAGGGATCAAGGATCTATGATCCTCATAGCTCCACGCTGGCCACGCCAAGTGTGGTACCCTCTACTTCTGCATCTCTCCCAAGCCCCCTCCCTGGACTTGGGAGCTGCTCCAGACCTTCTGTCCCAGGAGGAAGGGACTTTGTGGCACCCAAACCCCAAGTCCCTTCACCTCAGAGCTTGGTTACTGAAGGCCTAGACCTTCAAGGCTTCAATCTTTCTCAGCAAGTGAAGGATATCCTCCATGCTTCCAGGAAACCTTCCACCAGGCGTTCCTATGCTTTTAAGTGGAAAAGATTTTCCATTTGGTGTGCTGAAAAGGGTCTTGACCCTCTGGCACTACCTTTAACGTCTTTGTTAGACTATCTCCTGCATCTCTCCAATGCAGGACTTAAGACAAATTCAGTAAGAGTCCATTTGAGTGCTATTGCAACATCCCTTAAGCCCATCAATGGACAACCTATCTCCTCTCATCCTCTTATTTCAAGATTCATGAGAGGCCTAACTTTAACTAAACCTCCCATTAGGCCTCCTCTGGTGGCATGGGACTTAAATTTGGTTCTTGGTCAGCTTATGAAGCCACCTTTTGAACCCTTAGCCACTACCTCTTTGAAATTTCTGTCCTGGAAGGTTATTTTCCTCATTGCAGTCACTTCTGCTCGCCGCATCAGTGAACTGCAAGCCTTAGTGGCTAATCCACCTTATACAAGGTTCCATCATGACAAGGTAGTCCTTAGGACAAATCCACACTTTATGCCTAAAGTGGTCTCACCTTTTCATCTTAATCAAGAGGTATATTTACCTGTCTTTTTTCCAGTTCCTCATGCATCCAGTGCAGAGAGGAATCTTCATACTCTGGATTGTAAAAGAGCTCTTGCTTTTTACTTACATAGGACACAGCAACATAGAAAGTCTTCCCAGCTTTTTGTTGCTTTTGATCCTTCTCATTTGGGACTTCCAGTTTTTAAGAGAACACTGTCCAATTGGATTGCTCAGTGTATTTCTTTCGCCTACCAGAGCAAGAACCTTTCTCTGGAGAGCCATGTCACAGCTCATAATGTGAGGGCCATGGCCACCTCTATGGCTCGTCTAAATTCTGTGTCCATCGACCAGATCTGTCGAGCAGCCACCTGGGCCTCTGTTCATACCTTCACAGCCCATTACTGCTTGGACCAGGATTCCCGCCGGGATGCCTTGTTTGGTCAGGCTGTCCTCAGACACCTGTTCCATTCTTAAACAACTCCTGCCCTCCTTCCCTGGATGGATGCCTGAGATCCATAGGAAGACGCAGACCCCTTTCAGGGTCTCATATCCTTGGGGATCTCCCAGGCATCTCAGCTAGGGAGTCCCCATATGTGAAGACTCATTCCTGCTTGTTCCTGGAGATAGCACAGTTACGTACCTGTAACAGGTGATCTCTGGAAACAGCAGGAATAAGTCTTCACAACCCACCCACCTCCCCTAGGAGTTGTATCTCAATTCTATCTTTCCTTTCCTCTCTCTCTCTATTGTCTCAGCTTTAAACTCGAACTGAGGAGAGTTGGTTAGGAAAGGCGGGAAGGCAGCACGCAGGCGCTGTGGGATGCTCCCAAAAGCTTTCCTTTTTGGGAAGCTGGGGAGCGTTCCCGCGCAGGCTCCGTCGGTACCGACGTACCCATATGTGAAGACTTATTCCTGCTGTTCCCAGAGATCACCTGTTACAGGTAAGTAACTGTGCTATATGGGCTACAAAACGATTCATATATTTCTCACCCCATTTATAAGCGTCCTACATCCGGGATCAATATTGAATTGGGATATTTGGCCTATATGATTTGTTCAATATGCACATATCTCTTCCCTCCAACTCCTACTTTACGCTCAAAAATGTGCCTAAGTTCTGCCACCCTATTATATGACTTTATATCAGGCACTGCCAAACTGCCCTGCTCTTTTCCTGCTGTCAAAATCTGTTTTGATAGCTTAGACTTCTTCCATTGCCAAATAAATGTCATAAATTGCTGTTGTGTCATCTGCAACACCCACTTCAGGACCTGAAAGGGCAGAGCCTGAAATAGATATAGCAGTAAAGCCAATCTATTTATTTTGATGAGGGCCATCCTTCGTACCCAGGACAGTTCGTAATTTTGCCATCTATTTAAATCTTGAAGTACAGATTTAATCATTAATCAATAATTTACCTCATAAATTTTTGTCCATTGTGCTGGGATCTGCACTCCTAAATACTTATCCGGTCTACTTGCCCACTTAAATGGGTATGGTTTACCTAACTACCCAGCCAGATTGACATCCAGAGCCTCTGTTTTATCTAAGTTAATTTTAAACTCTGATAACCTCCCATACTCTTCAGTTTCTCTCAGAATAATTGGTAAAGATTCAGCAGCATTAGCTATGGTTAGCAAAATACCTGCAAACAATGATAGTTTATAATTTATTAAAACTTGATATACCGCCTCTCGCTCATACATTGAAGCAGTTTACAAACATAAAGTGATCAAGACAGGAAAAGAATTCCAATTAAAAATAGGATAGCTGACAACACGCAGTACAGTAAAAGGCGGGGAGGACAGGGTATCAGTAGAAACGTAGGGGGAGAAAGGGAGAGGCTCAGTAGTACAGTAATGCTGTCTTGGTGGTGTGAGATTGGCTTATTGATTATATTGCAAAGGGTTGGATACATTTAATTATACTTTTTTTATATTATTTAGAGAATTTTGTGATACAAGGGTTTTTAATCCTTGTCAGACTACCTTGGCTACATCTAATTGTGAAGAAGTTTGCATCCTTTTATCTGAAACCATCAATGGCTTCTTTGCAAACTGATCTTGCCTCTCCTATTGAGGTTTTACTTTCTAGAAAACCTAGAGTGCATAATGGTCATAGATTGCGAGACAATTGTCTATCTTCTTTAGTTCATGCCTTCCCCCATAAATATTTTCTGGAGGATATTCTGATTCCCTGTTTAAGTATCAATGCTCGTTCTGTGTATAATAAGATATTTCCTTATCGTCCCTCCAGTCTAGTCCTGAATCTCTGGGGTTTAGCACCTCCTCCCACAGCTTTGGAGACTGAGCATGTCACTCTTTTGGTGACCCTTGGCATAAATAGACTAGGATCCGCCTTCCCATTCCAGTAAGCTCAGTCTCCAAAGCAGCTAGAGGAGTATTGACCCTAGGAGGTTCAGGACTGACTTGAGAAATGACTAAGGAGATTAGTTTTTTAATTGAATTTAATTGTTTTTTGACTACCTTGATTTGTTAAAAAAATATATATATAATAAAGCTTGCCCTGGAGTCTTAGACTGTAGGGGCTGTCTCCTCACTCTCCCTTCCTTCCCTTATCACCTGAAGGTAGAGGAGTGGTACGAGCCTGTCAGACACAGCTTCCGACTCCCGAATCCACCGCGTGGTTGAGGAATCAGGTAGCGGAGCGTGCCGAGAGTGACAGTGGTGGACGGCAGCCGGGGATCGCGTCGCGATTTGGGCGCCACTCACTCCGGTGGAGTGCATGTTTTCACTGCACGCTCCTACCCTCCTGACGCTGAAGCCGCTTGCAGGCTGAGCACAGTTGAGGCAGGCAAAGCCGTTGGTAGACACCGGCAGCCAGTGAGTAAGAGCAGACAGGCTGAGGAGACAACCACCGTGCGGGCGGCTGAGAGTGGACTGGAAACGGGCAGACGCGTGTGCGGCTGTTTTGGGGCCTGTTAGGCCTGAGCCGCATGTAGAAAAAGCGCTGGAGGAGTGTCGGCAGTCTTGCGTCTGTCACGAGCACCGTTTTTAAGATCCAGGTGGGGGATCTCTGTACGCAGGAAGAGATTCTTCTGGGGGGGTCTCCTGGTGAGTTGAGATAATCACAAAAAAAAAAAAAAGGAAGTAATTGAATTCTGCCCTCTAAGCCCATTTGTTTGCTCTGTGGGGCTAAGAAGGGATCACTCTCTGAGGCCGGCTTGTGTAAGGGATGTCTCAAGGAGGCGTCCTCCACGGAGTTGGATAAGGAGGAGAGGGTTTGAGGGCCCAAGGGGGTCTTCCCCAAGCTTGCCTGCTCCACTCTCCCCTTCAGTTCCTCCGATGGAGCCGGTGGCAGGACCGTCTACAGCCTCAGATAGTCCCGCTGCTCCGGCCTTACTCCAGGGGGGATTGGTGGCAATATTCTCCCAGGAATTCTTGGCCCTCCTACAACAAGCCCTAGAGGGGGTGAATATGGCGGCAGGAGCGGGGGCGAAAGAGCGGGAGAAATGCCCAAGGTCTCAGATGGACACAGGGGCAGATAGCGTCCCAGTTAAGAAGCCGAGACTCCTGATTGAGAAGCAGCAATTACTGGAGCCAGAGGAGCAGTCGAAGTCTTTGGAGGAGTTAGAGGTAGAAGAGGATTTAGAGGACAGTGAGCTCACGGAGCAGTAGGACCAGACGAGTAGTTAGGGTGTTCCGGCGGGAGGAGTTGCCGGCCCTTATCTCGGAAACCCTAAAGGCGCTTAACATGCTGGCTATAGGCCCAGGGGAGGATGCTACCTTGGAAGACCCGTTATTGCAGGCAGTGCACAAGTCCCAGAGGGTTTTCCCCTTACATAGGATGTTTAGAGAGATGTTTCAGGAAGAATGGGGCATGCCTGAGTCAGGGATGAAGGGGTCGAGAGTGATGGTTCGCCTTTATCCTTTGGCAGACCAGGATAAGGATCTTTCTAAGTCATAAGAACATAAGAACATAAGATATGCCATACTGGGTCAGACCAAGGTCCATCAAGCCCAGTATTCTGTTTCCAACAGTGGCCAATCTAGGTCATACGTACCTAGCAGTTTCCCCAAGGGACACAGGTTCCACAATGCTTGTATTGGTTCAAGCATTGATATCCTGGGTCCCTTCTTAATAATGGTTTATGGACCTTTCCTCCAGGAACTTGTCCAAACCTTTTTTAAACCCAGCTACACTAACAGCCTTTACTACATCCTCCGGTAACAAATTCCAGAGTTTGATTACACGTTGAGTGAAAAAATATTTTCTTTTATTAGTCTTAAATAGTTTACCCTGTAGCTTCATTGCATGTCCCCTAGTCTTTCTATATTCTGATAAGGTAAACAATCGATCTACGTTTACCCGTTCCACTCCGTTCATTAATTAAGGTGGATGCGGCGGTGGCGGCCGTAACCAAGAAGACGACCATACCTGTAGAGGGTAATGCAGCCCTTGAAGATGCACAGGATAGGCATCTAGACACCTTGTTGAAG
Source organism: Ichthyophis bannanicus (assembly GCA_033557465.1). Classification (NCBI taxonomy): domain Eukaryota; kingdom Metazoa; phylum Chordata; class Amphibia; order Gymnophiona; family Ichthyophiidae; genus Ichthyophis; species Ichthyophis bannanicus. The sequence continues at coordinate 536,140,996 of CM066033.1, forward strand.
CAGGTGTTTGTTGTCAATGCCCTTGCCATGCAGGCTTCTATTTGTGGAGCATGGGTGGCCAGGACTTGTATGCAATGGTCACAAAGGATTGGGGGAACTCAGGTTGACGACACAGCTGAGGAAGCGGCCCGGTTGGAGACGGGGGCGGTTTATTTAGCAGACATCCAGTATGATTTTATTCAAAGTCTGGCCAGAAGTATGGCATCGGTGGTAGCGGCTCGAAGGTGTTTGTGGCTTTGTAATTGGGCCGCGGATGGTTCCTCTAAGGAGAGGTTGAGTAAGCTTCCCTTTTGAGGCAAACTTCTGTTTGGAAAAGATTTAGATAAGTTAAGGATCTCTGAGAGTCTAAGGGCGGAAGGTTGCCGGAGGATAAGCAGAAGCCAGGATGTACACTAGGGACGGCAAAGAATCAGCTGAGGGATTTTCGGCATTTTCGCCCACTTGGTCAGTTTCAGCGGGGACGGGCGGTTTTCCGGTCCCAGAGTTTTCGGGGGTTCAGAGGAGCGGGGAGAGGTTTTGGAGCTTCCTCGTCCTCGACCTTCAAGAAGTCTCAATGAAGTGAGCGGGATCCAGGCGGAATTGATAGCTGTGGGGGGTCGATTAAGGGAATTCTATTCCACCTGGGTCTGGGTTACATCAGATCAGTGGGTGTTGGACGTCATTCAGAAGGGATATGCGCTAGAGTTCCAGTGCCCGGTGGTTGACACTTTCGTTTTCTCTCCTTGCAGGGTCCGATCAAGGCAGGTGGCAGTGCAGGAGACGTTGGAAAGGCTTCTGGCTCTCAGAACGGTGGTACGGGTGCCGGAGGACGAGTGTGGCTGCGGTCGATACTCCATATACTTTGTAGTACCAAAGAAGGAGGGCACATTTCAACCGATTCTGGATCTAAAAGAGTGAATCAGTGCCTCAGGGTGTCGCATTTTCTGATGGAGACTCTGCTGTCGGTCATAGTAGCGGTGAGACACGGGGAGTTTCTCACGCCATTAGATCTGACGGAAGTGTATCTGCACATACCAATCTGCGAAGAGCATCAGCGCTTTCTCCGTTTCGCTGTTCCGATGGGACATGTTCAGTTCCAGGCTTTACCGTTCGGGTTGGCGACCGCTCCGCATACTTTCACCAAGGTGATGGTAGTAGCAGCGGCGACGTTGAGAAAAAGAGTGTTGGTTCATCCTTACCTGGATGATTGGTTGATCCAAGCGAAGTTGAGGGGGGAGAGAGCAAAGAAGCTACCCACCGGGTGGTGGAGTTCCTGCAGAGTCTAGGCTGGGTAGTCAATGCGGAAAAGAGCAGGCTAGAGCCCTCGCAGGTCCTGGAGTATTTGGGGGCCCGCTTCGACACAGAAGCAGGAAGAGTCTTTCTACCGAGCAGCAGAGCGCAAGCTCTAAGAGAACTCGTTCGCGCCTTTCTGGAGAGAAGGGCTCCCACGGCATGGCATTGTCTGCAACTCTTAGGAAAGATGGCGGCAGCACTCAAGGTAGTGCCGTGGGCCAGAGCCCACATGAGACCATTACAGAGAGCCTTACTCAGGAGATGGTCGAATCAGTCCGATCTGTTGACCCAGAGGTTACCCTGTCCGCGGGAGACGAGGGAAGCCCTTCAGTGATGGTTAGAACCCGGGAGTCTAGAGAAAGGGATGCTCTTGGAGACACCGGGTTGGCTGCCTCTCACGATGGATGCCAGTCTGTTCAGGTGGGGGGCATATTTTGAAGGAAGGTTTGCCCAAGGACAGTGGATGGCAAGAGAGAAGCAGTGGTCCATCAACAGGTTGGAACTAAGAGTGGTAAAGTTAGCACTTTGGGCTTTTCAGCACAGTTTGCAGAGGAAAGCGATCCTGGTGCTGTCAGACAATGCCACGGCGGTGGCGTATGTCAATCGCCAAGGCGGCACCAGCAGTGTAGCTCTAGAACAAGAGGCAGAGGAGCTTTTAGACTGGGCCGAGAAACATCTAGAGGCATTATCAGCGGCACATGTAGCGGTCAAGTTAGATCCAGGAGAGTGGATTCTCTTGCAGGAGGTCTTCGGCTTGTTTGTGCAGCGTTGGGGAACGCCGGTAATGGACCTCATGGCAGCCTTTGAGTCGGCAAAGGCCACAAGATTTTACAGCAGAAGGCGAGAGCGAATGTCAGAAGGCCTAGATGCTCTGATGCAGACCTGGCTGGAGGAGCAGCTTCTCTATGTGTTTCCGCCCTGGGTGTTGATAGGGTGGGTGTTGCAGCAGATAGAATGCCACAAGGGTCCACAGTCATCCTGATTGCTCCGGATTGCCCTCGGAGACCGTGGTATGCAGACCTCATGCGACTCCTGGTGGGGCGGCCATGGTGGCTGCTGGTGAGAGAGGATCTGTTAGTGCAGGGGCTGTTGAATATGCCTCAGGTGGATCGATTCTCGCTTACGGCTTGGCTCTTGAAAGGGCAAGGTTAACAGCGAGGGGTTATGCGCCACAAGTCATTTCTACCTTGTTGAGGTCCAGACGGCGTTCTACCTCGGTGGCGTATGTTAGAGTGTGACGACCCTTCGAGTCGTTATGTGGAGATAGGGGGGGTGCTGGCCTTGAAAGCATCAATTCCACAGGTTCTTTCTTTCCTGCAAGAGGGATTCTATAAGGGCCTAGTGGCCGCTCCCCTACGAGTGCAGTTGGCAGCACTGTCCTGTTATCGTGGAAAGGTACAGGGTATCGGTCTGGGCACACATCCGGATGTCGAGCGTTTCTTGCGGGCAGAATCTCTCTTGCGGCCCCAATGCAGAACGGCAGTGCCTGCGTGGGATCTCAACTTAGTGTTGGAAGCTTTAGTTAGGGAACCTTTTGAGTCATTGGGAAGTTCTACGGTAAAGGATCTCATGCTTAAGACAATATTTTTGGTGGCTATTTGTTCGGCGCGAAGAATTTTGGAGTTACAAGTGTTATCGTGTAGGGAGCCTTTCTTGTCTTTTCAGAGCACAAAGGTAGTGTTGAGGACAGTTGCCTCCTTCTTGCCTAAGGTGGTATCGCCGTTTCACTTGAATCAAGGGGTATTCCTACCAATTTTCAGGTTGGATGGCAGGAAGGGGTCCGAAGAAAGGCTGCATCATCTGGATGTAGGGCGAGTGTTGCGGAAATATTTGCTCAGAACAGCGCCGTTCCGCAAATCATAAAGATTGTTGTTTGTGGTGTTTGGAGGTCCCAGACAAGGAAAAGCGGTGTCAAAGTCTTCTATTGCTAGGTGGTTAAGAGACGATTTCGTCAGCTTATCTGTTGCGGGGCAAGTCAGTTCCATTAGGACTCGGGTCCCATTCGACGAGAGCACAAGCAGCGTCGTGGGCGGAGTTCAGCTTAGTATCGGTGGTGGAAATTTGTAAAGCGGCGACGTGGTCGTCGCTTCATTCCTTTGTGAAGCATTACAGATTGGATGTTCAGACAGAAAGGTATTCTTGTTTTGGATCAGCGGTGCTGCAGGCTGGTCTGGCAGGTCCCTCCCAATAATTTATTCATTGCTCTTACATCCCCAGAGGTTCAGGACTAGACTGGAGGGACAGTAAGGAAGATGAAATTAGACTTACCTGCTAATTGTTGTTCCTTGAGTAACTCCAGCCTAGTCCTGTATCCCTCCCTAGAATTGATTCAGACCGTTGCCTGCAGAAGAAGAGATTGGGTAAGTCCACAGACGGTGAGGCCTGGTGGCTGTTCGGTTTGTTAGGGGGGGGGGGGGCGGATAACAGGTACTTTTCGGGGAAGTAATGGCTAGCTAGGGGTCCCCGGGATAGAAACATGACAGAAAAAGACCACATGGCCTATCTAGTCTGTCCTTCCATATCAACAACTACAACAGTCCCCTTTTTACCTTTAGAGATCCTCTGTGTTTGTCCCATGCTTTTTTGAATTCAGTTACTGTCCTCATCTCTACCACCTCCACTGGGAGACTATTCCACGGATCCACTACTCTTTCCGTAAAGAAATATTTCCGCACTCACTCCTGAATCTATCTCCCTTCACCCTCATCCCATGTCCCCTCGTAGCAGAACTTGCTTTCAATTGAAAGAGGCTCCCTCCCTGAACATTTATGCCACGGAGGTATTTAAACATCTCAATCATATCACCTCTATCCCGCCTTTCCTCTAAGGTGTACATATTAAGATCCTTCAGTCTGTCCTCATATGCTTTATAATGAAGACCACTAATCATTTTAGTAGCCACCCTCTGCACCGAATCCATCCTGTTCACATCCTTTTGAAGGTGCGGTCTACAGAATTGCACACTATACTCCAAATGAGGTCGCACCAAAGACTTATACAGAGGCATTATCACCTCCTTTTTTCTGCTAGCCATTCCTCTCTGTATGCACCCAAGCATCCTTTTAGCTTTTGCCGTCGCCTTTTCTACCTGTTTAGCTACTTTAAGATCATCAGACACAACCACGCCTAGGTCCCGCTCTTCTTTAGTGGACAAAAGTACTTCACCCCCTATACTATATTGCTCCCTTGGATTGCTGCAGCCCAAATGCATGACCTTACATTTTTTAACATTAAATCCCAGCTGCCAAATTCTAGACCATTCTTCAAGCTTAGCTAGATCCCTCCTCATGTTATCTACACCTTTCTGGGTGTCTACTGTATTGCAGATTTTGGTATCATCCGCAAAGAGGCAAACCTTACCCGACAGCCCTTCCGCTATATCACTAACAAAGATGTTAAAAAGAATTGGACCAAGGACAGATCCCTGGGACACACCACTGGTAACATCCTTCTCCTCAGAGTGAGCTCCGTTTACTTGTACTCTGTCGCCTCCCACCCAACCAATTTCTAACCCAAGCAGTAACTTTAGGGTCCATCCCTAGGGTGCCTGTGAGGAACAGTGTCAAAGGCTTTTCTGAAATCTAAATACACCACATCTAGGGCTCTCCCTCGGTCCAACTCCCTGGTCACCCAGTCAAAGAAATCAATCAGATTTGTCTGACAAGACCTGCCTCTGGTGAATCCATGCTGCCTCGGATCCTGTAATCCGCTGGACTCCAGAAACCTCACTATAGGGTGAGGTAAGACCCCAGCAGCTTCACAGAAATAAATATGTAGGCAGCATGTGTGTATTTCTGGAAGCTCAGTCAAGGAGCTTCGGAAAAGTTTCTTTCAACAAAGTTAATTGTTCGGTTGTTTATCTTTTTAACTACTTAATTATTACTCTTGTGAGTCTGCTTTGTGAATAGGTTACTGGAGTGGGAAGGCGGATCCTAGCCTATTTATGCCAAGGGTCACCAAAAGAGTGACATGCTCAGTCTCCAAAGCTGCGGGAGGAGGTGCTAAACCCCAGAGGTTCAGGACTAGACTGGAGTTCTTAAGGAACAACAATTAGCAGGTAAGTCTAATTTCATCTTCTCTTTTCTGATTTGCTTCAGGCTAAAAATCCTGACTTTATGTTTATCAGAGTCTTGATTATGCTCCGAAGATGACCCATTAGCATTTCTTATTTATTTGCCTGTGCTTATATACCGCTTTTCACCAGGTCAAAGCGGTTTACAGATATAAGCTATAGTTTTATTAATGTTCAGCAGTGGGGAAAGTGGGGGGGTTCTTTTGATATTGTTTGTCTTTTTATCATCTCAAATGGCTAGACACTATTACTTCACCAGACCTGGAAGCTTTATGCAGTGATGTCTCTACCTGGGACTCGGGGGGGAAAAATGTTTTTTCATTTTTGTTTATCGTCCCCTGGGCTCATGGTCTAGAGTGCAGGAGTATTATTTTGATATTTTGTCAACTTGGGTCACCTCTTTTTCCATCTGTTTATTAGAGCAATCTTCATCTGGAAGATATGCAAGATATTAATGCTCAGGATTATATTGCCTCTTCGTGTTCTTTAGGTTTTTCTGTAGCATCTTTAACTTCTACTCATAATTCTCCAGGAACAAGTAGGAAGTCAGTCCTCACATTTGGGTATGTTGACGCCAACAGAGCTCTCACGGAAGCATCTTAGCTTTCAAAGAAAGTCTTTGGGAGATGTCATCATGCGTGTGTGGTTCCCTTCCTGCCCAAGGGTGCCATCTTGGTCAGTCTCCCTTTTTCCGCGGAGCCCTACAGACGTCCATCTTGTTCCCCCCAGAAAAAAGTTGATTTCTTGTACACTGTTGTACTCCTTTCCGGCTCGCACCGCTTTCTTTTCCGCCTTCAAGTCTCACTGCCCCAGTATCAGGTCTCAGAACTTAGTTTTATTTTTGCTAAGCTCCTCCAGTGCATTTGCACCTTTTTCAACCGCTGGCTGCGCCGAGGGTCTTCGACCTCACTGGGGTCCTTTTTTGCCCCCCGTGGACACTGGTTTTAAGAAATGTGATCGGGTGCTCTAAAAAACATGTCTCTCACTGACACTCATGACTGTTGCCTCTGGTGTCTGGGCACCAACCACAACCTGGAGGAATGCCTCCTGTGCAAAAAGATGTCCGCCAAGGCCACCCAGAGCCACTGGCTAAAGCAAGATGACATCTTCCACAGGGCAGACTCGATCCCGGTTTTCCCGGTAGCCTCACACTCAAAAGCCCCGCACGGATTCTGAGTCACATATGGCCCCCGCAGTTCTAGAGTGGGCTCGCAGACATTCCGTGCAAGGGTCCCCAGAGCAAGAGCATAAGAAGATGATAAAGATCTCGTGGGCCTCGTCCTGAAAGGCGGACAAGCATGGAAAATCCCATGGGCGGTCCCTCAGCCCCCAATGGGCCTCCGAGGAGTCTGAGCAACTACGGCCATGGAAGGTACCCAGGACCAAAGTTGAGGCCTTCGGTGACAGACCCTGGTCTCTCGAGGGCCGTCCCTTTGAGGATCCCCTCTCCTCCTCAAAACCAGACCTCGTAACCCTGGCTTCTGTGTCAATGGCAGCCATCCCAGAGTGGGAAGCTCGTAGGTTGGCACTTGAACGCAGCGTTTCCGCATTCATTGCATCCCAACAGGCACTGATGCATGTCCTTGCTGGTGCTGGCACCAAGACCGCAGAGATCTCGGTGCAGAGGACTCCCTGAGCTGCCAAAGCGATCCCCGAGAGCCAGGCGGCTCGAGTAAACCCCTGGTGAGGGTCTCAATCTCGCTCCTGCTCCTCAGAGGTGGTCTTCACAGGCAAGTGCCTCTGGTTCCCGGCCGTGCCTCTGCCTCGAAGCACAGAAGACCGGAGCCATTGGGCTTTGGGTCTTCTTCGGACTACTCGGTTTGAGAGTCCGACATCAAGATGTCTCCGGAGTCTTGGACCCACCAAGAACCTCCCCTCAGATCCGTCTCCACCAGCTGTTCGGTGCCGATCCCTACCCAAGGACACCTCATTCATCGAGTTCATCTGGGACATGGTGCGGGCCCTCTCCCTCACTATGGAGTCTGAGGAGGAACCCTGTATGGAGAAGCTGGACATTCTCTAGTACGAGGCACCACCTAAAGAGACCTGACAGTCCCGGTCCCCTCCATCCTCAAACGGCTTCTCTCTGGATGTGGTAAGCCCCAGCATTGGTGCCAATTGTTAGCCGCCACCTGGATACCATGTACTGGGTCCAGTGCGGGCCAGTTTCTGGAAGACCCAACTCCCTCACACCTCCATGGTGGTGGAGTCGGCCATACGCCGACAGAAGAACCCGAAGACGCACTCATCGGTGCTCCCAGGCAGGGAGTTTCACGCTCTCGATGCCCTGCAAATGTTACCAGGGCTTGATGCTAGCATGCCACATTCAAACTTACCAACCTTACATCGGCATGTTCCTCTGAGACCTGGTGAAGGAGGCTTTGCAGCTGGCCTCGATGGAGACCATCTCTGGCGCATCCAGACACTTATGAAGTCTGTCGGAGAGTGCTCCAAGTATTTATCTCAAGCCGCCTACGATTGCTTCGAGTCCAGCATGAGGCTATGCTCCAGACATCCGACCTCGAGCAATGGGTGCAGGAGAAGCTCCTTGACGTCCCATGCCTCAGGGAGCAGCTCTTCGGCAAGCTCATGGAAGACAAGGCTGCCGAGATCAAGACAGAGTACGTGACTCGGACTCATCTCCTGAGGAAGACTTCCACTCTTCTGAGGCAAAAGCCTCAAGGAAAGAAGCCTCCTTTCCATAGAAAGGGCCACCCTATCGGGGCTTTCCTCCATATCCTGCCACCCAGACCCCTTAGCAGGGCCACCAGGGCAAGGGAGTGGGCCAAGGCCCACTCAAGCCCAAGGACCCAAGCCACAGACCCCCAGCCCAGCCTGGGTCAGGGTTTTGATGCTCCCAGCATATCCTTTTTTCCTCTGGAGGGTCAGCTGCCTGGTCCATTTTGCCCACAGGTGGGCCTCCATTACCACCGACTCTTGGGCACTTCAGGTGGTTAGGGAGGGTTACCTCTTCCACCTGGATCAGCTGCCTCCACCCTTCTTTCCTAGGGAACATCCTGGGTCTCCCTTGCACCAGGCCCTGCTAATGCAAGAACTCGCAGACCTTTTCAAGGACAGGGCTGTGGAGCCAATCTCACACCACCTGAAAGGAAAGGGGTTTTACTCCAGGTACTTTCTGGTCCCAAAAAGAACAAGAGGATTAAAGTCCATCCTGGACCTGAGAAACCTCAACAAATTCCTGGTGTGGGAGAAGTTCAAGATGCTCTCTCTTGGAATATTGCTGCCCTATTTCCGGCAGGAAGATTGGCTATGCTCCTTGGATCTGAAGGATGCTTATATCCACATCCTTATCCATTCCAGTCACAGGCAGTACCTGATATTCATGTTTGGGGCGACCACTACCAGTACAGGGTACTTCCCTTTGGCCATGCCACTGCACCAAGGGTCTTCACCAAATGCCTGGAAGGTGGTGGCTGCCTATTTTTGTCTTCAAGGGGCCTTCGTCTTTCCTTACTTGAACAACTGGCTCGTAAAGGGAGGCATAGCCTCAGAGGTGCTGCAGGCCACAGGCCATACCATCAAGGTTCTACAACATCTGGGATTCGTGATAAATCACCCAAAATCCCATTTCACTCCAACCCAAGACTTGTTCATAGGGCTCGCCTAAACACCCTCCGAGCCATGGCTTTCCTCCCCTTGGACAGGGTGGATCGCCTCACGCCCCTGGTGAACGAACTGCAATGCCATACCATGTCAGTGTGGTCCATACTTCACCTCCTTGGCCACATGGCCTCCACTGTCCATGTGGTCCCCAACGCCCGCTCCACGTGCAGGCAGCTCAGTGGTGTCTCCGCTCACAGTGGACCCAGGCGTATCGATGTCCCGTCATCTGGTGGAGTTCCTCAGTTGGTGGCAGGATCCGCAAAACCTGCAGAAGGGCATGCTCTCCCAATTCCCAAGCCCTGAGAGGGTCCTCACGACAGATGCTTCCCTGCTGGGCTGGGTTGCCCATTGCGAGGAATTGCGTACCCTTGGCATCTGGTCTTTCGAGGAGAGCAAGCAGCAAATCAACCTGCTGGAACTCAGGGCCATGTTCCTTGCGAGCAAGGCTTTCCAGCACCGCCTGAAACATCAGTCAGTGCTCGTCCAGACTGACAATCAGGTCATGATGTTCTACCTAAACAAGCAAGGCGGACCAGGCTCCTACTGTCTCTGCCAGGAGGCAGTAGCCCTCTGCTCGTACGTGACCAGACAGGGTATGCTCCTCAGGGTGGTATACTTCCTGGGCCAGTACAAAGCCCTGGCGGACAGGCTGAGCAGGGTTCTCCAACCACAGGAGTGGTGCCTGGACCCCGGGATGCACAGCGGCTCTTCAGGTTGTGGGGCATTCTGAACCTCGACCTTTGCCAGCCCAGCCAATATGCAGCTGCCGCATTTCTGCTGCCCACAGCCACACCCGGCCTGGGTAGCAGCAGATGCCTTCCTCATCTCGTGGTCGAGGGGTCTGTTGTATGCCTTCCCTCCCACACCACTGATAGCGTGGACCCTCTTCAAGGTCCAGCAGGACAAGGCTTCCCTGATTCTAGTGGCCCCGAGGTGGCCCAAGCAACCTTGGTTTCCTCTACTGTTTTATCGCTCGACGAAGTCCCCGGTCCTCGGGAGCTCACTGGGGCTTTTGATCCAGGAGGAAGGCTCAATCCTCCTCACCCTGGGATCCGTCTCTCACATCATGCTGCTTAATGGGTTGCTTTAGCACCCCTCAACCTCCCCAAGGAGGTGGAAGAGCTCCTCCTGGCCTCTTGTAAGGACTTCACGAGACGGGCCTATGCCTTCAAGTGGCGCAAGTTCTCATTATGGTACATGGAACAACCGGTGAATCTGTTCTCCTGCCCAGTGCATGCGGTGCTGCAGTACTTACTCCATCTTTCACAGTTCGGACTCAAGTCCAACTCCGTCAGGGTGCACCTGAGCGCACTCTCCACGAACCATCATTTCATAGAGCGCAGGCCTCTTTCTGTGCAGCCCCTCATTACCCAGTTCATGCGGGGCTTACTGCTCTCAAAGCCTCCCATCCATCCACCCCTCATGGAATGGGATCTCAATGTGGTCCTGGTGCAGCTTACTAAGCTGCGGCTAATTGCCTCCTGAGATACCTGTCCTGGAAGGTGGCCTTCCTGGTGGCCTTCACGTCTGCCCGCAGAGTCAGCGAGCTACAGGCCCAGGTGGCTGAGCCACCCTACACCAGGTTCTACAAGAACAAGGTCATGCTCCGCACTCACCAGAAGTTGCTTCCAAAGGTGGTGTCTGATCACCTCAACCAGGAGGTAGTCCTACCTACCTTCTTTCCATGGCCCCACACTGACAAGGCATCGGCCATTCTCCATACTCTGGACTGCAGAAGGGCTCTGTCTTTCTGTCTACAGCGTACTCAGGGCCACCGCAAAGCCTCATATGGCCCCAGTCGTCTGGGGGAGGCTGTCACCAAGCGGACTCTGTCCATCTGGGTGGCAGACTGCATTACCTTTGCCCACAACCAGGCTGGGCTGCCGTTGGAGCGCCGGGTCACTCTGTAATCTGTTCGGGGTTTTATGCAACTCCTGCCCTCTGAAACCTTCCCGTTCAGGCTACCGGAGCCATGGTTCTCCCTGGACACTGAGGTCCTTAGAGTCTGTCCTCAGATTCGCTTGCGGCTGCTCACAGCTGGGCCGTGTGTTTTTTACAGGTCAGTCCTCACCATGCTCCTTCCTCCCCTTGGAGTTGCTGTAATTTTTGCCATCTCTTTGTCGGCTCTAGCTATGTCATCTGACTGACCAAGATGGCACCCTTCAGCGGGAATGGGACCACGTATACATGGTGGCATCTCCCAAAGGCTTTCTTTGAAAGCTGGGGAGATGCTTCCGCGAGGGCTCCGTTGGCATCAACGTCACTCATATGTGAGGACTGATTCCTGCTGTCCCTGGAGAACACCTATTACAGGTGAGTAACTACGCTTTCTGGTCATTATTTGGATCAATGTGCATATTATTTTACATCTACATCTTGTTCTATTTCAGTCACTTTCTCTCCAGTTATTTGAACAGATCATTATTTGTTGGAGTTTATTTTTCATTTTTCATCCATTAAGTTTGTAAATCAACCTACATTTGAGAGTACTTATGCGTGTTTGAATCCCTTTCCCCTCCCCCCGCCCCTCCCCCCCATCTCTACTTGAACAGGTTGCAGATGAGTGGGCTTTCCCAAACAGATTCAGTTACATCATCTTTGCTTAATTGGATTAATAGAATGCACAAAATTGTGGGCGAAATTGCACCAATAATATGTAGAAGACAGCTTGTGGTCAAGCAGAAACGTCCTTGGTACTGCCAAGAATTGGTGGTAGCCAAAAGTGTAGAGCTTTGGAATATAAATGGAGAAAATCTCATGGGTTAAATATAAAATATATAAAGCAATGATTCATCAGACAAGGAAACAATATTATGAGAAGGAGATTTCTTCAGTCTTGTCACAATCTCAAACATTATTTAGATTGGCATCATCCTTGTTAAGGGATAAAGTTAAATTAAGGCCTGATTCCTCTCTAACAGCTCAACACTTTGCAGAGTTTTTTCAACAGAAAATAAGTAGTATACATAATAACGATAATTTTTCATCTTTAATACCTCAGGAGAATCTGGTTAGTTTGTATTTTGTAGATTGTTCTTGATCAGAATTCTCGTTACCAACATTTCAGGAATTTGGTACTCTCTTTAAAAAGTACTTTATAATTTTTTTCACCAGCAGACCCCTGTCTTACCTATTTTTATCATCATGCACCTTTGGATTTTTGCGTTTAGTTTTACATGATCAGTATAGAACTATTGTCACAGGGTCTGAAGAACTGGGCAATATTGTTCTTACCCCAATTTCTAAAGATAAAAAAGCTAGTCTAATGGACATGGCTAATTTCCATCCTATCTATTATCGCCAATATTCTGTTGATGATTAAGGTGTTGGAAGCATTTTTTGCCAGACAGCTGGCACATTACTTGGACAAATTTGATTGTTTGGGTGATTCGCAATTTCGCTTTAGGAAGGTACGTAATACAGAAGTGCTTTTAGGATTTCTGACCTCAGACATAAGCACTATATTAGCCAAAGGGCATATAATGGCTATTCTGGACCACCTAGGGATTTCTGGGGTAATGTGTAAGTGGTTTTTGGGATTCTTAAAGAATAGATCGTATAACGTTAAGATTGGTGCTGGCTGCTCTGAAAGGTGGAGGGCCTGCTGTGGGGTCCCTCAGAGATCTCTGCTTTCTCCATTTCTTTTTAATGTTTTTATGATTACTTTAGGTTGGTTTCTTAGTCAGACTAACTTTAAATTTTATACCTACGCTAATGACATTTCTATATGTATGTTTTTCCTTCCTTGTCGTCCCTCTAGTCCAGTCCCGGAACCAGTGAGTTGAGAATCTCCTCCAGCAGCTTTGGAGACTGACACCTGTCATCACTTTGATGATCCCAGCCTATATATACAGTAGGACCGCACCTTCATCTTCAGTATGTCAGTCTCCAAGCAGCTGAAGAGGCTTCTGAGCTCTAGGCTCGCTCAGCACAAATAAGCAGAGTAGCTTAGTCCTTTTTGATTTCCTTTTTCTTTTTACTTACTTTGCTTTTCAGAGTTGTTTACTGGGGGGTTTTCCTCTATTTTTTCAGGTGGTGCTGCGGCTGGAAGACAGACCGGCTGAGAGGACCGGTTCTTCTTTTCTCTCTCCCTCTCTTCTGGCTCCCCCCCTCCTCCTCCCCTCCCCCCTCCTTTATTTATTTTTGGGGCCTGTATTCCCCATCGTACAAACGAGCAGTTGGGGGGTGATTTGGCCCAGCACCTCGGCCCCTGCCTCCCTGCTCCTGAACCCACGGTTACGGGTGAGGAGCAGGTTGCAGGCTCAACACTCGCGGCGCACCAGCCGTTGCCGCCGGGAGCTGAAGCCGCGGTTCGGCTGAGCTCCGGCGCACTGTGAGCACCCACTGTCCGATGCGGCCCCAGGAGGTGAGTTCTACAGGGGACATTTCATTTTTTGCAGCGGGGCAGAATCGTGCACGCTCCGGGGCGGCAGGCCGCTTGCCCGATTTCGGCAGGAAAATCGGAGCAGCGGCCATTTTCTCAGCCGTGGTTGCTTTGTGGGGGTGCTCCATGGCCTTTTCTCTGTTGGGGGATTTCGGGCTGCCTTTTTTCCCAATCAGTTAAGCAAGGCTGGTTGATGACTAACAGGCTGTGGTGTTAGTGTATTTAACAAAGAGGTAAAAAAAAAAAAAAAAAAAGAAAGCCACAACGTAAGCCACAAGCTCTGACCATTCCGTTTGTGAGCCCTGGTTGGAGGGAGTATGTCTCCTAAGCCGCGTTGTCTCGTGTGTGGCACGCGGCACAGTGAATTGTTGGAGGCGGGGGTGTGCAAGCCCTGCACGCGTGAGGCAGCCCTCATAGAGAATCCGCTTGAGGGTACAAGCAGGGATCATGCGGATTCCGAGGCTGGCTCTCCGCCTTCCCTTGATGGTTCTGGGGAGCAGCTCCCGGGTCCCGGGGAGGGGGTGGTTCCTCCAATATCAGCAGGCCAGCCTGGGTCGGCGGTGGACATTCCGCCTGACTTTTTTGCTCTGATGCAGTAGGCGTTTGCGCTGTTGCAACCAGCTTTAAAGGCAGCCCCTCCGACTCCTCGGGGTCAGAAACGGTCGGCTCCTGCGGGGGGGCAGCCGGTTCCGCCCAAGCGCTGTAGGGCTGACAGCTTAGTAGAACCTGTCCCTTCTCTTTGGGGGGACTTGGCCTCAGCGGACGGTGATCTACCGGGGTTCTTGGAGGAGGAGCTCGAAGAGGGTGAGTTGCCTGATGAGGAGCAGCGCAGTAGAGCGGTCAGGGTGTTTAGGAAGGAAGAACTTCCGGCTCTGATTGCTGAGGCGCTTAAGGCGTTGAATATGCCCTCGGTGGAGCCGGCTTCCGAAGAGGTGTTGGAAGACCCTTTGTTGCAGGCTGTCCGCACTCCCCAGCGCGTCTTCCCCCTGCATAGGGTATTTAGGAAGATGATCCAGGAAGAGTGGGACGTGCCAGAGTCGGCCCTAAGGGGGTCTAGGGCGATCGCTAGGTTGTACCCTCTGACCAGGATAGGGATCTCTTTCGCTCTCCAAAGGTGGATGCGGCAGTTTCGGCAGTCACTAAGAAGACTACAATTCCAGTTGAGGGGTCGGCGACCTTAAAAGATGTTCAGGACAGGAGGTTAGATACCTTATTAAAGCAGGTTTTTGATATTAGTGCTCTATCCATGCAAGCCTCGGTGGCGGGGGCGTGGGTTGCTAGAGCCTGTCTCCGGTGGTCCCAAGCTCTGCAGGGGGATCGGTTGGGGGCGCAGGACTCCGAGTTAGCGTGCCTGGAGTCCGGTTCCGCTTATCTCGCGGACATTCATTATGACCTTATTCGGGGTCTAGCGAAGGCTATGGCCTCGGTTGTAGCGGCGCGGCGTTATTTATGGTTGAGAAATTGGACGGTGGATTCTTCTTCCAAGGCCCGCCTCAGTAAGCTTCCCTTTCGGGGAAAGCTTTTGTTTGGCGAAGATTTGGAGAAATTGGTGAAGGATCTTGGGGAATCCAAGGGCGGTCGTTTTCCAGAGGATAGACCTAAGCAAGGAAAGGCGCCCGCGGGTTTCAAAGGTGGTCAAAGGGAGTTCCGTAGGTTTCGGTCCTCTCGGTTTGGCCAGTCACAACGGAGCAGGTTTCCTGTGCGGGGCACGGATTTCGAGGGGCAGGTAGGGGTTTTGCCCCCTATCAGTCCTCGGCCGGTAAGAAGGCTCAATGAGATGAGGCGGACTCAGGTGGAGGTGCTGCCCGTCGGAGGTCGGTTGCGGGAGTTTTACCCTGCCTGGGTCCATCTTACCACGGATCGATGGGTTCTAGAGGTTATTCGAGAGGGCTACGCTGTCGAGCTCCATCGACCCGTCGTAGATTCCTTTGTACTCTCTCCCTGCAAGTCTCCGCTCAAGGTGTGCACGGTGGCGGAGACGTTGCAAAGGTTGCTTCAGCTCCGGACGGTGGTTCCCGTTCCTTCGGATCAGTGCGGGGCCGGTCGCTACTCCATTTACTTTGTGGTTCCCAAGAAAGAAGGCTCCTTCCGGCCGATCTTAGACTTGAAGAGGGTAAATCGGTGTCTCCGGAACACGCATTTCCGGATGGAGACTTTGCGGTGATCGCGGCGGTGCGAGAAGGGGAGTTTCTCACATCGTTGGACCTCACGGAAGCTTATTTGCATATTCCCATTCGGCCCGAGCACCAGCGGTACCTTCGGTTCGCTCTTCCCATGGGTCATTACCAGTTTCAGGCGTTGCCCTTTGGGCTCGCAACGGCGCCGCGGGTTTTTACCAAGATAATGGTCGTGGTGGCAGCGGCGCTGCGAAAGGAGGGAATATTGGTCCATCCGTATTTGGACGATTGGTTGATTCGTGCGAAGTCGAGAGAGGACAGTGTGAAGGCTACGGCCAGGGTGGTGCAAACGTTGGAAAGCCTGGGCTGGGTGGTCAATCGAGCGAAGAGCAATCTGGTGCCCTCTCAGTCTCTGGAGTACTTGGGTGCGCGTTTCGAGACGGGCTTGGGCAAGGTGTTTTTGCCGGACCGTCGGGCGCGTGCGTTGCGAGTGCTGGTGAGAAAATTTCTGGCGAGACCGGCGCCTTCGGTGTGGTGCTATCTCCAGCTGCTCGGTACGATGGCGGCGATGATAGAAGTGGTACCTTGGGCGCGGGCTCATATGCGGCCACTGCACAGGTCCCTTCTTCGGCGCTGGTCTCATCAGGCGGATCCTTTATCCCGCCGTCTGGTGTGTTCGGTGGAGGTGCGCCGGGAGCTCCTTTGGTGGTTACAGACTCCGTCGTTGGAAGCCGGGGTTCCATTGGAACATCCTTCTTGAAGGTTGGTGACGACGGATGCCAGCCTGCTCGGCTGGGGGGCGCATTGCGAGGGTCGGTTCGCACAAGGACAATGGTCTCCGGCGGAGCGGAGTTACTCCATAAACAGATTGGAACTGAGGGCGGTGTTTCTGGCTCTCCTTCAGTTTCAGGACAGTTTGCAGCAGACGGCGGTAAGGGTGCTGTCCGACAACGCGGCGGCGGTGGCCTATATCAATCGCCAGGGGGCACCGGCAGCGCGGCTCTGGAGGAAGAGGCGGGCCAGCTGCTGAGTTGGGCAGAGCGTCATCTGCTAGGATTGTCTGCGCAACACGTGGCTGGGGTCCACAATGTCGAGGCCGATTTCCTAAGTTGTCGCAGAGTAGATCCGGGGGAGTGGGTTTTCCCTGCTGGTCCGGCGTTGGGGGTCGTCTGATCATGGATCTCATGGCTACGTTCGACTCGGCGCAGGTGGACCGGTTTTACAGCCGGAGGAGAGAACGGATGGCGGAAGGGCTGGATGCTCTAGAGCAGGTGTGGCCTCGGGGGGTCTGCTTTATGTGTTCCCTCCGTGGGCTCTGGTAGGGCGAGTGGTGCAGCGCATAGAGCGGCATCCGGGCCGAGTGATATTGATTGCGCCCGACTGGCCCAGAAGACCGTGGTATGCGGATCTGGTTCGTCTATTGGTGGCGAGTCCCTGGAAGCTGCCTCTTCGACCGGATCTTTTGCGTCAGGGGCCGCTACGGATGCCGGACGTGGCTCGATTCTCGCTTACGGCATGGCTCTTGAGCGGGCGAGGCTAAGAGCTCGCGGATATTCCCCGACGGTCATTTCGACCCTGTTGAAGGCAAGGAGGCGTTCTACATCGCTGGCGTATGTTAGGGTCTGGCGTGTCTTTGAGGGCTGGTGTGAAGCACGGCGCTTGCGGCCTTTGCGGACGTCGGTCCCCCAGATTCTTTCCTTCTTGCAGGATGGGGTTGAGAAGGGTTTGGCAGCTAGCTCCTTGCGGGTTCAGTTGGCCGCCATTTCTTGTTTTAGGGGTAAGGTTCAGGGCCAGGTGTTGGGGTCGCATACCGATATCCGCCGGTTTTTGCGGGCGGTCCTGCTTATGCGGCCTCCTCGTAGATGTTCGGTTCCGACATGGGATCTCAACTTGGTGTTGGAGGCGCTGCTGCGTCAGCCTTTTGAGCCGTTGGGGAAGGCCTCTATTAAGGATCTGACCTTAAAAACGGTATTTCTAGTGGCTATCTGTTCCGCTCGTTGCATTTCGGAGCTTCAGGCCCTCTCTTGTAAGGAGCCTTATCTATCCTTTCATGAGCGCAAGGTGGTGTTGCGTACGGTTCCGGCATTTTTGCCTAAGGTGGTTTCGGTGTTCATGTGAACCAGGTAGTGTCCCTTCCGGTGTTTGAAGGCAGTCCGGAAGTTAAGTTGGATCGTCGTTTACGGCTTTTGGATGTCCGTCGGACGCTGCGGTATTACCTTCGTGGTACGGATCCTTTCCGTAAATCAGACAGGTTGTTTATCTCCTTCGGAGGTCCTCGGAAGGGTGAGGCGGTGGCTAAGTCGTCTATTTCCAGGTGGTTGAAGGAGGCCATTGCAGGGGCCTATCTGTTAAAGGGTAGATTGGTGCCAGCTGGGCTCAGGGCTCATTCGAATAGAGCGCAGGCTACTTCCTGGGCGGAGTTCAGTTTGGTGCCGGCTGTGGACATCTGTAGAGTGGCGACATGGTCGTCGTTGCATTCGTTCACTAAGCATTATAGGCTCGATGTTCAGGCGGCAGGTGATGGCCGTTTTGGGGCGGCAGTGCTTCAGGCTGGTTTGGCTTGTCCCTCCCGTTAGGTGCTTTACTGCTCTGATACATCCTCACTGGTTCCGGAACTGGACTAGAGGGACGACAAGGAAGACGAAATTAGACTTACCTGCTAATTGTTGTTCCTTAAGGAACTCTAGTCCAGTCCCGGAGCCCGCCCGAGGTTTTTTGGGGTTGGGGATCCAGTCTGCACTGCTTTCTAAGATTCCTTCTCAGATTTCTTCTACTGTTTCTTCTGTATGGTCCTGGTCGGCTGAGTTCCGGTTGCAGCACTGTTTCGTTCCTGCGGAACATGTAGGTGAACCACAAGATTTACATGAAAAATATATATATATATATCACCAATGCAGGCAGTGGAAGTATAAAGGGGCAGCACTGCGAAATCAGTATGGCGTTTTTTGTTCTGAGTTATCTATTTATTACAATGTTTAACTACTTATTTGTTGCTCTGCTGAGTTTGCTTTGTCAATAGGTACTGAAGATGAAGGGGCGGTCCTACTGTATATTGTCAGACGGGTGCCTGGGTGAGAATGTTCACAGTCTTGGCAAAGGCATATATCAATATGATTTGCAAGGGATTGGGGGAAATGCAGTTCATTCACACCAGACACAGCCGCTCAAAATAATTAGTTGTGCTTGAGGGTAAAGCCAATAAGATATTTATTTATGGGGTTATTTCTCCCAACACAGATATGCTTGGTAGCACATAAAACAGGATACTTGCTTTCAGTGTTAAACTTAGAAAAACAAAATCAGGAAAACAACAGTTTAACTTGTCAGGCAATCAAAGCAAAAGAATAAAGACCAAGATAGTAACAGAATGGTCTTTTCTGTAGACTTTAGCTAATATTTTCTTAGCAGTGTTTCAAACAACAAGCAAAACCCACAAAGAAGGGAAAAACTGTTCTTTTCAGGTTAACTTCTTATATCTTCACACATAGACTCAGAAGTGATTTCCTCAGAGCTCACAAGCAATTAGGTAAGGCTCAATTGCTAGCAGTTACCCAGCTGAAACCCCTTAGCTGGCTTGCTTTCTACTGCGTGGCTCAAAATCCTACTCAGGAGCTTTTCTGAGTAGATTAAAGAACAAGTTTGTATTTCTTTGTGATGGTTGTTGTACTTTGTAACAGTAAATTACCAAAGGAGTTTAGACAGAGAGCAATCCATGTATTCACAGCCTGCATCTGCAACCCCTCCCCCTTCTTCAACAATCATGGGTTCAATATCATGGATTGGTACAGAGGAATTTCTCAATGGAGCACTCTCAGGTGAATACTTGTTTCCCTGCTGTCTTTCAAGGGTATAGCTAGGGCATAGATCAGTGTTCATACCTGAGCTTCCATTGCTGTTAGAGTTCCTCTCTAAATAGCCTGGCCAGTATGTAGTCCAGTTCTTATGTCCAGCCTTCCAATCCAGATCCCTGGACACTGGATCTCTCTTCACATACCTTCTGGCACGGGTCTTAGGGTCCCTTCCACGTGCAGCCGTCTCCCTCACAGGTACCGTCTGGAGATTCCTAGCCCTGCAGCACCATTCCTCTGGCTTTCCCCAGTCCAATGGTGTATGCTGGCCTTTTGAATGTCTCCCAGTATACGTACTGCTCTGGACTCCTTTAGACCTCCCAAATGCTTTTTTCTTCTTTCTTCCAAAGGGTTTCTTGCCCTCTCTGTCTGTCCGCTCTGGCTTCTGCTTCTGATGATCCTCCAGATGATGAAGACGTCCAAGCTGAGGATATCCAAGCTGATTCTGAGGATGTCCAAGATCAAGAAGATGATTCTCTGTAGAATAAACTCTACCTTTATTCTGCTTAGATGAGTGCTCCACCCTAGCACAGCGCAGCTGTGCTGAATCAGGCCCTGCCTTTTGAGATGAGTGCTTGGGGATTACCTCATAGCCCTCCTGATTGAACACACGTTTCCTCACTTCAGCTCCTCTAATGGCTGTTGGAAACCTGGTGCATTCTGGGACTGGTAGTCTTTTATGGAAAAATTCTGTTTTCTTATTTCTACCAGAACTGACAGGTTGCTTGTTCAGAGTCACTTCACCTTTACTATAGCTCCTTCCTGAGCTATGATAAGCTTCCTTATCACAATATATAGGCTGGGATCATCAAAGTGATGACAGGTGTCAGTCTCCAAAGCTGCTGTAGGAGATTCTCAACTCACTGGTTCCGGGACTGGACTAGAGTTCCTTAAGGAACAACAATTAGCAGGTAAGTCTAATTTCGTCTTTGCCATTAAGTGATTTTTATTCATTGATAAATGATGATATTCAGTTGTTAGAAAGATGGGCAAGGATTTTGCGTCTACAGTTGAATACATTGAAGACAAAGGTTCTTTGTTTTAAAAATGCCAACCTGCTTTCTGATTCATTGGTGGAGGCATTGGATTGATTAAGTCTTTGTGCTGATCTAGTCCTCTGCGTTCTTGGGATTTTGTTTGATGAAAAACTATCCTTTCAGACCCACATTTGTTTGGTTGTAACAAAATCATTCTTTAGACTATGTAAATTACGCAGAATTAAACCGTACTTCTCTGTTGGTCATTTCTGGATTTTAGTGAAAGAACTATCCCCTGGCCTATCTGGATTATGGCAATATGCTGTTTTTAAATTGTTCACAATGGCAGGTGAAATGGTTGCAGCTTTGTCAAAATACCACAGGTCGACTAAAATATGGAGTCTCTGGATATACTTCAGCAACTTCTTTATGATTTGCATTGGCGCAGGGTTTCAAAATGGGTTCGTTTTAAGTTTTATACACTTCTTTATACATTTTTTAATGATTACCTATCTAAACGTTTCTCTTCATTGCTGCTCCCACTTCTAGTAATTGTCTAAACATTTACAGGCTTCCAGTGTTCTTTTATTTCTTCTTTGTAGAGGTATTAGTTTAAAATCAAGGTTTATGCATATTATTCCTTACAGAGCGACGGAGCTTTGGTCACGATTTCCAATGGGGATTAAGAACTCATCTGTTTTAAGTTTTTGGAAAATTCTGAAGTCCTGGTTGTTTGATTCTTAAACATTTTCAGTTTCCTAAGTGATTTGCTTTTTCTTGACTTGTGATATGTTTTATTGTTAACCGCACTGAACCACAGGGCTTGGGATTGTAGTGGTATGCAAGTACATGTTAGAATAGAATAGAATGGAATGCTAATTTTTACTTGGGTTGGGGGGGAGGTCATAGGCTTTTTGGACTAGATGAGTTTTGAGTGGTCTTGAATGTCTTAAAGAAGGTCATGGTGGTGGTAGCCACGGCGCTCCGACAAGACAGAATTTTAGTACACCCGTACTTAGACGATTGACTAATCCAGGCAAAGTCCAGGGAGGAAAGCATACGCGCCATGGAGAGAGTAATCTCCTACTTGCAGGAGCTAGGCTGGGTGGTCAGTGTGACAAAGAGCCATTTTCAGCCGTCACAAGACTTAGAATATTTGGGGGCCCATTTCCAGACCATCCTTGGTCAGGTGTCATTGCCACTAGACAAGGTGCAAAAGTTGAAAAGGCAGGTCGGGCACTTCCTCAGCGTGCAAGCTCCGATGGTGAGGCATTATCTGTACTCTTGGGCTTCATGGCAGCCACGGTAGAGATGATACCATGGGCACAAGCGCACATGCGCCCATTGCAAAGAGCGTTGTTGAGAAGGTGGTCGGCTCAGGCCCAGTCGCTCATGCTACCGCTATGTTGTCCGGCAGAGGTCCAGAAGGCTCTCAGGTGGTGGCTGCAGCCGAAAAACTGGTAGCGGGCATGCTGCTGTAGACATGCAGGATAGGACTCCAGCCATTCCTGTTGGGGGGCACACTGCGAAGTCAGCATAGCGCAGGGGCTATGATGGCCCATTAACTGTCTAGAATTGAGAGCAATATTCTGTGCTCTAGAGAGGCATCAGACATACCTGGAAGGGAAGGCGTTGAGAGTGTTCTCGGATAATGCACGGCAGTGGCCTACATCAGTTGGCAAGGAGGCACCAACAGCGCTTAGCTGGAGGAAGAAGTGCAGACCCTGTTGGAGTGGGCGGAGCTTCATTTGGTGGCGATCTCAGCAGCACACATGGCTGGCAAGGAAAATATAGCAGCTGACTACCTCAGCAGAGTGTGGATCGATCCCAGAGAATTGAGGCTCAACGGAGCGGTGTTTGCCCAGATAGTTTGGCGTTAGGGACAGCTGATCATGGATCTCATGGCAACATTTGAATCTGCAAAAGCATCTCTGTTTTTTGGCATTTCATTTGAATCAGTCTGTCTCTCCTGGTTTTCTCAGGAGCAGGGGAGACAGTACGGGATCCGTTACTGCGATGTCTTGATGTTCGCCGTACGTTATGGCACCATCTCAAGAGGACGCAGCCTTGGTGCAAATCGGACAGTCTGTGTTATTTGGAGGCCCTCGACAGGGGAATGCATTGTTGAAGGGATTCATTGCACTCAAGGTTATTTTATGCTCCTCGCCTCCCACTTCCATTTCTGATATAGACTTATGTTCCCTAATGGCCCGAGCAAAAGGTTCCATGACTAGAGCGAACAGTATCAGATAATAAGGACACCCATGTTTCATACCCCATTCCAGATGAAAACTCTAAGTACAGTCCATTTACTTTATGATAGTCCGTAAACTAGAATTAGTCCCTTCCTCCCCTTCAGAAAGTGTGGTCCAACGTCCATTGCTGACAGGACTCAATACATAAGAGGCACCCAGTCAAAGGCTTTCTCTGCATCATTTGCCAGCAACATCATAGGAACCTTTGCTTTTGCTATATGATGGTTTTGACAATAGCATTATCCCTGTTTCAGCCATAGATTTATGTAATACTTCTCCCTGCATGACATAAAGATTTCCATTAGAACAGGTGTTATTTTGGACACATAGGTCTTATAAAATTTACCTGTCAGCCCATCTACCCTCAGGGTTTTATCTCCTAGTAACTGATTTTATAATTTAAAGCACTTCAAACAAAGTAATCTTATCTAACCCGTCTTGTTGCTCCTCCCTTAGTTGAGATAATTGAATTTTCCCCAAATATTTATCATAAGAATCATCTGCTGCCTCCCCCTCTGCTGCATATAGTTTTTTTTATAGAATTCCACAAATTCTGGTATTTTCCCATCCTGATATACACACCGTCCCCTTTTATTTTCTTAATATAGGATTTCTCCCGACTCCCACCTAGTTTTCTGGCAAGAAGCCTACTAGGCTTATTACCATATTCGTAGTATTTTTGCTATACCCTTCTCAGGGAATACTCTATACTTTCCACTGCAGCTCTTTCAATTCTAACCTAACTTTTTCCATTTGAGCCAGAAACATTTCCCCACCTGCTTATGCCATTCCTCTAAATGTCCAAGGACCTTAAGTGTAACTCCTTTCCTTTTAATTTGTCTCTGGTTTTTGTTTGTGCTCCCCACATTAACTACCCGCTGATAACCATTTTTAAAGCATCCCATAAAATCTTTGAGCACATATTCTTCAGTTGCTACGTGGATGTTCTTCTTTGTCCCTTAACAAGTTTTCATTTAACCTCCACTTATACCCACTAATCCCACTTCACACCAGACTGGGGCATGGTCCAGCTAGGTGATGCATTCGGTGTCAGCCTGCATCCCCCCATCCATATCACTCCACTACACCAACAGCAGGTCTAATCTAGAATAGTTATGTGGATGAGAATAGAATGTGTAATTTTTGTTCCTGGGATTCAGTTCCCTCTATATGTCCACCAATCCAATTCCTTTAATACAAATTAATGTTTTTAAGTAAATATGTATCTCCAGGAACAAGCAGGAATGTAGTCTTCACATATGGGTATTGTCGGTACTACGGAGCCCGCACAGGAACGCTCCCCAGCGTCCAATAGGAAAGCTTTTGGGAGCATCCCACAGTGCATGCGTGCTGCCTTCCTGCCTCACTGCCTCTCTCACTTCAGTTCTTCGTTTTCCGCTGAGCCGACAGGACGTCTCTCCTGTCACCGCAGAAAACGTTATCATCTTTCTTGTTTTTTGTGGTCACGTCTGCCTTCATTCGGCGCCTACCGGTACCACCGGTTCTCTTTTCTTATTTTCTTTAAAAAAAAAAAAAAAAAAAAAGGAATCTTTTCTTCGGTGCCTCACCCCTCCTGGGGTTAGGCCCAAAAATCTCCAGACATGGAGAAGCCAACTAGTAGCTTTAAAAAATGTTCAAACTCTGGTGGTACTATTTCCGTCACCGACACCCATGAATGGTGTCTCAAATGTTTAGGTCCTGAACATTGTCCAGCGGAGTGCCTCTCCTGTAGAAAGATGACCAAAAGGGGCCTGCAGAACAGAGCTGCAAAGGCCGGTTCTCTTTTCACTGTTGATACGATGTCAGTTGCATCGACGTCCTCCAGGGCTTCATCCTCCTCTCATGGATCTCAGGTAACTAAACAAAAGTCTGTAAAGACTAGCCGGTCCTTGAAGGGTAAATCTCCTGCAAAGCATCGAGATGCCATTGATACTACCCTTGAGGAAAGTACACCGGCAAAATTGCCCTGGCGGGAGTCTTCAGTCTCTAAAGCACAAACGGGGTCTCAGAATGTTCCAGAGGCCTCCACCTCTGCAGAACTTCTGTTCCCATGTTCTGGGGTCGTAGCCGCTTCCATCGGTACCGACCAGGCATCGGCATTAGCAATGGAAAAGAGAATCCTTGCTATTGAACGCAGTCTAGCGTCCCTCTTAGCTGCCTCGGTATCGCTAAGACCGCTACAGACGGTTGAAATGTGCTCGGTATCGACACCAGTACCGACTCTGGTGGCACCCACCCAGATGGGATGGCTTCCTCCCATGCCAAGCCTTGAGAGTTTCTCCGGCATCGAGGGGTTGGAACCGAAATGCCATGGTACCGATATTCATCGGTACCAGCATCAATCGATGCAAAGCTCCGATGAGTCTTCCGATTCCGATGACTCTACCGATACAAGAGCAGTGCTGTTGAAGGATACATCTCCTTCTCCTGAGCGCAGAATGTCTCCTCCAGAAGACATGTCTTTTCAGGATTTTATATGTGATGTAGCTCAAGGGCTTTCAATCACGGTTACTCCTGAAAAGGAACCTAGGGCAAAAGAACTGAGAATTCTGCAATACCCTTTGGCTCCTAAAGAGGCAGCGATGCTGCCCATTCATCAGATCCTTCAAGATCTTATGTTCAGAATTTGGGAAACTCCCTTAACAATGTCACCGCATTCTTGACGCCTGATACCATGTACTAAGTCCCACCTTCTCCAGGGTTTCAGAAGACTCAGTTACCACACCATTCCATGGTAGTGAAATCAGCCATGCGGAGAATAAAGAGTGCTAAAACGCATTCTTCCAATCTGCCAGGCCGTGAATCAAGGACACTCGATGCCTTTGGGTGTTGATGTTTTCAATCCTCCATGCTAGAAGCTAGGATTAGCTCATATTCCCTTTATATGGGAATGTTTCTAGAGGAGGTTACAGTGAATCTGGAACGTATGAGCCCTCTTCTTCCTGAAGATAAACGGGTTCAGTACCTCACTCTGCTCAAGCATGCTCAAAATGTCTCCAAATTTGTGAACCGTGCAGCTTTTAACTGCTTTGAAGCTATTAGCAGAACCTCTGCTATTGCTATTGGAGCACAGCGCATTGCCTGGCTCCAAGCATCAGAACTAGAGGAGTGGGTGCAAGAGAAGTTAGGAAACATTCCTTGCACGGGTGAAAACTTATTTGGGAAGAATTGGCAGACCAAGGCTAATCAGATTGAATCTGACAATACCACCTTGAATAGGTTATCAAAGTCTACTGCCAACCCATCAAAGAAAAAAACAGGCAAGAAGTTTTTCTTTAACAAAAAGAAAAAATCTTACCATTCTTATTCCCATCCAATTCATTGTCCAGTTCATGCTCCCCAGAAGGGGCAGCAATCTAGACAACAAAGGAAGCCGCAAGCTCAAAGAGCTCAGCCGACTCATCAGGTACAGCCTCCGCAGGGGCTTTCACTTCTACCTAGAGAACTTAACCATTTTGCCTCTGAAGGGTCCAGAGCGCTTGACCATTCCAGGCAGATTATGCCATTTTGCCAAAAGATGGCAACAAATAACATCAGAAAACTGGGCTCTGTCCATTGTAGGACAGGAGTACAAACTTCACTTTCTCAGCATGCCCTCGCCTACAGTCATAAAACAATTCAATTCTCAAGGCCCTGTCACCGACATTCTGTGTCAGGAGGTCTCTTCACTCCTTGCTCAAGGAGCAATAGAAGAGGTACCTGTATCCCAACGGAGAAGGGGGTTCTACTCCCCCTATTTTCTTATCCCAAAGAAGACAGGGGGATATAGACCTATCCTGGACCTCGGAGAATTGAAATATCTGTTACGAGAAAAGTTCAAGATGATGTCCCTCGGAACACTTTTACCATACCTTCAGAATCGGGATTGGTTATGTTCTCTAGATCTAAGAGATGCATACACGCATATCCTCAACTTAGATGACTGGCTCATCAGAGCACCAACAGCTCCAGAAACAGAACGGGCGGTTTCTCGTGCCATGAGAATTCTTCAATATTTGGGTCTGGTAATCAACCACCCAAAGTCCCACCTCACCCCTTCCCAATCCCTAGAGTTCATAGGGGCTCGCTTAGACACGCAACAATCAAGGGCATTCCTGCCACAGCTGCGCTGTCTATGAATAATAGATTTGGCCTCCCAAGCAGTAAAGAAAACCCTCCTAACTGCTCGGGAAATGCTTCAACTGCTGGGGCATATGGCATCCACTGTACATGTGGTCCCTTATGCCCACCTACATATGCGAGCGGCTCAGTGGACCCTCTCTTCGCAGTGGACACAAGCCACAGGTCGCTTAACGGACAAAATCAAGAATTCGACACGTCTCATTTTGTCCCTGCAGTGGTGGCAGTCCCTCGAAAACCTCCTGGTAGGTTCCCACTTCCAGCAACCACTGCCCCAAATCACCCTGACGACAGATGCGTCCAAGCTGGCTTGGGGAGCACACTTGCACGATCTTTCCACTCAAGGTCTTTGGACCTCACAAGAGGCCTCTCTTCAAATAAACCTCTTAGAGCTAAGAGCCATCTACAATGCTATAATAGCATTTCAGACCCAGCTCAGTCAAAAGACAGTTCTGGTCCAAACCAACAATCAGGTTGCCATGTTTTACATAAACAAACAAGGCGGAACGGGCTCTCTGTCGCTATGCAACGAAGCTTTGCGACTATGGGCCCTCACCAGAGAGCTCCAAATTCACCTTCTAGCGGTATACCTTCCAGGCATTCAAAACTTGTGGGCAGACAAGTTCACTCGAATACTGCGGCCACACGAGTGGTCTCTCCAGTCAGACCAACTGGCTCGAGTGTTTCATACCTGGGGAACACCAGATATAGACCTCTTTGCAAGTCCACAGAATGCCAAACTTCCCCGGTTCTGTTCCAGAATTCCGGCTCAATACTGTCTAGCAAATTATGCTTTCCAGCTCCATTGGGGTCAGGACTTCCTCTATGCCTTCCCACCCTTTCCCCTAATTCCCAAAACTCTTTTCAAGCTTCAGAGAGACAGGGGTTATATGATTCTCATAGCTCCATGTTGGCCAAGGCAATCGTGCAGAAGTCTAGGATGGGAGTTATTAGTGCTTGACAGACTGTGTGGAAGTGATCTTGAGAGAGGAGGGGTTTGAGGCGTCGGATTAGTCTCATCTTGAGGTATGCATTTTTGGTGGTTCTGCTGATGTGTGACTGTAGGTTTAGTTCTTTGTCGAGAGTCACTCCGAGGTATTTCACTTCCAGTTTTATGGGTATTGTTGTGTTGTTGACCTTGATGGAGGGTGGAGGGACGAAGCTGGTGTTTCGAGTGATGAGTAGTGCCTCAGTCTTGTTGTAGTGCCTCAGGTTGTTGTCTTGAAACCAGCTGGTCATATGTTTGAGCCAATAGAATAAGCATAACAAAAATCATGAATCAAAATCAATTTTCACACACCCACAAAAGAATAAACCAGTCTCCAGGAACAAGAGGGAATGTAGTCTTCACATATGGGTGACGTCTGTAGCGACGGAGCCCCGCATAGGAACGCTCCCCAGCGTCCAATAGGAAAGCCTTTGGGAGCATCCCACTGTGCCTGCGTTGCTGCTTTCCCGCCTTTCCAACTCTCCCACCTCAGTTCTTTGTTTTCCACAGAGCCAGCAGGAAGCAAATCCTGTCACCGCAGAAAAATCTTTATTCTCCGAGAACAAGCAGGAAGTCAGTCCTCACATATGGGTGACGTCTGCAGCGACGGAGCCCTTGCAGAAGCATCCCCCCAGCTTCTAAGAAAGCCTTTGGGAGATGCCACCACGCATGCTTGGTCCCCTTCCCACCCAACGGTGCCATCTTGTTGAGTCTCCTTTTTTCCGCGGAGCCCTTCAGACGTTTGTCTGGCTTGTTCCCGGAAAAAGTAGATTTTTCTCTCCGAGTTTCATACTCACCTCCGGTATTGCACAGGCACTCTTCCCGCCTACCGATCTTGTTGCCTCTGCATCGAGTTCAGTCTCTTTTTGTAGTTCTTTAATTCTTTTCTTTTCCTGGAGTCTTCACGTCTTTTTTTTCTCCCACTGGCAGCCTGGAAAGTCTTTGACCTCGCAGGGGTACTTTTTCCCCCATGGCTACCAGTGGCTTTAAGAAGTGTGATCGGTGCTTAAAAATTATGTCTTTGACTGACACACATGACTGCTGTCTCCACTGCCTTGGGCCAGACCATGACCCGGCAGCCTGCGGTCTCTGCAAGAGGATGTTCAGTAAGGCCCTCAAGAGCCACCAGCAGCAGTATGATACGTTTTTCCCCCGAGTCCCTGGTGCCTCCAAAGGCCAGGGCCTCATCTGAGGCCACGACATCTCGGGCGGAACCTTCCTAGCCCGAGCCTCGTCGTGGGTCCTCAGAAAGGGGGTCTCTCTCAAGGAAACCCAGGAAGAAGAAGAAACTCTCGAAGGCAGCATCCTTGGATGGTTCTGACCGGCCGGGTGCTCCCTGGACCCAATTCCACAGTCCGAGATGTTCGTCCGAGACGTCTGAGAAGGAGTGTCCTGCGAAAGCCTTCATGAAGGAGCCGACTGCAGATCGGCCTCGGTCCCCAGGCCTGAGTCCCTCGGCGTCCACGCCAAAAGATGCAGAGCCTTCTGCTCTGTAGTCGAGAATGGCGATCCTGCAGCACAGTTTGTCTGCCTTCATGGATCAGCAGCGGGCGCTGTTGTCCGGCATGACCAGTTCATCCGCCCCAACCACCGGGCCCTCGATGTCCAAGATGTCCCTGGAGACCGAGCCAATCCTCGAGGTCCTTTGGCCTCGAGTCTATCCTCAGCCAAGGTCATGGTCTGAGTCCCGCTTGATGGGACCATGGTCATCCTCAGCAAGTTTGCCGGCCACAGGGCATCGAGGGCCCTCGGCCCTCTGAGCAGCAGCCTATGAGTCCTCGACAGACTACTCTGAGTGGGTGAGGAGGATGAGTCCCCCGATGCCCGTCACCACCCCGATGTCCCATCTGACACTCCCATTTCGGAGCCTTGCTGGTGGTCCCCGCCCAAGGATATGGGCTTCCTTGATTTTGTCAAGGACATGTCTAAGACCCTGGCATTCCCGACCCTCAGGCAGATGAGTTGGAAATCCTCCAGTACGAGGCCCCTCCACTGGAATTGCTCATGGTGCCGATCCCTCCCATCCTGGAACAGCTGATGCTCTGAATATGGGAGACACCAGCTTCTCCAGGAACAAGCATGAAGTCAGTCCTCACTTATGGGTGACATCAGCACTGACGGAGCCCGCGCAGAGAAATTCCCCAGCTTTCAAAGAAAGCCTTTGGAATTGCTGCCACGCATGCGTGGTACTCTTCCCGCCCAAGGGCGCCATGGCCATCAGCTTCAAAAAATGTGATAGATGCTCTAGGAACATGTCGCTTACGGACACTCATGACTCTTGTCTGCGGTGCCTTGGAGCGGACCATGATCCGGAGCTCCGTTTGCTCTGCAAGAAAGCGTCCTCTACGGCCCTGCTCAGCCGTAAGCAGAAGTTTGAAGACATTTTCCAGAAGGCCGTATCGGAATCCCCAGTGACACCCTCGGTTGTCTCTCCCCTGGTGGGGTCCCGCCCTTCGGCCCAGCACTCTCGATGGCACTCCGACCAGGGATTCTCATAGGTGGAGCGGCGCAAAAAGAAGGCCTCAAAGTCGCTGTCGGGGGCTCCCGATAAGTGTGAGAACTCCTGCGATCAGTCGCTTAGCCCCCTTCAGTGTTCCTGAGAGTCGGACAGGGAGCAGCCCCACAAAGAACCCCGCACAGAAGCGGAGGCCTCCGGTGAAGGCACCTGGTCTCCTGAGGGCCGTCCCGTTGAGGACCCCCCTCTCCTCCTTGACGCCTGACCCGGTGACCCCGGGATCGGCATTGCAGGGCCCCATGTCCGCATGGGAGTCCCGCATGCTGGCGTTACAATGCAGCGTTTCTGCGTTCATCGCTTCCCAGCAGGCGCTCACAGCCAGCTTGGCTGACTCGTGCCCACTGGTGGGCACTGAAATCTGTCCAGGAAACCTCTGAGAGTCGCGGGCCTCGTGAGGGTCCTCGACATCGGTCTTGTTCGTCCTCCCATTCCTCGGAAGTGAGATCTTCCAGGGCCTCCAGCTCCAAGCGGGCACCGGTCATTGGACAGGGCGATCTGCCCGGCTCGGATTCCTCGACTGATTTCTCGGAGTAGGAGTCCGATGGGGACACCTCCCCAGAAACATGTACCCACCGGGATCTTCCGTCAGACCCCTCTCCGCCCGCATTCCAGCGGTGCTTGCCACCCGATGACAACACCTCCCTGGTGTTCGTTCGGGATATGGCACGGGCCCTTAACCAGGCAACTCAGGCCGAGGAGGATCCTTGTGCTAAAGAACTTGATATTCTTCAGTACGAGTCCCCTGCCCAGGGAATCCCTCACTGTGCCAGTTCCTCCTATTCTATCTCGGCTGCTGTTCCGCATGTGGGAGACCCCCACCTCGGTCCCCATCCTGAGCAAGCGCCTTGATACTGTGTACAAGGTGCAACGTGGGCCAGGGTTCAGGAAGACTCAACTTCCCCACACCTCTATGGTGGTGGTGTCAGCCATGAAAAAGCATAAGAGCCCGAAATCGCACTCGTTGGTACCACCAGGTCAAGAGTCAAGAGCCCTTGATGCCCTGGGCCGCAAGGCCTACCAAGGGTCCATGCTCTCTTGTCACATTCAAGCATACCAACTATACATGAGTATGTTCTTGCGCGATTTAGCCAAGGAGCACGGAGGGTTCTCCACGGGCCTCGAGGGTGAGCCCCTCAATAGATTCAGCACTCTATTGAAGTCCATCGCAGACTGCTCTAAATACCTCTCCCGAGCCGCCTACGATGGATTCGAGTCATTGACTTGGATGGCGGCTGCGGGCATCGGGACCCGCCGCCAGGCATGGCTCCAATCCTCGGATTTGGAGCAGTGGGTGCAGAAAAAACTCCTGGACGTTCCCTGCCTCAGCGAGCAGCTCTTCAGCAAGCTGATGGAGGATAAAGCCGCAGAGATAGAGATGGAATTCGTCACCAGAACCCGTCTCTCATGCAAGATCTCCACTCTGCCCCGGAATAAGCAACCAGCCAAGAAGCCCTTCTTTCCTTGGAAGGACCTCCAGTACCGGGGCTATTCACCATACCCGGCTACCCCCACGCCGACTACCCCAGCACAGGGTAAATCCAGCCAAGGGCATTGCAAGCTGAAAGCCCAAATCCGGCTCCTCCACAACCCGCACAGGGGTTTTGACACCATCGACATAGCCCCTCTTCCTCCGGTGACGTAGCAGCTAGTGGGGAGTTGCCTTTCTTGTTTCGCTCCATCATGGGCTTCCATCACCTCAGACACCTGGGTTCTCCAGGCCATCTGAAACGACTATTGCCTTTGCTTCGATAGGCTTCCACCTCCCTTCTTCCCGGCACAGCCTCCTCGATTCTCTGCGCACCAGCTTCTACTGCAGTGGGAATTACTTTCTCTCCTTGCCCAAAGGGGAATCGAGAAGGTGCCTCCGCATCTTCGAGGTCGGGGCTTCTATTCCCAGTACTTCCTTGTCCCAAAAAAGATGGGGAGTCTGCGGCCCATCCTTGATCTCTGCAAGTTGAATAAGTTCTTGGTGCGGAAGAAGTTCAAGATGTTTATCCCTTGGCGTTCTGCTGCCCTTTATCTGGCAGGGTGACTGGTTATGCTCCTTGGATCTAAAGGACGCTTTCGCCCACATCTTATTCCACCTTCAGCACAGGCAGTATCTGCGCTTCAGGGTGTAGGGAGAGCACTTCCAGTAAAGGGTGCTCCCTTTTGGCCTTGTGTCTGCCCCATGAGTCTTTACAAAATGCCTCGTTGTGGTTGCCGCCCGTCTCAGGCATCATGGCGTGCCGGTCTTTCCCTACCTTGACGACTGGCTCGTCACGGGCTTCTCGGCCAAGGAAACCCAGCGAGTAATGTCACGCACCATCCTTCTGTTGGAGGGCTTGGGGTTCTTTGTCAACTACCCAAAGTCTCACCTCAAGCCAGTGCAGGCACTCGAGTTCATTGGGGCGCACTTCGATACTCAGCAGGCGACCACCTTCTTACCAGCGGATTGCGCTGACCGCCTCCGAGCTCTGGCGGCCCGCGTCCAAAGCACTCCCTGCGTCACTGCTTGGACCATGCTACGCCTCCTGGGCCACATGGCCTCTACTGTGCGTGTTGTCTCCCACACCTGCCTGCACGTGCAGACAGGTCAGTGGTGCCTCAGTGCCCAATGAAGCCCGTCCCTCGGTCACCTCAGGGACCCTGTCAGGGTCCTTCCCGACATCTGCTTGTCCCTGAGCTGGTGGCAAAACCCCCGCAACCTCCTATGGGGATTGCCCTTCCAGGCCCGCAGCACGATGCAGATCTGACGACAGACACTTCCCTATTAGGATGGGGAGCCCACTGCGGGCCACTATGCACACAGGGGCAGTGGTCGCCTGAGGAGTCTCAGCAGCAGATAAACATGCTCAAACTCTGGGCTATTTGGTGGGCCCTGAAGGCCTTTGAGGACCACCTCAAGGGGAGGTCGGTTCTCGTGCAGACTGACAACCATGTGGCGATGTTCTGCATCAACAAGGAGGGAGGCACGGGATCGCACTCCCTCTGCCGGGAAGCGGTCCTCATCTGCTCCTTCGCTGTCCAATGGAAGATGTCCCTCAAGGCGACCTACCTTCCGGGTCAGGAGAATGTCCTGGTGGACAAGCTCAGCAGAATTCTTCTCCCCCACGAATGGCAGCTGGATCCAGAGGTAGCAGGCTGGCTTTTTCTTTGCTCGGGGAACCCGGCGATAGACCTCTTCTTCAGTCCCAAGAACGCGCAGTTCCCCCGCTTTTGTGGGCCGGTACCGCACCCAAGAAGGGAGAGCCCCGATCCATTCCTTCTGGACTGGTCATCTAGCCTACTCTATGCATACCTCCCTTCTCTCTCATTGCGAGGACCCTTTTCAAGGCTCAGCGGGATCAGGCATCGTTGATCCTCGTAGCCCCCTCGTGGCCTCGGCAGCCTTAGTTCCTGCTCTTGCTGTCGACGGAGCTTCCTGTTCCCCTGGGCACTGCCCCAGGGCTGCTAACACAGGAGGAAGGTCGGGTGCTGCACCTGAACCTAGCCTCCTTATCCCTCACGGCCTGGCGGCTGAACAGGTTTCCCTAGCCTCACTGGCCCTTCCAGAGGAGGTCGAGGAAGTCCTCCTCTCCTCGAGAAAGGATTCCACTAGACGAGCCTACGTCTTCAAGTGGAGGCGCTTCTTGGTTGGATGCTCAGAGCTCCAGATCGACCTGTTCTCGTGCCCCATTCGATGCATCTTCCAGTACCTCCTCCATTTCTCGAAGGAAGGGCTGAAGTCAAACTCTGTCAGGGTACACTTGAGCGCCATCTCGGCGAACCACCTCCCCATCGAGGGAAAGTCCCTCTCAGGGCAGCCTTTAGTCTCCCGCTTTATGTGGGGTCTTCTGCTTTCCAAGCCACCCATCCGTCCTCCCCCGGCAGACTGGGACCTGAATGTCGTGCTCATGCAGCTCACCTGTTCACCTTTTGAGCCAATGGCAACATGCTCGCTCCGGCACCTGTCCTGGAAGGTGACCTTTCTGGTAACGCTGACCTCGGCCCGCCGAGACAATGAGCTCCAGGCTCTCATGGCTGATACCCCTTACACCAGGTTCTATCGGAATAAGGTGGTCCTCCGTACCCATCTGAAATTCCTGCCTAAATTCATCTCGGACTTCCACCTTAACCAGGAGATAGTCCTGCCGACTTTCTTCCCAAGGCCCCATGCCGACCAGGCGTCGGCGACTCTCTACACCCTCGACTGCAGAAGAGCTCTCGCCTTCTACTTGCAGCGCACCCAGATTCATTCCAAGTCTGGCCAACTCTTTGTGACCTATGATCCAAATAGGCCAGGACAGGCAGTTACCAAACACACCCTCTCAGTTTGGGTGGCGGACTGAATCCCTTTCGCTCATATGAAGGCTGGTGCCCCGCTAGATCATTGAGTCACCGCACACGGGGTTCGGGCCAAGGTTGCCTCGGTGGCCTCGCTACGCTCCGTGCCCCTGATGGATGTCTGCCGGGCGGTGACCTGGTCTTCCACGAATACCTTCGCTGCCCACTACTGCCTGGAGATGGAGTCCTGCCAGGACAGCACCTTCGGCCAGGCTGTACTCCGTAACCTGTTTGGGGTATAAGCAACCCCTGCCCTCCGACCCCTCTCACGGCTACCGAGGCCTTCGCCCCGAGGACTCGGGCTCCTTCGGGCATCGGCTTCTGCTCACGGCCTCGCGGAGGTGTTTTTTGGTTACAGGTTTGGTTGCCTGTAGCTGGGGAGTCCCATAAGTGAGGACTGACTTCCTGCTTGTTCCTGGAGAAAGCGTAGTTACTCACCTGTAACAGGTGTTCTCCAAGGACAGCAGTCCTCACTACCCTCCTGCCTCCCCTGATGAGTTGCTAGATTTTTGTCCTTCCTTTGCCATCTGCTTGATAGGGCTCGAGCTAAGGGACCTAACTGAGCAAGAGGGCACCCTTGGGCGGGAAGAGAACCACACATGGGTGGCAGCAATCCCAAAGGCTTTCTTTGAAAGCTGGGGAATTGCTCCATGCGGGCTCCGTTGGTGCAGACGTCACCCATTAGTGAGGACTAATTCCTGCTGTCCCTGGAGAACACCTGTTACAGGTGAGTAACTACGCTTTCGGTGCCGGTGGTGAGAAAACTGCTCGAGTCGATGTATCAAGTCCACCGGTGGCCAGGTTTCAAAGTCACAGCTGCCGCATAACTCCATAGTTGTGGAGTTGGCCATGCGTCAGCTGAAAAGCCAGACGACATACTCCTCAGTGCCCCCCAACAGGGAGGTCCACACCCTGGATGCCCTCGGCAAAAAGTGCTACCAGGGTTCAGTGCTCATCGGCCGCATCCAGGACTACTAACTGTACATGGGCATGTATCTGAGAGACCCGGCAAAAGAACTCACCGGGTTCTCAGCTGGTCTCTCTGAGGAACCCCTGCAGCAGTTCAAGAACCTGGCCAAAGTTGTCTGTGAATGCTCCAAATTCATGCCTCGGGCGGCCTATGACAGGTTTGAGTTGGTGGCTCGAGTAGCAGCAGCTGGCATCTGCGCATGCCACCAAGCTTGGCTACAGTCCTCTGACCTCGAGCAGTGGGTTCAGTACAAATTGGTTGATGTCCCCTGCCAAGGAGAGAATCTCTTTGGCAAACCTATGACCGACAAGGCTGCTGAGCTGGAGACCGAGTTCATGACGAGGACCAGGCTCTCCAAAAAAGACCACTGCCCCTCCCCGATGGAAGTGCTTGGGTGAAAAGTTCTTTTACCCAAGGAAGGGAGCTGCTTACAGAAACTACCCACCTTAACACACCTCCCCAGCTTCCCAAAAGGGTCAGCAGGCCAAGGGACATGAGCATGGCCCGCGTAAGCAGAAGGCTCCAAAACCCCAGGCATTCGCTCCGGCCCTGCCAGGGGGGAGTTTTTTACTCCTTGAGCATAGCCTATCTACCCCAAGGAGATCAGCAGCCCACAGGGGGACGTCTGGCCCTCTATGCCCAGAGGTGGGTGGCCATCACCACGGATTCCTGGGCACTTTGGGTAGTCAGGGAGGGTTACCACCTCCACCTGACTCAGACACCTCCCCCTTATTTCCTGGGAGAGCCCTTCAGGTCTCTCCTTCACCAGGACCGTCTTCTGAAGGAGTTGGCAGGTTTTCTTGAGGACAAGGCAGTGGAATCAATACCCCACCATCTCAAGAGCAAGGGGTTCTACTCCAGGTACTTCCTCTTGCCAAAAAGGACGGGGGGGGGGGGGGCCGCAGGCCTATCCTTGACCTGTGCAACCTCAACAAATTCCTGGTGAGGGAGAAGTTCAAGATGCTCCCCCTTGGAATATTGCTGCCCCACCTCCAGCAGGAAGACTGGCTATGCTCCTTAGACCTCAAGGATGCTTACATCCACATCCTCATCCACCCCAATCACAGGCAGTACCTGAGGTTTGTAGTGATGGGCAGGCATTTTCAGTACAGGGTGCTCCCCTTCAGCCTTGCCTCTGCCCCAAGAGTTTTCACAAAATGCCTGGCAGTCGTGGCTGTTTTCCTCTGGCTCCAGAGGGTCTTCATCTTTCCCTACCTGGACGACTGGCTCATAAAGGGAGGCACGGCCTCAGAGATTCTGCAGCACTTGGAATTTGTCATAAACTACCCCAAGTCTCATCTCCTCCCGATATAGTGTCTGGAGTTCATTAGGGCAAAGATCGACACTAGCCAGTCGAAGGCTTTCTTGCCCAGAGACCGAGAAATCGTCTCAGGATTCTGGTTTGGGACATACAGTACCATCCCTCGATGCCCGCTCGGCTTCTTCTGCATCTCCTCGGGCACATGGCCTCCATGGTCTACGTCACCCCTGGCGCTCGCCTCCACATGAGGGCAGTGCAGTGGTTTCTCTGGGATCAGTGGTCTCAGGCCACGGACCATCTTTGGCGGATTCTCTGGTCTGGTGGCAGTCTCTCCAGCATCTCGAGGCGGGCATGCCTATTCAGGCCCCAAGCCCCTCAAGGGTCCTCACCATGGACACCTCCCTGCTCGGCTGGGGAGCCCACTGTGGAGCTCTTCACATTCAGGGCAACTGGTCACCAGAAGAGAGCACCCAGCAGATCAACGTCTTGGAGCTCCAAGCCATACACCTAGTCCTGAGGGTTTGCTGTCACCACCTGCGTCACCAGCCGGTGCTGGTCCAAACAAACAAGCAGGTGGCGTTGTTTTGTGTGAACAAACAGGGGGACACAGGGTCTTGTACCCTTTGTCAGGAGGCACTGGTCCTCTGCTTATACACGAACCAACAGGATATTCTCCGGGCAATGTACCTGCCAGGCCAAGACAACCTGCTGGCCGACAGGCTCAGCAGAATTCTCCAGTCGCTCGAGTGGTAGCTGGACCCCAGGATATCCAGTTGGCTTTGGGGGGAACCCGTGATGGACCTGTTCGCCAGCCCGGACAACTTTCAGTTGCCCCACTTCTGCTTCCCACCAGTAAATTAAAGTAAATCACACATTATTAGCTCAATTTTCTCACCGGTTCTCAGACTTATGCACTTATAACAAGACTCTTTTGAAACGCCGTAGTGGCACCTGATTAGAGCGTCGGGATCCACTTCATCAGTTAAGCAGAGTATTGGTGGTGCATTTAAGTTAAGTTTATCCACCTTATAAATAAATATATACTTCACACTATAGCTGTAGAGAAAACACTGTGGTCGTTGATGCAAGCATAGCACTTAATTACTAGACGTGAGTCTTGTTATAAGTGCATAAGTCTGAGACCCGGTGAGAAAATTGAGCTGCTAATGTGTGATCTACTTTAATTTACTGGTGTGTTACATTTGAGCGCATTGTATAAAGGAGTAGTGCAGAACACGCGTTCAGAGAAAAGACCAGACTGTTTGTGATTCCACTTCTGCTTCCGGCAGGCCTACCCCTCTAGGGTGGCAACGGACACTTTCCTGGTCTCATGGTCGGAAGGCCTCTTGTACGACTTCCTTCCTATGCCGCTGATCACCAAGACCTTGTTCAGGACCCTCCGCGACAGGGCCTTACTCATCCTGATAGCTCCTTGGTGGCCCAGGCAACCATGGTTCTCGCTGCTTCTACAGTTGACGGTGGAGACCCCTATTCCCTTGGGGACCGCCCCGGGACTCCAATCTCAGGAGGGCGGTTCTCTCCTATACCCCAATCTGAGGTCCCTGTCGCTGACAGCCTGGCTGCTGAGAAGGTGACTCTGGCCCCTTTCAACTTTCCAGCTGAGGTTGGAAAACTTTCTTATGGCCTCTCGCAAGACCTCTACTAGGAAGGCTTATGCCCTCAAATGATGCAGGTTCTATGTTCGGTGTGCCAAACACAGGACTGACCCTTTCTTCTGCCCTGTGGCTCTGCTGTTACGGTACCATCTCCATGTCTCTCAGTCCGGGCTCAAGTCTAACTCCGTCCGAGTGCACCTTAGTGCCCTGGTGGTGCACCACCATCCTGTGGATGGCAAGCCCCTCTCAGCCCAATCGTTGGTGACTTGTTTCCTTCAGGGCCTGCTCTTTTCAAAACCCCCCATTTGCCCTCCAGCAACCAAATGGGACCTCAGTGTGGTGTTGGGGCAGCTCACTCTCCTGCCCTTCGAACCTCTGGCTACCTGCCACCTTTGCTACCTCTCTTGGAAGGTGGCTTTCCTGGTCGTGCTTATCTCCGCTTGCAGAGTTAAAGAGATTGAGGGCCTTGTGGCGGAGGTGCCCTATGCCAGGTTCTATAAGAACAAAGTGGAGCTTCGCACACACCCCAAATTCTTGTCGAAGGTAGCGTCGCCCTTCCATCTCCACCAGGAAATTGTGCTCCCTACCTTCTTTCCAAGACCTCAATTCAGTCGGGCGGAGACGGTCCTTCAGACCTTGGACTTTAAGAGGGCTTTGTCCTTCTATATCCAATGCACTCAGGGCCACCGCAAAGCTGCTCAACTTATTATCTCCTACGACCCCAGTAGGCTGGGGGGGCAGTGACCAAGTGTTCACTGTCCACATGGGTAGCAGACTGTATCGCCTTTGCTTATAAGCAGGCGAGGCTCCCGCTGGAAGGCTGCATCACGGCGCTCCATGTCAGGGCCATGGCGAACTCGGTGCCAAACTTGTGCTCTTTCCCAATAGTGGACATCTGCCGGGCGCCACCTGGTCTTCAGTCCATACCTTCACAGCCCATTAATGCCTGGAAAGAGAGTCCCGATGGGACAGTGCCTTCAGCCAAGCCATGCTCCATAACCTTTTTTGGGGTTTATGAAACTCCTACCCTCCGACCCTTCTGTGTTTAGGCTACCGGAGTGCTGGTTCATCAGACTCAGGGGTCCTACTGTGGTTTGTGGGCACAGACTCAATTGCTGCTACTTGCTGCTCCCAATGAGGGAGCCCTGTTTTTGCTATGGGCTTTCGGTAGCCTGTAGCTGGGGGACTCCCATATCTGAGGACTAACTTCCTTCTTGTTCCCAGAGAAAGCGTAGTTACTCACCTGTAGCAGGTGTTCTCTGGGGACAGCAGGAATCAGTCCTCACAACCCTCCCTCCTCCCCTTGGAGTTGCTCATTTGCCATATTTTATTTTGCCGTCTTTTAGCTATGTCTTCTGATTGACCAAGATGGCACCCTTGGGCGGTAATGGGACTACGCATGCGTGGTGGCATCTCCCAAAGGCTTTCTTTGAAAGCAGGTAGTATGCTTCCACGAGGGCTCCGTCGATGCCGACGTCACCCATATGTGAGGACTGATTCCTGTTGTCCCCAGAGAACACCTGTTAAAGGTGAGTAACTACGCTATCTTTTAATTCTTTATTTTTTGTGGCTTGCGTCTGCCTTCCCGTCGATGCCGGAACCGACCCCTCGGTTCTTTCTTTTCTTTCTTTAAAAAAAAACACTTTTAGAACTTTTCTTCAGGTTTATCAATGCCATTTGAGGCCTTAAGCCTTCCATTTTGTCTACCAACACTATGGACAAACCAGCTAGTGTTTTTTTAGAAATGTTCTTAGTGTACCATCTCTGCTACTGATACCTACTACTGGTGTCTTTAATGCCTCGCGCCTGATTACCAGCCATCAGAATGCCCTCTTTGTAAGAAGATGACAGAGAGAGACCTACAGAATCGAGCTGCAAAGTTAAGATCACACTTTGCCTCAGATGCGGTGTCTTTGGTATTGACATCCTCTTCCTCTCATGGATCTCAGGTATCGAAACATAAGTCTTTTTCGAAAACAGGCCGCTCCCCAGCGTCCAATAGGAACGCTTTTGGGAGCATCCCTCAGCACATGTGCGCTGCCTTCCCGCCTTTCCAACTTTCCCTCTTCAGTTCTTCATTTTCCGCGGAGCCGACAGGGCTCATACCCTGTCACCGCAGAAAATTTCTTCTTTAATCTTGTTTTCTTGTGGTCGTGCTTGCCTCCGCACGATACCTACTGGTACCGCCGGTTCTTTTCTTTCTTCTAAAAAAAAAAAAATAAATTCTTAATTACACAGGTACACTACCAAAAAACTGCCTCCAGTTTTGCAACTGATTCCTATAGATTTTGGGGTGCTGAATCCAGGAAAAATAGCCAAAATGTTCCATCACGTCACGTTTTCTTGCAAAATTAGATTTCTTACCCATATAAGGAATGTTCACATAATTTCTTTTTGGCCGACTGCAGTTTATTTTCTTGGCCCAAAATAGAGGTTGTAATGGTTAACTAACTAGAAACACTCCCTCATGATATTTTAGAGTGTTTTGTATTCATTTTATACATTAACAGGACAATTGGGAGGCGGGGGGCTAAATCCAGTACTCGCGCTGGCACATGTTCTTTCCTGTTCGCCTCGCCTCGTTCGCTCGCTCGCTCAAACACGGTGGTTGCGACATGAACGTTCCTGTCAAATTTCAGTTTCTTGCAAGTTCATTATTACCTTTTGTTTGCTCAGTCGTAATCCAGCTTTATTCCGAAGTGGTTCACTACAGTTGTAGTTTGCAGTGCTGTGTATTTGTGATGGCTCACAGAGCCAGAGGTTGCGTCAACTCTCCGGACAGTTTTTGTTTTATTTGTGGGGAATATACCATGAAAAAGCGGCAGAGGAACATTTCTGCATTTATTAAAAAAGTATATTTCGCCTATTTCGGTTTGAAGTTAGGCAATCAAGACAAACCGTGGGCTCCTCACAAAGTGTGCAAGACATGTGAGGAAGATCTACGCTTATGGATGAAAGGTAAAAAACAAGCATTTCGTTTCAGAATACCTATGATGTGGCGTGAACAAAGAGACCACAGCAGTGACTGCTATTTTTGCTCTTGCATTGTGAAGGGATACAACTTAAAAAATAAGAACGTAATAAGTTACCCCAACCTTCCCTCAGCAATTAGGCCTATGCCTCATAGCAACGAAGTACCTGTGCCTGAACCACCAAAATCTTTGGATCATATTTGTGTGGACGGTTCTGATCATGATGAGACTCATCAGATGGCTTTTCCCGATGAGTCCAGTACTTCCGAGTTTGAAACTGAACCAGATCCGAAACCTGAACTTTTCTCTCAAGCTGAATTGAATGATTTAGTCCGGGATTTAGGACTCCCAAAAGATGCTGCCCAACTGCTAGGTTCTCGGCTTAAACAGAAAAATCTATTGTCACCAGGAACAACTTTTTATTGGTACCGCAACCGCAAGACACAATTTTTGAAGTATTTCAGCAAAGAGGAAGATTTGGTATTTTGCAACGATATATACGGAGTGATGGAAAAATTTAAACTCAAGTATGATCTTGCTGAATGGCGGCTGTTCATTGATTCGTCAAAAGACAGCATAAAAGGTGTTCTTCTTCATAATGGCAACACATTCGCTTCAGTTCCTATTGCTCACTCTGTTATTCTCCAAGAAAAATACGAGAATTTGGCCCTGATTCTTCAGAAGATTCATTATGATGAGCATAAGTGGATGATTTGTGGAGACTTTAAAATTCTATCCATGCTATTAGGGCAGCAATCCGGTTTCATCAAATATCCCTGCTTCCTTTGCTTGTGGGATAGCCGGGCCCGCGACCTACACTGGGGGAAAAAAGACTGGCCAATTCGGGAGTATTTGAGACCCGGTGAGAAAAAAGTTCTTCATGAGAGCTTGGTACCTCGTGATAAAATTCTATTACCACCTCTCCACATTAAGTTGGGTCTCATTAAGCAATTCATCAAGTCCCTTCCAAAAGATGGTGAGTGCTTTCGGTACCTTTGCTCAAAGTTCCCCCGACTTTCTGAAGCAAAGCTAAAGGAAGGAGTGTTTGTTGGCCCTGATATAAGGAAACTCATTTCAGATGGAGCATTCGCTGAAACGATGTCTGAGAAGGAAAAAGAAGCCTGGGATTCCTTCAAGGATGATGTTCTCAAATTCTTG
Source organism: Ichthyophis bannanicus (assembly GCA_033557465.1). Classification (NCBI taxonomy): domain Eukaryota; kingdom Metazoa; phylum Chordata; class Amphibia; order Gymnophiona; family Ichthyophiidae; genus Ichthyophis; species Ichthyophis bannanicus. Next base: position 536,183,449 of record CM066033.1, read on the forward strand.
GGGAACAGGCGGGATGAGAACTATAAGGATATTGTTGCCAGGATGCTCAATGCCTTCAAAGAACAAGGCTGTAACATGAGCCTGAAAGTCCATTTCTTGCACTCCCATGTGAACTACTTTCCCGAAAACTTGGGGGCGTACAGTGAAGAACAAGGTGAAAGGTTTCACCAGGACATCAAGGACGCAGAGAGAAGGTACCAAGGAAGATGGAACACCACTATGATGGCTGATTTCTGCTGGTTGCTGCTGCGGGAAACCCCAGATGAAAAATACGCCAAGCAGCGCACCAAGAGAAGCATTCGGGGGAGATTGATTGACCCAAGAATGACTTTAAAATCTAAACTGTGTTGACAAATATCGTGTTTTTACTAAACTTTGAAATAAAAATTTGCTAGTTATTACCACAGTGTCGGATCTCATTTATTAGAATTTTATTTTCACACCATCGGGTGTTTGTCTTCATGTATTGCAATGGTGCGGTTTGCGTTTTCTATTCTTACATACATACCTGTACAACATGTTTTGCACATTTCTTTGCTTTGCTTTGTGTCTAACCTCGCTCTTATATGCTCAATGTTTGTGCACATGTATGTGGCTGTTTTAAGTGCAGACAATTTTGCTACCATCACAGTGTGTTTTGTTGACATTACTCTATTCTTATGTGCTGCCTTGTTACAATTTTCTTTATTCTTATTTGAATAACTACTAAACAATTAGTATAAAGAATTCATCCAAGAAACTTTTATCTCGATCGCACTCAATCTGAAACGTTCACCTCAAACTGCTAACCCAATGTAGCAAAAAATCTGTACGTGATGGAGCAAATTGGTTACCAGATTTGGATTCAGCGCACCAAAAAACGTAAAAATCAATCGAAACATTAGAGGCAGTTTAAAAAAAAAATTTTTTAGTGTACCTGTGTTATTTCTCTTCAGAAACTTTCTTTTTCGGTGCTAGGTGCCATTTTGGGCACTAGGCCCCATTTTTCCTTAAGTATGGAAAAACCAGCTAGTGGTTTTAAAAAATGCACTAAGTGTGGCGGTACCATTTCTGTCACCGACACCCATGACTGGTGTCTTAAATGTTTAGGCCCTGACCATTCTCCATCTGAGTGCCTCTCTTGTATGGGAATGACTAAAAGAGGAAGACAGAACCGGGCTGCAAAGCTCGGTACCCTCTTTTCTTTGGATGCCAGGTCCATTGCATCGACGTCTTCAAGAGCTGCCTCTTCCTCCCATGGATCTCGGGTAACTAAACATAAAAGCCGGTCCTCAAAGGGTAGCTCTCCTGCAAAGCATCGAGAAGCCATTTGTATTGCCCTTGAGGGAACCACACTGACAAAACAGCCCCATTGGGAGGCTTCGGCGTCCAAAGTATCAATGGGGTTCCAGGATGTTCTTGAGGCCTCGGCCTCGACAGAACTGCTGGTGCCATGCTCAGGGGTCCCGGCCGCCTTCACCGGTACCGACACCCAGGCATAGGCAGCGCCGATTCCTCGCTATTGAGCGGAGTATTGCAGCTCTCCTTACAGCTGCGGTACCGCTGACACCGATGGTTCAATGGGCACCGATGCCGGTACTGGCACAGATACCGGTACCAGCACCGATGGTACAAGCCCCAGTGGGAATTCTTCCCATGCCGTCTTTGCCTGGCATCGAAAGATTGGTACCGGATCAACTCGGTACCGACTTCGATCTTCCCTTTGGTCTGGCTTCCGCACCAAGAGTGAAATGCATGGCAGTAGTAGCTGCATTCCTGTGAACCCTAGGGATTTTCGTCTTCCCTTACTTGGACGACTGGCTCATTCGAGCCCCCACCGTTGCAAAGGCCAGCTCTGCACTGTCTCACACAATGCGAATCCTCGAATATTTGGGATTGGTAATAAACTTCCCAAGATCCCAACTTCCTTCCCAGTCTCTGGAGTTCATAGGAGCCTGTCTAGATACCAGACAGTCAAGGGCTTTCCTTCCACAGACCCGGTGTCTTTGCATAGTGCAACTAGCTTCTCAAGCAGCGGGAAAATCCTCCCTAACTGCTCGAGAACTGCTAGTTACTGGGACACATGGCAGCCACAGTCCATGTAGTTCCCTATGCTTGCCTCCACATGCGAGCAGCCCAGTGGACCCTATCCACACAGTGGACACAGGCCACAGGACGTTTGTCAGGCAAGATAGCAAACTCTCATTGGCTGATCTTGTCCCTTCAATGGTGGCAATCACTGGAGAATCTTTCAGTGGGGTCTCCTTTCCAGCAACCCCTATTCCAGGCCACCCTAACAACAGATGCATCACAGGTGGGTTGGGGAGCACACCTGCATCATATAACTACCCAGGGCACCTGGACTCCACAGGAGGCTTTTCTTCACATAAACCTCCTGGAATTAAGAGCAATCTATTTAGCTCTTCAAATATTCCATGCCCAGCTCAGCTACAAGACAGTCCTAGTCCAAACGGACAATCAAGTAGCCATGTTCTATGTGAACAAGCAGGGCGGAACAGGCTCTCTGTCGTTATGCAACGAAGCTTTATGACTTTGGGTCCTCGCCAGAGAGCATCAAATCCACCTTCTCGTGGTATATCTTCCAGGCATTCAAAACCTTTGGGCAGACAAACTCAGCCGAGTATTGCTGTCTCACGAATGGTCTCTCCACCCAGACCAGGTGACAAAGATATTTCACATCTGGAGGACTCCAGACATAGACCTCTTTGCAAGTCACTGAATGCCAAACTTCCCTGATTCTGTTCCAGGATTCCGGCTCACAATTGCCAGGCAAGAGATGCCTTCCTCCTTCACTGGGGTCAGGACTTCCTCTATGCCTTCCCACCCATTCCCCTCATCCCCAAAACACTTTTCAAGCTTCAGAGAGACAGAGGTCGTATGATCCTCATAGCGCCATGGTGACCACGCCAAACGTGGTATCCCTTGCTTCTACACCTCTCTCAAGCTGCACCTCTGGAGTTAGGCTGTGCTCCAGATCTCCTTTCCCAGGCGTGCGGGACGCCATGGCACCCGAATCCCCAGTCCCTGCATCTCATGGCCTGGTTGCTGAGAGCTTAAATCTTCAGGATCTCAACCTTTCTCAACAGGTAAAGGATATCCTTCAGGCTTCTAGAAAACCTTCCACAAGACGATCTTACGTCTTCAAGTGGAAACGTTTCACTATATGGTGTTCCCAGAAGGGGTTAAATCCCCCTGGTGATACCTTTGGAGTCGATACTAGAGTATCTACTTCATTTATCAAATTCTGTTCTAAAGACCAATTCAGAGTCCATCTTAGCGCAATTACAGCCTCCTATAAGCCTCTAAATGGACAACCAATTTCCTCTCATCCTCTCTTATCTAGATTTATGAGAGGTCTTCTTTTAACAAAACCTCCCATCAAACCACCACCGGTGACGTGGGATTTAAATCTAGTTCTTGGGCAGCTCATGAAACCGCCTTTTGAACCTTTAGCCACAACTACCCTAAAGGTTATGTCCTGGAAGGTCATCTTTCTAATTGCAATCACCTCTGCACATCACATTAGTGAATTGCAAGCCTTAGTGGCTGATCCTCCTTACACTAGGTTTCATCATAAGGTTTATTTATTTATACATCTTTTCTATACCGCCACTTCCAGAGATCAGTGGCGGTTTACAGGTAACATAAACTTTAATAGTAAAATACAATTATTTTACATAGAACAGATTTAGAACAAAGTCCTCAGAACTCATCCACACTTTATGCCAAAGGTGGTTTCGCCTTTTCATTTAAATCAAGCAATTTATCTTTCTGTATTCTTTCCGAGGCCTCATGCCTCTAATGCAGAGAAGAACCTTCACAATTTGGACTGTAAAAGAGCCTTGGCTTTTTACCTACAAAGAACACAGCAACAGAGAAAGTCTTCTCAACTTTTTATTGCTTTTGATTCTAGTCATTTGGGACTTCCAGTCTTCAAGAGGACTTTATCCAAATGGATTGCACAGTGCATAGCCTTTGCTTATGAGAGTAAGAGTCTTCCTCTTCAAGGCCATGTCACAGCTCATAATGTGAGAGCTATGTCAGCCTCTATGGCTAATCTTCACTCTGTGTCTGTTGATGACATTTGTCGAGCAGCCACATGGGCTTCGGTACATATCTTCACAGCCCACTACTGCCTAGATAAAGCCTCCCGTCGGGATGCCTTCTTTAGCCAGGCTGTTCTTCAAAATCTCTTTCAAACCTAATACAACTCTTACCCACCAACCCTGGTGGGATGCCAGAGATCCATGGGAGGAAGCATGGCCCACCTCACTATAGGTGGCACCTTCCTGGGGTCATCTCCCTGGCATCTTCAGCTAGGGAGCCCCCTTATGTGACGACTACATTCCTGCTAGTTCCTGGAGATAGCGTAGTTACTCACCTGTAACAGGTGATCTCCGGGAACAGCAGGAATTTAGTCTTCACAACCCACCCACCTCCCCTAGGAGTTGTCTCTCTATCTCTCTGTCTCTTTCCTCTCTCCCTCTATCCTTTCACTCAGCTACAAACTTAACTGAAGAGGGACAGTTGGAAAGGTGGGAAGGCAGCACGCATGTGCTGAGGGATGCTCCCAAAAGCGTTCCTATTGGATGCTGGGGAGCGTTCCCATGCAGGTTCCTTCGATACCGACGATACCCATATGTGAAGACTAAATTCCTGCTGTTCCCGGAGATCACCCGTTACAGGTGAGTAACTACGCTTTCCAATTGCAATCCATCGTCTCAGAAAATCCATTCCATACTACAGTACAACTCATACAGATAGAAAAAAAACACTAGCTGTTCAAATATATTAACACTGCAAAATCCTTCATAAATCTTGTCTCCTTTCCATATTCATCAAAGCAACACATCCCATCACATCAGACTACCCTAATCGATTTACTATCAAAAATCCTTCTATCACTATTAATTGCTCCAAAAATAAATGTTCTGAGAAAAATGAAAACACAACTATCCTCCTTAGTACTATGAAGATAAACACTATAACTATAATCACCCCCAACTTCCAATCTCTTCACGAACTAGAGGTTAAATGCCAAAAGGTCATTGCTTATATATCAGCAAAGCACTAACTCAAACTAATTTTATCAACCTAATCAGCAGTATAGATGCTGGAAAAGGTCTCTTACATAATTAGTTCATTCAAAAAGCACTTAATCATGATAGTCTTTTCTGCAATATCACTGTTGTCCAAGTCTGAATGAGTCTCTGCGTTGCAACAACAAAAGACATCTCTCTTGATTCACAAATGCAGGGAACCACCTTCTGGATCCTGTGAAGGAGCCTTTTTACACTCTGAAAGATGTATCCAACGAGAATGTCCTTCCACTTTACAAGCTGAGTATCCCACCAGGAGCACACGGAATGGACCTAGGAACTTGGGAGCCAAAAGTGTCTTTGGATGCACGTTCTTAATCAGGACCCAATTCCCTGGCTTCAGTTCTGGATGCGATGACTCTGAAAGAGTATCGTGCTGAGGATTCACCTGCAATAAAGGGGAAACAGACAAGATTGAGTGCAATCGTGAGCAATAAGTCAAAATATCGCTGCGCAATAGTTGAGGGTCTGGGCTTACTATTATTTCATGTGGAGAAGTAGCTGGACGTCCAGTAACCATTTCATATGGTGTCAGGCCTCCTCAAGCACACTGGGGGGAATTATGCACTGCCATAAGGGCAAAAGGAAGGGCTTCCGTCCAATCTGTAGCCCAATCCTGTGTCAAAGTGCGTAATTGACCTTTGAGTGTCCTATTCATCCGTTCCACTTGGCGAGAGCTTTGCGGATGATAAGGAGTGTGCAGCTGTCTTTTAATACGAAAGCAATTTTCAGTACCCTCCCAGACACTCGCAGCGAAGGCCGGACCCTGATCAGAAGAAAGAACAAAAGGTACACCCCAAATAGGAATAAACTGAGTGAGCAGTAATGTGATGGAGACACTGGTAGGGGATAAGCTTCTACCCATCCAGAGAAAAGGCAAGCGATCAATAACAAATACCGTTTCCCCCCCCCCCTCCCCCCCCTCTGGCACAGGAAAGGTCTGTAAAATCAAGCTGCAAAATCAAAAAGTGTCCGGAAGGTTTGGGTGGTAGAAACCCTTATAACTGACCCTAAGCTGACCCTACTCTGCCATTCTTGAGACAGTGCAGACAAGCTGTGCCACAGAAAAAAAAAAACTTCAGGTGATACCGGAGAATCGAAAAGGCATGATTCATAGCCACAGCGGACAGTTGAAGCTTATGATTCAGGAACAGGGAAACAATAGACCGTCAGGGCAAATTAGCAGATGATCCTTTTTCCAGTAGCCCCGTGCATCACAGGTCGCACCCCATGAAGTCCACAGAGTCTGAGCGTCAAAGGGAGTATCTTGATAGTGCTGTAAGAGAGATGAAAGGGAAAACAGAGTCATGTTAGATGGCGTTAAGTACAATAATGTTGGTGACACTGTTGCTCGGAGGGCAGCTAGCCATGCTTCTTGGTCTGCAAAATGGCTTGAAAACAATTATGAGACCCATCATCCTCCACAAGATCTTTCAATAGAGCTAGAAGTGTTGAAGGGTTGTATTTTGATGTTGTAGATACTGTAACATGAGGCTGAGAAATTGTTAATTCCAGAGTCAGCAAACATGTAGATATGGTGGGAGTCCCAAAGTCACTGAGTTAAATCGCTTTGAGAAATAGCCTACTGGCTTGCGACCAGTCGGGAAAGCTTGTAAAAGCACTCAGGTAGCAGAGGAATCAGAAATAGCCGCATACAGTTTGAATGTCAGAGAATAGTCTGGCAAAGATAATCATGGCACATTTTCCAGGGCAGACTTTATATTCAAAAAGGCTTCCCACTGTGGTAATGTAGGTACAATGAGACCTTCAGGTCCTTCTTCCCAAGGAGAGCATAAAGCGGAGCAGTAAGGTCTGAGAAATTTGCTAGCCATTGTTTACAAAAGATTAACAGACTCAGGAATCTGCGCAGTAATACTGGTGTTGCTGGGAAAGGCAATGAAAGAATAGGTTTCAATCTAGCAGAGGTAATTGCACGACCAGATGGTGTTAGGGCAACACCCAGGAAAGTAACATTTTGAGATACAAATTGCAGTTTTGACAAATTGACTTTCAATCCTAAATCAGCAATGTGAGACAATAAAGACAAGGAATCTGACAAACAAATCTCATAATTTGGTGAACATAAAAGCAAATCATCAACATACTGAACTAAAGAGGAATGGTCGAGCCTTGCATCAAGCAGTGCAGTTCTTAGGGCCTGCACAAAATACGTAGGACTATCCAGTGTAACCTTGGCATAACGTGGTCCAAGTATATTGTTTATTGTCAAATTGGAAAGCAAATAAAATTTGATTTTCCTTGCTAATTCTCACTGAAAAGTAAGCAGAACTCAAATCCACAACAGAGAACCAAATAGTCCCTGGAGGTATCTGTGTCCAGATATCATGTGGATTAGGTACCAAGGGAAAAATTGGCAAAATCACATTATTTACTGCTCGTAGGTCTTGCACAAATCTATAAGTCTTACCGTCAGTCTTTAGCACAGGAAGAATTGGAGTATTACATGGTGAAGTTGTAGAATAGAGGACACCTTGTTTCTGAAGATCTTCAATCACAGGACGAATTCCATCGATGGCAGCTGCTGGTAGCGGGTACTGCTTGAGTCTGAGAAGCTGGGCTCCAGGTTCCACAGTGATCTTCATAGGCGGAATGGAAAGGGATCTGACATTGGATCCTGGCACTGCTCACAGGGTAGAAGGAAGTTCTGCAAGAGCAGGATGAATGGTACTGGCATCTGCAGGGGACGGCACTTCAGAGAGAGAATACAGCTGGAAAAACAACTTTCCACTCATCCAGGATAGAGTAGCACAGTGTGAAGCTAAAAAGTCCCGACCTAAAAGATTTACTGGTAAAGTGTCTCCCACAAGAAAGGTAGTAGGATACACAGCCTTTCCAATCTGCAAAGGTAAAATTCAAGCTTGTGATGAATTATTTTACCCTCAATGCTGTCACAATGTACTACCGGTGCTTGTGCTAGTTGAGTGTGATAAATGGAAGGCTAATCCTGTAAACGCAGTGCTGAAGTAGTAGCTTCAGTATCAATAATAAAACTTCAAAGTAGATCCTTCCAACTTAGCTTCTAACTCACCCTGAGGGGTTACATTTAAATCCAATAATAGTATCTCCTCCAAAATCTTCTGGGCTAGAGAAACATTGATATACAGGAGTGAATTCAACTTTTACTGGAGGGAATTCAGCTTTCTGGACGTCAAGATTCTGACTCTGGGGGCAGTCACGCTGTAAATGTCCAATTTCACCACACGCACGTGTTCCTTTTGACTGTCCATGTCCTTGCTAGGAATTCACATAACCTCCTCTCCCTCTGGCTTTACTCCTACCCCTGCCCATGGGTGGCTGCATAGATGCAATCTGTAAATTGAGCAGTTTAGTCTTTTTCGCATCTACCTTGGTTTGCTCTTCTTGCTGTTCCTTGATAAACTTCAATTCACTGTATCGAGCACCTTCCAGAATTGCATCTGCTGTTCTAGCTGGCCAATCTATTATTGAAGTCTCCAGAATTTCTTTTATTCTCGGATGCAAACCATTGGAGTGGAGGAGTGACCTAGTGGTTGGGGCAAGGTACTTCAGGCCGGAAGGTCGGGGTTCAAATCCCACTAGAGGACAGCAACCTTGGGCCAGAAGGACTGGGGTTTCTAGTCCCACAGGTGCTCCTTGTGGTCTTGGGCAAGCCACTTAACCCTCCATAGCCCATGTTCCCTGTAAAATAGTTATCTCCAAGTTATAATGCCCTATTCAATGTAATTTCAGTTTGTTCAATGTAAACCGCACTGATGCAGAATAGCGCGGTATATAAGAGAATGTAAATAAATAAATAAATAAATAAAATAAATAAATTTACAAAAATATTAGTGAATCCTGAAGGTGTGGCTTCTGCCTCACCAGAATAGTCCTTAAAAGCTAGCATACACCTAGTGTGAAAATCTGTAACCTTTTCACCCCTATCCTGCCTTAAAGACGTTAGTCTCAACCAGTCCTTTACAGGCTTACATACTACTTTAATAGATTCTAACAATTTTTCTCTACTCAAAACAAAATTATCTCTTTGAGTCTTCTCTTGAAAATCTATTGCAGGGTCTGTGAGTAGCTACTGCCAGTTATCCACGTGGATTGGATGAAAATAAACGGGATTAAAAACACAGCCCTAAACAAATTATCTAGATCTGTCCAAGTGGGATTATAACTATTAATTATTTGAGGCCGTAAGGACACAAATCTGCCAGGGTTATCCCTGTAATTAGGAAAAGTTTTAGCCAAATCAAACATTTCCTTAGGGCTCCAATTTGCAGGCACAGTCATAGAACCTGTCAAGCCCGCTGGATACAAATGAAAAGGATAAGTAAGCACAATTTCATTTCCCTCAGCTGTTTCAGATTTAACTGTTGTAGAACGTGAGTTAGTTTGCTGGTACATAGCTTCCTGAATAGAAACTAGAGCATGATTTAATCGGTCATGCTCCTCTTTATAGGTTTCATAATATCTGTCCAAATCTCTCTCAATTCTGTCAATAAGTTCATCAGTAACATTTAATTCTTTTGCAATAGTAACACTATGACCTATTGCCACTCTTGAGGTCCCTATTACATGTACAACACTTTCTGTTTCTCTGTTCACACATGCTCCCAATTCTTATTACAAATATCCGAAATACACAATTCTACTCCCCCTAACTTCTGTTTCTCTTTAAGTATTTCTTCTCTTAGTTCCGCTGCATGAGTGACCCGCACTCGCTCAGCTAGTCATTAGTTACATTTCTTAACACAAACAACTTTTGTTTCAAATCTTGAACTTCATTCCTATGTTTTTCTTCATGTGCCATCCGTTCCCACCATGTAAACACAATCCATTCATGACTATTGCACGGTTTATCTTTAACTGCCAACTCATATCTCAGGTAACGAATCATATCTACAGAGAAAGTTCCCTCCAAAGGAAACTGCAAATTCGCATTACCTCTAGCCACTGAATCCCAATGTGCTACGGAATCGATGGCTATATCACCATGCTTTGCATACATCAATAGAAGCATACAATAAGAAGGGCTACTTTTCTTAAACACTAAAGCCCTAGCTCTGTCATGCCATTCACGCATCTGAGACAGAGCCTGTCTACTTAACAGATTACCCATCACTGGTAATACTCACAAATCTTCTGGCACCTTCTACCCTTGCCCTGAATGCAGAGATCCATATTCAAGTCTCGGCACAACTGTTTGCGTACTCTGCACCTCCCCTCACCGATAACAGCACCTGGGTTCTTAGGTAACGGATGTCCACTTCCAGAGCAATGAGAAGGAGCAAATACGGGTAATAATACAAAACACAATAGACACAATATTATAAAAACCACCAAAGCTTTCGGAGGGAGATCACAGCTTACACCATGTCTCCCTACCATCACAGAGGTTGGCTATTTTATTTATAGGTGAAAATTCCATTACACAGCATAATTTTCACCTTATTGTTCTACGTCAAGCATCACGTATAATCATAATGTGCATCTCTGTGTTTCTGTGTCATAGGTCAGATCTTATTAGCATAGGTCATCAGGAGGAGACATACATGTATTCCCAGACATAACATCTTAAACAATAATTCTAACACTAGCAGTATGGATATCTCTAATTCGAGACTGAGAGAGACTGAAGGGCAGCTTTTCCCTGCACTATCTGTTTTATAACAAACCTTTGTTATAGGAAAGTTCAGCCTAGTTATTTCAGTAGAGGCCTTCAAGGTTGTTGCTGAGTAATAAGCTCTGGAATGTCTGAGTTACTGAACCTGTGGTGTTAACTCTTTCTGAGGGCTTTCAGTAATATAATGTTATTAAGTAACCTGACTGTGTACACAGCCCTGTACAGACAAGCTTCCTTTCAAGTGTCTTGCCCAAGACCACAAGGAGCACCTGTGGGACTAGAAACCCCAATCCTTCCGACCCAAGGTTGCTGTCCTCTAGTGGGATTTGAACCCCCGACCTTCTGGCCTGAGGTAACTTGCCCTAACCACTAGGCCACTCCTCCCTTGAATCAATGGCCCCTATTCTCCCTGATGACAAGAGGACTTGACTACCTTCCTCTGGTCAGACATGCCCAGGCAACCTTTGATTGTTTTGGGTGCACTAGCAGAGCCACTTCAATCTGCATTGGTGCACGCAGAATTGCTTGGCTTCAAGTGTCAGATCTTGAACAATGGCTAATATTCCTTGCACAGGTAAAAACCTGTCTGCTTGGCAAAGACTGGTATGATAAAGCTTCTCAGCTAGAATCTGAGAATACCATTCTCAATAGACTAACACTACAGCCAACCCTGCTAGGAAGAATGCAGCTGCCAAGAAAACTTTCTTTGGTAAGAAGAAAATGTTTTACCCTTCTTACACTTTTGCTGCTCAATGCTAACCTCAGAGTACCCAAAAGAGGCAACAGCCTCCTAAACAACAGAAGAAGCTGCAGGTTCCTAAAGCTCAACCAGCTGTGCAGACCCAATATGCGTCTGGTTCTTTACTTTTTCCTAGAGAACATAGCCACCCTGCCTCTGGAGAACCCCCACTCCCTCCACATAGCAGGCAGACTTTGTCATTATGCCCACAGGTGGCATCTCATCACCTCAGAGCAGTGGACATTAACCATAGTGAGAGAAGGGTACAGACTTCATTTACAAAGCCTGCCCCATCCACTCTAGTGGGGGAATATTAATCTCAACCCCCCCCCCCCTCCACACACACACACACACACACTGCTCTCCTGCTGCAGGAGGTGACTTCTCTTCCGTCACAGGATGCCATAGAAGAAGTTCCCTCATTCCAGCAAGGGACATGTTTCTATTCTTCGTACTTTCTCATACAAAAGAAAACCAGAGGGTACAGACCCATTCTAGACCTCAGGAACCTAAACAAGTGCCTAGTCCACGAGAAGTTTAAGGTGGTCTCATTAGGGACGCCCTTGCCCTATATCCAGAGTCAGGATTGGCTCTGTACTCTAGATCAAAAAGAAGCGTATACACATCTCATTCATCCAGAACACAGGAAGTATCTATGCTTCATCTTTCAGGGAAATTATTACCAATACAAGGTTCTGTCTTTCGGACTCGCATCTGCCCCAGGAGTCTTTACAAAGTGCATGCGATCATGGCCACTTATCTAAGAACTCTGGGGATATTTATCTTCCCTTACTTAGACGACTGGCTCATAAAGGCAAGCACCTGTCAGGAAGTTCAACAATGCATTTGGGATTTGTAATAAACCTTCCAAAATCCTTCCTAGGAACCCTCTTAGACACTTGGCAGTCAAGGACATTCCTACCCCAACCCCACTGTTCCCGCCTCCTTCAGTTGGCATCTCAGGCCCATCTCAAAGATCATCTGATGGGCCCGAGAGATGCTACAGCTTTTAAGTCAATATGGCTTTAACAGTGCACGTAGTTCCAAATGCCCGTCTGGATATGCACACAGCTCAATGGACTCTTGCTTCCCAGTGGAATCAAGCCGCAGGAGGTCTCAGGGACAGGTTCCAAGTCACTGCCCCTCTAGCTGCATCCCTCCAATGGTGGTGTGCCCCAGAAAACCTCCTCATAGGGTCACATTTTCAGATGTCTCCACATCAATGTACCCTGATGACAGATGCCTCCAAATTGGGATGGGGAGCTCACTTAGATGCTCTTTCCACTCAGGGCTTCTGGACAGCATAGGAGTTGAAACTCCAGGTAAATCTACTGGAGCTTCATGCTATCTTCAACACCCTAAGGGTGTTTCTGGATCATCTACGATGCCAGAGGGTTCTGGTCCAGACCGACTATCAAGTTGCCATGTTCTGTGTGAACAAGCAGGGAGGAACAGACTCAGCCCGTCTTCAAGGAGGCTCTTCATCTCTGGTTTTTTGCTATCATTCATCGCATACACCTCCAGGCAATGTATCTACCAGGAGATCAGAATGTCTCGGCAGATAGATTGAGTCTGATCCTCCTTCCCCATGAATGGTCTCCTCATCCAGAGACAACATCCTTCATCTTTCAGACCTGGGGAACTCCAGAGGTAAACCTTTTTGCCACACCGCAGAATGCCAAGCTTCCATGCTTCTGCACCAGAACTCCTGTGCTGCGCATACAACAAGTGGATGTTTCCACTTCCACTGGGGTCAAAGTTTCCTGTATGCCTTTCCTCCCATTCCCCTGATTCCCAAAATGCTTTTCAAGCTTCAAGCAGACAGGGGCTACATGATCTTCATAGCACCACTCTAGCCACGTCAACCGTGGTTGCCTCTCATAAGAACATAAGAAATGCCATACTGGGTCAGACCGAGGTCCATCAAGCCCAGTATCCTGTTTCCAACAGTGGCCAATCTAGGTCATACGTACCTAGCAGTTTCCCCAAAAGACACAGGTTCTGCAGTGCTTGTACTAGGCCAAGCATTGATATCCTGGGTCCCTTTTTAATAGTGGTTTATGGACCTTTCCTCCAGGAACTTGTCCAAACCTTTTTTAAACCCAGCTATACTAACAGCCCTTACTACATCCTCCGGTAACAGATTCCAGAGTTTGATTACACGTTGAGAGAAGAAATATTTTCTCCTATTTGTCTTAAATAGTTTACCCTGTAGCTTCATTACATGCCCCCTAGTCCTTCTATATTCTGATAGCGTAAACAATTTATCCACGTTTATCCGTTCCACTCCATTCATTAATTTATACACCTCTATCATATCTCCCCTCAGCCGCCTCTTTTCTAGGTTAAAGAGCCCTAACCTTTTTAGCCTCTCTTCATAGGAGTAGCCTTCCATCCCCTTCACCAATTTGGTGGCTCTTCTCTGTACTTTTTCTAATAACTCTATGTCCTTTTTAAGATACGGTGACCAGAATTGCACACAATATTCAAGGTGCGGTCGTACCATGGAGCGATACAGAGGCATTATAATATCCTTTGTTTTATTCTCCATCCCTTTCCTTAGGATACCTAGCATTCTATTTGCTTTCTTGGCCGCCGCTGCACACTGGGCGGAGGGTTTTAACATGTTATCCACGATGACTCCTAAATCTTTTTCCTGGGTGGTGGTTTCTAATGTGGAGCCTTGCATCTTGTAACTATAGTGTGGGTTGTTCTTTCCTAGGTGCATAACTTTGCACTTGTCCACATTAAATTTCATCTGCCATTTGGATGCCCAGTCTTCCAATTTATCCAGATCCTCCTGCAGTTTTCCACAATCCTCTTGGGTTTTAACAACTTTAAACAGTTTTGTGTCATCTGCAAATTTGATTACCTCACTAGTTATTCCCTTTTCCAGGTCATTTATGAATATGTCAAAAAGTAGCGGACCCAGTACAGATCCCTGGGGTACTCCACTATGCACCTTTTTCCATTGGGAATATTGGCCATTTAGCCCTACCCTCTGCTTTCTATCTTTTAACCAGTTCCCGATCCACAATAGTACACTGCCTCCTATCCCATGACTTTTTAGCTTCGCCAAAAGTCTCTGATGGGGGACCTTGTCAAAAGCTTTCTGAAAGTCCAGATACACTATATCAACCGACTCACCTTTGTCTACCTGTTTATGCACACCTTCAAAAAAACAGATCAGATTAGTAAGACAAGATCTGCCTTGTCTAAAGCCATGTTGGCTGTCTCCCATTAGGCCATGACTATCTACATGCTGTGTAATTTTGTTCTTTATGATGGCTTCTACCATTTTCCCTGGTACTGACGTCAGGCTCACCGGTCTGTAATTTCCCGGGTCACCCCTGGAACCCTTTTTAAAAATTGGTGTTACGTTGGCGACCCTCCAATCTTCAGGTATTACAGATGATTTTAATGAAAGTTCACAGATTACCAATAACAGGTCTGCAATCTCATATTTCAGTTCTTTCAACACTCTGGGATGTATACCATCCGGTCCAGGTGATTTGCTACTATTCAGTTTATCAAATAGTTGTAATATATCTTCCCGGTGTTGTAGCGATATTTCTCTCAATTCCTCTGCAGTATCACCTTTAAATACCACTTCAGTCTTGGGTAACACCCCTACATCTTCCTCAGTAAAGACCGAAGCAAAGAATTCATTCAGTCTCTCTGCTATAGCCTTGTCTCCTCTTACTGCCCCTTTTACCCCTCTATCATCTAATGGTCCAATTGACTCTCTCACAGGCCTTTTGCTACGAATGTACTTGAAAAAGTCTTTATTTCGTGTTTTTGCTTCCGTAGCAAGTTTCTTCTCAAATTCCCGCTTTGCCTGCCTTATCAATGCTTTGCATTTAACTTGCCAGTGCTTGTGCTGTTTCCAGTTTTCATCATTTGGCTCTTTTTTCCATTTTCTGAAGGTTGCTCTTTTGGCAGCAACAGCCTCTCTGACCTCACCTTTAAACCATGCTGGCAGTTTTTTGGACTTTCTTCCACTTTTCTTAATGCGTGGAATACAGCTGGTCTGGGCTTCGAGGATAGTATTTTTAAATAACACCCAAGCTTGCTGTAAGTCTTTAACCTTTGGAACCGCTCCTTTTAGTTTTTTCCGAACTATATTCCTCATTCTATCATAGTCACCCTTTTGAAAGTTAAAAGGTAGTACTGTGGATTCCTTTACTATCTGTCCTCCACTGATTAAATCAAACATGATCATACTATGATCACTATTGCCAAGTGGTCCCAACACCCTTATTTCTTGCACCAGATCTGGCGTTCCACTAAGGACTAGGTCCAGTATGGCTTCCCCTCTGGTCGGTTCATGAACCAGCTGCTCCAAGAAGCAGTCATTTATTTCATCTAGAAACTTTATCTCTTTAGCTTGTCCTGCTGTGACACTGTCCCAGTCGATACCGGGGTAATTGAAATCACCCATTATTACTACTCTGTTGTGGCTTTTGTTAGCTTCCTTGATTTCTTTGAGCATTTCATCATCCATTTGTTCATTCTGGCCAGGTGGTCGATAGTATACTCCCACTGCCATCACCTTCCCCTTCATAAATGGAATTTCAATCCATAGAGATTCTACAGCATATTTTGTTCCCTGCAAAACTTTAATCCTTTCTGACTCAATGCCCTCTCTAACATAGAGCGCAACCCCTCCACCAATTTGTTCAGCTCTATCATTACGATATAGTTTGTATCCAGGTATCACAGTGTCCCACTGGTTATCCTCCTTCCACCATGTCTCTGAGAGTGCAATCATATCTAACCTCTCATTTAATGCTATATATTCTAATTCTCCCATCTTATTGTTTAGACTTCTAGCATTGGCATACAAGCATTTTAGAGACTGTATTTTATTAATATTAATCTGGCTATTGGTAGGCATGGGTAATTGGGAATCTTTATGCTCTGTCTGCTCCTTACTCAAGGGCATTTGGGCTACTATACTCTCTTTTGGAACCTCACTGCTTTTGGTAGTATCCTTCAAGGATACCTTTGTCCGAACCGTGCGCTCCTGGGTGACTGTCGGCTTTCCCCTATTTTCTAGTTTAAAAGCTTCTCTATCTCTTTTTTAAAGGTTAATGCCAGCAGTCTGGTCCCATCCTGATTAAGGTGAAGCCCATCCCTTCGGAAGAGCCCCCCCTTTCCTAAATGTAAATGTAAATAAGTTTACCCCCAAAACAGTAACCATGTGTGCCGTGACCTCCCATTCCTCTATGTATATACTCCCCCACTGTCCTGATCGACTTATCCCAAAAGAAGAATCAAACCGCTACTGATCGCTGGAAGCAGCGGTATATAAATGTGTTCAAATAATAAATAAATAAATCCAAAACCCTCATCCTTGCACCATTGTCTCATCCACGCATTGAGACTCCGGAGCTCTGCCTGTCTTTTGGGTCCTGCACGTGGAACAGGAAGCATTTCGGAGAACGCTATCCTGGAAGTTCTGGATTTCAACTTCCTACCTAAAAGCTTAAATTTAGCCTCCAGAACTTCCCTACCACATTTTCCTATGTCATTGGTACCAACATGTACCAAGACAGCTATAGCTCCTGCTATGTCTGTCTCAGACTCACCCTCTGAGTCTCGGTTCAGCTCCTGATCTCCTCTCCCAGGAAGAGGGGACCCTGCTACATCCTAACCCTCAGTCTTTCCATCTCACGGCTTGGCTGCTGAAAGCATAGCTTTGCAAAGTCTTAACCTTATTCAGGAGGTAAAGGAGATCCTTTTAGCTTCCAGGAAACCATCCACCAGACGCTCTTACGCCTTCAAGTGGTGTAGGTTCTCTACCTGGTGTTCTCAGAAAGATCTTGATCCTTTCTCAGCTCCTGTGGAAGCTCTCCTCCTGTATCTCCTCCATCTATTTTCCTCTGGTCTCAAGACCTACTCGGTAAGAGTTCACCTCAGTACAATTGCTGCCTCTCACCATCCCTTGGGTGGCCAGCCCATCTCTTCACAGCTATTTGTGGTGCACTTCATGAGAGGTTTTTTATTGACCAAGCCTCCTATCAGGTTATCACCTGTGGCATGGGATCTTAATGCCGTGCTTGGGCAGCTTCTCTAGCTGTCTTTTGAACCTTTGGCCACGACCTCATATCTGTATACCAGATTTATTTGGTTAGTGCTATGACCAGCTTATTGATGAGGGAAGATATAAAAAGAGAAAAACGATTTCTGGTAGCTATGAATTCAAAATCATAATACCCAGGCTGGATTGGATTGTGCCAGAGTTGGAAAAGCCCAAAAATCAACAGCAGTGAAGCAATCGGGCTACTAAACAAAATTAAACAGATGTTCTCTTAAAATCTGAGATTTCCTTGAATCTAAAGTGACAGACAATCCCTATTGCACTACCAAATACTCACACTCTACAGTTAACTACACAGTAAGAACACAAAGCAAATCTACCATTGCATAACAGTACTAACGTCCAAAACTCACACAAGGGCCTACCCAGAAAAGGATGGCACCATAAATACTGCAGTAGAACCTAGAACATCCATATACCTACTAGCAAAACTGAACAAGTTAGATTCCTACATGGAAACTCCATGCTAACATAATACTTGGCCTCAGTTACACACTTTAGAATATAGATAGATCCTAACCAAATACAGAATAAGTGATCACAAACTACAGAGAAATATATTGAAAATAAACTTTAATTGCAAGAATCCAGACGACTCATACAGTGCAGCACCAGAGAAACAGTGATGCATTTCTGCCTGTATTGTGCAAAATATAAAGACAACAGATTCAAAAATTTGACACAGACCAATCACTAAATTTAAAAATAAAATGATTTTTTCTACCTTTGTCTGGCCAGTTATTTTTCTATTCATGTTGGTCCCAGCCTTTGTTTCTATCTTCTTCTGTCTTCTCTTAGCTTTCTTTACAAAAGTATGTTCATTTGTCATTTTCCTCTCTTTTTGTGTAGTCTTTGCTTTCTCCACTACATCCATCTCTGATACTGAACTTTACTTTTGATTTTCTTCCATTTATTTTTCTGCCTCTCTGTCCACTCAGATTTCACTCACTCTTTCCATCCAGTCCTCACTCCCTCTTTTTACTGCATTTGTCTAGAGCTCTTCATCTCCTTCCATCACTCTGGTTATGTTGTTCCCCTTGCTCTTATTCCCCAGTCTTTAACTAACCTTATATTCACTCTCTGTCCTCCATCCAGCATCATCTCTTTCTCTCTCTCCTAGCTCCTTTCCATCCAGTATCTCATCTCCTCCTTTCTCCCCACCCCTTCCATACAATATCTGCTGCTCTTTTCTCTCCACTCTTTCCATCCAATATCTCCTCTCTCTCCATACCTCTTCCACTCTATTCATCTGTCTCTTCGCCACTCTTTTCCACCCAACATCTATTCTTTCTCCACCCCCTTCCATCTACCATTTCCTTTGCCTCAATACTTCCCCATGTGTTCAGCATTTCTCCTTTTTCTCCCTTCCTTCATCCCCATGTCCAGCTTGTCGAGCATATGCCCTGTCGTCCTTATCAGTCTCTCTGATCCTAGTATCTACCCTTTGTGTCCCTAGCCTTCCTTTCCCTATCCCCGAGTCAGCATATCCTTTCTGCTACCCTACTCCCCCTCCTGTGTCTGCCCCCAAGATTCCATGTTCCCTTTTTCCTTGTCTCTCATCTCCAATCCAGCACCACTTCTTCCCTCCCCCCCCCCAGGCTCAGTACTAATATTGTGTATCTTACCTTAAATACCATCCCCCCCAGCCCAGTATCTTTCTCCAATCCCTCCCCCTTCTGCTGCCACTTTCTGAGATCGATCCCCTGCGACAGTGGCAAAGGAAAAAAATACAACACAGATGTAGGAACCTATCAGCATCGCTGTGAGCTCTGCCCCCTATGACTTTGACTTCCTGTTGTTGAGGGTGCGGAACCAACAAAGCAGTGATGCTGACAGAGAGAAAGATCTGTGTTATGCTTTTTTCCTTTGCTGCTGCTGCTGCAGGGGACCAATCCCAGAAAGTGGCAGCAGCAAAGGAAAAATTTCTTGAAGGGGAAAAGAAGTAGCGATGCTGCCTGCCCAGTTGAAGGAGGTCCGATTGGAGCCTCTTATACTAGGCGCCTATAGCAGTGACTGGAAGAAGCAAGGATAGCAACACCCCCGCACATGCATAGGGCTGGCCCTTATCCTATCAAGCTACCCATCCTAGAGGTTTATCATCTGTTCATTCTTTGATTGATCACAGCCTCTCAGCTGGTCACCTTCCATTACACTTGATGGATGCCAGTCTCTCAGGCTAGGCAGCCCATTGGAACTGCAAGGAGGTAATGTGGTCCATCAACCGCCTCAAAGCAAGGGGCACCAGTTTGGATTTTCTGTGGTTCCAGCCCCTGGTTGAGGGCTGGGCAGTTCGAATGTTTTTGGACTGCCACAGTGGTGGCTTATGTCAGTTGACAAGGTGGCACAAGGAGTGCTGGGGTAGCTCTGGAGATGGCTCCTCTTGTTTGCCTGGGCAGAGAAGAACCTCCTAGCTTTGTCGGCTCAGCACATTGCCAGGGTGCACAATGTGAAAGCGGGCTTTCTCAGCCAGCCCTCTCTGGATCCAGGAGAGTGGGAGTTGAGTCAGAAGACATTTCAGTTGATTCTGCACCACTGGGATCATCCCAAGATGGATCTGATGGTGACCTGCTCCAATGCCAAAATGTACAGCTTCTTCTGTTGCTGCACAGAGATGGGGTCTGAGGGTATGAACACCCTAGCTCAGCCTTAGCCAAGTCAATGCCTGCTGTATGTTTTTCCTCTGTGGCCGCTCGTGGGGCATGTGATTTGGCATATGGAGTGCCACCCAGGAAGGATTATTCTGGTGGCTGGATTGGCCAAGGAGAACATGGTATGGAGATCTGATGCATATCCTGCAAGTGCCTCCATTTCGGGGTCTATTGTGTCAGGGACCGATCGCCTTGGAAGACCTGACTCCCCTTCTTGCTTATGGTTTGGCTCTTGAGAGGAGATAGCTACTGTGTAAGGGCTACTCTCTGGCGGTGGTTTCCACTTTGCTCAGAGCCCAGAGGTGGTCTACCAACCTGACATACGTGCAGGTCTGGGGCCTCTTTGAGCGATGGTGCAGTGCACCTCAGCTGGCTCCCGAGGCAGCCAAGGTGCTGTCTCTGTTGGTCTGTCTGCAGGACAGTCTGGAGAAGGGCTTTCTCTTAGCTCTTTGAAGGTTCAGGTAGCAGCTTTGACCTGTTTCAGAGGTCCTGTGACTGGTAAGTCTCTAGCCTCACACCTGGATGTTTTGTGCTTTCTTCAGAGGGTTTGATGTCTTTGGTCCCTTCCTGGGATCTGTGTCTGGTGCTCAGGGCCCTGATGTTGGAGCCTTTGAGCCATTGAAGTGCACTACTCTGAAGGATTTGATGCGCAAGACTGTCATCTTGGTTACAATTTGTTCCACGAGGTAGATTTCCGAGCTGCAGGCTCTGTCTTACCTATCTTTTTTGAGGAAGCCATTTCCATTCGACCTTTGCCTTCCTTTTTACCTAAGGTGAGTTCTCCATTGTGAACTAGGTGGTTTGCTTGCCCTCTTTCTCTAAGGAACAGTATCGGGAGACGGATAAGGATCTTCACCTTGGGGATGTCTGGAGGGTGCTTCTCTGGTACTTGGAGGTTGCGAATTCTTTTCTTAAGTCAGGCCATCTTTTTGTGCTGTTTGCTGGCTCATGCAAAGGTGACGCAGCGGCTAAGTCCACGTTGGGGCACTGGATTAAGGAGGTCATTGCCTCAGCATATCTGGTGCAGAACTGGCTGGTTTCGGTAGGTTTACGCGCCCATTCTACCTGAGTGTAAACGTTCTTGTGGATGCAGTGGAACTCGGCAGCCCCTATAGACATTTCTCCAGGAACAAGCAGGAAGTCAGTCCTCATGTGGGTGACGGTGCCGACGGAGCCCCATACGGAGCAATTCCCCAACTTTCAAAGAAAGCCTTTGGGATTGCATCACGCATGCGCGGTCCCCTTCCCGCCCAAGGGTGCCATCTTGCTCAGTCTCCCTTTTTCCGCGGAGCCCAACGGACATTGACTGAATTCCCTCGCGGAAAAAGTGCGTCAACTCAAAAGAAGATTTTTTTCTTAGACCCGGTTCGATGCCGGTTCCCCTCCCTGCCTCGGTTCGATACACCGGTTTCGGATCCAGTCCCTATTTTTTTGTTTTTGTCCTTAGTGACTAGCGTTCGTGCCTTTTTTTATTTTTCACTGGCAGCCCGGTCGTTTGACCTTGCAGGGGCCCTTTTCCCACCGATAGCTGCCAGCGGGTTTAAAAAGTGTGATCGGTGCAAAAAGTTGATGTCCCTCACCGACACACATGACTGCTGTCTCTGTTGCCCCGGGGCTGACCATGACCCGATGGCCTGTGGCCCATGCGGCAAGATGTCTTCCAAGGCACTGAGAAGTAGGCAGCAGCGGCGTGAGAGAATTTTCTCTGAGTCTGCATCCACTCCGGTCTGGACTTTGTCAGAAGCCTCGACGTCTCGGGAGCTGTCTGACTCTGAGTATCGTTGTGGGTCTTCTGAGCGGGAGTCTCCCTCCTGGGAACACGGGAGGAAGAAGAAGCTCATGAGGGCGGTGGCATTGGATGCCTCTGATAGACCTGAGTCCTCGCGGGCCAGGTCGCAGAGTCCTGACCGCTGCCCCGGGTCCTCTCCTGCCTGCCAAAGTACCTCGCATGGAGCGGAGACGCCAAGGAAGGTAACAGCTGTTGTCCTCGTGGACTCTCCCCGGGAGAACCGGCATCGGGCCCGACAGCGTCGGGACCCAAGCCAGAGGCTGCGGAGCCTTCTGAGCTCGGTCTCAGAATGGCAGCCTTGGAGCGCAGCATGTCTGCCTTCTTGGAACAGCAGCGGGCACTGATGGCCGGTCTCACTGGTCCATCTGCCCCGACCACTGGGACTTCGACATCCAAGTCGATCCCGGAGGCTGAGCCGATCCTCAAGACTCTTCGAGCTCGAGTCGATCCTCGGCTGAGGTCTCCCTCGACCTCCAGTTCGGGACCAAGGTCATCGATGCTGGTGCCAAACACGTCGGGGCGGTCAAGGCCGAAGCCCTCAGGGCCGGAGCCCATCGATTCCTCCTTGGAGGACTTGGCCTGGGAAACGGATGACGAAGACTCCCCGGGCACCCACCGGAGCCGGTGCGTCCCATCGGACTCGTCAGAGTCCAAACCTCGGAGAAGGTCTCCCCCGGAGGATACCCGGTTCTTGGAGTTCATCCGGGACATGGCCAAGGCCCTTGGCATTCCCGGCAGACACCAAGGAGGAGCCGAAGAGCTCGATGCCTTCCAGTATGATTTTCCCCTGAAGGAAGCCCTTACTGTACCGGTTCCTCTGATGTTGGAATGGCTGTTGTTCCGTATATGGGAATCCTCGGCCTCGATGCCGGTTCTCAGCAGGCGGATCGATTCTATCTATCGAGTCCGCAAGAGCCCTGGCTTCCAGAAGGCACAGCTGCCACACAACTTCATGGTTGTGGAATCGGCCGTGCAAAGGCTCAAGAAAGTGTTTCAAGGGCTCGATGGAATTGTTGTGGAATCGGCCATGCAAAGGCTCGGCAGAAAGTGCTTCCAGGGCTCGATGCTGTCTTGCCGTGTCCAAACTACCAGCTGTACATGGGCATGTACTTACGTGACCTGGCAAAGGAAATTGCCGGGTTCTCAGCTGGCCTCTCTAAGGAACCCTTGCAGAGATTCAAGGCCTTGTCCACGGGGATTCGAGAGTGCTCGAAGTTTATGTCTCGAGCAGCCTATGACAGCTTCGAGGCTTCGGCCCAAGTAGCCGCAGCCGGCATCGTTGCCGGACGCCAGGCATGACTAATGTCGTCGGACCTAGAGTTATGGGTGCAGGGCAAGTTGGTCGATGTCCCCTGCCGAGGTGAGAGCCTGTTTGGCAAACCCATGACTGAGAAGGCTGCGGAAACAGGGTCCGAGTACTTGACCCGGATAAGACTCTCCAAAAAGACTTCTGCCCCTTCTAAAAAGAAGGGCTCGGGTAAAAAAACCTTTTTCCCGAGGAAGGGTGCTGCTTACTGCAACTACCCCACTCACCAGGCCTCCCCATCAGGGGCAGCAGGGGCAGCAGGCCAAGGGACAGGGGCATGGCCCGCATAAGCAGAAGACCCCCAAACCCCAGACACCAGCTCCCTCCCAGCCGGTTGGGGGTTTTTGACAGCCACAGCTGTCGGCACGCCTCCCTGGTGGCCAGTGGACGCCAAGGCAGGTGGGACATAAAAATTTTAATATTAAGATAGGAGAGTCTTTTAAGGGCCAAAAGGCACTTGGTCCTTGTAGTTTTTAGCTCCAATCTTTAAAGCAACCATTAAAGCAGAGTGGTGGGAAAAAGAAGGCTTTTATTCCCTTTACACAGTGGTTCCAATTGTTGGGTTACAACTCAAAGTAAATGTCCTTAATTCAGGTAAGAAAGAAAACTCAGGGTTTAAAGCAAAACTGTTGAATTTCACAGGAATAGCAGTGCTCAGTCAATTAAAGAATGCTCGGTTAGCAATTCAAGCAATTCACAAGTCTGGTAAAGACTCTATGCTACCAGACACACAGAGAATACAATCCATTTCCTGGTCTGATAATTCTCCTGCCAGTTCCACTTGCATTGGCTCATAATCAGATATGTCTGACTCTGTATCCCTAGTTTCTTGGGAAACACCTCCAGGGGTTTTGTATATCTCCTGCAGTACTTGCCAATGTCCTTGGCCTAGCCTAGGGCGTCGGCCACATGCTGTATTAGGATTAAATGTGTTCTCTCTTCTTAGAGGTTTTACAGCAGCTTTACCAGAGTCTTTAACACTTATAGCTTTCTTCATAGGCATATATTTATCATACCTTGTATTGCAGCAACAAGCAGGTCCTTTCTTCAGTTGCTTGCCTCTCACAGTCAGCAGCTTGATGAAATCCTTTTCTTTGAAAGTTTGGTTTACCTTGCAGCCTTTGAACCCATTCTCCTGGTAAGCGCCTGCTTCTGCCTGAGCCCAGCTCCTGGCTTTCCTGCTCAGCGTGGCTTAGCTTCCCCAGCTGATGCTCCTTTGGGCTCTCTCTCTAGCTTGAGCTGGTCCCTCCTTAGGTCCTTCCTCAGCTCCTGGTGAGTCACCTCTCACTCCTGGTGATCCTCTAGCTCCAGAGAAATCAGGTTTCCACTTCAACCTCTCTCTTCTTCTCCAGTCTTCCACTCTCCCCTTATAAAGCACTCCTGCCTTTGAGGATTGGGAGCTGGTTGTCAGTTCCTCGTGACCAGCTGGGCGTGGCCCTTCAGTCTCTCTGAATGCCCTCCTGCTCCCTCTAGCTGGTTCCTGCGAATATTGCAATTTGTGCACATCTTTTTTCCTCTGAAAAACAGCTTCTTTTTTCTCTTCTGGGCTTTCATCAGCCCTCGCTGCATTACACAGCAGGGTTTCTCTCTAGTCAGGGGTGAGACTTGGCACAGGCGGAAGGCTGGCCCTGTATGCCCACAGGTGGCCAGCAGTCACCACAGACACCTGGGTCCTGCAAATAGTCTAAAATGGCTATTTGCTCCATTTCAACCAGTTACCCCCCCCCCCATACTTTCCGGGAGAACCTCTAAGACCTCCTCTACACAGGAACCTCCTCTTGCAGGAGGAGTTTGGTCTTCTAGAGAATCAGGCGGTGAAGCCAGTACCCCACAGCCTACAAGGGCAAAGCTTCTACTCCAGGTATTTCCTGAAATCAAAGAGAACAGGAGGCCTCAGGCCCATCCTCGACCTGCGAAACTTAAACAAGTTCCTGATGAAGGAAAAGTTCAAGATGCTTTCCCTTGGAATTTTGCTGCCATTCCTCCCCCACGGAGATTGGCTCTGCTCCTTAGACCTGAAGGATGCCTACACGCACATCCTCATACATCCAGACCACAGACAGTATCTCAGATTTGTAGTGGGAGGAAACCACTTTCAGTACAGAGTATGTCCATTTGGCCTAGCCTCTGCCCCCAGAGTGTTTACCAAGTGTCTGGCGGTGGTGGTGGCTTTTCTCAGAAACCAGGGAATCTTTGTCTTCCCGTACCTGAATGACTGGTTCATCAGGGCCCCATCGCCTCAGGAGGCCCAACAGGCCACAACTCGAACTATCAACATACTGCAGCATCTAGGCTTTGTCATAAATCAGGCAAAGTCCACCTTGCTCCCCACACAGAACCTAGAGTTCATAGGGGCGAGACTAGACACCCTTCAGGCAAAGGCTTACGTGCCACAGGACAGGGCATAGAGGCTTCTGGAGCTAGTGCGTCAAATCAGCCACAAGTCTCAGATATCAGCAAGGCATTTCCTGCGTCTTTTAGGACACATGGCCTCCACAGTGCATGTGACCCCAAACGCCCGGCTCAACATGAGAACAGCTCAATGGTGCCTCTGGGATCAGTGGACGCAGGCCACAGGGCGACTCCGAGACAGGATATGGGTGTCCAAACGACTGCTCAAGTTGTTGGTCTGGTGGCTTCACCTACCCAACCTATTCGGAGGAGTGCCTTTCCAACCTCCAGCATACTCAAGGGTCATGATGATAGATGTATCTCCAGGAACAAGCAGGAATGTAGTCATCACATATGGGTATCGTCAGTACCGACGGAGCCTGCGCGGGAATGTTCCCCAGCGTCCAATTAGAAAGCTTTTGGGAGCATCCCACAGCGCCTGCGTGCTGCCTTCCCGCCTTTCCCAACTGCCTCTCTCCAGTTCTTCTTTTTCCGCGGAGCCAGCAGGTTGTGTTCCTGTCACCGCAGAAGCATTCTCTTTTATTTATTTCTTTTTTCTGGTCGCGTCTGCCTTCCTCGACGCTCTACCGGTACCGCCGGTATTTTTTTTCTTCTTTCTGTCTTTAAAAAAAAACAAAACAACCTTTTTTCTTTTTCTTCAGGTGCACGCGGGTTTTTTTGGGCCTTAGGCCCAAAAACTTTTCTTACCATGGAGAAACCTGCCTCAGGTTTCAAAAAGTGCACCAAGTGTGGCGGTACCATTTCCATCACCGACACCCATGAATGGTGTCTAAAATGTTTAGGTCCTGACCACTCCATCACGGATTTAATGTCCTCCGCCATGATGTCTAAAAGAGGTCGGCAGAACCGAGCTGCTAAACTCAGTACCCTGTTTCCCTCTGATGCAGCTTCGGTGGCATTGACGTCTTCCAGGGCTGCTTCTTCCTCCCGTGGATCTCAGGTAACTAAACATAAGTCCAGCCGGTCCTCGAAGGGTAGATCTCCTTCTAAGCATCGAGATGCCTCTGGCGTTGCCCTCGAGGATTCTGCACCGGCAAAATTACCCCGGCGGGTGGCTTCGGCTTCCAAAGCATTATCGGGGTTCCAGGATGTTCTCGAGGCCTCGACCTCGGCAGAACTGCTGGTGCCATGCTCTGGGGTACCAGCGGTCTCCTCCGGTACCGATATCCAGGCATTGGCGGCGTCGATAGACCAGAGAGTTCTGGTTATGGAACGCAGTCTGGCGGCTTTCCTTGCGGCATCGACGCCCTCGGAACCGCGACAGACAATTCCACCGGTACCGGCACCGGCCCTGGTATCGGTATTGGTACCGGTACCAATAGCATCGGCATCGGTGCCTGCTTTGCCGGTACCCAGTCATCCGATGACCTCCGGTACTGATACCCCGGTACCGGTTACTCCCGGTACCGACTTTGGTCGGTATGGGTATCGGGCTCTTCAAGAGCATCCGGACAGACGGTACTTCGAGTCCTCAGAAGAATCTGAGGATTCTGACAGTTCTGTCGATGCGCCGATGCTTCTCCCAGAGGAGCCCTCCTCCCCTAAACGCAGGATGTCTCCTCCAGAGGATATTTCCTTCCAGGATTTTATCAGGGAGGTGGCTCGGGGCCTGTCCATTACTGTGGCCCCTGAAACAGAGCCAAGGGCAAAGGAGTTGGAAATTCTACAATATCCCAAAACTCCTAAGGAAGCAGCTACCTTGCCCATCCATGAGATTTTATATGATCTCATGTTAAGAATGTGGGAGACACCTCTTACCACCTCTCCTCATTCTCGCAGGCTCGATACTATGTATCGAGTCCCTCCTTGTCCTGGGTTTCATAAGACTCAGCTTCCTCACCACTCTATTGTAGTGGAATCAGCTATGAGAAGGATCAAGAGTGCAAAGAGGCATGCCTCTAATCCTCCAGGACGTGAGTGCAGAACCCTGGATGTTTTTGGACGTCGGGTCTTCCAAGCTTCCATGCTTTCTGCCAGGATCAGTTCCTATAGTCTCTACATGGGAATGTTCCTGAAGGAGGTCACAGATAATTTAGAGGCTTTAAGTCATTTTCTTTCTGAGGATTGTCGCGCCCTTCCCCCGCCTAGGCGGCTGCCTGACGAGGTGAAGGGGGAGCGAATGTCACTTTCAAGCAACTCCAGAGCAAAGGCTTCTGGGAGTTGTAGTATTTAGAGCAAATGTAGTTGTAATCAAAGGCTGAGCCGAGAGTTGAAAGCAAACGCAGGAATATTTTTATTAGCCTCCCTTCATAGCGGGAACTTCAAAAATGAAGCTTGGTAAATCACGGGTACAAAATATCCACAAGAAACTCAGGTAAGAAAAATGCTCTTGTTTACTTCAGCATACAAAGGTTACTCATTCAAAAATAAGACTTCACTTCTCAGTGTTTTAAACAAACTCAAAATGTTCATTGAAACTTCAATGCAAACAACTTCCAGCAAATAAACTTTTCTTCTTTGGTTTCAGAGCTTTAAGGGTTTTAATCAGTTGTCCAGAGACTTCCAGCAGCACTCCGGTGCACGTCTCATTCAGGGCAACAAGCACACTAATTAAAACTTCTTAGCTCTGTAAAACATCATGCATATCAGAGAAATGGAATTTTCTTCAGACATATATTTCCAAACGCACTTATTTCACTATCAGGGATAACTCACATTCCATAGCCTCCTCAGGCTCACTTAAAAGAATATTTTCCCCGATGTCCATTGACTCACATTCTGAACAGGACTGTTCTGTGACGTCGTCAGCAAACAGCTGTTCTTTCCCTCGGTGCAGAGAATTATTCTCTCCACTAATTACTTCCTGGTCTTTCAGCATACGTTGAACCAGTTTTAAAACATTTAAACTTCCTTTGCTGAGAGGCTTCCTGTAACCCTGCTTCTGATAAAACTCCTGGAGCTGGCTGTCTGGGAACTCTTCCTGAGACCTCTGGCTAATAACTTTAGCAGCAGTACCTTTTGGAAGTTTCTTTAGCAGTGCTTCCCTGCTCCTTCCCTGGCCATGCTGTTTCCTGGTTAAAGCAGCCTTCTCATCTCTCTTCCTCCTGCAAGCATGAACCTCTTGCTCTGAATGAGGCTCCCTTTCAGACTCCTCCTCTGAAACAGAGTCAGCTCTCTTCCTCTCATGTCCTGGCAACCTTTCCAGACCTGGCAATCTCCTTGCCTCTCCGGGTGAGAATCTCCCTCCCTGGCGTGGGGATCCTTGGAATCTATCTCTCTCTGTTCTCTGGGGCTTATAAACATGTGACTGGCCGGTATCTTTCCACCCCGCCCCCAGCTGTGCTGCATTACCACCCTCAGTTGCTATGGAGCTGGGGCGTGGCTTTTGGACAACAACTTTTGACAGGTTCTTTTTTTCAGCCTTAGCTGCACTTTTAAACTGAGCATTTTTTTTCCTTTCCCTCTGACTAGGGGAAATTGCCTGTACTTTTCCTATCCCTCTAGGGACCTGGCCGTCTTCGCCATCACAGGATAAAAGGCAAGACTTTCTCACTTTGGTCAAACATGCCCAAGATGTTTCTAAATTTTCCAACCGTGCAGCCTTTGACTGCTTTGAGTGCATAAGCAGAACCTCGGCTATTGCCATAGGTGCACGTAGAATTGCTTGGCTCCAGGCATCTGATCTAGAGCTCTGGGTACAAGACAAATTGGGAAATATCCCAAATATACTGGTGAGAACCTGTTTGGTAAAGATTGGCAAGAAAAGGCCGATGAAATGGATGCTGAAAATTCCACCTTGGATAGATTACACAGGTACACTAAAAAATTTTTTTTTTAAACTGCCTCTAATGTTTCGATTGATTTTTACGTTTTTTGGTGCGCTGAATCCAAATCTGGTAACCAATTTGCTCCATCACGTACAGATTTTTTGCTACATTGGGTTAGCAGTTTGAGGTGAACGTTTCAGATTGAGTGCGATCGAGATAAAAGTTTCTTGGATGAATTCTTTATACTAATTGTTTAGTAGTTATTCAAATAAGAATAAAGAAAATTGTAACAAGGCAGCACATAAGAATAGAGTAATGTCAACAAAACATACTGTGATGGTAGCAAAATTGTCTGCACTTAAAACAGCCACATACATGTGCACAAACATTGAGCATATAAGAGCGAGGTTAGACACAAAGCAAAGCAAAGAAATGTGCAAAAAATGTTGTACAGGTATGTATGTAAGAATAGAAAACGCAAACCGCACCATTGCAATACATGAAGACAAACACCCGATGGTGTGCAAATAAAATTCTAATAAATGAGATCCGACACTGTGGTAATAACTAGCAAATTTTTATTTCAAAGTTTAGTAAAAACACGATATTGGTCAACACAGTTTAGATTTTAAAGTCATTCTTGGGTCAATCAATCTCCTGGTGGGCCCGTTTCTTCTTCCCCCAAATGCTTCTCTTGGTGCACTGCTTGGCGTATTTTTCATCTGGGGTTTCCCGCAGCAGCAACCAGCAGAAATCAGCCATCATAGTGGTGTTCCAACTTCCTTGGTACCTTCTCTCTGCGTCCTTGATGTCCTGGTGAAACCTTTCACCTTGTTCTTCACTGTACGCCCCCAAGTTTTCGGGAAAGTAGTTCACATGGGAGTGCAAGAAATGGACTTTCAGGCTCATGTTACAGCCTTGTTCTTTGAAGGCATTGAGCATCCTGGCAACAATATCCTTATAGTTCTCATCCCGCCTGTTCACCAAGAATTTGAGAACAACATCCTTGAAGGAATCCCAGGCTTCTTTTTCCTTCTCAGACATCGTTTCAGCGAATGCTCCATCTGAAATGAGTTTCCTTATATCAGGGCCAACAAACACTCCTTCCTTTAGCTTTGCTTCAGAAAGTCGGAGGAACTTTGAGCAAAGGTACCGAAAGCACTCACCATCTTTTGGAAGGGACTTGATGAATTGCTTAATGAGACCCAACTTAATGTGGAGAGGTGCTAATAGAATTTTATCACGAGGTACCAAGCTCTCATGAAGAACATTTTTCTCACCGGGTCTCAAATACTCCCAAATTGGCCAGTCTTTTTTCCCCCAGTGTAGGTCGCGGGCCCGGCTATCCCACAAGCAAAGGAAGCAGGGATATTTGGTGAAACCGGATTGCTGCCCTAATAGCATGGATAGAATTTTAAAGTCTCCACAAATCATCCACTTATGCTCATCATAACGAATCTTCTGAAGAATCAGGGCCAAATTCTCATATTTTTCTTGGAGAATAACAGAGTGAGAAATAGGAACTGAAGCGAATGTGTTGCCATTATGAAGAACACCTTTTATGCTGTCTTTTGACGAATCAATGAACAGCCGCCATTCAGCAGGATCATGCTTGAGTTTAAACTTTTCCATCACTCCGTATATATCGTTGCAAAATACCAAATCTTCCTCTTTGCTGAAATACTTCAAAAATTGTGTCTCGCGGTTGCGGTACCAATAAAAAGTTGTTCCTGGTGACAATAGATTTTTCTGTTTAAGCCGAGAACCTAGCAGTTGGGCAGCATCTTTTGGGAGTCCTAAATCCCGGACTAAATCATTCAATTCAGCTTGAGAGAAAAGTTCAGGTTTCGGATCTGGTTCAGTTTCAAACTCGGAAGTACTGGACTCATCGGGAAAAGCCATCTGATGAGTCTCATCATGATCAGAACCGTCCACACAAATATGATCCAAAGATTTTGGTGGTTCAGGCACAGGTACTTCGTTGCTATGAGGCATAGGCCTAATTGCTGAGGGAAGGTTGGGGTAACTTATTACGTTCTTATTTTTTAAGTTGTATCCCTTCACAATGCAAGAGCAAAAATAGCAGTCACTGCTGTGGTCTCTTTGTTCACGCCACATCATAGGTATTCCGAAACGAAATGCTTGTTTTTTACCTTTCATCCATAAGCGTAGATCTTCCTCACATGTCTTGCACACTTTGTGAGGAGCCCACGGTTTGTCTTGATCGCCTAACTTCAAACCGAAATAGGCGAAATATACTTTTTTAATAAATGCAGAAATGTTCCTCTGCCGCTTTTTCACGGTATATTCCCCACAAATAAAACAAAAACTGTCCGGAGAGTTGACACAACCTCTGGCTCTGTGAGCCATCACAAATACACAGCACTGCAAACTACAACTGTAGTGAACCACTTCGGAATAAAGCTGGATTACGACTGAGCAAACAAAAGGTAATAATGAACTTGCAAGAAACTGAAATTTGACAGGAACGTTCATGTCGCAACCACCGTGTTTGAGCGAGCGAACGAGGCGAGGCGAACAGGAAAGAACATGCGCCAGCGCGAGTACTGGATTTAGCCCCCGCCTCCCAATTGTCCTGTTAATGTATAAAATGAATACAAAACACTCTAAAATATCATGAGGGAGTGTTTCTAGTTAGTTAACCATTACAACCTCTATTTTGGGCCAAGAAAATAAACTGCAGTCGGCTAAAAAGAAATTATGTGAACATTCCTTATATGGGTAAGAAATCTAATTTTGCAAGAAAACGTGACGTGATGGAACATTTTGGCTATTTTTCCTGGATTCAGCACCCCAAAATCTATAGGAATCAGTTGCAAAACTGGAGGCAGTTTTTTGGTAGTGTACCTGTGTTATCCAAGTCCACTGCTGATCCTGCTAGAAGAAAATTGTTCAAGAAACCATTCTTTTCTAAAAAGAAAAGATTTTATCCTGCTTATGTTCAGCAGGGACGTTCTGCAGGTCAGCTTCCCAAGAAAGGTCAGCAACCACGCAAACAGAAAAAACAAAGACTGCTAGGCCTCAGCTGGCTCAGCAGGCTCAGCCTCTACAAGGCCTTTGACTCTCAACTAGAGAACTTAGCCTTCCTGGCTCTAAAGGGATCAGAGCCTTCCACCATTCCAGGAAGGTTATGTCATATTGCCCCCAGATGGGGGCAAATAACAGCAGAGCACTGGACACTCTCCATCATAAAGGAGGGGTACAAGCTTCATTTTTCAAGCATGCCCCCTCACACAATAGTAAAGCAGTTCAATTCTCCGACCTCTCTCATCAACCTGTTAGGTCAGGAGGTCGCTGTCCTTCTTGCCCAAGGGGCAATAGAAGAAGTACCCATTCATCAGCAGGGTACAGGGTTCTATTCCCCTTATTTTCTTATCCCAAATAAAACAGGGGGTTACAGGTCTATCCTAGACCTCAGAGAATTGAACAAATTCCTTGTCAAGGAAAAATTCAAGATGATTTCTCTCGGATCTCTGCTGCCATTCCTTCAGAGTCAGGACTGGCTTTGTTCTCTAGATCTCAAGGATGCGTACACCCATGTCCTCATCCATCCAACCCACAGAAGGTTCCTTCGGTTTCTTTTTCAGCAAAAGCACTACCAATACAAGGTGCTTCCTTTTGGCCTGGCCTCAGCACCAAGGGTGTTCACGAAATGCATGGCTGTAGTAGCAGCATTTCTCCGCACTCTAGGAATATTCGTCTTCCCTTACTTAGACGATTAGCTCATTCGAGCACCAACAGAGTCAGAGGCCAGCACTTCTCTATCCTGCACGATGCGTATCCTTCAGTATTTAGGTCTGGTAATAAACATCCCAAAATCCAGTCTAACTCCTACTCAATCTCTGGAGTTCATAGGAGCTTTGCTGGATACCACAAGGGCAAGGGCCTATCTTCCCCAGGCTCCGTTGCCTACGCATGGTGCAGTTAGCTTCTCAAGCAGTGCTAAAGTCTCATCTAACTGTAAAAGGGCATTAGCCTTCTAACTGGAGCATACAAGGGGACATCAAAGAGCTCCTTAGCTCTTCATCTCTTTTGACCCTTGTAAGCTGGGGCTTCCTGTCTCCAAGCGTACATTGTCCACTTGGGTGGCAGACAGCATCGCCTGGGCATACAGGCGGCCGACCTTCCATTGCAGGGTCGAGTCATGGCCCATTGTGTCAGGGCTAAGGCTGCCTCAGTGGCTCACTTCCGCTCTGTTCCACTGGCAGACATCTGCCGGGCCACCACCTGGTCGTCAAGCCAGACTTTTGCAGCCCATTACTGCTTGAATGGGGAGTCCTGACGAGACAGTGCTTTCGGCCAGGCAGTACTCCGGAACTTATTTGAGGTTTAGGCAACTCCTACCCTCCGGCCCTCTGGTGTCAGGCTACCAAGGGTGTTATGTCTCTGCTGGATTCCTATCACAGCTGCTGTGGCTCTTCTAGAGGGAGCCATTTTTCAGCTATGGGTTCTTGGTAGCCTGTAGTTAGGGAGTCCCATATGTGAGGACTGACTTCCTGCTTGTTCCTGGAGAAAGCTTAGTTACTCACCTGTAACAGGTGATCTCCAGGAACAAGCAGGAATGAGTCTTCACATATGGGGTTCGTCGGCGCCGATGGAGCCCGCACGGGAATGCTCCCCAGCATCCAATCAGAAGGCTTTTGGGAGCATCCCCCCCGCCTGCGCGGTAGCTTCCCGCCCTTTCCACTGCCTCTCCCCAGTTTTCGTTTTTCCGCGGAGCCGACAGGACGTACCTCCTGTCACCGCAGAAACTTTTCTTCTTTTTCTTGTTTCCTGTGGTCGCGGTTTCTTTTTTCCCGCTGACTCTGGCACCGCTGGTGCCTCCGCTTTTTCCTTATTTTTTTGTTTTCCTTTTTCCTTCAAGGAGCGTCCTCCTCGTGTCATTCTGAGGCCTACCGGGCTTTCCAGCATGGAGCCTTCTTCCCCTAAGAAGTGCCCCCATTGTGGAGACGTTGTCTTCTTCGACTCCAACGCCTGGTGTCTCTCCTGTTTGGGCCCTGACCCCTTCTCCCCCGGTTCCCCGGGCTTCAGCGTCGGGAGAAGACCCTCCCTGTTTCGAGTGTCCCTCGATGACGTTTTTCCCTCTGAGGTGCGGTCGTCGGCTTCCTCTCCTCGCCAGGATCAGGTAACCCAACAACAGTCTGTTAAGACTAACCGAGCCTTGAGGGGTGAGTCTCATGCGCTGCATGACGACGGCTCCGGCCTCCCCCTCCAGTCCCTTACATCCCGGAGGGAGTCTTCGGGCTCCAGAGCCTCCAAGGGGTTTTGGGTTGTTCCTGAGGTTCGCTCCTCACAGAACATTCCCGAGCCATGCCCGAGGGTGGCACCCGCTTCGAGCGGTGCAGATCCCTCGGCGCCGGCGTCGAGTGTTCCACTCTTCGTCAGGGACTGTCAGCTGGTGTCCTCGGTGCCTTCGGGGCCGATCGACTCGACCCAGTCTGGCTCTATGGCATCCTGGCCCTGCGCGGGGGCGGTACCCGCTTTCGGCGGTGCCGATTCCCCGGCATCGGTGTCGAGTGTTCCACTCTTCACCTGGGATCATCGGACCAACCTGACCCGGTATGGCGTGCCCACACCCCTGCCATGCGCGGAGGTGGTGACCGCTTCGAGCGGGACCAAGTCCTCAGCGTCGGAGTCGGTGGCTCCACTCCCTGCCGGGGATCGGCACTGGGTGCCCTCGGTTCCGTCAGGGCCGATCGACTCGTCCCCGGCTTCCGCGGGGGCGGTACTGGCCTTGAGCGGCTCTGCCCCTCCGGCGGCGGTCTCGGGAACGAGGGCCCCGTTCTAAGCCAGGGGTCGCCACCGGGCTCCACCTGCCGAGCCGATCGATCTATCCCGGTCGGCTGGGTCGGCACCCCCATCTTGCGCGGGGCCTCCCCCAAGCGCCACCGACCTCCCGGCATCTACGCGGGCGTCGAGTGCTCCACTCGTCCCTAGAGTTTGCCCGCGGGACCCCGGACCTTCGGTCGAGTCGACCCAAAGAAGCGCCGCGGCCGTGGAGCCAGGGCTGTGCGTCTCGCTCCCCGCCGGGGCTCGTCGGCGGGTTACCTGGGTACCCTCGAGGCCGCGTAGTATGCCCTGTAAGGGTTTCCCGCTCAATAAAACAGGCGCGGGAAGAACCCCGGTGTCTAGAAGGGCCTCTCTCCCGACGTCGGAGCCGACTTCGGGTGTTTCCCTCTTCACCGAGTTTCGGCCTGGGAAGCCCTCGTTGCCCTCGGCACCGATCTTCGCGACCCTGACTCGATTCTCGGGAGTGGCAGCACCGGCGCGGCCGCTGACACCGGGGTCCCCTACGGAGGCGTCGCTCGGTTCGATGCCCAGCCTCGAATCGTTCTCCAGTCTGGAAAGCGTGGCTCCGACGCATTTCGGGTCCGACCCCGGTCTCTTCCGACGGCGCAGTGCTGCGCTCGCCTGCTCGCCAGCTGCCCCGGCACCACTCCAGCCGCCCTTGCGGATTGCCCCGGGGGCGGCCCCGCCCCCGGAGTCGGGGCCGAGGCCGAGTCCCGCGGGCCCGTCGGGGACGTCGCTCCCTTCGATGCCCCGCTTGGAATCAATCCCGGGCTCCGACGATGCAGTACCAACTGCCTCGAATTGGGACTGTCAGTACCCTCCTCTGTTTAGAGCGATTCCTCCCGTGCACCAGCACGGTGGGTCCCCTGGTGTTCAAGCGGGCCCCTCCACCTCGGCCTCCCCCGGAATAGCCCCTCTGGGAGAGCTGTCTTTTTAGGACTTCCTCCTTGACATGGCGGACTTGCTCGCCATTCCTATCCCGGGCCCTTCGCTAAGTTCGGGTCCTGCGGAACAGGCAGCCATAATGCTTCCTCTACATCCCTCCCTGCGGGATCTCCTGTTCGGGATTTGGCGCTCGCCCTTACAGGTACCGGCGCCACCTACAGCCATGCATGCCCTGTATCGGGTGCCCCCCTCTCCGGGTTTCCAGACGCACCAGCTTCCCCATCATTCCATTGTGGTGGAATCGGCCCTGAGGAAGGTCGGAAGCAAGAAGAAGCACTCTTCCCGCCCCCCGAATCGTGTGTCTAAAGCTCTGGACAACTTTGGGCGGCGAACCTTCCAAACGTCCATGTTGGCTTCCAGGATTCTCTCATATATTTTCTATATGAGCCTGGCGCTTCGGGAGGTCACCGAGAGGTTATCTCTTTTGTCTCCCTTTGTGTTGGCCCCTCGGGCCCCTGACTGTTCCTTGCTTCTTTACCATTGCAGAAATATCTCTTGGTTTTTTTCTCGTGCTGCCGTGGACTCTTTTGAGTCAGTTAGCAGGTCCTCTGCTGTCGCCATAGGGGCGCGTCGTACAGCCTGGTTGCAGGCTTCCGACTTGTGCAGCTGGGCACAACATAATCTGGGTAATTCCCCGTGCACCGGGGAGAACCTCTTCAATGGCGAGGCTTTGCGTCAGGTTGCTCAGTGCTCCGCCGACCTGTTTGGCGCTGGCCGCCCTCTCCCGGGGATAGGAAATGTCCTTCCCGACCCTCCTTTCCGAAGAAGAGGACGTTTCATCCCTCTGCGCACCTGCCGGGTGCGCCCATGCCAGGGACATCTCACACCGGTCGGCGGTGCCAGGGCTCGCGCCAGGCTGCCCATGCCAAGCAGCCTTAGGCTCCGGTATGCGGCGGTTTGCGCTTAACTCCTCTAACCAGAAGTTACTGTCCAGTTCTACACTGGGGTTCTTTTCAGTATAACAAGGGTTCGGCTGCTTGATTGGAGGTATGGAGCCCCCTCCCCCGGGAGGGGGGGGACACCCTTCCCACATTAGGTTAGCCTGGCTCCTCAGGGCCATGCTAGTCCTCTTCGGACTTACCCTCGGGTAGGTCCCTCGAATTCCCCTCTGCCTGGTTCCCCCGGATTGAGGGGATCGCGCACCGAATTTCCTTCTCCCAGTGTAGGCCTTGGCCGCTACTCTCCGAGCATGGCCCGAACTAATCCTCGACAGGGCCGGACCACCCCCGCCCTCTGGTCTGTGTCTCCGCTCTCGCAGAGAAACCCCTGGGTCTGTCAGGTTACGGTGGACAGGAGTTCCACTGACCTATGTCGATCCCCGGCTCCGCTCCCTGCACTCCTCGGAGCGGCGGAGGGCATTGGCCCTACCCCCGAGGGTTTTTTTTATATATGCCGGAGATGACCCCCACGGTCACACTGTGGCTATAGGGGTTTCTATCCTCCTGCCTTCCCTGTGGTACGGAGGACACGTTTTTTCTGCGTGGCTGTCAGGAGGACGCCTCAGGGGCCTACGTGCTCCTGATGTGCTCCTCCCCAACTGATCTGGCGGTCATGCAACCATACTGCTACTCTCGCCGATCTGCCCTGCACCACGCACATCGGCCCATCACTTGGATGGCCCTTCCCCCCGCCACCTTCCAGGTGGGCGCCCTCCTGTGGAGCAAGGGCCGGTCCGAGTTGGCAGTATCGTTCTCACGTGTGCATGTCCCCTGCATACCGGTTTAGTAAACTGGGTGGGCGTTCCCGGGCCCATCTATAGCCCGATATACATCTATACCTGTTATTGGATGTATATCGGTGCAGGTGGGCGCTTTTGAGAAATGTTATAGCGCCCTGTGTCTTACCGACTATCTCCCAATTGTCGGTACTGACATTTTGTTATTTCTTACGGGGTTCGGCCGGTCTGCTTGCCTGCGTTCTGCGGCTCGGGTGCTCGGACCGGTTATGCTTAAACTTGCTGTGAAGTCAACAGCCCCTTGGTTTAAGCCTCCTTGTCTGGAGGTTTTCGAACCCAATGTCTTCCTATCCCTTGCCGGCTAGGGTAGACAGTGTGCCCCTCGGTATCCCTGGGTACACTCCTGTTCTTCTCCGGGCTGGGCTCTCCCAGATCGGTCAGGCTTCTGCTTAGTCCTCCGGATGGGGACTCTGCTCCTGCTGGAGTTCTCAGCTTCTCTTAGAGCTCCTCGTGAAGACCTGCCGTCCTTCTGGTGCCGGTTGACACCTGCGTCTCCAGCCCGCTCGGACTGGGAACTTTGTCCTCTCTGCGGTGAAGTTCCCTTGAAGACTTCGCTACTGCATCTACAGTACCCGTCGCAGCTCTGCCTTCTACAATCCAGTAGGTAAGCTCTAGATTGTGCTAGATCATTAACGGTTTAATGATGATTGACGTGGTTTGAAGACTCCACCTGTAGTCTTCGGTTGCTGTGTCTTGGCAACTCTTCTCAACTCCTACCCTCCATCCCTCAGGGGATGCCGGGGATCCAGGTTGGGCGATGCCTCCCTGTCCAGGGGCGCGCATTCTGGGATCTCCCCTGGCACCCTCAGCTAGGGAGTCCCCATATGTGAAGACTCATTCCTGCTTGTTCCTGGAGATAGCACAGTTACTTACCTGTAACAGGTGATCTCCGGAACAGCAGGAATTAGTCTTCACAACCCACCCACCTCCCCAAGGAGTTGTAATTCTATCTTTCTCTCTCTCTTCCTTCCTCTCCTCTCCTTCTGTCTCAGCTATGAAACGCAACTGGGGAGAGGCAGTGGGAAGGGCGGGACGCTACCGCGCAGGCGCGGGGGATGCTCCCAAAAGCCTTCTGATTGGATGCTGGGGAGCATTCCCGTGCGGGCTCCGTCGGCGCCGACGAACCCCATATGTGAAGACTAATTCCTGCTGTTCCGGAGATCACCTGTTACAGGTAAGTAACTGTGCTTTCTCCAGGGACATCAGGAATCAGTCCTCACGACCCTCCCTCCTCCCCTGGAGTTGCAGTCCTATCATTGATTTTATTCTTTTTGCCGTCTTTTTAGCTATGTCATTAGACTGAGCAAGATGGCACCCTTGGGCGGGAAGGGGACCGCGCATATGTGATGCAATCCAAAAGGCTTTCTTTGAAAGCTGGGGAATTGCTCCGCATGGTGCTCCATCGGCGCCAATATCACCCATATGTGAGGACTGATTCCTGCTGTCCCTGGAGAACACCTGTTACAGGTGAGTAACTACACTTTATCGGTCTGCAACATGGGCATCACTTTCCACATCTATCAAGCATTACCACTTGGATGTCCACACTCAGGCAGACATGGTCTTTGGCTGTAAGTTTTGCGAGCTGGGGTGTCTTTTTCCCACCAGTGGAGGCATAGCTTTGGTGCATCGCACTTGACTGGTCTAGCAGGACAATATGGAAGGTGACATTTTACTTACCAGATAATGCCCTTTCCTTGAGTCCTGCTAGTCCCATGGAACTGTCTGCTCTGTTCTTCTGCGGTGGTACCCTAGGGTCTGCTATGATTTATATACTTTGCTCTGCATGTCCTTCTTCTATTGGCAGCCTTCTCTTTATGCTTTTCTGTACATAGTTCTTTACTGTTTGATTATTCATTGTTGTCCACATTGAGGTTAGAAACATAGAAACATGACGGTAGAAAAAGACAACATGGCCTATCTAGTCTGCCCTTCCATATCAACTACAGTAATGGCCTTTTTTCTTTAGAGATCCTCTGTGTTTGTGTCTATGCTTTCTTGAATTCAGATACTGTCCTCATCTCTACCATCTCCATTGGGAGACTATTCCATACATCTGCCACTCTTTCTGTAAAGAAATATTACTTATCGTCCCTCCAGTCCAGTCCCGCACCTCTGGGTGGTGTACCTCTTCCAGAAGCTTGGAGACTGAAGAATGCCATCTTTTGTTGACACCGGTGTATTTATGCAGCTGGCACCGCCCATCAGTCCCAATCTCCAAGCAGCTGGAGGAGGTAGTGAGCCAGGGTGCTGGACTCACTGAAGGGACAACTAAGGAGCATAGGCTAGGTTTCGAAAGAAGTTTAGTTTTCTTTTTCCCTGTCAGCTAAAGATTATTTGGTTTGGTAGATAGAATTTTTTTTGGAAGGTCCCTCCTTTGGTGGGGCTAAAGATGGCCTGGCCTACTCGCATGGGACTACAGCAGTAGAACCAGGTCAGGAAAGTCCCTCGCTGTGGCAGGAGGCACATACCACAGGGGAGTCCAAGCAAGAATCTGTGGAGACAGCTGCTGGGCCTTCAACCATCCCAGGACCCTCCCCCTGTGCCTGGGGAGACTTAGTCCATTGTCTTGTTGCTGGGTGGATTTCAGAGAGCCGTTCTGCCTGCTCAGGTGATTCAGGAGAGGAAGTAACAGTTTGTTGAGACATTGTGACTTTTTCCTGGGAGGATTAAAAAAAAACAGTCAGAGTCAGAAATGAATAACAGATAAGCAGGAAAATGTGCTGTGTAGCTGCAGGTTTGTTCTGTGAAACAGGAAGCTCGTGCATACAAGAAATTTGCATACAAGAAATGTTTCTGACTGGGAAGATGGTGACAGTCAGTGAGTAACCTGACATGATCATCCTTTGTCTCTTGCATGGTCTCTGTATCTACTAAAGTTGGGATATGGCTTGTCAGGGCTTGTGGCCAGGAGCAGGGCTTGCAGAATGTGACGAGGCAGGAGAGTACCTCCCAGTCGCAAGAGTCTCTGGAAGCTGGGGGGGGGGGGGGGCACCGGGTTACCTTTGGCGGCTCTGACCCCGGCCCCCAGTCCCTGCGTGAGACCCGTACCATCCACCCCTCAAGCCTGGAGAGCAAGGCTCCCGGGGGAGTTCTCTCCGGTGTTTATCTTCCTTGTGCATCTGGCGTTTTGCAGCGTTGAAAGGGCTTGACAAGCGGCTCCCCAGCCCCGGTACGCAGGGCTTAGAGGGCATTAGACACAAAATAGCACGTGTCAGGGGCAGTGGCGACTAAGTGGGCTAGAGGCCCGGAGGAATGGCAACAATCACCATTGTCGGAGGGGCTGGATGGGGAAGACCTCAACATGGGGCTAGGTCTGCAGGAGGAGTTGGAAGAGAGAATCGGGCCCAGAGGTGCCACTGGGAGGAGCTGCCAGTACTCATTGTAGAGTCCTTCAAGGTTCTGAATATGTATGCTAGTCTTCCGGTAGAGGAACAGGCTCTGGAGGATCCGCTGCTCTAGGTGGTGTGGCAATTGTTGGAATGTCTTCCCGATACATTAAGGTCCCGATACAGAAGGTCAATAACAGACTACACCCTGATCATTCCCAAAGAGTCCATCAAATGCACCCAGACAACCAAGAAAAGGACCTTCGCCTTCTATGCACCTAAATGCTGGAATGACCTCCCACCTGAAATAAGAGCAATTAAAGACCTCACTCAATTCCGCAAGGCAATCAAGCACCACATTTTCCTTCTTCACTTCAGCACTCCTAAACCCAAACTTCAGCACTCCTAAACACAAACTTCAGCACTCCTAAACCCAAAAACTCTCAATCTCCACTCCCAATTCCCTCATAGGCAATTCCGCCTCAGGTTCTCTGCGGTCTTGCCTTAGCCCTCCTTGTGAATACTAAAGAATCTAATATGTTTTGTACATAGTTACAGTTTTACCCTGTTGTTCCAAGTTTAAGTTTCCTGTTATAATGTAAGCACACAACTGTCCTCCGAATGTGCAAACTTTGTTATATGTAAACCGCACTGACAACAAATAGCGCGGTATATAAAAGATGTTAAATAAATAAATAAATTAAGTAGTATGACAGTTGATCCATGTTGCACCTGTACCTGATACCGGGGCAAGAATTGAGGGCTCCTTTGATTGCCCGAAGTGGACACGGTGGTGTTGGCAGCAGTAGAGGGAGACCATGTCTCGTCTGATGCAGCTAAGAGCCATGGATCTGGTTCTGCGAGACCTGTGCGACAGCGGCCGGTACTCCAGTTTTTGGTAGTGTCCAAAAGACGAGTTCCTTTCGCCCAATTCTCGACCTCGAGGGCATTTTATTTTTATTTTATTTTATTTATTTACATTCTCTTATATACCGCGCTATTCTGCATCAGTGCGGTTTACATTGAACAAACTGAAATTACATTGAACAGGGCATTATAACTTGGAGATAACTATTTTACAGGGAACATTGGCTATGGAGGGTTAAGTGGCTTGCCCAAGACCACAAGGAGCACCTGTGGGACTAGAAACCCCAGTCCTTCCGGCCCAAGGTTGCTGTCCTCTAGTGGGATTTGAACCCCCGACCTTCCGGCCTGAAGTACCTTGCCCCAACCACTAGGCCACTCCTCCACACCTCTGTTGCTGGGTACTGCATTTCCACATGGAAACGCTGAGATCAATAATAGGATTGGTAAGGAGTGGAGAGTTCTTGTCACTGTTGACCATCACTGGGGTGTATTGGCACATTCCCATCCATCCAGAACATCAGCAGTTTCGCCGTTTTTTGCTGTGCCAAGGGGCCATTTCGATTCCCAGTTTCGAATGTTGCCCTTCGGTCTGGCGGCTGTCCCTCATACATTCACCAAGGTGGCGGTGGCAGCAGTCCTTCATGAGGAAGGGTGTTTGCCTACCCGTACCTAGACGATTGGCTGATCCTTGGGAAGCTAGGGGCGGCATCAAAAGAGCAACAATACGGGTGCTGGAGTTCCTTCACAGCCTCAGTCGGGGGGTCATCCAGGCCACGAGTTGGTTACAGCTGGCCCAGGAACTGGAGTATGGGGGAGCATGCTTTGCTGCCCATGGGGGACAGGTTTTTCTGCCGGATCGCCAAGTGCAGGAGCTACAACAGTTGATACGGCAGTCCCTGGAGCTGGGGAGACCGTCAACATGTAATTGGCTGCAGGTTCAGTGGACTATGATGGCCACCCTTGTGCTAGTCCTATGGGCATGGGCGCACGTGCGACTGCTGCAGAGGGCTCTGCACCGGCAGTGTCCCATCAGGGTCAGCCCCTATCCCGAGTACTCCCCTGCCCGCGGAGCACCAGGAGAGCCCTTGGGTGGCTGCATCTGGGAAGCCTGGAAGAGGTGTGTGCCACTCAGGTTCCTAGTGTGGGCTCCGCTGATGACTGGAGCCAGTCTGTCAGATCAGGGAGCCCTTTGTGACTGTCTCTTGGCTCAGGGGAGGCCCTGTGGTCGATCAATAGGCTCGAGATGTGAGTGGTGTCCTGGGCACTAACGATTTCCGAGCTTTGGTTGAAGGGGAAGGCAGTCTTGAGTCCTCTCAGGCAATGTGACCACAGTGGCTTATATCAAATGGCAAGGAGCGTAGCCCTAGAGGAGAGGGGCAGAGTCTCGTCTCCAGGTGTTATCATCGGCACTCGTATCGGGAGTCGGCAATATGACAGCAGACTACCTCAACCGAATGCGCATGGCTCCCGGAACGTGCCAGCTCAACCAGGGGATGTTTCAAGCAGGAGGTCGCCGATGGGGCACTCCGGGCATGGACCTAATGGCAATGTTTCTGCAGATGTTGAGAGAGGATGTCCGAGGGTCTGGATGCTCTGTCCGGCAATGGGCCTAAAAGGGTCTTCTCTGTGTTTTTCCCCTAGGGGTGCTCATAGGTCGGGTAGTGCAGCGGATAGAGGCACACCGGGGATTAGTACTTTTGGTGGCAACAGACTGGCCGAAGCACCTGTGATCTGCCAACCTGATTTAGATACTGGTGGATCGACCATGACTGCTTCCGGTTCAGAAGGGCCTTTTGCGCAGGGGGCCGCTCCGTATCCCCCAGGTGGTTCCATTTTAGTTTATCGCATGGCTCTGGAAAGAGCGAGGTTGAGGAAGAAAGGGGATTCGGGCTTGGTGGTAGCGACCTTGCTGCAGGCCTGGAGGAGGTCTACGAACTTTGCATAC
Source organism: Ichthyophis bannanicus (assembly GCA_033557465.1). Classification (NCBI taxonomy): domain Eukaryota; kingdom Metazoa; phylum Chordata; class Amphibia; order Gymnophiona; family Ichthyophiidae; genus Ichthyophis; species Ichthyophis bannanicus. The sequence goes on from CM066033.1 coordinate 536,227,495, forward strand.
ATCCGCATGTGGTGCAATCTTTGGAGCATTGTGAGGAGAAAGGCAGGCAAGCACTTCTACTGCCTCGCTCCGGGGGCATCTTGGCAGTTTTGCAATCTGGTTTTGATAAGGGCCTAGCCGCCAGTTCCTTGAGGATGCAGCTGGCGATGATTACCTATATATCGTGGGAAAGGCCATGGGGTGGCATTGGGTACTCAGCCAGACGTGCTGAGATTCGTAGGGGTGGTGTTCCCACCTCTGTCTGTCGAGGAGGGCGGTGGTACCGCCTGGGGATCTCAATCTGCTGCTGACGGTTCTGTCTGGGGTGCCCTTTGAGCCGTTGAGTCGAGCTCCCTGAAGGATTTGACTCTGAGAACTATGTTCCTGGTGGCGTTTGGCACGGCAAGCAGGATTTCGGAGCTTCAGGCCCTGTCGGGTCAGGAGCCATTCCTTTCCCTCTCCAAGGAGAACATGGTCCTGAGCCTGGTGCTTTCATTTTTTGCCCAAGGTGGTGTCGGCAGTTCATGTACTTCAGGCCGTTTCCTTTTCAGCTCTAGCGAGCTCTGCCACTCTGCAGCTGCACCACATGGAGGTTATAAGAGCCCTGTGAAAGTTCGTGAAATCGACATCGTCCTTTTGGAGGTTGAACATCTGTCTGTTCTGTTCGGTGGGCTGCGCAAAGGCGAGGCGGCAGCCAAGGCCTCCACTTTCAGATAGATCAAGGAGGTAAGGACGGCATACATCTGGAGGGGTAATCCAGTGCCGGCGGAGTTGCAGGCACATTCCACCAGAGCTCAGGCAGCCACGTGGATAGAGTATAGTTTAGTTCCACCAGTAGAGCTCTGTAGGACGGCAAAGTGCTTGTCGCTGCGTACTTTCTCTAAGCTTTATCGCCTGGATATCCAGGCGGTGGGGGACGCTCGTTTCGGGTCGGCAGTGTTTCAGGCCGGTTGTGCGTATCCCTCCCATTTAGTTTTACTTCTCTGATACATTCCAGAGGTGCAGGACTGGACTGGAGGGACGATAAGAAAAGAGAAATTAGACTTACCTGCTAATTGTTATTCCTTGAGGAACTCCAGTCCAGTCCTGAAACCCTCCCTGTGTGCTTTCTGTGATATTCTATGATTATCTGTGCACATCCCAGTCCTGAAGCGGGTTCCTTTGGAGGACAAAGTGCCAGGAGGAGCCGAGGAGTGGGATATAATCTGCGTTTGGTGGGGGAGGTGGACTGGCCGGCAGAGCTGTCGGTCGATTGCTCCTCACCGATTGGAGTTGCTCGGACACTCAACACGTAGGTGGTCTCATCCTGAAGGGGGGGGAGGGGTATCCTTCCCAGGGGATGGAGGGGGTACTAGTTTATTTGGATGTAGAAGTGTTTGTTACATGTTTAACTATTTACATGTTGTTCCTGTGAGTCTGCTTTGTCAATAGGTACTGGGGCTGGTGGACGGTGCCAGCTGCATAAATACACCGGTGTTCATCAAAAGGATGACATGCTCAGTCTCCAAGCTCCTGGAAGAGGTACACTACCCAAAAGTGCAGGACTGGACTGGAGTTCCTCAAGGAACAACAATTAGCAGGTAAGCCTAATTTCTCTCTTCCGCAAATTACTCCTGAGTCTATCCCCTTTCAGCCTCATCATATGTCCCCTTGTAGCAAAGTGTGCCAGCAATTGAAAGAGACTCTGCTGTGCAATTATGCCATAGAGGTATTTAAATGTCTCTATCCTATCTCCCCCCATCCCGCCTTTCATCTAACGTATACATATTAAGATCTTTAAGTCTGTCCTCATATGCTTCATAACGAAGGCCATTAAACATTTTAGTAGCCACACTCTGCATTGACTCCAACCTGCTTATATCCTTTTGAAGGTGTGGTCTCCAGAATTGCACTTAATACTCCAAATGAGGTCACACCAGAGACTTATACAGAGGCATTATCACCTCCTTTTTTCTGCTGGCGATTCCTTTTCCTATACACCAAAGCATCCTCCTGGCTTTCACAATCGCTTTTTCTCCTTTTTAGCTACTTTAAGATTATGCCCACATCCCACTCTTCTTTCATGGATAGAAGTACCTCACCCCCCTACACTGTACCGCTCCTTTGGATTTTTGCAGCCCAAATGCATGACCCTGCATTTTTTAGCATTAAATGTCAGCTACAAAATTTTAGACCATTCTTCAAGCTTATCTAGATCCCTCTTCGTGTTATCTATTCCTTCCTGGGTGTCTACTCCTTTGCAGATTTTGGTATCATCTGCAAACTAGTAAACCTTATCCAACAGCCCTTCTGCAGTATCACTAACAAAGATGTTAAAAAGAATCGGGCAAAGATCCCTGCGGCATAGTACTGGTAGCCTCCTCCTCAGATTGAACTCCATTTACCTGTACCCTTTGTCGCCTCCCACTCAACCAATTTCTAACCAATCAGTAACTTTAGGGTTTATAAGTCACCTGTGCGGAATGATGTCAAAGCCTTTACTGAAATCTAAGTGCACCACATGTAGGGCTCTCCCTCGTTCCACCCTCTGGTGAATCCATGCTGCCTTGGATCCTGCAATCCATTAGACTCCAGAAACCTCACTATTTTCTCTGTTAGTAGCCTTTCCAATAATTTACTAACGACAGAGGTTAGACTAACTAGCCTGTAGTTCTCAATGTCATCTTTATGTCCACTTTTGTGTAAAGGGGCCACATGTGCCTTTTTACATTCCTCTGGGACCACTCCCGACCAATGTTCCCTCTAATTTTCTGTAGGTTGTGTGCACATAAAATATCAGCTGTGTGCAGCTTTTGAAGGAAGGTTAAATTTTTGTGCGCCACATAACGACACTCGGAGTTATATACTTTAAAATTTGACTACACATCAGAATACAGTATGTACACCACATTGATTTTAATAAATTAAATGAAAATAGACGATTACTAAATGAAGCGGGAAATTTCTAGTAATTACAATCATAACTTTTAAATTTTAAGACGTCTGTGTTGTTTTCTATCAGAATCAGAGCCGTAATTTTTGTGCGCTCTGTTGTAAAGTATGTGTGCTCGCTCGGCGAGGTGCGTGCGCGCGCACAGCTTAGACGGAACAGTGCTCCCGACTCCAAAGAAGCATTGAAAAGGTCTGACAGTGGAACCGCTAGAATGTCCCCAAGTTCCCTCAGTATTCTTGGATGTATCTCATCTGGACCCATCACTTTGTCTACTTTTAGTTTATCTAGATCCTCACAACACAGTCTTCTGTTAGTATTTGTGGGTGTTTTCTGAGGTCCTGCTCCTGGCCCTGCTCCTGGCCCTTCATCTGTGAACATAAAACAGAAATATTTGTTAAGCAATTCCACTTTATCTTCATCAGTTTCTACATATTCCTCCCCTTCACCCTTGAGTTTGGCAATACCACTTTTGCCCTTCCTCCTCATTAAAATATCTGAAAAATGTCATCTCCAGGAACAAGCAGGAATGTAGTCTTCACATATGGGTATCGTCGGTACGACGGAGCCTGCGCGGGAATGCTCCCCAGCGTCCAATAGGAACGCTTTTGGGAGCATCCCTCAGCACATGCATGCTGCCTTCCCGCCTTTCCAACTGTCCCTCTTCAGTTCTTCGTTTTCTGTGGAGCTGACAGATCACACATCCTGTCACCGCAGAAAATTTCTTCTTTAAACTTGTTTTCTTGTGGTCGCGCCTGCCTTCGCTCGACGCCTACCAGTACCGCCGGTTCTCTTTTCTTCTTTTCAAAAAAAAAAAAATATATATATATACTTCTGAAGTGTTTCTCTTCAGAAACCTTTTCTTTTTGGTGCTAGGTGCCATTTTGGGCATTAGGCCCCATTTTCCTGAAAAATGGAAAAACCAGCTAGTGGTTTTAAAAAATGTACTAAGTGTGGCGGTACCATTTCCGTCACCGACACCCATGACTAGTGTCTCAAATGTTTAGGCTCTGACCATTCTCCATCGGAGTGTTCCTCTTGTATGGGAATAACTAAAAGAGGAAGACAGAACCGGGCTGCAAAGCTCGGTACCCTCTTTTCTTCAGATGCGATGTCCATTGCATCGACATCTTCCAGAGCCTCGTCTTCCTCCAATGGATCTCAGGTAACTAAATATAAGAGCCAGTCCTCAAAGGGTACTGCATATGTCTTCTATTAAATCATGGGTTCCCAACCTGGAGTGTGAGATGGATTTTCAGGGGGTGCAACAAAGAGTCATCACTCAGTCAGCTGCCAGTGTGCGTTGAGCAGTGGTAATAGGTAGTTGTGTTGCGTAGATACAGTAGTCTCTTTGTTTGTTTAATCAAAAGAACAACAAAATTAACATATAAGTAAAGTAAGTAACTGATTGTCAGAGTTTTGCTTTTACAATCATTATAACGCAACATCTGACATAGTCGTTAGTATAAACATATCAAAGGCTTGTGAAAAGTTGAATGCCTTCAAAGAAAAGTTATGTCTGTGGAGTCGAAGGATGGAAAAAGTCAGTCTCTCAAATTTTCCTTCATTAGAAGAGATAGTTGATGATGCTGGATTCATAACTTCTAATGTGCGTGTAGAAATTGTGGCTCATTTGGAAATGCTGTCAATCGTTTGATGGATATTTGCTGCTGGAGACCTTTCAGAAGAATGGATCATGGATCCATATTCCTACAATTTGGAGAAAATGTCAGATGATGAAGAGCTGAAGGAAGATCTTATTGCAGATAAATCGAGCTCTTGAAATGCAATTTGAAAGCAAGACTTTGGAGGAGTTTTGGTGTGCAGCACTTGATATGTTCCCAGGACTTTGTGGAAAAGCACTCCATGTCCTCATTCCATTTGCAACAACATGCTTGTGTGAATCTGGATTCAGTTATCTTTTGTCAATCAAGGCAAAATCTAGGAATCGCCTGAATCCACAGGCAGACCTGCAGATCGCAGTCAGCAAGAAAGTTCCACGTTTTGACAAAATCATGAATGAGAAGCAGGAGCAAAGAAGTTATTGAATTTTATGTTCACAATTGGGATTGATTTTACCTTTTACAATTCTGAATAAATTAGAATTAAATTGCTCAATTTATATTTGCATTTTATGTACTGAGTTAAAAGCTTATTCTTTAAGATCAGTTTGTTCACCCGCAGTATTGTACGTGGTTCAGTTTGTTGTTCAAAAATTAGAAATTAGACTTCTTCATCTTCAAATGTGATATTACTTTTGTAGGGGTTGTGGGGCATATCAAACATTTCCTAGGGGTGTGGGGCATATAAAAGTTTGGGAATCACTGTATTAAATCTTCGTCCACTTCTGCTCCCTGTGAGGCAGATCTGTATCTAACTCCAATGCAATTGGATTTCCCTTTCCCTCTTTCTAGTTTAACCCACAGTGCCTCTTCTCTTCCTTTTAAGCCCTGCAGTTCTATAGCTTTAATATTATTTTTTACATATAGTGCCACTCCACCTCCCCTTCTTCCTACCCTGTCCTTCCTGAATAACGTATACCCCAATATAATTACATCCCAGTAATGGTTTTCCGTGAATCATGTCTCCGTAACAGCCAATAAATGCAAGTCAGCCTCTTCCATTAAAACCTCAACATCTGGGATCTTATTTCCTATGCTACGGGCATTTATACACACCGCTTTCCAGATGTTGCCCCTTTTACCCATTTCTACAGAGGTATTTAATGTTTTACTTACCTGGGGGCTTTCTTCACCCATCCCCAATGAATCTAGTTTAAAGCTCTCTTCAGTAGGTTAGCCAGTCTGCTGCTGAAGGCACTTTGACCTCTCTTGGACAGATGGACACCATCTCTGGTGTGCAGCCCTTGAAACATCATCCCATGGTCCAGGAAACCAAAATACTCTCGATGACACCATCCACGCAGCCATGCATTCATCTACAGAATACGGCCTTTACCCTCAACTGGGAGGACTGACGAGAACATCACCGGCACACCTCTTTTTTTTTTTTTGTTATTTTAACTAGAACTTATTTTCACTCCAGCATACATGCATCATATCAAGCAACAATGTCAAGCCTCAGCCAACAGTGGAAACAGATGGGAGTATAAGAGCAACAAGCCTTTACCATATAAGCTCGCCTGACCAATCAACCACAGGCAACCGCTGTCCTAACCTGCCCCTACAACTCCCCCCCCCCCCTTTGGGAATTGTGATTGAAACAGACTCCATAGCCATTTATACCGAGACCACTGTGGGGTTTTATGGTGCTGATGTACAAAACACTCTGCCTGTGCCAAGGAATATATAAAATGAACCCATTGCTTGAATGTTGGCAGCTGGTCCCCCACCCATTTCTCGAGAATAGACTTTTTTACCCCCCCCCCCCCCCCGATACCCAAAAGAACAAATTTTCTCTCCACCTTATGCACCTTCTGGTCGTGTAGTGGGCCCCTTATCCCCCAGTATCAGCAATCCATAAGTCCACTCTATGCGTTTCTGAATGATAGTCTCCAGCCCTTCCAAGGCTTTCCCCCAGAGTTCCGCAAGAGTGGGCATTCTATAAAAGCTTGGCGAAAAGTCATGACAACCCATATGACATTTCTAACACTGTGCCAATTCCCATGGCCCAGCTCTGCCCCTCTTGCCCTGGTAAGGTAGCTATGGTGTAAAATCTGCTATTGTATCTTTCTATACCTGACATTACAGGTGACTTTGGCCACCTCCTGAAAGGCACTCTTCAGTTGTTCAGTCTGGGCCACTGGGTGGCCAATTTGTCTAAATATTGGGAGTCCAACATGTCATGCAGCATCCTTGTCCAATTCAACAGTGTGTTCCACCAAGGAGCCAAATGGCGCAGATCCTCATCTGCTTCTGTTCTCATCACTCCCCAGTGATGTGCTGTTCATCCAGCGCCAGTAGGTCCTAACCTGCAAATACTGGAAATGGTGCGAGGCCGGCAGACCAAGCTTCCCCCAGCAAACAATCAAATGTGGGAACGGATCCCTGTCCCCACCCTAACAGCCGCCCGATATCAAACCAGTCCAGAGCCTCCCACAATCAGAACTGCATGGGCCCCACTTCTGGTGCAAAGCCGGGGTTGCCGATGAGTTGCAGAAAGGGTGTCACCCACCAAATGGGCTGACTCCACACCACTGACCACCGCCACACCATCCGAAGGGGGTTAATCAGAGCTCCAAACTGTCTGGCCCCGAGAGTCACCCCAATGTGGTTGGGCACGCTTAGACGTCTGTACAGTCGACTCCAGGTGTCCAACAGTCCATTTGGAATGTAGCAGTCTGTGCAGTGTAGGGCATCGTAGATTCACCTCATTAAAGCTGCAGTATTGTACACCCACAGATCTGGTAATGCCACTCCTCCCTTTTCCCATGAAAGGATCAGTTTAGTGTAGCTAATACGAGTTCTGTGACCTCGCCAAAGGAAAAAGCGAAGTACTCCTTTCAATTGGTCCACCTCTGCTCATCATATTCATAGTGGCAACATCTGGAGCCGATAAAGGATCTTGGGAAAGATCGCCATATGAACCAGGGCCACCCGGCCATAGAAAGATAAAGGCAGATCCCTCCACCTCTCACAGAGATGTTTTATTTGTTGAAGTTTGTCCTAGATATTTTTCTGGTAGACCCACCTGATGGTCACTATGGAGGGGCTCTGCCAACCAACAAAATGGCAGGAGCGGCTCTGTTGACCAACAAAACTGCAGGAGGAGCTCTGTCGACCAACAAAACGGCAGGTTTCCAGGTTGGTGCTTACCCCCTTCTCACCCCCCCCCCCACCCCAGGAGCCATGCCTCAGACTTGTCTGCGTTGATGTGGAGACCCGAAAAACTACCAAATCTGTGCAAAAGGTCCATTAGACCATCAAGGCCCTGCTGAGAATAGGGCATGCTGACAAGCATGTCATTCGCAAAAAGGCTGATCTTGCAATCCTGCTCCACAGTGCGCACTCATGGTTACTCCGGTGCCTCCCTGAGTTTGATGGCAAAGGGTTCCAACGAAAGAGTGAAGAGCAGAGGAGACAGCAGGTATCCCTGGTGAGATCCCTGCTGGAGCTCGAACACCTCCACCAGCCGACCATTGACCAAGAATTGTGTCCGCAGCCATTCATATAGCATGCGTACCCAACTGATAAAGTGGTCACCCAGGCCAAACCTAGGCAGAACCCAAAACAAATAGCTCCATGCTACCCAGTCAAATGCCTTCTCAGCATCTAGACTCACTACCGCCACTTCATGTCCTTGGGGGTGGTGATGTCCAAACAGCATCAGGGCGCGCACCATGGGACTTTCTGCCCCACGCCCCTTCATGAAACCCACCTGGTCTGTGTGGACCAGGCCGGGTATCAGTGCCCCCAAGCACCGGGCAAGGACCCCCGCCAATATCTCCAGATCTTGGTTAAGCAAGGATATTAGGCGATACACATCGACCTTCTTTGCATCCTTGCCCAGCTTAGGCAGAAGAATTACCAGAGAACATCGAATATTCCCCGGCCACACACAGCCTCACCCATGGCACTAAGCACAGGAGCCACTTCCACACCCAGAATTTTGTAAAATTCTGGGTCCAGGCCATCAGGGCCTGTGGAGTTTGCCAGTTGCAGGCGCTGAATGCTGGCCAACACCTCTTCTGCCGTGATCAGCAGATCCAAGGTGGCTCGCTTCTCTGCGCTAAGTTGCAGTAGCTGCAGGGAGCGAAAGAACTCCTCTCATGCCCATTCCTCACAGTGATTCTGTCTGGTAGAGCTCTTGAAAAAATCTGTGAGCCAGTGTGCGAAGCTTCATCACCGTGCATCAAATTTTAGAGGGTTTGATGAGATTGGCAAAGAGTTTCCCATATTTGTCCCCCCCACTGGTAGAGCTTGTATTTGTAGATGTGGATACTTTGTAGCACCTGTTGTTGCAAAAGTGCTTTGACTTTGTTACATTGCTCCTGAAGGAACTTCTGGTGCACTGACCCTCTCGAGGCCACATATTGGGCGTGGCAGCACCTGCAGCTCAGTCAAGAGGCACTGGCTTTGTTGCTTTCACCAAAACCGCACATAGCCAATAAGGCTAGCCTGGAAAACCGCTTCCCAATATGTAATGGGCCCCATCTCTTCTATGCTGTTTTCAGTCACATATTCCTGCCAGCATTTACGAAGAAATTGGCAGAATTCTGGATCCTGGCTCCACACCAGGTTCAACATCCAGATCCAGTCCTCCCAGTCCACTAAGCCGACAAGATCAACATGCATAGCAGCATGGTTAGATAGCGGCCATGGATGGATATCACTGCTCTTGAGCTTCCCAAAAAGGTTGTCTGTAAGGAGCAGGTAATCAAGGCTTGCAAAGGTTTTGTGGGAGCTGGAGTAATGTGTATTCCACATCTGTTGGATGAAGAATACACCACCCATCAATAAGCACCAGCTCCCGACAGAGAAAGTTGATGTCCTGCCCCTTCGGCACCACTCGTGGGGACTGACAGTCAATTGTCAGGTCAGCCACTGTGTTAAAATCGCCCCCTAAAATGACTAAATATTCAGATTGGTGTGCGAGCCCTGCCACCAGCTCCATGTAAAAGGCAGGGCAGTAGACATTCAGCACATATGTGCTATACAGCACTACTTTCTTGCCTTGGAGGACTCCCCAGACCAAAGCATAGTGACCCTCCTTATCCTGCACCACCTTATGGGTCTCAAATGCAACCTGCTTGTCAATTAAAATCACCACTCCATACTGCCTCGTCGCGTAGGCTGCCCAATGGACCTCGCATACCCAACCACTTTTTAGCTTTGCATGCTCTCCCTCCTTGAGGTGAGCATCCTGTAAAAGGGCAACGTCAGCCCCCAGTTTTCCTAAATATGTAAGGACCTTCTCCCTCTTGACGGGGAGTTAAAGCTGCCGACATTCAGGGTGATCAAATGGACTTCAGCCAGAGTCTAGGATGACAATTGGTGTCATCCATCGAGTTGCTCCATACTTAAACCCCCCCGAGCCTCCCAGCCAGACCCCATGGAGGTAAACCAAAACAGTGGTCGTATTAAACATACGCAGTTCCCTTCCCTGTTGAATGCTGCTCCCCCCCCCCAAAACGCTTCTGCCTGTTCCTCACTCCATGTGCCTTCCCTTTCTGTGTCCCCCTGCTTCCTCCCCCTTCCCGCTCCTCCACACTCACACTGCCATGCACCCCAGCTCTGCATCATTCATACTACTTTCTTGTCCCCAAAACATCCCAGCTCCCACTCTCCATTCATCTTCCCAAGGGCCTCTGTACTCACTCTTCCTATTGCCCCGGTGATCCACACCCACCCACCCAACCCCACCCCACCCTATCCACAGCAACTCATAGCAATCAATAAACAGTCCAAGAGGTGTGAAACAAGTCCCAGACACAGTTCCAAAGTCCTTGGCTGTTGCTAACGCAGATCAGGCTGCCATCCAGCTGTGCCACCATGCTGTCGTTTAGGGCAACCATCTTGCAAGCAGACATCAGTCCTCTGGCTACCATGCTTCCAGCCCGGCCTCTTTGGTGTTCTTCCAGTCGTAATGGGGGATGGGGTGATAAGCCATGATAACCATGATTGGGTCCACAACAGTTAGGCTGCAAAAATGTCACTTCCAAAGTCACAGAAGGCCCACATGCAAAGATTTAGTCTCTTCACTTTGAGCTGTCAGCAGCTTGGACTTCGAGGAATCGCCGCTCTCCCTTCACACTGTTCAGATAAAGGGTGGCCCCTCCATGCTGCACTTTAAGTCAATGTGAAAACGAAAGCAAATGAGACACCCCGCTGGTACAATGCTGCACAAACAGGTGCAAATTCATGGCACTTCAAAGCCACCCAGGTTGAATAATCGTTGAACAACAAGATCCAATGGTTTTTGTACTCTAATAGAAACATAGAAACATGATGACAGAAAAAGACCACAAGGCCCATCTAGTCTGTCCTTCCATAACAACTACAACAGTCCACTTTTTACCTTTAGAGATCCTCTGTGTTGGTCCCATGCTTTTTTGAATTCAGTTACTGTCCTCATCTCTACCACCTCCACTGGGAGACTATTCCACGGATCCACTACTCTTTCCGTAAAGAAATATTTCCGCATATCACTCCTGAATCTATCTTCCTTCACCCTCATCCCATGACCCCTCGTAGCAGAACTTGCTTTCAATTGAAAGAGGCTCTCTCCCTGAACATTTATGCCACGGAGGTATTTAAACATCTCAATCATATCACCTCTATCCCGCCTTTCCTCTAAGGTGTACATATTAAGATCCTTAAGTCTGTCCTCATATGCTTTATAATGAAGCCCATTAATCATTTTAGTAGCAACCCTCTGCACCGACTCCATCCTGTTCACATCCCTTTGAAGGTGCGGTCTCCAGAATTGCACACCATACTCCAAATGAGGTCGCACCAAAGACTTATACAGAGGCATTATCACCTCCTTTTTTCTGCTAGCCATTCCTCTCCGTATGCACCCAAGCATCCTTCTAGCTTTTGCCGTCGCCTTTTCTACCTGTTTAGCTACTTTAAGATCATCAGACACAACCACACCTAGGTCCCGCTCTTCTTTAGTGGACAAAAGTACTTCACCTCCTATACTGTATTGCTCCCTTGGATTGCTGCAACCCAAATGCATGACCTTACATTTTTTAACATTAAATCCCAGCTGCCAAATTCTAGACCATTCTTCAAGCTTAGCTAGATCCCTCCTCATGTTATCTACACCTTCCTGGGTGTCTACTCTGTTGCAGATTTTGGTATCATCCGCAAAGAGGCAAACCTTACCCGACAGCCCTTCCGCTATATCACTAACAAAGATGTTAAAAAGAATCGGACCAAGGACAGATCCCTGGGGCACACCACTGGTAACATCCTTCTCCTCAGAGTGAGCTCCATTTACTTGTACTCTTTGTCGCCTCCCACCCAACCAATTTCTAACCCAAGCAGTAACTTTATGGTCCATCCCTAGGGTGCTCAGTTTGTTTATAAGTCGCCTGTGAGGAACAGTGTCAAAGGCTTTACTGAAATCTAAATACACCACATCTAGAGCTCTCCCTCCGTCCAACTCCCTGGTCATCCAGTCAAAGAAATCAATCAGATTTGTCTGATAAGACCTGCCTCTGGTGAATCCATGCTGCCTTGGATCCTGTAATCCGCCGGACTCCAGAAACCTCACTATTTTCTCTTTCAGCAGCGTTTCCAATAATTTACTCACCACCGAAGTTAAACTAACCGGCCTGTAGTTTTCAACCACATCCTTACTTCCGCTTTTGTGTAAAGGCACCACATGAGCCTCTCTCCAGTCCTTTGGCACCACTCCCGACTCCAACGAGGCATTGAAAAGGTCAGTCAGTGGAGTTGCTAGAACGTCCCCAAGTTTCCTCAGTATTCTAGGGTGTATCCCATCCAGTCCCATCGCTTTGTCTACTTTAAGTTGAGCTAGTTTCTCATGAACACAGTCTTCTGAAAATTGTTCAAGATGTCCCTCGCTTCTGTTCTTATTTGTGGGTGTTTTCTGAGGTCCTGCTCCTGGTTCTTCATCTGTGAACACAGAACAAAAATATTTGTTAAGCAATTCTGCTTTATCCTTATCAGCTTCTACATATTCCCCCCCTGCACCCTTGAGTCTGACAATACCACTTTTGCCCTTCCTCTTCTCACTAATATATCTGAAAAATGTCTTATCCCCCCATTTTATTGCATTGGCTATTTCCTCCTCCTTTTGAATCTTTGCCTTCTTGACTACTTTGCTAGCTTCTCTAAGTTTTTCCAAATACAGATGCCTGTCTTTCCTCTCTCTGTGATCTCTTGTATTTCATGAAGGCCTCCATCTTTTTCTTCACTTTTTCAGCTACTTCCTTCGAAAACCATAGCGGTCTCCTGTTCCTTTTGCCTTTATTTACCATGACTTATGCTGCTAGTAAGCTCTCAGGATATGTTCCTTCTCCATCCAGACTAGGTAGTGGGTGATGGCAGGCCGCAACTTGGAGCCCTCCTCCCTCCTAGGCCCCATGTGATGGGCTCTCTTACAGCGCCATGAAGATTGTGTCCCCTGAAGATCCAGGGCGGCCAGGAGCTATTGCTCATAAAAATCGTAAAGTTTGGCATCAGTCAAAGTTTTGGACAGTCATACCACACCAAGGTTATTGCACCTCAAACAATTTTCCTGTTCACCCAGGTGGTCGAGCAGTTGTTGGTGTCCGGCTGACAGCTCTGCAACCTGTGTTGATAGCTGCTCCATACTGAATTCTTACGTGGCCTCTCGTTGTTCAACTTCGGCTAACCACTGAATTCGTGCCTCAAACTGCTCCAGGATTCCGTCAACGGTGGACTGTAATTTTATTGAGCTGATCTTTGAGTGCAGTAGAGACCACTCTTAATATCTCTGCTGCGAGTTCCCCAGTGTTGGGTGAATCTGTGCATGGTGATTCGGTGGCCATTTTGCACACGGGACTCAGCTGCTTCACAGATCGTGCCTTTAGCGATCTTTTTGCCATGCCCCACAAGCCACTCACCGGCTCCAAAGCTGCAGTGACACTCATGCACCTCACCAATCGGGGGATGGAGGTCCCAGGATGGTATGCTGATTTTCAGGGCCAATCATGTCCTCCTCCCTCTCTTGCATCACATGACCCCCACTTGTACAACTATTTGTTTCACCCTTTGTCCCAGAGCGATGAAGTCACTTTTGATATGCTTGTAGGGATTTATTTATTTAACAGGTTTTTTATGCTGCTTTATCATTCCATCAAAGTGGTTTACATTGTAACTTAAACTTGGTAATGTACATTAAACAGGGACATTGATAACTTGGATTTTTCTGAGGGAATGGCGGGTTAAGTGACTTGCCCAAGGCCACAAGCAGTGCTAGTGGGAATTGAACCCTGATCTCTTCGTTCCCTAGCCAGTGCTCTAACCATTAGGCTACTCCTCCACTCCTAGAAGTATTTTTTGTGCCAACATGGATGAGCAACATCGGATAATAGTCAGTAGGCTTGATGAGTCTCAGCAAACTCTCCGTAACATCTCGAATTTTGGCACCTGGCAGACAGCACACTTCTCTGGACATTGTCTGGTCAGCAGATGGATGCTTCAAAAGCATGTCATCAACCATGACTACCCTTGGCTTACTTATGGTGACTGATTCTGCACTTTGGGGTGCTTGAACTGTGCTGCTTCCCTATCTCCAGGAACAAGCAGGAATAAGTCCTCACATATGGGTACGTCGGTACCGACGGAGCCTGCGCGGGAAAGCTCCCCAGCTTCCTAGAATGGAAGCTTTTGGGACCTCCCACTGCACATGCGCACTGCCTTCCCGCCTTCCTGAACAGCTCTCCTCAGTTTCTCTTTTTCCGCGGAGCCAGCAGGTCGTGTATCCTGTCACCGCTGAAGAAATTGTAGTTTTTTGTTTTGTTTCTTTAGACCGCGTACCTGCCTTCCCATACCGATACCGGTATCGCCGGTCTTCCTTTTTCTTTCTTAAAAAATTATTTTCTTTTCTTTTATTATTTTTTCAGCACTTGGTCACTTCAGTTAGGCCTTCAGGCCTACTTTAATTCTCCACATGGAGAAGCCAGCCCCTGGATTTAAGAAGTGTACCAAGTGTACTGCTGTAATATCAGTCACAGACACCCATGAATGGTGTCTTAAATGTTTGGGGCCTGACCACTCCATTCCGGACTGCCCTTCCTGCTCCCAAATGTCTAAGCGTGGGCTGCAGAACCGGGCCAACAAATTCCATGTGCTGTTTGCTTCAGAGAATCCAACATCACAGTCATCCAGGTCATCATCTCCGGATGGATCTCAGGTAACCAAACCTTCTGTGGGCAAGTCCTCAAAGAGCAAATCTCCTTCAAAGCATCGAGAGGCTCTTAGTTTTGAGGACCCTGCCCCAGCCAAACAGCCCCGGCGGGAAGCCCTACCTTCCAAAACGCCAATACAGGGGCTACAGGTTGACATCGATGGCACGGCCTCGACAGATCACCTGTTGGACTGCTCTGGGGTACCGGCCCATACCGGTACCGACATCCAGGCAACCGTGGCGTCTATGGGCAATACTGTCCAATCCATGCAGCAGGCCGTCATGGCTTTCATTAAAGCTGCAACGCCATCGGTACCGCTTCCAGCGGTTCCGGGCCCGGTTCCGGTATCGTCCGCCATGCCGGAACCCAGGCCTTCCTCTTCTAAACGCAAATCGGTACCGTATGGGCTTTCGCTCCATACCGCTTCCATACCCGGTACGCCCGATGTCGATACCGATCGGTATGCGTATCGTGCGTTGGAGGAAACTAGAGAATACACCGATTCCTCTGAGGATTTTGGCTCCTCTGATGAGTCTGCAGAGCTCTCCCTTGACCTTCCTGAGGAACCTTCTTCTCCAAAAAGGAGAATGTCTCCTCCAGAGGATTTGTCCTTTCAGGACTTTATTTTAGAAATGGCTAAAGGCCTTTCTATCACTACCTCCTCTGAAAGGGAACCAAGGTCAAAAAGATTGGATATTTTAGGATACTCTAAGTCTCCTAAAGAAGCAGTTACTCTGCCTATCCATGAAATCCTTCAGGAACAATTGATGGATTTCTGGGAGAACCCTTTAACTCTGTCTCCTTATTCCCGTAGGTTGGACACCATGTATCGGGTCCCTCCTTCTCCTGGTTTTCAGAAAACTCAATTGCCTCACCACTCCATTGTGGTAAAGTCTGCAATGAAAAAGATCAAGAGTACTAAAAGGCACTCTTCTACACCTCCAGGAAGGGAATGTAAGACACTGGACTCTTTTGGTAGGAAAATCTTCCAGGCTAGTATGCTTATAGCCAGGATTAATTCCTACAGCCTCTATATGGGCATGTTCCTAGGGGAACTTGCCAAGAAAGTACGGCATTTTGCCCCCTTTATCCCTGAGGATAAACAGGAGGACTTCCTTTCTGTTGTGAAACAACTTTTAGATGTTTCTAAGTTCTCCAACAGAGCTGCCTTTGATTCCTTCGAAGGAGCCAGCAGAGCTTCTGGCATTGCTATTGCAGCCAGACGTCTGGCTTGGCTCCAGGCTTCTGATCTGGAACCCTGGGTTCTAGATGGCTTACGGAATCTGCCCTGTACAGGTGAGAACTTATTCGGTGCAGAGTGGCAAGTTAAGGCCACTCAAATGGACGCTGAAAATGCCACCTTAGAGAGACTTTCTAAGTCCACTTCTACTCCCACTAAGAAGAAGTCTTTCAAGAGGCCTTATTATAAGAAGGCCAGATATGCTTCCAATACTGGCCAGCAATCTTCTCAACCTCGTTTTGCGGCTAAACGTCAGCAAACGAAACAAGCAAGAGCAAAGCCTGCAGCAGCTACTGCAGCTCAACAGGCTCCACCCCCTCAGGGGTTTTGACTTGCCCCTAGAGAACTTGCCATTCCTGGTTCTGGACCAACCAGAACCTCTCACCATACCTGGAAGGTTAGCTCACTTTGCTCCCAGATGGGAACAAATCACAACAGAGCAATGGACCCTCTCTATCATCCGAGAGGGTTACAAACTTCATTTCTCCAACCTTCCTCCTCATCACATGGTGAGACCCTTCAATTCTCCATCTCCTCTCCTAGCCCTGTTGGATCGGGAGATCTCTTCTCTGCTTGCCCAAGGGGCCATAGAAGAGGTTCCTCTTCATCAACAAGGGTCAGGTTTCTACTCCCCCTATTTTCTCATTCCAAAGAAGACAGGGGGATTCAGACCAATCCTAGATCTGAGAGAATTAAACAAATTTCTGTACAAGGAGAAATTCAAAATGCTCTCTTTGGGCATTCTCCTTCCATACCTTCAGAGTCAGGACTGGCTTTGTTCTCTAGACCTCCAGGATGCGTATACACATCTACTCATCCATCCATCCCACAGAAAATATCTTCGCTTTCTGTTCAGGGGAAGTCATTACCAATACAGAGTACTTCCCTTCGGTCTCGCCTCTGCCCCAAGAGTCTTTACCAAATGCATGGCAGTCGTAGCCGCATTTCTCAGAAGCATGGGGATTTTCGTATTCCCATATCTGGACGACTGGCTCATTCGAGCTCCAACTCAGTCGCAGGCGCAGATTTCCCTAGACCGCACAAGGAGCCTTCTGCAGTATCTGGGACTGGTGGTAAACCTTCCCAAGTCTCAACTCAGCCCTACTCAGTCTCTAGAATTCATAGGGGCCCAGTTGGACACCACCACTGCAAGAGCCTACCTTCCACTGGTTCGGGGTCAGCGTCTGCTGAGCTTGGCCTCCCAAGCCCAGTCCAGTACTCACTTGACAGCCAGGGAAATGCTACGCCTCCTGGGCCATATGGCCTCCACAGTACATGTGGTGCCCTACGCTCGTCTTCATATGAGAGCAGCTCAATGGACCCTGGCCACCCAGTGGACTCAGGCGTCGGGAGCACTCTCAGACCAAATACAAACCTCAAACCGTCTGTCTTGGTCCCTCCATTGGTGGATATCCACCAAGAATCTGTTGTTGGGGGCTCCCTTTCAGCCCTTGCTACCCCAAGCAACCCTCACAACAGATGCCTCCCAATTGGGGTGGGGAGCCCATCTGCTAACTCTCTCCACTCAGGGCACTTGGTCTCCACAGGAGGCCACCCTTCATATCAACCTCCTGGAACTGCGAGCAATTTACCTTGCCCTCAAGGTCTTCCATACCCTCCTTGCCAACCTGACTGTCCTGGTTCAGACAGACAATCAGGTGGCCATGTTTTACATAAACAAACAAGGAGGGACGGGCTCTCTGTCGCTTTGCAACGAAGCTCTCAGATTATGGGCCTTCGCCAGAGAGCACCAAATTCATCTGCTAGCAGTGTATCTTCCAGGAGTTCAAAACTCTCGAGCAGACAGGCTCAGTCGAGTTCTGCTGCCACACGAGTGGTCCCTACACGTGGACCAGATAACCAGAATCTTTCAGGAATGGGGGACCCCGGACATAGACCTCTTTGCAAGTCCGTGGAATGCCAAACTTCCCCGGTTCTGTTCCAGGACTCCGTGTCAGGAAGCTCAGGCCACGGACGCCTTTCTCCTCCATTGGGGTCAGGCGTTCCTATATGCCTTTCCACCCATTCCGCTGATTCCCAAGACTCTGTTCAAACTCCAGAGAGATCACGGCTCTATGATCCTCATAGCTCCACGCTGGCCACGCCAAGTGTGGTTCCCTCTGCTTCTACAGCTCTCCCAGGGATCCTCCCTGGACTTAGGAGCTGCACCAGACCTTCTGTCTCAGGAGGAGGGGACTTTGTGGCACCCAAACCCCAAATCCCTACATCTCCGAGCTTGGTTACTGAAGGCTTAAGTCTTCAAGACTTTAATCTTTCTCAACCTGTGAAAGATATCCTTCATGCCTCTAGGAAACCTTCCACGAGGCGGTCTTATGCTTTCAAATGGAAACGTTTTTCCATTTGGTGTGCTCAGCAGGGCCTTGACCCTCTGGCACTTCCTTTGAATTCCCTCTTAGACTATCTCCTGCATCTTTCCAATGCAGGCCTTAAGACGAATTCTGTAAGAGTCCATTTAAGTGCTATTTCAGCATCCCTGAAACCTGTAAATGGACAACCTATCTCCTCTCATCCTCTTGTTGCAAGATTCATGAGAGGCCTGACTCTCACTAAACCTCCCATCAGACCCCCCCGGTCGCATGGGATTTGAATCTAGTGCTTGGTCAGCTTATGAAGCCACCTTTTGAGCCGTTATTTTCTACCTCCTTGAAATTTCTTTCCTGGAAGGTACTATTCCTAATTGCAGTCACTTCCGCTCGTCGCATCAGCGAACTGCAGGCTCTAGTGGCTAATCCACCTTATACAAGATTTCATCATGACAAGGTGGTCCTTAGGACGAATCCCCACTTTATGCCTAAAGTGGTCTCGCCTTTTCATCTTAATCAAGAGGTATATCTACCTGTATTTTTTCCGGCTCCTCATGCCTCCAGTGCAGAGAGGAACCTTCATACTCTGGATTGTAAAAGAGCTCTAGCCTTTTACCTTAATAGGACTCAGCCACATCGAAAGTCTTCTCAACTTTTCGTGGCTTTTGATCCTTCACATTTGGGACTTCCAGTCTCCAAGCGTACACTTTCCAATTGGATTGCTCAGTGTATTTCCTTTGCTTACCAGAGTAAAAACATTTCTCTGGAAGGCCATGTCACAGCTCACAATGTGAGAGCCATGGCAACTTCTATGGCTCATCTGCACTCTGTTTCCATTGATCAGATCTGTCGAGCCGCTACCTGGGCCTCGGTTCATACCTTCACAGCCCATTACTGTTTGGACAAGGACTCCCGCCGGGATGCCTTGTTTGGCCAGGCTGTCCTCAAACACCTGTTCCATTCTTAGACAACTCCTGCCCACCTTCCCAGGATGGATGCCTGAGATCCATACGAAGATGGCGAACCTTGACAGGGGATCCCACGCATCTAAGCTAGGGAGTCCCCATATGTGAGGACTTATTCCTGCTTGTTCCTGGAGATAGCACAGTTACTTACCTGTAACAGGTGATCTCTGGGAACAGCAGGAATTAGTCCTCACAACCCACCCACCTCCCCTAGGAGTTGTATCTTTTATCTATCTATCTTCCTGTCCTCTCTCTATTGACTCAGCTATAAACTCGAAACTGAGGAGAGCTGTTCAGGAAGGCGGGAAGGCAGTGCGCATGTGCAGTGGGAGGTCCCAAAAGCTTCCATTCTAGGAAGCTGGGGAGCTTTCCCGCGCAGGCTCCGTCGGTACCGACGTACCCATATGTGAGGACTAATTCCTGCTGTTCCCAGAGATCACCTGTTACAGGTAAGTAACTGTGCTTTCCTGGGATGCTTCCACCTCCTCCACTTCCAGGGATGCATACTGGTTCTTCAATTGAAGGGTTGGAGGAGTTGGACTGTTGATACTGAAGGCTCTGGTGACTCATGTTCTACCTTCATTCTGTAGCCCCTATCTTCATCTCTATCAGAAAGCTTGAATGTTTCATGAACCATCTGTGTCATCTTTGAGATTGTTTTTGTGATACAGTAAATGATTTTCTTCATTTTTAGAGGACCATATGTTCCAAGTTCAGACAAACAATCTGTCTGCTGCCTCGTTTTCTTCTGTTCCCTGTGGAGTCCCCCAAGACTTTATTCTGTGAATGATTCTTTTTAATATTTTTCTTGCACCTCTCCTCATATTGATACAAGATCTGGCTATCAAATCGTTCTGTTATGCAAACAATGTCCTCCTCGTCAATTATTTCTCCACCCCTGTCTCCCCAGACGAGGGGTGATCCTTTATAATAACTGTCTTGACTTAGTTGCAGATCCCATCATCTCAAATTAAACCCATAAGTCCCAGACCTTATGGATTACCAAGAACACTTATGCTTCAGCTGTCAGGCCTGAAATACTCAGCACTCCAGTGCTGTTAGTAATCTCCTTAATGTGATTAGGCATCTTATTTGTTGCTCAGCGCTTTTGATCATCAGGTTGCAGCCACGGATCACTCTGCATTTTTCTCCCATTGTCAGATATGTTCAGCAAAACCTTTTCTTTCCTTAAATGCTTTACACTCCGTCATGGATACGATTATTTCGCACATTGATTATTGTAACCCCACCTACTGTGGCCTTCACTCCATCAATCTTAAAAAAACTACTGCTTTTCTAGAATATTACAATCCGTTTCCTATTCATTGCTTCCTGGTACAATCAAATTTCTCCTCTTTTCGTTAAAAATCACTTCCGCTTTAAAGTACTTGTGCTTGTTCACAAGGCATTCTACTTAGATCTGCCTCTCTCCTTTTCTTCTTTACTCACATTTTATTGCCCAGTACAAATGCTGCAGTCCCAAAACTCCAATTTGTTGCTCATACCACCTGTTTCGTGTGCTCACCTAAAAGTATCGCATCATACAGCTTTCTGGTTTTTAGCCCCAACTCTGTGAAATGCGTTGCCTATCCCCCCCTTAGATTAGAGTCCTCCCTTCAGAAATTTAAGGCATCTCTAAAAACACATTTCTTTGCTATTGCTTTTCAGGAGCTGCTGTGATGAGTATAGGTATGAGTAAGCACTGGACAGCTTTTGATCTTAATGTTGTCTTGTTCTTATCCTGTTCTCTTCTTTCCTATTTTTATCGTAGTTCTTTTTCTTTTAATGTATGTTTTGTTTTGAGATTATAAACAACTCTTGTACCCTGTGACATAAAGCTGTATAGAAGTTTTTAATAAACATAAACCTTTCAAACTGTTGAGTAACAACCCTCCCACTCATGCCCAAACCCATCTGCTGCCTCCCTGTTGCTCCACTATTGAGTTTTGAGCATCAAGACTGCTGCCAAGTGCACAAAGCCAGAGCTCAATCACCTCAGAAAAGCATAGAAAAAATGATGGCAGATAAATCATGTGACCTATCCAGTTTGTCCTTTCATTCCAACTACTAAGCTTTAAAGTTCTTTTTTCCACCCCCCTTGGAGATCCTTTGTACCATACTTTCTTGAATTTAGATACAGTCCATGTATTAACCACCTCCACTGGGAGGCTATTCAACACATCAGAAACAGTCACCCCCAGGCCCTATACTGTACCTTGGACTTTTGAGGCCCAAATGGATGATCCTACATTTTTTAGCATTAAATCTCAGCTGCCAAATCTTCAACCATTCATCAAGTTTCACTAGATCCCTCCTCATGTTATCTTCCTGGTGGTCTACCCTATTTTAGATTTTGGTATTACTTGCAGAGGCAAACCTTGCCCAACAGCCCTTCCACAATATCACTTACAAAATGTCAGAAAGAACTGAACCAAAAAGATTGACCCCTGTGGCATAGCACTAGTTATGTCTTCTTCCTCAGAGTGAACTCTTTATCTCCAGGAACAAGCAGGAATGAGTCTTCACATATGGGTACGTCGGTACCGACGGAGCCAGCGCGGGAACGCTCCCCAGCATCCAATCAGAAAGCCTTTGGGAGCATCTCACAGCGCCTGCGTGCTGCCTTCCCGCATTTCCAACTGTCTCTCCTCAGTTGTTCTTTTTCTGCGGAGCCAGCAGGTCGTGTTCCTGTCACCGCAGAAGAATTTCCTTATTTTTTTTTTTTATTTCTTTTTTGTCGAGTCTGCCTTCCTTGACACTATACCAGTACCGCCGGTTCTTATTCTTTTCTTTTTTTTAAAAAAAAAAAAAGAAAGACTTTTTTCCATTATTTTTCTTCAGGTGTACTTCAGTTTTGGGCCTTGGGCCCAAAACCCTTTTCCTTAAATATGGAAAAACCTGCCTCAGGATTTAAGAAGTGCACAAAATGTGGCGGTGCTATCTCCGTCACCGACACCCATGACCGGTGTCTAAAATGTTTAGGCCCTGACCATTCCATTAAAGATTGTGTGTCCTGTTCCATGATGTCTAAGAGAGGTCGACAGAACCGAGCTTCCAAGCTCAGTACCCTGTTTCCCTCTGATGCAGCTTCGGTGGCATTGACGTCTTCCAGGGCTTCTTCCTCCTCACATGGATCTCAGGTAACTAAACATAAATCCAGCCGGTCCTCGAAGGGCAAATCTCCTTCTAAGCATCGAGATGCCCCTGGCCTTGCCCTCGAGGATTCTGCACCGGCAAAATTACCCCGGCGGGAGGCTTCGGCTTCTAAAGCATCATCATCGGGGTTCCAGGATGATCTAGATGGCGTGGCCTCAACAGATCTCCTGGTGCCATGCTCTGGGGTACCGGTGGCTTCCACCGGTACCGACTTCCAGGTATTGGCAGCGTCGATGGATCAGAGGATTCTGTCCATCGAATGCAGTCTGGCGGCTTTCCTTGTGGCATCGACGCCCGTGGTAGCGCAACAGACTACTCCGCCGGCACCGGCTCCGGTATCGCCATCGGCACCGATTCCGGTACCGGTGGCATCGACATCAGCATCGGTGTCAGCTATGCCGCTACTCTGCCCTCTGCAGCCCTCCGGTACCGTTACCCCGGTACTGATGATTCCCAATACCGATCCCGGTCGGTACAGGTATCGGGCTTTGCAAGAGCATCCCGATAGATGATACTTCGATTCCTCTGATGACTCTGAGGATTCTGAAGAGTCTGTCGATGCAGCGATGCTTCTTCCACAGGAGGAGTCCTCTCCTAAACGAAGGCTGTCTCCTCCAGAGGACTAGTCTTTTCAAGACTTTATCAGAGAGGTGGCTCGGGATCTCTCTATTACATTAGCCCCAGAGTTAGAGCCTAGAGCTAAGGAGTTAGATATTCTACAATATCCTAAAACTCCTAAAGAGGCAGCTACCTTGCCTATTCATGAGATTCTGTATGATCTCATGTTAAGGATGTGGGAAGCACCTCTATCCACCTCTCCTCATTCTCGCAGGTTAGACACCATGTATCATGTCTCTCCTTGTCCTGGTTTCCATAAAACTCAGCTTCCTCACCACTCTATTGTGGTTGAGTCTGCAATGAGAAAGATTAGAAGTGCCAAGAGACATGCCTCTAATCCTCCAGGATGTGAATGTAGAACCCTGGATGCTTTTGGTAGAAGAGTCTTCCAAGCTTCCATGCTTGCTGCGAGAATTAATTCCTATAGTCTCTACATGGGAATGTTCTTAAAAGAAGTCACTGACCATTTGCTGACTTTAAGTCCTTTTATGTCGGACAGTAAAAGGCCAGAATTTCTCTCTGGGCTCAAACATGCCCAGGATATCTCTGAATTCTCCTGCAGTGCAGCTTTCGACTCCTTTGAATGCGTAAGCAGAGCCTCAGCTATAGCTATAGGTGCACGTAGGATTGCTTGGCTTCAAGCATCTGATTTGGAGACCTGGGTCCAAGATGAATTGGGAAATATCCCTTGTACAGGTGAGAATCTGTTTGGTAAAGATTGGCAAGCAAAAGCCAATCAAATGGATGTTGAAAATTCTGCTTTGGATAGACTATCCAAATCTACTGCTGCCCCTGCTAAGAAAAGGTTGTTCAAGAAAACACCTTTTTCTAAAAAGGAACGATCCTATCCTGCTTATAGTCAGAGAGCATCTTCTACAGCTCAGTTTCTTTCCAAATGTCAGCAATCCTCCAAACAGACCAAGGCAAAGGGTGCGAGGCCTGCTCCAGCCCAGCAATCACAGCCCCCTCAGGGCCTTTGACTCTCTGCTAGAGAACTTAGCCTTCCTGGCTCTAGAAGGCCCAGAGCCCTCCACCATTCCAGGAAGGTTATGTCACTTTGCTCCCAGGTGGGGGCAAATCACAGCAGAGCATTGGGCACTCTCCATCATAATAGAGGGGTACAAGCTTCATTTTTCCAGCTTGCCCCCTCTCACAAGAGTGCACCAGTTCAATTCTCCAACCTCCCTCCTCAGCCTGTTAGAGCAGGAGGTTGCCACTCTTCTAGCCCAGGGGCAATAGAGGAAGTGCCTTCTCAACAACAGGGCACGGGGTTCTACTCCCCCTATTTTCTTATCCCAAAGAAAACAGGGGGCTTCAGGCCCATTTTAGATCTCAGAGAATTGAACAGATTCCTAGTCAAAGAGAAATTCAAGATGGTTTCTCTAGGAACTCTGCTGCCATACCTTCACAGTCAGGATTGGCTTTGTTTTCTAGATCTCAAGGATGCGTACACTCATGTTCTCATCCATCCAACTCACAGAAGGTTCCTTCGGTTCCTTTTCCAGGAGAAGCACTATCAATACAAAGTGCTCCCCCTTGGCCTGGCCTCTGCACCACGGGTGTTCACGAAATGCATGGCAGTGGTTGCTGCTTTTCTGCGCACCCTGGGAATATTTGTCTTCCCTTATCTGGACGACTGGCTCATTCGAGCTCCCACTCAATCAGAGGCCAAGACTGCTCTAACCTGCATAATGCGTATACTTCAATATTTAGGGCTGGTAATAAACATCCCAAAATCCAATTTGATCCCTACTCAGTCCCTGGAGTTTATAGGGGCGTTGCTGGATACCACAATGGCAAGGGCCTATCTTCCCCAGGCCCGTTGCCTTCGCTTGGTGCAGTTAGCTTCTCAAGCAGAGTTGAAACCCCTACTAACTGCTTGAGAGATGTTACAGTTGCTAGGCCACATGGCATCCACCGTACATGTGGTACCATATGCTCGCCTTCACATGAGAGCAGCTCAGTGGACTTTATCCACCCAATGGACCCAGGCATTAGGCTGCCTGTCAGACAAAATAGCAAACACAAGTCGCCTCATTTTGTCCCTCCAGTGGTGGAAGTCCCCTCAAAACCTGTTGCTGGGGTCCCCCTTTCAACAGCCTCTACCCCAAGCAACCTTTACAACAGATGCTTCTCCAATGGGCTGGGGAGCTCATCTTCAGGACCTCTCCACCCAGGGCATCTGATCCCCACAGGAGACTTGTCTACATATCAATCTCTTGGAACTCAGAGCAATCTTCCTTGTTCTGCGAGTTTTCCACACCCTGCTCAGCCACAAGACAGTCCTCATCCACACGGACAATCAGGTAGCCATGTTCTATGTAAACAAGCAGGGAGGAACTGGCTCTCTGTCGCTTTGCAACGAAGCTCTGCGACTGTGGGCCCTCGCCAGAGAGCATCACATTCATCTTCTGGCAGTTTATCTTCCAGGTGTTCAAAGCTCTTGGGCGGACAGACTCAGTCGAGTTCTGCTTCCACACGAGTGGTCCCTACATATGGACCAGGTAGCCAAGATTATTCGAATTTGGGGAACCCCGGACATAGACCTCTTTGCAAGTCCGTGGAATGCCAATCTTTCCCGGTTCTGTTCCAGAACTCCGGCTCAGGGGGCTCAGGCAAGGGATGCTTTCCTCCTTCACTGGGGTCAAGACTTCCTGTATGCCTTTCCACCCATTCCCCTAATTCCCAAAACCCTGTTCAAGCTTCAGAGAGACAGAGGCCACATGGTTCTCATAGCTCCACATTGGCCACGGCAAGTGTGGTACCCTCTGCTTCTACATCTCTCTCAAGCTCCCTCCCTTGAGTTAGGGTCTGCTCCAGACCTCCTCTCGCAAGAGGATGGAAGGTTATGGCATACCAATCCCCAGTCTCTGCATCTCAGGGCTTGGTTGCTGAAGGCCTAAATCTCCAGGATCTTCATCTTTATCAACAAGTGAAAGATGTTCTTTATGCTTCCAGAAAACCTTCCACTAGACGTTCTTACGCTTTCAAGTGGAAGAGGTTTACCATCTGGTGTTCTGATAAAGGTCTTAACCCCCGTGCCATACCTCTGGAATCGTTGCTGGAGTATCTCCTTCATCTGTCTAATGCAGGCCTTAAGACAAATTCAGTAAGGGTCCATTTGAGTGCTATTGCAGCTTCCCTTAAGCCTCTAAATGGACAGCCTATTTCCTCTCATCCTCTTGTAGCAAGATTCATGAGAGGTCTCCTTTTAACAAAGCCTCCCATCAGACCACCCCCGGTGGCATGGGACTTAAACTTGGTTCTTGGTCAGCTTATGAAGCCGCCTTTCGAACCTTTAGCTACCACCTCCTTGAAATACCTTTCTTGGAAGGTTATCTTTCTCATTGCAATCACATCAGCACGCCACATTAGTGAATTGCAAGCACTCGTAGCTAATCCACCTTATACAAGGTTCCATCATGACAAGGTGGTCCTTAGGACTAATCCACACTTTATGCCTAAGGTGGTCTCGCCTTTTCACCTCAACCAGGAGGTCTATCTACCTGTCTTTTTTCCAGGGCCTCATGCATCAAGTGCAGAGAGGAATCTTCATACCCTGGACTGTAAAAGGCGGGAAGGCAGCACGCAGGTGCTGTGGGATGCTCCCAAAGGCTTTCTGATTGGATGCTGGGGAGCGTTCCCGCGCAGGCTCCGTTGGTACTGATGTACCCATATGTGAAGACTTATTCCTGCTGTTCCCAGAGATCACCTGTTACAGGTATGTAACTGTGCTGAATGTCCCCAAGCTCCCTCAGTATTCTAGGGTGTATCCCATCTGGTCCCATCGCTTTGTCTACTTTAAGTTTAGCTAGTTTCTCATGAACACAGTGTTCTGAAAATTGTTCAAAATGCCCCTTGATTCTGTTCCTCTTTGTGGGTGTTTTCTGAGGTCCTGTTCCTGGTTCTTCATCTGTGAACACAGAACAGAAATATTTGTTAACCCGTTTTGGACCAGCGTATGCTTTACATACATAAGGTCTCCATACTTACTACTCAACTGTTTGCTAATTAATGGTTATAAATTCAATGGAACTATGTTTAGCTATTATCGTTATGTCAAAAAGCGTTATATACAGATTTTTTATCTCAGATCTAGTTAGTTTATTAGGAATTCGAAGTTTGATGATTTTGACGGTACTGGCGGCTCAACATAAAAAGATCACAAAAAATAGTAAGTAGCTTATAATGCTGTAATAGCTACTATTTTGTAAATAAAAGTATTTGTAGACTTTAGAAAATAGGTTTAGATAACTGTAAGTTACTTAGTGTCAGAGTTATTGGTGCGTATTGTGATGAAGAAGCCCCATTCTCTACCTTAAAAGCACAAGAGTCACGGCATTTTAGTCCTGAAGCTGACAGGCAAGCAGGCCATGTGAGCAGCTGTTGTCAGGGACAACAGAAACAAACTCAGCCACGAGGTCTGAAAAAACACTCAGCTGAGAAACATTCCCTAGTTCCTGATAGCGTGCACCTGAAAAGGGGAAGAGCTTACAGCCCTTATAAGGACAGTGCAGGGAACACAGGGTTAGAACTAGGAGAACTGGCAAAGCAGCGTGAGCAACGTGAACAGCGTGAGCAAAGAGAACAGGCTGTCTTACCTGAAGCAGCTGGCCGAGAGGAAGCAGGAGGAGTTTCCTACTTTGACCTAGGAAGTGAGTCAGAGTCAGAGCCAGGAAGAATTCACCCGAGTAACTACCCAGAGTCCTACAGGAAGAAGCAGCTAGCAAGAGCAGAGAACAGGTGTGAACGTTCTGCTGATTGCAAACACTTTGGAGCACGGAGGCTACGTTCCAGCCGGAGTGAGTGGAAGCCAAAGGCAAAACTGTATGTATCAGGAAACTGTGACCTGAGGAATGATTATAGTGGGAAGTTAAAGGTTGTGAATGATAGAAATTCCTACAGTGTGAATGCAGAGCAGCCTCATGCAGGAAATCCAAGGTGGGGGCAGGGCTATAACTCCCAGCAGAGGGATTTGAGCAGAGAGCTGAGCAAAGAGCAATTGAAACCTCCAGAGAAAGAAAGATATTACCCAGAGGACGTGTGCATGTCTGAAGATGACCTTATAGAAGTTCCTAAGCCTCAGAGAAAACCCCGCAGGCTAAAACCTGATATTAAGAGGGGAGAAGGACATTATCTATCCCAACCTGAGGATAGAACTAATAAGCTCTCCAGGGGTGGAACCTCCTATAGGAAGGGAGTTTATAAGAACCCTGAGTGGTGGCTTCCCTCTCTCCCAGACACAAGAGGCTACGAGAGCAGTTATTCTAGCCATAGAGCGAGTGCAGCTGAGAGACACTGTGATGGCATAGCACAGGGGAACTTACAAGCACATTTTAATAAGGAGAGTTCTGAATGCGTGCAAGAACCAATGATTATTAACACACTCAGTGAGTGTTCTTCTAACATTGACCCAATGGACTGCACACTGATTTTGTCAGATAAAATAATGTCTTTGTGCTAGTCAGGGCTGAGCATAGTGTGAAAGGAAAACACTACAACTACTGAATGCTGGTTTCCACACAGTGAGACTGTGTGCTGAAGTTGAATGCCTAACTTTATACTTTACTTTGAAGCAAGAAGAAATTGTTCTAATATTCCTTTATGTTTTTGCCAGAAAGCATGGCTCATTTCTTTTGAGTATTTGTGTTTTGTTTAATTGAATAAAACGACCCCGGGAGGGGAATAAATCCTTTTTTGCCTTCAACCACTCGTGTCGTGCAACTACATTCTTTACCATCAGACGCAGGCCTGCTAGCCAGGAGGCAGTCTGCCCACCTGGTGGTGACAGTATATTGGCCTTGTATGTTTTTCATACGCTGGGCTAATATGTTGTCGAAACTAATTGCTGTCAAGCATTCTGTTGTAGGTGTTTCAATGGTGTAATATTGACGCACTGGATCAGAAGTGTTTTCACATGTATCATATTCTGCCATCAGAATGGACTGTTGACAAACTATATTATATTTATAATAAAGTGTTTTAAATAAAAACTGCAGTTTCAGTAGTATCATACAGAATGTTTATGTCAATGAATATTGGAACTGAATCCTATCTTTTCTGAAGAATGACAATATACTATATTGGACCAGTGTATGAAAAAAAATACACTATGTGAAACTTCTATTTTTTGCAAAGTTTTAATATTTTTTTATTATTGCCAGTATTTCATAGTTATGGGGAAACAGTATAGCTTTTTCAGTATAGGTGTGATGTGTTAAGATCTTGCTGCTCTGGATGAGACAGGCTGCCGTAGGATATGCCATTTGTATAGGGTGAAGGGTGTATTTTGGCATGCCATGGTAAATGCTGTTGCAGTAATTGAGGTGTGGGAAGATTACTGCCTGGAATACTGAACGGAAGATTTTCTATCCTGTTTATTCACAGAGAATATTTAATCTCCAGGAACAAGCAGGAATGAGTCTTCACATATGGGTATCGTCGGTTCCGACGGAGCCTGCGCGGGAACGCTCCCCAGCGTCCAGAAAGAAAGCTTTTGGGAGCATCCCACAGCGCCTGCGCGCTGCCTTCCCGCCTTTCCCAACCGCCTCTCTCCAGTTCTTTTCCGCGGAGCCAGCAGGTCGTGTTCCTGTCACCGCTGAAGAAGTTCTTTATTTTCTTTTATTTCTTTGGTCGCGCGTCTGCCTTCTTCGACGTCGGACCGGTACCGCCGGTCTTCTCTTCTTTCTTCTTTAAAAAAAAAAAAACCTACAGTTTCCCACTTCTGTGCATTTTCTCCTTTTGGGCCTTAGGCCTAGAAAAATTTTTCCTCATGAAAGAGCGCGCTTCCGGGTTTAAAAAGTACACTAAGTGCAGCGGTACTCTTTCTATCACCGACACCCATGACTGGTGTCTAAAATGTTTGGGTCCTGACCACTCCATCACCGATTGTGAGTCCTGTTCCATGATGTCTAAAAGAGGTCGACAGAATCGAGCGGCCAAGCTCAGTACCCTGTTTCCCTCTGATGCAGCTTCGGTGGCATCGACATCTTCCAGGGCTGCTTCTTCCTCCCATGGATCTCAGGTAACCAAACATAAGTCCAGCCAGTCCTCGAAGGGTAGATCTCCCTCTAAGTATCGAGATGCCTCCGGGCTTGCTCTCGAGGATCCCGCACCGGCAAAATTACCCTGGCAGGAAGCTCCGGCTTCCAAAGCTTCATCTATGGGGTTACAGGTTGACATCGATGGCTCGGCCTCGACCAATCACCTGTTGCCATGTTCTGGGGTACCGGTGGTTTCCACTGGTACCGACA
The DNA here is from genome assembly GCA_033557465.1 of Ichthyophis bannanicus. Taxonomy (NCBI): domain Eukaryota; kingdom Metazoa; phylum Chordata; class Amphibia; order Gymnophiona; family Ichthyophiidae; genus Ichthyophis; species Ichthyophis bannanicus. The sequence continues at coordinate 536,257,765 of CM066033.1, forward strand.
TCCAGACATTGGTTGCGTCGATGGATCAGAATGTTCTGACCATGCAGCGTACCATTACGGCATTCATACAAGCTACGACGCCTCCGGTACCGCAACAAACTCCGTTGTCGGTACCGGTGCCGGTACCGATTGCATCGACATCGGCTTCAGTGTCGACTGCAGTGGTACCCTGTTCTGTGATGCCCATCTTTACCGAATCGGTACCGATCACTCCGATGTCGATACCACTCGGTACGCGTATCGGGCTCTGCAGGAGCATCCAGACAGGCGATACTTCGATTCCTCCGAAGACTCTGATGAATCAGAGACTTCTGTCGAAGCATCGGTACTCCTTCCTCAGGAGCCCACTTCTCCAAAAAGAAGAATGTCTCCTTCAGAAGACTTGTCTTTTCAAGACTTCATTAGGGAAGTGGCCAGGGACCTCTCCATTTCAGTGGCCCCTGAATCAGAGCCTAGAGCCAAGAAATTGGATATTTTACAATATCCTAAGGCTCCTAAAGAGGCAGCTACTTTACCAATTCATGAGATCCTTTATGATCACATGTTGGGCATATGGGAGACACCTCTCACTATCTCCCCTCATTCTCGTAGGTTGGACACCATGTACCGTGTTCCTCCTTGTTCTGGCTTTCATAAGACTCAGCTTCCTCACCACTCTATTGTGGTGGAGTCTGCTATGAAGAAGATAAAGAGTGCAAAAAGACACTCATCTAATCCTCCAGGAAGAGAATGCAGAACCTTGGATGCTTTTGGCCGGAGAATTTTCCAGGCCAATATGCTTGTTGCCAGAATCAACTCCTATAGTCTCTATATGGGGATGTTTCTAAAGGAAGTTACAGATCATCTGCAAACATTATCTCCTTTTATCTCAGAAGATAAAAGGGAAGAGTTTCTCACCTGGCTTAAACATGCCCAGGATGTTTCCAAATTTTCCAACCGTGCAGCCTTTGACTCTTTTGAGTGTGCCAGCAGAGCCTCGGCTATTGCCATAGGTGCACGCAGAGTTGCTTGGTTACAAGCTTCTGATTTGGAACCCTGGGTCCAGGATGGATTAGGAAATCTTCCTTGTACAGGTGAAAACCTTTTTGGCAAGGATTGGCAAGCAAAGGCCACTCAGATGGATGCTGAGAATTCTGCCTTAGATAGACTTTCAAAGTCTACTTCTGCTCCTGCTAGAAAAAGGTTATTCAAAAAGGCTTTCTTTCCCAAAAAGGGGAAATATTATCCTGTTTATGGTCAGCAGGCATCTTCTGCAGGTCGTTTTGCTGCAAAGCGTCCGTAACAACCTAAACAAGCCAAGCTTAGGGCTGCAAGGACTGCTACGGCCCAACAGCCTCAGCCTCCTCAGGGCCTTTGACTTACATCTAGAGAACTTAGCCTTTCTGGCTCTAGAAGAACCAGAGCCTCTCACCATTCCAGGAAGGTTAGCCCACTTTGCTCCCAGATGGGAACAAGTCACGGCAGAGCAATGGACCCTCTCCATCATAAGGAGGGGTACAAGCTTCATTTCTTAACCCTTCCTCCTCACACCATGGTGAGACAGTTCAATTCTCCAACATCTCTCCTCGACCTTCTGGGTCAGGAGATTGCTACCCTTCTTGCCCAAAGGGCAATAGAAGAAGTACCCCTTCTTCAACATGGCTCAGGGTTCTACTCCCCCTATTTTCTTATCCCAAAGAAAACAGGGGGCTACAGACCCATATTAGATCTCAGAGAATTGAACAAGTTTCTATGCAAGGAGAAATTCAAGATGATTTCTCTCAGTGCTCTCCTTCCATACCTTCAGAGTCAGGATTGGCTTTGTTCTCTAGATCTCAAGGATGCGTACACCCATATTCTCATCCATCCAACACACAGAAGGTTCCTTAGGTTCCTTTATCAAGGAAAGCACTATCAATACAGAGTGCTTCCTTTCGGTCTGGCCTCTGCTCCAAGAGTGTTCACAAAATGCATGGCAGTAGTAGCTGCATTTCTACGCACTCTAGGAATATTTGTATTCCCATATCTGGACGACTGGCTCATTCGAGCTCCGTCCCAGTCAGAGGCAAAGACTTCCCTAGCCTGGACAAGGCGTGTTCTTCAGTATCTGGGACTTGTAATAAACATCCCAAAATCCCATCTCACCCCTACTCAGTCACTAGAGTTCATAGGGGCCTTGCTGAATACCACAACTGCAAGGGCCTATCTTCCCCAGGCCCGTTGCCTACGCTTGGTGCAGTTAGCCTCACAAATTCAGTTAAAGTCCCATTTAACTGCTCGAGAAATGTTACAACTGTTAGGCCATATGGCATCCACCGTGCATGTGGTTCCTTAGGCTCGCCTTCACATGAGGGCAGCTCAGTGGACTCTGTCCACCCAATGGACCCAGGCATCAGGGTGCCTGTCAGACAAAATAGCAACCTCCATTCGCCTCTTCTGGTCTCTCCAGTGGTGGAGGTCCACTCAAAATCTGTTGCTGGGGTCCCCTTTTCAACAATCGCTACCCCAAGCAACCCTTACAACAGATGCTTCTCCAAAGGGTTGGGGAGCTCATCTACAAGATCTCTCCACCCAGGGTATCTGGTCTCCACAAGAGACATCTCTACATATCAACCTCTTGGAGCTCAGAGCAATTCCTCTAGCTCTCAGAGTCTTCCACACGCTGCTCAGCTACAAGACAGTCCTCATCCACACGGACAACCAAGTAGCCATGTTCTACGTGAACATGCAGGGCGGGACTGGCTCTCTGTCGCTTTGCAACGAAGCTTTGAGATTGTGGGCCTTCGCCAGAGAGCATCAAATTCATCTCGTGGCAGTGTATCTTCCAGGGGTTCAAAACTCTTGGGCAGACAGACTCAGTCGAGTTCTGCTTCCACACGAATGGTCCCTTCATGGGGACCAGATAGCCAGGATCTTCCGAATTTGGGGAACCCCGGACATAGACCTGTTTGCAAGTCCGTGGAATGCCAAACTTCCCCGGTTCTGTTCCAGGATTCCGTGTCAGGGAGTTCAGGCCAGGGATGCCTTCCTCCTTCATTGGGGGCAAGACTTTCTCTATGCCTTTCCACCCATTCCCCTAATTCTCAAGACACTGTTCAAACTTCAGAGAGACAAGGGGTCTATGATCCTCATAGCACCACATTGGCCACGCCAGGTGTGGTACCCTCTACTTTTGCATCTCTCTCAAGCTCCCTCCCTGGACTTGGGATCTGCTCCAGACCTGTCCCAGGAGGAGGGAACGTTGTGGCACCCAAATCCCCAGTCTCTTCATCTCAGAGTCTGGTTGCTGAAGGCCTAGACCTTCAAAATTTGCATCTTTCTCAGCAGGTGAAGGATATCCTTCATGCTTCCAGAAAGCCTTCCACTAGACATTCCTATGCTTTTAAATGGAAAAGGTTTACCATTTGGTGTGCACAGAAGGGTCTTAACCCCCTTGCAATACCTCTGAATTCTTTACTAGAATATTTGCTGCATTTATCCCATGCAGGCCTTAAAACGAATTCAGTAAGAGTCCATTTGAGTGCTATTGCAGCATCCCTTAAGCCTCTCAATGGACAGCCTATTTCCTCATCCTTTTATTGCAAGATTCATGAGAGGCCTTCTTTTAACTAAACCTCCCATTAGACCACCTCCAGTGGCATGGGACTTGAATTTGGTTCTTGGCCAGCTTATGAAGCCACCCTTTGAACCCTTAGCCACTACCTCCTTGAAATTTCTTTCCTGGAAGGTTACTTTTCTCATTGCAGTCACCTCAGCTCGCCGCATCAGTGAGCTGCAAGCCTTGGTGGCTAATCCTCCTTATACAAGGTTCCATCATGACAAGGAAGTCCTCAGGACTAATCCACACTTTATGCCTAAAGTGGTCTCACCTTTTCATCTGAACTAGGAGGTGTATTTACCTGTCTTTTTTCCAGGACTTCATGCATCAAGTGCATAGAGGAATCTCCATACCCTGGATTGTAAGAGAGCGCTCGCTTTTTATGTTTATGTTTATGTTTAATAAAACTTGATTGACCGCCCTTCACAATAAAATCAGAGCGGTTTACAACATATAAAAACCATTAAAATAGGGCGCAAGGCCAGTAAAAGAAAAAGAAGTTACATTTCGTAAAAAGAAAGAGGAAGAACAGAAAGGGCAGGAGAAAGTGGGAGGGAAGGAGTGAGATTATAGAGAGGGGGGAGAAGTAGGGAGGTTAAAGGCTAGGGAGAAGAGATAGGTTTTTAGCTGCTGTTTAAATGCTGAGTGGGAAGGTTCTAATCGGATGGAAGAGGGGAGGGAGTTCCATAGTGCGGGGCCTATAAAGAAAAAAGCTGAAGAGCGGGTGGATTGCAAGTGGGCGGCAGAAGGGGGGGAAGGGTAAGCCGGTTTAAGTGAAATGAACGGGGGGTATATCTGGGAGTGTGGAAGTGAATTAAATCGGCTAGGTATTTTGGGGAATTGGTGTGGAGGGCCTTGTGAACCAGAGTAAGTAGTTTGTATTGAGAGCGGAAGGGAACAGGCAACCAGTGTAATTGGATAAGAAGAGGAGTTATATGATGCGAATGAGAAGAGTGTGAGAGAAGACGGGCTGCGGTATGCTGGATTCTTTGAAGGCGGTGTAAATGAGAAGAAGGCAGGCCAATAAGGATAGAGTTAGCAAAATCAACCCTGGACATGACTAGAGAAAGAAGAAGGGTAGATAGGGCAGAAGGAGAAAGAAAAGGACGGACAGCACGAATTTGACGGAGAAAATAAAAGGAAGTTTTAGTAATGTGTGAGATATGGGCGTGAAAGGAAAGATCGGAGTCAAAGAGAACACCAAGATAGCGGAAGATAGTGACTAAGGATATGGGAGTGTTAGCCAAGGCAGGAGCTAGCGAGGGGGAAGGGTGATTGTGGGGAAACCAAATAGCAGTGGTTTTGGCCAGATTTAGGTGAAGGCAGTTTTGGGTTAACCAGTGGGTGACAGCAGTGAGGCAGTTGTTAAGGGGAGTCAGATCAGGAGAAAGTGGGGAAGTGTGATGAAGAAGGATGTCGTCGGCGTAGTAGAAAGCAGAGATCCCAAATTGTTGAATGATAAGTGTAAGGGGTACCAGGAAAAGATTAAAGAGAAGGGGGGCTAGGACAGAGCCCTGGGGAACCCCACATGGTAAAGGGAAGGGGCGGAAGGTAGAGAAGAGGGTGACGTGGCTAGTACAGATGCAGACCGGGCGTGAAGAAAAGAGTGAAACCATTTAAATACACTGCCGTGAACACCAGCTTGACTGAGACGGGCTAGAAGAAGAGAGTGATCAACCAGATCGAAAGCCGCAGAAAGATCAAGTGCCACCGCAACCAAGATATCACCCCGATCGTGTGCTACATGCAAAGAGTTAGTGAAGGCAAGAAGGATAGTTTCGACGCTGTGACCTGGCCGGAAACCTGATTGGCGGGGGTGAAGATAGTTGGTAGAGTCTAGATGGTGGGAGAGCTGTGCAAATACAATCTTTTCTAGAAGCTTAGAGAGAAATGGAAGGTGTGAAACGGGCCGATAGTTTAGTGGGTCGAGAGGGTCAAGGGAAGATTTCTTAAGAATTGGACGGATTAGGGCGTGTTTCCAGGGATGGGGGAAGACACCCAAGGATAGACACTTGTTTAGGATGGAGAGAATATAGGGAAGGGACGAGAGAGAGGGTTCAAGAAGCCACGAGGATGGGATGGGGTCAAGGGAGCAGAAAGTCTTATTGGAAGTGGAAATGAGTTTATGGAGTTCGGCTGAGGAAGTTAGGGTAAATGTAGACCAGGTATGAGAATGGAGGGATGAGGGAGGGGGAGAAGCTGTAGGGAGGGGGGAGGAGATGGGTGGGGGACAGAAAGGCAAGGATGCTCTTAAGGAGCTGACTTTGGAGCTAAAGGTAGAGGCTAATACAGAGGGGGGTGGAGCGGAGGGAACGGACACGGAGATAGGGTTAGGATGAAGAGAAGTGAGAGATCGGAGTGTGGAATAGAGGTGCCTGGTTTGATTTGGGGCGTTGGCGATAGCATTAGAAAAGAAGTTACGCTTGGCCAGAGAGGTTTGAGAGCGGTAAAAGGCGTGATGAATTCTGAAAGAAGACAGGGTAGCTGGGGATGGATTTTTGCGCCAGGAGCGTTCAGCTTTACGAAGTTGGGACCGGAGGAGACGGAGGCCGGAATGGAACCAGGGTTGGGAATAACGCTGGTTTACTGGACGGGGACGGAGGGGGGCGATAGAGTCAAGGGCAGAAGAAAGGGAAGAAAACCAAGAGGATGCTTGAGCAGTAGGGGATAGGGAGGGGAAATCGGAGGGGAGAAGAGTGGTAATTGAGGGAAAATTATGAACCGTGTCTGGAGTGAATAGTCTAGAAAGTCGGGGGGAGGGGGGTTTGGATGGTTGGGAACGGAACATAGAGGGGGTGAAAGGGAACAGGAGACTGTGAGACAAAAGTGGTCTGTCCACGGAAGAGGGGAAGCTACTAGGTTAGAGAAGGAGAACTGGGATGCAGCAGGGGTGATGAGAAGATCAAGGGTGTGGCCAGCGGAATGTGTAGGGACGTGAACATGTTGAGTAAGGGAGAGATCTTGTAGAAGAGTTAAAAAAGCTTGGTCTCTTGAGGGGAAGGGAGAGCTGAGGTGGAGATTAAAATCCCCAGCGATGAGAAGGTGTGGGAAAGCCAGGGAGAGATCGGATAGAGTTTTGATGAGCGATTCCCAGAGATTATGACGGAGGGCGGGAGGGGAGTAAATAAGAAGAATGTATAGAGGGGGTGAGGTATGAAGGTGGAGCAAGAGAGATTCAGGATAATAGAGCAGGGGGGAGGAAACTTGGAGGGCTGGAAGGGCAGGGGAGAAGATGGCAGCTACTCCACCACCAGAGCGTCCTAGACGGGGAACTGAGAAAGCAGAGTAGCCTGGAGGGAGGCATCGGGCAAGGAGGGCATCCTCACCGTCCTTCAGCCAGGTTTCGGTGAGGAGGGCAACATCGAGCGCAGACTGAAGAAGGAGATCCTGGACAAGAAGAGTCTTGGATCGCAAGGAGCGACAGTTCAAAAGACCTAGTTGGAAGGAAGAGAGGGAAGGGGGGGTGGAGGTCGAGCGATTGGGGATGGGTGAGAGAGATAAACAATAACGAAGATTTGCTGTAGAAGGAGAACGTTTGAAAAGAGTCTTAGGTGGGCGGCGACCCCAAAGAGTGGGTATGAAAGCCATAGTATTGTAGGGTAAAAGAGAGGAATGGGGGAGGTTAAAAACAGTAGACTGTACCTGAGGGGATTGAGGGTAGACGCGAGTAGTAGGTCCCAAAATGGAGCCCGAGGGGGAGGTGAGAATGTCCAATTGAATCCGGTAGCACAGAGAGAGAACTAGAACAGAGACAGAGAGCAAAGTGAAATTAATGACGTGGCCTCCGCTGCCGGAGCGGCCCCAAGGAGCGCCCCAAAGGACACAGCAACATAGAAAGTCCTCTCAACTCTTTGTTGCTTTTGATCCCTCTCATTTGGGACTTCCAGTCTCTAAGAGGACTCTGTCCAATTGGATTGCTCAGTGTATTTCTTTCACCTACCAGAGTAACAACCTTTCTCTGTAGGGCCATATCACAGCTCACAATGTGAGGGCCATGGCAGCCTCTATGGCTCATCTGAACTCTGTGTCCATCGACCAAATCTGTCGAGCGGCCACCTGGGCCTCGGTTCATACCTTTACAGCCCATTACTGCTTGGACAAGGACTCCCGCCGGGATGCCTTGTTTGGTCAGGCTGTTCTCAAACACCTGTTCCATACCTAATCAACTCCTACCCCCCATCCCTGGTTGGATGCCCGAGATCCATGGGGGCAGGTAGAACCCTTCTCAGGGACTCACAACCTTGGAGATCTCCCTGGCATCTCTAGCTGGGGAGTCCCCATATGTGAAGACTCATTCCTGCTTGTTCCTGGAGATAGCACAGTTACTTACCTGTAACAGGTGATCTCTGGGAACAGCAGGAATAAGTCTTCACAACCCACCCACCTCCCCTAGGAGTTGTATCTCTCTATCTATCTTTCCTTTCCTCTCTCTCTCTTTGTCTCAGCTTAAAACTCGAACTGGAGAGAGGCGGTTGGGAAAGGCGGGAAGGCAGCGCGCAGGCGCTGTGGGATGTTCCCAAAAGCTTTCTTTCTGGACGCAGGGGAGCGTTCCCGCGCAGGCTCCGTCGGTACTGATGATACCCATATGTGAAGGCTTATTCCTGCTGTTCCCAGAGATCACCTGTTACAGGTAAGTAACTGTGCTTTATCGTATTTCTCTGTTGTCTTATTAGTACTACCCAAGATGACTTAAAATACAAAACAAAAATATAGAGTAAATAAAAGATAAATATAAAGTAATTCTAAACAATAAAACATTACAGCCGATCAATAGAGCCACCAAAGTTTTAGTTGTATGTAATGCTCTATCTCCAGGAACGAGCAGGAATGTAGTCTTCACATATAGGTATCATCGGTACAGACGGAGCCTGCGCGGGAATGTTCCCTAGCGTCCAATAGGAAAGCTTTTGGGAGCATCCCACAGCGCCTGCGTGCTGCCTTCCCGCCTTTCCCAACTGGCCCTCTCCAGTTCTTCATTTTCCACGGAGCCGACAGGTCGCACATCCTGTCACCGCAGAAAAAATTCCCGTCTATTCTTCTTTTTTGTGGTCGCGTCTGCCTTCCTTCGACGCTACACCGGTACCACCGTTTTTTTGTTTGTTTTTTTTTTAAAAGAAAGAAGAAACAACCTTTCTTTCTGGAGTCTTTTCCAGTTATTTTCTCCTCAGGTGCCACACGCCATTTTGAGCACTAGTCCCAACTTTTTCCTTTAAAATGGAAAAACCCGCTTCAGGTTTTAAAAAGTGTTCCAAGTGTGGTGGTACTATCTCCGTCACCGACACCCATGAGTGGTGCCTCAAATGTTTAGGTCCTGACCACTCTATTTCGGAGTATGTTGCCTGTGGGATGATGTCGAAGAGGGACCGGCAGAACCGAGCTGCTAAACTTAGTGCCTTTTTCCCTCCGATGCAGCCTCCGTGGCATCGACGTCTTCCAGGGCTTCGACTTCCTCCCATGGATTTCAGGTAACTAAACATAAATCTAGCCAGTCCTCAAAGGGTAGATCTCCTTCTAAGTATCGAGATGCCTCTGGCATTGCCCTTGAGGGACTTTCACCGGCAAAATTTCCCCGGCGGGAGGCTTCAACTTCCAAAGCACTAACAGGGCTCCAGGATGTTCTCGAGGCCTCAACCTAGGCAGAACTACTGGTGCCATGCTCTGGGGTACCGGCTGCTTCATCCGGTACCAATACCCAAGCATCGGCAGCGTCGATAGACCAGAGATTCTTGGCTATTGAAAGCAGTCTGGCGGCTCTTCTCACGGCCTCGATGCCCCTGAAACCATTTCAGACAATTCAACCGGTACGTGCACCGACTCCGGCACCGGTACCGACTGCATCGACATCGGCAGGTATTCTGTCGGGACCAAGTCATGTTTATCCATCTGGTATCGACAAGTCGGTACCGGACCCCTCCGATGCCGACTTCGATCAGTACCGGTACCGTACCTTGAATGATCACCCGGATCGGAGATACTTTGAATCCTCGAATGAGTCTGAAGACTCTGAAAGCTCTGCCGATACCAGAGTAGTACTTCCTGAGGATGATTCTTCTCCTTGGCGTAGGATATTTCCACCAGAGGATATGTCCTTTCAGGATTTTATCCGAGATGTGTCTCGAGGTCTTTCCATCACAGTGGCTCCTGAAAAAGAGCCTAGGGCAAAGTAATTAGAACTCCTACAATACCCTAAAGCTCCCAAGGAGACAGCTACCTTACCTATTCATGAGATCTTGCATGATCTCATGTTAAGGATGTTTGAAACACCTCTAACCACATCTCCTCACTCTTGAAGACTCAACACCATGTATCGAGTCCTCCTTGTCCTGGGTTTCAGAAGACTCAGCTACCACACCATTCCATGGTGGTGGAATCAGCTTTGAGAAGGATCAAGAGTGCAAAAGGCATGCATCCTCCAGGACGTGAGTGTAGGACTCTTGACACCTTTGGACGTCGAATCTTCCAGTCTTCCATGCTTTCTGCTAGGATCAGTTCCTATATATTATATACGGGAATGTTCCTTAAGGAAGTCACGGGAAATTTAGAGCTTATGAGACCTCTCCTTCCTGATGATAAGAGGCAGGATTACCTCGCCCTTGTCAAACATGCTCGGGAGGTTTCCACGTTTGTGAATCGTGCAGCCTTTGACTGCTTTAAGTGCATAAGCAGCACCTCTGCTATTGCCATAGGTGCGCGTAGGATTTCCTGGCTCCAGGCATCTGACTTGGAACTTTGGGTACAGGATAAACTAGGGAATATTGGTTCATGGAGAGGCAAGATGGCGGCAGTGTTTAGCTGCTGACGACAGACTCTACGGCGGTGTCTTGTGTTGGTGCAGTTAGCAGCTTGGCGATGGGAAGGAGGAAGCGCAAGCAGGCTTACCTACCCTCGGGTGAAGCCACTCATAATCAAGCCAGCCAAAGGACACTGTCGATGTGTGGTTTTACTGCGTCGGCAGCAGGAGCGGCGTCTTCGGCGGGTTCGCCTTTTTTTGATGGACCTCAGCACATCAGGGGTTATACTATCCCCCTGAGCAGTGGGCCCCCCCGCCAAGCCCCAGAAGCGCAGTGGCAGATTGTGGAGCACTTCCCTCCGGTGTGAGAGTTAGTACACTGGTGCAGAGAGGTGTAGAGGGCTCCGATTCTGTTTTTGCTCTTCCATGTGGAGTCCCTGGTGAAGTTGGAAGTACTGTGGACTGCTCTTCATTGGAAGGTAGCCCTGCCCAGGAGACGATTAACCCGTTGGTTATCTCAGGTGCTGGCGTTTTGGTGAGGCTTTTGGTGAGTAACTTTAGAGGTGCTGTGGGAAGCTATATCAGCTATGAATTCCTCTCTTGGTACAATAGCTGTTTGTGTTACAACTGAAACTAATTGTCTTTGTGAAGAAATTCGGGAGGTTTCAAGAAAACAAAAGGATCAGGAGGGGACGTTGGCCTGGTTAAATGTGGACCTAGAGCAACTTAAGTGTCTACATTGTGCCCATATCAAAGAACGGAGTGTATCGGCTAGGAGAATCAAGTCCGGAAGAACAACTTAAGACTGATACATTTTCCTAGATCCTCATTGCAGTCACCCTTGGAAATGGTTCGTAGATATTTCCAGGAGGTTTTAAAACTTCCTAGGGAAGACCTGCCTCCATTAACTAGGGCCCAATATTTATCAATGGGTCGGAGAGACCGGGCCAGTGGGAGTGAGCTTCCGGGGTTCTCTGGAGACCTTACGGGGTTTCTAGAGAACTCTGTTGAATTGGTAACTGACCGCTCTACTCTTCTGATGACTTTAGCCTTGGAATTTGATAAGAGTTTAATTTTGAGATCATATTTTAGGAATTTCAGTGAGCAGTTTATGGGCTCTCATGTCCGTATTTACCCTGATCTTGCTAGAGACACCCAACTGAGGAGGAAAGAGTTCCTGGGGCTTAAGCCTAGGGTGCTTGCCCTTGGTGGGTCATTTTTGTTGAAGTCTCCTGTTAGATGTCATGTTTCCTATAAAGATAAATTGTATTTGTTTTTTAAGCCCCGCCAGCTGCTGGAATTTCTGATTGCTAGAGAGGATTCCGTCGTCGTTGTTACTTCTCATACGACTGATGCATAAGTCTTCACATTGCCATGTTTAATTTTATTTCCTTATTGTGGCAATTATGTATTTTTCCTGTAGCCTCTTCCTTTTTTCCTTTTACTTGAGGGCTAATTTTTGACAAATGATTTTTATTTCCTTTGTGTGTGTTTTCTGAATTGTTTTTCCTATTGTCAATTTGCTTTTCATTCAGTTTCTTGAATGTATGAATATAATTCAATAAATATTTAAAATTAAAAAAAACCCTAGGGAATATTCCTTGCACAGGAGAGAATCTCTTTGGCAAGAATTGGCAGGAAAAAGCTAATGAGATAGATGCTGATAATATCACTTTGGATAGATTGTCTAAATCTACAGCTGATCCTGCAAAGAAAAAATACTTCAAGAAACCATTCTTCAGTAAGAAGAAGAAGTTTTATCCCTTCTATACCCAGCAGGGGCATCGTGTAGGTCAGTCTGCCCAAAAGGGACAGCAGCAACAACCTAGGCAAAGAAAAACAAATACTTCTAATCCTCAACCAGCTCAGCAGACTCAGCCTCCACAGGGGCTTTGACTCCTGTCTAGAGAACTTTGCCTTCCTGGCCCTGAATGGCCCAGAGCCTTCCACCATTCCAGGAAGATTGTCATTTTACCCCCAGATGGGGGCAGATAACAGCAGAAAATTGGACTCTGTCTATTGTGAGAGATGGGTACAAGCTTCATTTCCTCAGCATGCCCCCTCCTACAATGGTAACACAGTTCAATTCTCAGACCTCTCTCAACGACCAGTTAGGTCAAGAGGTCACTATGTTTCTTGCCCAAGGGGCAATAGAAGAGGTACCCATTCTCCATCAGGGTACAAGGTTCTGCTTCCCCTATTTCCTTATTCCAAAGAAAACAGGAGGACACAGACCCATTTTAGACCTCAGAGAATTGAACAAATTCCTATTCAAAGAGAAGTTCAAAATGATTTCTCTAGGAACTCTGCTGCCTTACCTTCAGAGTCAGGATTGGCTTTGTTCTCTAGATCTCAAGGATGTGTATACTCATGTTCTCATCCATCCAACTCTTCAAAAGTTCCTTCGCTTCCTATTTCAAGGGAAGCACTACCAATACAGGGTTCTTCCTTTTGGCCTGGCCTCTGCACCAAGGGTGTTCACAAAATGAATGGCTATGGTGGCAGCATTTCTTCACACCCTAGGAATATTCGTCTACCCTTATTTAGACGACTGGCTCATTCAAGCCCCTTCAGAGCCAGAGGCCTGGGTTGCTCTCTAGGAGAGAGATGGGTCAATAATTAGGGTGACAGGTAGGATCAAGGGATGGTTTCTTGAGGAACAATGTAACCACAGCATGCTTGAAGGCCGCAGGAACAGTTGCAGTATAAAGGGATAGTTTGAGGGAAGGGACAACAATGGAGGAGATAGAGCTTAGTAGGTGGGTGGGAATGGGATCAGAGAAGCAGGTAGTAAGTTTAGAGAAGATGAGTGGTGTCTTCTTCAGTTATCTTAGAAAAGGATGAAAGGGCGACAGAGGTTTGAGGGAAGGGTTAGGGAATGAAGAGAAGGAAGAGAGAATGGAGATGACACCAAGGAAACTCAAGAGTAACCTTGTGGACCTCGTTATGGAAGTAGTCAGCCAAAGTCTGGGGAGAAAAGAAAGGAGAGGTCGGCGGTGGAGGCACTTTGAGAAGGGAGTTGAGAGTTGTAAAGAGACTGCGAGGATTGGAGGCAAGAGAATCAGATGGACATAGTACTATTCCTTGACAAGTGCTGTGGCAGGCTGGGAAGAGGCTAGCATGAATTTGAAATGTAGGAAGTCCTCAAGAGTGTGGTATTTGAGCCAAAGGCGCTCAGCTGAGTGGGCACAGGTAGCAGGTTTTAGAGGACAGCCAGAGCTGAGGCATAGTATGCCTCTCAGACATGAAGTGGGAGGTGCAAGATCATCCAGAGCAGAGGAGAGTACAGTGTTATAGGAAGATATACGGCCTCATCAAGAGATCTAGATGACATAGTGGAGGAAAGAACTGGTGAGACAGCAGTGAAGACAGCTGATGGATTGATAGCGCAAAGTTTCCAAAAGATGTTGGAGGAGATTGGGTGAGAGCGATGTGTGGGGGGTGATGAAGAGTGAAACTTAGAAGGTGATGGTCAGATAAGGGAAAAACCATGTTGCAGAGGTTTGAAGGCAAGCAGTTAGAGAAAAAGACAAGGTCAAGACAGTGGCCTAGCTTGTGAGTAGGAGCAGTAGAGAATAGCTGAAGATTGAATGAGGCTGTAAGGGAAAGGAGCTTTAAGGCATGAGGATCAGAGGACTTATCAACATGAATGTTAAAATCTTCAAGAATAAGGGAGGGGCAATGCTTCTAGAAAGAGAGAAAGCCTGAGTCAGTCAGTGAGAAAGGTAGAGGTGGACATCAGGGGATTGATAAATGACAGTTACCCAGAGAGGTAGTGGAGTATAGTTGGATGGAGTGGACTTTAAAGGCAGGAAAGGAGTGAGACTGAGGCAGAAGGAGGGGTTTAAATTGGCAGGAGGAGGCGAGTAGAAACCCAACACCACCACCACGCCCAGCGGAGCGAGGCATATGGGAAAATTGTTAGCCATGACAGAGGACAGCAGCTGAAGTAGAGTCTTCGGGGAAAAGCCAGGTCTCAAAGCAAGAAGATGCAGAGTATTAGCGATAAGGAGGTATTGAATAAAGATGAGTTTATTAGAGATGGAGAGTGCATTCCATAAGGTGTATGAGAAAGAAAGAAATCTTGAACAATTTTCAGAAGACTGTGTTTGTGAGAAACTAGCTAAACTTAAAGTAGGCAAAGCGATGGGACCGGATAGGATACACCCTAGAATACTGAGGGAACTTGGGGATGTTCTAGCAGCTCCACTGACTGACCTTTTCAGTGCCTCATTGGCGTCGGGAGTGGTGCCAAAGGACTGGAGAGATGCTCATGTGGTCCCTTTACACAAAAGCGGAAGTAAGGATGTGGTTGAAAACTACAGGCCAGTTAGTTTAACTTTGGTGGTGAGTAAATTATTGGAAATGCTACTGAAAGAGAAAATAGCGAGGTTTCTGGAGTCCAGCAGTACAGGATCCGAGGCAGCATGGATTCACCATAGGTAGGTCTTGTCAGACAAATCTGATTGATTTCTTTGACTGGGTGACCAGGGAGTTGGAATGAGGGAGAGCCCTAGATGTGGTGTATTTAGATATCTCCAGGAACAAGCAGGAATGAGTCTTCACATATGGTAATACATATGGGTACGTCGGTACCGACAGAGCCTGCACGGGAATGCTCCCCAGCATCCAATCAGAAAGCTTTTGGGAGCATCCCTCGCACCTGCGCGCTGACTTCCCGCCTTTCCCACTGCCTCTCCTCAGTTTTCGTTTTTCCGCGGAGCCGACAGGACATCGTCCTGTCACCGCAGAAACTTTTTTCTTTAAAATCCTTATTTCCTTGTTTTCTTGTGGTCGCGGCTGTCTTTCCCGCCGATACCGGTACCGCCGGTGCTTTATTCTTTTCTTTTCTAAAATTAGAGAGATTTTTTCTCCTCAGTTTTTGTCTTAACTTTTTGGGCCTACCAGGCCTCTCCAACATGGAGCCTTCTTCCCCTAAGAAGTGCCTTCACTGTGGAAACATAGTTTTCTTTTTAGACTCCAATGCTTGGTGTCTAACCTGTTTGGGTCCTGACCCTTTTTCCCCTGATCCATCAGGCTGTATTATTGGGAGAAGACCTTCCCTTTTTCGAGTTTCCCTCGATGCCGTTTTTCCTCCTGAAGTGAGGACACCGGTTTATTCTTCTCTCCAGGATCAGGTAACCCACTAACAGTCTGTTAAGACTAGCCAATTCTTGAAGGGTAAGTCTCATGCCAAGCATGATGACGGCTCCGGCCTTGCCCTCAAGACCCCATTGGCAATAAAACCCCGGCGGGAGTCTTCGGGCTCCAAAGCATTTACGGGGTTTCAGGTTGTTCCTGGGGCTCACCCCTCACAGAACATACCTGAGCCATGCTCGGGGGTGGTATCCGCTTCGAGCGGTACCGATACCTCGGCACCGGTGTCGAGTGTTCCACTCTTCACCAGGGATCGTCATCTGGTGTCCTCGGTACCTTCGGGGAAGATTGATACGACCCAGATTGGCTTTCCTGTATCTCCTCTAAACAAAACACCAACACTCTCAATTATATATAAAAAATCTGAAAAATTTCAACCCACAAAGTAACTTCAATTATCAATATCAGGCATAATGACCTCAGATGGCACAACCCCTCATGTGGCGAAATTCACCATAGGGTGTTGATGGATGCTCACATCACCGGTCAAGCCTCCTCCAAATCCCTAACTCGTTTTTACACCAATACCAAACTTTAATAACCACCAACTAACCAATGGGAAAATCTTGTCTAAATCTACTTGAAAAACCACTAACCCACCATTCACTCTCTAACATTCACTCTCTAACACTCACTCTCTAACACAACCATCTCACACACTCAATTTTAAAAGCGTCTATAACAAATTGTACACAAACTACTAATACGGCTGAACGCAGCTCTGGCAACTCGGGTAAAAGACCTGCAAAAATAAATAATTACAAAATTGTAATAAGATAATCAATAGCACCATCAAGGTATACAATGGACTTATCTTTTAACTTGAGTCTGGAATCTTGTAGCCGGCTGGGTTCTTTACCGCCCAAACAGACGCGTAGTGAACATAGGCTAGCGCTCACGCCACCTCCGACATGGGAAACTGACTTTAAAGCAATGCACATCAAAAGCAATTATCTTCAAACCGCTTTAACTCACGACCTCCGCTCTACAAAAGCTTTTGTTTCGCCGTGATATGGCTTCATCAGGAGCTTCGCCGTCCAAAATAAGCACTAGACAATGGCTTCCTGCAACATCCCGTTACATCAAAACCAGCGTGTGACGCGCCTGATAACCCCACTTCCACCAATCAAACACCACCAAAACGTGACATCACCTAAAAGCAACACTCCCCCTCACTCTCCATTCTAAAAACTCTTTTGAACTGCACAGTAATACACCTTTAAACCCAATACCAATCGCAAAGTGCCATCAGCGTTAGAAAATCAAAAAAATAGAGCCCATTCAAGGCGATCATTAAGTATTCAACGTATTCAATTTAAAAATCCAACGCTGCTCTTTCTGTAAAAGCAATTTTTTGCGATTCCCTCGCCGAGGATTCAATGGCACAACTTCCAAAACAGTACAACGAAGATCTTGAAACTGATGGCAATGATCCACACAGTGTTGAACCAAAGGGGTGTCCAACCGTACCTTCTTCAAACTGTATTTATGCTCCGCCAATGTCGTCCTCAAAGCTCTCGTAGTTTTCCCCACGTAAAGCAACTGACATTCGCACCATATGGCATAGATTACATAATCAGTAGTACAGGTGGTAATAGCCAATTGTTTAACTTGCCATTGATACTTTTCACAAATGGACATACTCATAATACCGCAATATGAACAATTTTGACATGCAAAATGACCTAATGTAGATGTTTCCTGTATCTCCGCCATGCTCGGGGTTGGTACCGGCTTCGAGCGGTACCGATACATCGGCATCGGTGTCGAGTGTTCCACTCTGCACCTGGGATCGTCATCTGGTATCCTCGGTACCTTCGGGGCCGATCGGTACGACCCAGATTGACTTTCCTGTATCTTCGCCATGCTCGGGGTTGGTATCTGCTTCGAGCAGTACCGATACCCCGACATCGGCGCCGGTGTCGAGTGTTCCACTCTTCACCAGGAATCGTCATCGGACGTCCTCGGTACCTTCAGAACCGATCGATACGACTCCGATTGACTTTCCTGTATCGGCATCGCCGATACCACCACCGACGTCGGTACCTTCTAGACATGCATCGATAGACTCGCTCCCTTCGATGCCGAGTCTAGAATCGATATCCAGTCTAGATGACTTGGTACCGCCGCGTTTCGGAACCGACCCATATCGTTTCCGACTACGCAGTACCGAGGATATTTACCAAGGCTCTCTGGCTACCTCGGTACCGCTTCAGCAGCCCCCGATTACTGCTTCGATGACATTACCGTCTCCGATACCGGTATCGGTATCGATGTCGATTCCTGCAGTTCCATCGGTGCCATCGATCCTTTCTATGCCTAGCTTGGAATCGATACCGGGCACTGACGATGCAGTACTAACTGCCTCGAATCAGAACTGTCAGTATCACTGTCCATCTAGCAGGATTCTTTTTCTGCACCAGTCCAGTATGTCTTCTGGTGCTCAAGCTGCTTCTTCAACCTCAGCCTACCCAGGAATAGTTCCCATTGGAGATCCTTCTTTTCAGAAATTTCTCCTTGACATGGCAACCTTTCTTGCCATTCCTATTCCTGGCTCTACTCTTAACCAAGATCCTGCAGAAAAGGAAAATATAATGCTTCCTTTACATCATTCTTTGCAGGATCTTCTTCTGAGGATGTGGGACTCACCTTTAAAGGTTCCTTCGCCTTCTACAGCCACTAATGTTCTGTATCGGGTGCCTCCCTCTCCGGGGTTTCAAAAAAAAACCAACTTCCACATCATTCCATTGTAGTGGAATCAGCAATGAGGAAGGTAAAAAGCAAGAAGAAACATTCTTCTTATCCGCCAGGTCGTGCATCTAAAGCACTTGATGCCTTTGGACGTCAAACCTTCCAAACTTCTATGCTAGCTACACGAATTATCTCATATATTTTTTATATGAGTCTGACACTTCAGGAGGTCACAGAGAAATTATCTCTTTTGTCCCCTTTTTTGTCAGAGCCTAAGGCCACTGACTATTCCTTGCTTCTTAATCATAGCAGGAATATCTCTTGGTTTCTTTCTCGTGCTTCTCTAGACTCTTTTGAGTCTGTTAGCAGATCCTCTGCTATTGCCATTGGAGCACGTCGTAAAGCCTGGCTGCAAGCTTCAGACTTGAGCAGATGGGCACAACATACCCTGGGTAATTCTCCTTGTACTGGAGAAAATCTCTTCAATAGAGAGGCTTTACGTCAGGTTGCTCATTGCTCCACTGACTTGCCTGGTTCTGGAAACCATCCTAAGCCTTCTTTTTCCCCAGGACGTAGGAAATGTCCTACCAAACCTTCTTTCCCTAAGAAAAGAAGGTTTCACCCTTCTCCTGCCCATCCTCCAGATGTACCCAAGCAAGGGACATCTCATCCTAGTCTGAAGTCTCCAGACTCTAACCAGTCTAAGCATAACCAGCAACCATAGGTTCCTGTATGTTGCAATCTACAGTTAACTTCTTCTTAGCAGAAGTTTATTCTTCAAACTCTACACTGTTTTTTTCTTTTTCAGTATGCTAAGCTGTTAGGATACTTTTGTCCATGGGTTACAGAATTCTCCCCTTCTTACTACTAGGAAGGGAGCTTACAACTATCCCATGATAGTTTGTCCCCACATGGACATCTTTTCCTTCAACTGACTTACCATATGGTAAGTCACCTTCCAACCCCCCCTCTCTTCCAGGGTTTCCCCTGCTTGAGTTGGTACCATACTGAAACACTTCTCTTTCTTTCCAGTATAGACATTTTGTTATCCTTCAATGCATGCTCTGAACAACTCATCAGACAGGGACGGGAATATATCCGCTCCCTTGTCTGTTTTCTCTCTGTTTTTATACAGGAGAATCCCCTCTGCTGTCTTGTTCAGTTGCTGTGCATGCAGGAGTTCCAGTGATTACTTTAGTGCTCATTGCAAGCTACTTTCAACTATCTTGCATACTACTACTCACTGCAGGTTATCTTCTTCTAGCCATATCCTTTCCTAGGATGTGGCAACACACCTGACTTCAGTCTTAATTCTCCTGCACAATGCTCTCTGCAATCTTCAGAGAAGCTTTCTACTATGGGCCCTTGCTACAGAGCATTGAACTTTGTCTCTGATGGCTTTTCCATATAGTAGAAAAAGCTTATATAATCATTCCATGACTATATGGGTTTTTTATACCCTCTTGTCTCCTGTTGTGATACAGAAGACAAGCTTTTTCTGCGTGAATGTCCAAGGAGTTCCCAATCTTGCAGGAATCTACCCCTTTTTTCCTTACAGCTTGGCATTATGCTCTTCTGCTCCACTTGGACAACGCATACTCTCTTAGTATACATGAATCCCCTGTGTCCCTTGGCTGGGTCATCCTGGTATCTTAGTCTATGCGTTTTTCTGTCCATTGGACATGTCAGAGTCCTAAAGTACTCCTGACGTGCTCTTGCCAGACTGCTATTATCCTCTGTTTTTTCACGCAACCGTACTGGTTATTTCACTGAACTACATTCCTGCACCACAGAAATAGATTCTCTATATACCTTCAGGTGGTATTCAACCCCTTATTAGATGAATCTTTTCCCATCACATTCCCCATGTGAATGTTTTTGTGGGGCTCAGTTGCAGGCATGTATCCTCAGACTTATATTCATGTATGTATATGTCCTATACATACATATTTCTGTAAGCTGTGTGGGCATAAGTCATGCCCATATATATATATATATATATATCACACATATCTATACATATATGTACATATATATATATATATATATATATATATCCATTGGGAGATGTCCATATGTTGCTATGTATTACCTACTATCTCCCTAACTGTCTGTGCTATAAAGCTTTTACTTTCTTAAGGGGTCCAGACAGTCAACTTGCCTATTCTCATATGGCTCAGTAAGTGGGAGCGGTTATACACACAATTACTGCTGTGATGTCAACAGCTTCTATTTTTGTTATAGATCTCCCTGTCTATGAAGTATCAAACTTCAATGTCTTCCTATCTCTTACCAGCTAGGAAAGACAGTGTACATCTTCAGTATTTCTGAGTACACTTCTGTTCTCCTTGGGAATAGGGGCTTTTTTCCATACCCCCTCTTCCCTTCAGGACTGGGCTAATTGTCCAGATCGGTCAGTCTTCTTCTTTTAGTCCTCAATGTTAATAACTCTGTACCTAAAAGAGTTTTCAGCTTTTTCCCATAAAGCTTTCCATTGAAGACCTGCCGTTCTTATCCTACCCCAGTTGACACCTGGGTCACCTGCCCATTCCAGGTTTAGAACTTCATCCTCACTGCTGTGAAGTTACCTTGAGGATTCCGCTACTGCATCTACAGTACACTTCATCACAGTTCTACTTCCTACAATCCAGTAGGTAAGCTCTATATTGTACTAGTTCATTAAATATTTTAATGATACTTGACATACATTCTAAAGACTCATTTTTTCTGTAGTCTTTAGATTCGCTGTCCCTCTACAGCTCTTCTCTATTCAACTCCTACCCCCCATCCCTCATGGGATGCCGGGGATCCAGGTTTGGGAAATGCCGTCCTGTCCCAGGGATACGCATTTTATGGGATCTCCCCTAGCACCCACAGCTAGGGAGTCCCCATATGTGCTTGTTCCTGGAGATAGCACAGTTACTTACCTGTAACAGCTGATCTCTGGGAACAGCAGGAATTAGTCTTCACAACCCACCCACCTCCCCTAGGAGTTGTATCTATCTATCTCCTTTCCTCTTTCTCTCCTTCTGTCTCAGCTATGAAACTCAACTGAGGAGAGGCAGTGGGAAAGGCGGGAAGTCAGCGCGCAGGCGCGAGGGATGCTCCCAAAAGCTTTCTGATTGGATGCTGGGGAGCATTCCCATGCAGGCTCCGTCGGTACCGACGTACCCATATGTATTACCATATGTGAAGACTAATTCCTGCTGTTCCCAGAGATCACCTGTTACAGGTAAGTAACTGTGCTTTCAGTAAAGCCTTTGACACCATTCCTCACAGGCGACTTATAAACAAACTGAGCACCTTAGGGATGGACCCTAAAGTTACTTCTTGTGTTAGAAATTGGTTGAGTGAGAGGCGACAAAGGGTACAGGTAAATGGAGCTTGCTCTGAGGAGAAGGAAGTTACCAGTGGTGTGCCCCAGCAATCTATCCTTGGTACGATTCTTTTTTAACATCTTTGTTATATAGCAAAAGAGCTGTCAGGTAAGGTTTGCCTCTTTGCAGATGATACCAAAATCTGCAATAGAGTAGACACCCCGGAAGGTGTAGATAACATGAGGAGGGATCTAGCTAAGCTTGAAGAATGGTCTAGAATTTGGCAGCTGGGATTTAATGTTAAAAAATGCAAGGTCATGCATTTGGGCTGCAGCAATCCAAGGGAGCAGTATACTATAGGGGGTGAAGTACTTTTGTCCACTAAAGAAGAGCAGGACCTCGGCGTGGTTATGTCTGATGATCTTAAAGTAGTTAAATGGGTAGAAAAGGCAACGACAAAAGCTAGAAAAATGACTAGCAGAAAAAAGGAGGTGATAGTGCCCCTGTATAAGTCTTTGGTGCGACCTCATTTGGAGTATTGTGTGCAATTCTGGAGACCATACCTTCAAAAGGATAAAACAGGTTGGAGTCCGTACAGAGGGTGACTACTAAAATGATTAGTGGTCTTTATTATAAAGCATATGAGGACAGACGTAAGGATCTTAATATGTACACCTTAGAGGAAAGGCAGAATAGAGGTGATATGATTGAGATGTTTAAATACCTCCGTGGCATCAATGCACAGGGGAAGAGCCTCTTTCGATTGAAAGCAAGTTCTGCTATGAGGGGGACATACGATGAGGGTGAAAGGGGATAGATTCAGGTGTGATATGCGGAAATATTTCTTTACGGAAAGAGTGGTGGATCCATAGAATAGTCTCCCAGTGGAGGTGGTAGAGATAAGGACAGTATCCGAATTCAAAAAAGCATGGGACAAACACAGAGGATCTCTAAAGGAAAAAAGGAGACGGTTGTAGTTGTTGATATGGAAGGACAGACTAGATAGGCCATGTGTTTTTTTTCTGTCATTTTTCTACGTTTTTATGAGGAAAAGAGAGGGATAGGAATAAGATTTGAGGGATTTTGTGTGGATCTGCCCTGGGGGTGTGAAAGAAGTCTAAGGGGGCCAGGGTTGGGATTGATATCCCCCGATGAGAGAAGGAGCAGGAGAGTGGAGGGAGCATGATAGTAATAGGTGAGGTTCTTTCAGAGAGAAGGAAGATGGATGAATGAGAGGAAGAAAATGGTGAAGCTGAAGAGCATACGACAGGGTAGAAGACAAAATGGCAGGAGAGGTGAGGGTGGTAAAGAGTAGGGGTTTGAGATTGTTGGACTGAGGAAAGAAAATTAGAAGTGTCAACAATAGGAAAAGCAAGTAATGTGGAGCCATTGGGTTGAGATAGAGGGAGGGGGAGTAGACGTTGGAGGTGATATGATGGATATAAGCAGGAGAGAAGACCCAGAGGACTAGAGTACACCTGTGTGTAATACTGGTCTTAAGCACAGGACAGCTATAAGAGACTATTAACCTAGGGAAAGGTGGGTAGGACGGACAAAGAAAGTAGACGAGGAGCAAGGGACAGCTAGCAGAAGATGGCAGAAAAGCTGAATAGAATTACAGAAAGTAGCTAGGAAATACTCTAAAACTACATAAATATATATACCGACAAGCTGAAAACTTAAGACAAGCACAGGTAACAAAAATAGTCTGAGCAAATCAGAGTGTAGGGGCTTGCAATGAAGGTGTTCTCAGTAGAACAGAGGGACCTATAAGTGCATTCACTCTGCAGTTCCTCATTACCTTTCTTCTCATCTCTCCTTACACACACACACACACACACACCCATATCCCCTGGGAACTCTGCTCTTCTGGCAGATTGCTTCTTTCTCTGCCTTTCTCTTCTATTGCTAACTCCAGACTTCGCTCCTTTCACCTTGATGCACCTTATCCATGGAACAAACGACCTATGTCTGTATGCCATGCACCTTCTCTGACCCTTTTCAAATCCAGGCTGAAAATTCACCTCTTCGCTGCTGTTTTTGGATCTTGACTCACCTGATCTCCTTGTTTCTTTACCATTCCCCCTTGTTTTATCCCTATCTACACCTTCTGTATTGTCTGTCTTGACTAGATTGTAAGCTCTGATGAGAAGGGGCTGTCTCTTACATGTCCGTGCAGCACTGTGTACGTCTTGTAGCACTATACAAATGTGGCAGGTGAAGGCCTGTGATCCACATTGTCTGATATAAGCAAGCAAGCCTAACTAGCTTGACCTGTAAATGAAGCTTGTGCAGAGGCCCATAGAAGTTGCACATCCCCCAATATGCTGCTGTAGAACTAGAACTCAGTAAAAGTATTGAAATAGCTTAGACAAGCAAAACAGATGGAAAAATACAGAAATTCATGTTTAAAACTGCTGACAGAGAAGTTATAGAGCCCTGCTTCCCTACACGTACAAACTGGCTCAATGGCCTTGAGAGAAGGAAAGTAACAAGTTGATGAACTGGCCATTGTAATTGGGACTAGAAGGGGGGTAAGCAGGTGTTGAGCCCACTGAAAGAACATAATTGGATAATCATATCAGTACCGGGACCAATAGAAGGGGTACGGGAGGTTACCCGGACCAATGAAATGTTTTGCTATACCTAGAATCAAGCTAAAGTCTATAAAAGTTGTTGCATTGCTAGAAAACTTCGCTCAGCCATTTTGAAATTGACTTTGCTTGAGACTTGTGCACAAATAAATGATTTGGACCTTCTGAACAGACTCCTGGTATCATTGGTTTGTCTGCGCTCTGCTGCTACATATTCTTGGTGTGTTGGCCGGGAAGTTGTGGAATCAGAGTGTATATAGGGCAATATACCACGACTTTCCGCCTCTACAGGCTTGGTCCTGCCGGGATCGCGCCCTTCCGACGGGGGCTACTCCCTGGCGCCGCCGGTCCCTTGCATCGGAGGGAGCTGGTCGGACCTCGGCGGGTGCCGAGCCTGGCTGGAGCCAACGCCTCGAACCCGAGTGAGGGGAGTCCGAGGTCCAACTCATGCGCCTGCTTGGGAAGTTTGAGGACCGGATCCGGTGAGTAGAGTTTTGACTTGTTATGTCTAGACAAGAAAGAGCAGTGCTGCCATTTGAACTTGGAACTTGGAAATTGGTAAGAGAGCCTGATCACCTCTCCAAGACGGGCCGAGTAACCCCGCATGAGTATTCGCAGGGCGAAACCTTGTATTTTGGAAATTGAATAAGACTAGTCAGAATAGATAGAAACGAATGCATTCTGGGATGCGTTGCTAGCATGATTGTGTGAATGAAGTGTGAATGAGAGGTCTGGCAGCACGGACCAAGCGAAGGCGGACCCCTGAGTAGCGCATTTCCTGACCGGGCGACTGCGTTCAGGTCGCAAAAAGGGGGAAGCGATTGTCGTCGTGTCTTGTTATTTGTTTCCCTTATACGTTTCTAGGGCCGTGAGGACCCCTTACCCACGGTCCGCCCTCCTTTTCCCTTTTGTCTGTTGTTGCGCGCACACATCGAAATGGGAGGGGCGGGGTCTACTAGGAACACTCCATTAGAATGTATGATCGCACATTTTAAAGAAGGATATTCTGGAGATTATGGTATTAAAATGACTGCAGCCCGTTTACAGATTTTGTGTACTAGGGAGTGGCCCGATCTAGACCCTACCTGGCCCCGAGAGGGAACCTTTAAAGTAGGAATTATTCAGTTAGTGCATCGTAGAGTGCGGATAGCGCACCCCGATCAGTACCCCTATATAGATTCCTGGTTAAGTATTTGTGAAGATCCGCCCCCTTGGGCGCAGCGCTGTTATGAAGAACAGTGCAGAATAATGTTAGCAAAGACAGATTATAGTCAGAAAATAGAACAGCCTAGAACGAAAGGGAAGGATAAGAAGTCCAGGAAGAAGCCCATCCTGGTAGATCCTGATTCCCCAGAAATGGTTCCCCGACAGCCTCAAACCCCAGGCCCAGTAAGAGCCTCCCGGCGTCCCGCCCCAGAAACCCCGAGACAGCGGAAACGGGACCCCACCCCTGAGCTATTACCCAAAGAGCAGGAAGAAGAGCTCCCTTTACTCGAAGGTGATTCCTCCGAAACAGAGAAAGGAGAGTCAAATACAGAAACAGAGCAAGTAGAACCTGAAAATTCCCTAAGCGATGTTGACAGTGTAAAAATGGTTGCCAGTGCTAGCTTGCCAGTAAAAAGTGCATCTAAAGTGAAACATGTAGAAAAGAAGGTGACCCCTGATAGGACAGTTACGAAAATATCTCTCAGATCCCAAAAGACATCTACTGCTAAGATGATGCCCTTACGGCAAGTCCCGGGATTGCCCGTAAAGAATGATGATGATGAGGTGGTAGCGGGACCCCTAAGTTATGTGTATGTCCCTTTCTCTACAACTGATTTGTTAAATTGGAGGACACATTATGCCTCCTATACCAATAAACCCCTAGAGCTTACAGAATTAGTGAATACTATTATGGAAACCCACCAACCAACTTGGGCAGATTGCCGCCAACTCCTGACCACTCTATTCACGACAGAGGAGCGGGCACGAATTAGAAAAGCAGCTATTGATTGGCTGGCGGATAACCCTGTAGCTCCGGGACCAGGGACGGGAAGAATAGACAATCGGGAAGCGGCCCAGAGAGAATTCCCGAATGAAGACCCCCGATGGGATCCAAATACAGAAAGAGGATCCACTGCCCTAGCCCGTTTTCGCCAAGGCTTCTTAAAAGGCCTGAAAAGGAGGGGCCAGAAAGCTATGAACCTTTCCAAAGTTGCAGGAGTTATCCAAGGTATAGATGAGAGCCCAGCAGAATTTCATGAAAGATTAACTGAAGCATACAGAATGTATACTCCCTATGATCCCGAGGCACCAGGAAGTTTATGTATGGTGAATTCTGCTTTTGTAAATCAGTCTCAACCAGATATTAGACGTAAATTACAAAAATTAGATGGGTTTGCGGGCATGAATACAACTCAGTTACTGGAAGTCGCTCATAAAGTGTATGTGAATCGTGATAATGAAAGGCAGAGAGAATGTGATCGAAAGATGAAGAAAGCTGATTTTTTGGCTGCGGCCATAGTTGAACAGAAAAGGGGAGGTACCCCTAGTCGACGGAGCAGAGGAAGGGGGCGGGGCCGAGGTGGAAGCCGGCCCCAGCTAGGCGTAAACCAATGCGCCTATTGCAGGGAAGAAGGACATTGGAGAGATGCCTGCCCGCAACTCGAAGACGCCCAGCAAGATGACGAAAACAATCATCAGTGGAGAGAAGAAAGACGAGGCCGTCCCCGAAACCGCGGAGGAGCCAATCGAGAACAATTCCAGTGAGAAAGAGGAGGAGCCATACAAGCATTGGCTACGATAGCCCATGATGAAGATGACGTGGATTAGGACAGACCGGGCTCCGAGTTTGTTTTAGGTCTCCAGGAGCCTATGGTCGGAATACAAATAGGAGACCAAGTTATGAACTTTATGGTTGATACTGGAGCAGAACATTCAGTAGTAGACAAGAAGATAGCCCCACTTTCTACAAAAGCAGTCACCATTATAGGAGCAACTGGTGCCAAAGCTACAAAATCTTTTCTTCAAAATCGTATATGCAGTCTAGGAGGACAGCAAATAACTCATCAATTCCTTTACATGCCCGAATGTCCAGTGCCACTACTGGGACGAGATATGTTAGCCAAACTACAAGCACAAATATCTTTCTCTGAAAAAGGAGAAATGCAAATGACAGTAAATCCCCAAGTCAAACCAGCAGGAATAATGCTGCTTACCGTTCCCCGAGAAGAAGAATGGAGATATTACATTGATGATTCTGTCCAAGACACTTATTTTGAACAAACTTTAAAGAACATTGATGCACCACCTGGAGTATGGGCAGAAGGCAGTCCTCCAGGCCTAGCCAAACATATAGCTCCAGTAATTGTAACCCTTAAGCCTAGTGCTACACCAGTACATGTCAAGCAGTATCCTCTCCCAAGAGCTGCAATTGAAGGCATTCATCGCCACTTGCAAAGATTACTAGAACATGGCCTACTAAAAGTATGTCAATCCCCATGGAACACTCCACTTTTGCCAGTAAAGAAACCTGGAACAGATGATTACCGCCCAGTGTAAGATCTAAGGAGAGTGAATGAAGCAGTTGAAACTATACATCCAGTTGTGCCCAATCCTTACACTCTTCTAGGACTGATACCTGCTGAAGCTACCCACTTTACTGTACTAGATCTAAAAGATGCATTCTTTTGCATAAGATTAGCCCCCGTAAGTCAAATATTATTTGCATTTGAATGGCAGGACCCCATCTCTGGAAGAGGGGGCCAACTCACTTGGACACGATTACCCCAAGGATTCAAGAATTCGCCTACCATCTTTAGCGCTGCACTGAATCAAGACCTTTCAAGCTATCCAGTGGCCCCGGGGAAGAGAGTGCTTCTCCAATACGTGGACGATCTGCTGATAGCTGCCGTATCAGAAAGTGAATGTATACAAGCCACCAAAGATCTCTTGCAGTTACTAGATGAAGCTGGATACAAAGTTTCCAGAGCAAAAGCACAACTATGTCAAAAAGAAGTGAAATACTTGGGCTTTCGTATAACCCAAGGAAGCCGAAAATTAGGCAGAGAGAGAAAAGAAGCAGTATGCAGAATTCCAACCCCAACAACCAGAAAGCAAGTCAGAGCCTTCCTGGGAGCGGCAGGATATTGCCGAATTTGGATACCCAACTTTGCCCAAATTGCCAAACCACTGTACGAAGCCACAAAAGGAGAAGAAAAGTCACCACTGGAGTGGGGACCTGAGCAGGATACAGCCTTCAAGACGTTAAAGGAAGAATTAATGTCATCACCAGCCCTTGGACTACCAGATGTTCACAAGCCTTTCCACTTGTTTGTACATGAAGCACAGGGAAATGCCTTAGGCATGTTGACTCAGAAATTGGGAAATTGGGAGCAACCTGTAGCATACCTATCGAAACAGTTGGACACTGTGGCCAAGGGATGGCCACCTTGCCTGAGAGCAGTTGCAGCTACAGCATTATTAGTGAGTGAAGCAGACAAGCTCACATTAGGACAGAATATGCGAGTCACTGTGCCACATGCAGTCCTTGCCCTCATGGAACAGAAAGCAAATTATTGGCTCACCAATTCCCGAATGTTGAAATATCAAAGCATGTTATGTGAAAACCCACAGATACAATTGGAAGTGAGTCATGCCTTGAATCCAGCCACATTGATACCCATTAGTGAAGAACTCCCAGAACATGACTGTATCGAAGTCATGGACACTGTATTCTCCAGCCGACCTGATCTGACAGATGTGCCCATAGACAACCCTGACCAAATCTACTATGTTGATGGGAGCAGTCTC
Organism: Ichthyophis bannanicus; assembly: GCA_033557465.1. NCBI lineage: Eukaryota > Metazoa > Chordata > Amphibia > Gymnophiona > Ichthyophiidae > Ichthyophis > Ichthyophis bannanicus. The sequence continues at coordinate 536,286,625 of CM066033.1, forward strand.
ATCCTCAATGGACGACGCTGTGCCGGATATGCAGTTGTCACTCAACATGAAGTAGTTGAGTCATCAGCTCTAGCCTCAGGCACATCAGCCCAGAAAGCCGAATTGATAGCACTCACCCGAGCACTATTACTAGGAGCGAAACTTGTGTTAAATGTATATACAGATTCCAAATATGCCTTTACTACCCTACATGCCCATGGAGCTCTCTATAAGGAACGAGGGCTCATCACATCCGGAGGAAAATCAGTCAAGTATGGCCCCGAGATACTGATGTTACTTGATGCAGTATGGGCCCCAACTCGTGTAGCTGTCATGCATTGTAGAGGACATCAAGCAGGAAAAGGAGAAGTTGCCCGAGGGAATAGGTTTGCAGATGCCTCAGCACGACAAGCAGCTATGACGGGACAAATTACACCACAAGCTATGCCGATGCAAGCAGCATTGTTTCCGATACCTTTAAACTTATGGACACCACGATATACCACCAAAGAATTAGATTACTACTGTAACAAGGAAGATGGAGTATTAAAAGATGGATGGATTGAGCTGCCACCAGCAGAGGGCAGTCAACCCCCTGGACAAATAGTAATTCCCAAACTGTTAGGACCATCCTTTGTCAAAGCCTTTCACGAAGCCACCCACTATGGGAAAAGTGCTATGGAAAAAGCACTCAGACCACATTTCTACATTACTCTGTTGACAACTATATCAGCTTCAGTAGCACGCCAATGTCTAATCTGTGCCAAAAATAATGCCAAGCAAGGCCTTATAACGGCACCCCGAGTTCAGTCAAGAGGTGTAACCCCCATGCACCACCTACAAATTGATTTTACCGAAATGCCAAAAGCCAATGGATATCACTACATATTAGTGTTAGTCTGTACTTTCTCTGGGTGGGTAGAAGCCTTCCCAACCAGAACTGAAAAAGCTCGAGAAGTTACCAAAGTTTTAATGAGAGAGATTGTCCCTAGATTTGGAATTCCAGCAGTAATAGGGTCAGACAATGGACCCTCATTTGTCTCCCAGGTTACTCAACAGTTAGCAAAAGCTTTGCAGATACAGTGGAAGCTCCACACTGCATATAGACCCCAGAGTTCAGGGAAAGTTGAGCGAATGAATCGTACCCTAAAAGCCCAAATGTCTAAGCTTTGTCAGGAGACACACCTGAAGTGGCCCCAAGTGCTCCCAATAGCTTTACTCAGAATACGCTCAGCTCCTGTAAAGTCAACAGGTTTTTCCCCTTTTGAAGTTCTGTATGGTAAACCCCCACCAATAGTGCAGGGAATTAAAGGAAGTCTAGCCCAAATTGGTTCAGAAATAACCAGGCAAGAACTCCTAGCTCTTAGTTTTGTTCTGCAGACTCTCCATGCGTGGATCCAAGACCAGTTGCCTATCAACTTGACGGAACCTCTGCATCCCTACCAGCCTGGTACCTCGGTGTGGATCAAAGACTGGAAGAAGACACTGTTGGAACCCCATTGGAAGGGACCATACACCGTCATCCTGTCTACCCCAACTGCAGTAAAGGTAGCAGAAATCGATTCCTGGATCCACCACAGCAGAGTCAAGCCCGCCGCTGATCCTGAACCTGAGCAGTGGACAGCAGAACAGCACCTTGATGCACCTTTGCGAGTTACTCTGAGACGGCAACCAGCAGTATAAGCATTCTGTCACAAGTGCTTTGCAGTAGCAAAGTCTTTCGAAGAGGATTGCTGTTTTCCATACAGCAAAAGTTTTGTTTCAACGAACCTCATGTGTGTGATTTACCACACTACTTTGATGATACATTGATTGACCAAACTTTACAAGCCAACTGAAATTGCTAAGTTGGTTAATGTGTGATGGACAACTTGAGGATCTTCAATCAACACTCAGCACCCGTTGAATTGCTTCATTAGCGAACGGGACGAAGAAAAGAACGTCGTGGTCAAGATCTGCAAGCTGAGGATTCAGAAGAACTCCAATCAACATGTATCTTTACCTTTGCTTTGCCCTGGTTGCCTGCTTTGGAGGTTTTGAACTGACTTATGCCTTACCTCCATGCACTGCTTGCATTACTTCTACTCGAACTGGACTGAAAGTAACTCAGACTTTGATTTGCCATTCTTATTATACCTGCACTGGAAAAGTGACTCGGTGTATTTATAACACCACTGAACTAAATGTTTGCACTAATGGTAAATCTAGAGTATGCTATAATCCGCATCAGAATTCATCCTATTACACGTTGGAAATACGATGGAAGGATGCAGATGGACCTATAATAACTGCTACACAACCACTTAAAGATACTAGTAGACCTGTTATTTTGAATTTTGATGCATGTAATGTTATAAACAGAGATAGTCGCTCCAACTGTGGTACCTGGGAAAAAGCGTATCGAAATGACCATAAGTATATGTGCCCAGAAGGTGCCACAGGATGGAGAAAGTGTACAGGTAAAAAGGAGCCAGGCTATAGTACTGCCCCAGAAGCAGATTACTATTGCCCAAATTGGGAATGTGTTTTTTTATGCTACATGGAATGATGGTATAGTTGACGAAAAGATAGATAAACGAATGGCCACTTTAACCAAGTCAACAACAGATGACAAATGTCAGAAAGATGCTTGTAACCCCTTACACTTACGTATACGTAACCCTAGTGTATGGAAACAAGGATACAAATTTGGTCTACGTATTGCAGGTACTGGATCAGATCCAGGAACCATTGTGTATATAAGATTGAATACCCAAGCCCACAAGTCATCTAAATATCACATCCATAACACCTTTTATGAGGCCATGCATGTAAATAAGTTTGAGATCCCTCATCCTTCTCAGAATTTATTCTTAGAATTAGCTGGAGCAGTAGTATCTAGTCTCAAAATCTCAGATTGTTATTTCTGTGGCGGAACCCAGATGGGAGACCAGTGGCCATGGGAAGCACAAGAATTAAATTAATCTCCAGGAACAAGCAGGAATACGTCATCACATATGGGTACGTCGGTACCGACGGAGCCCGCGCGGGAAAGCTCCCCAGCTTTTCAGATTAAAAGCTTTTGGGGCCTCCCACTGCACATGCGCGCTGCCTTCCCGCCTTCCTGAGCAGCTTTCGTCAGTTCGAGTTTAAAGCTGTCATTCCTCTTACAGACACCCATGAATGGTGTCTTAAATGTTTAGGACCTGACCATTCCATACCGGACTGCCCATCCTGCTCCCAGATGTCGAAACGTGGATTGCAGAACCGGGCCAACAAGTTCCATGTGCTGTTTCCTTCAGAAGCATCACAGTCATCCAGGTCTTCCTCTCCGGATGGATCTCAGGTAACCAAAACTCCAGTGGGCAAATCCTCTAAAAGCAAATCTCTTTCTAAAGATCGAGAGGCTCTCAATTCTGAGTTCGAGGATTCTGCCCAGGCCAAAAAACCCCGGCGGGAGGCTCCGGCCTCCAAAGCAATCATGGGGTCACAGGTTGACATCGATGGCGCGGCCTTGACAGATCACCTGTTGTACTGCTCTGGGGTACCGGCCCATACCGGTACCGACATCCAGGCAGCAGTGGCGTCTATGGGCAATACTGTCCAAGTCATGCAGCAGGCCATTCTGGCTTTTATTAATGCTGCTACGCCCTCGGTACCGCAGCCAGCGGTACCGGGTCCGGTTCCGGTAATGGCTTCCATACCGGAACCGAGGCCATCGTCTTCCAAACGCAGATCGGTTCCGCATGCCGGATCCGGGCTTTTGCCCGGTACCGATCCCATACCCGGTACGCCCGATGTCGATACCGAACGGTATGCGTATCGTGCGTTGGAAGCACATAGAGGATACTCTGCTTCTTCAGAGGATTTTAACTCCTCTGATGATTCTGATGAGTTCTCCCTTGATCTTCCTGAGGAGCCTTCTTCTCCTAACAGGAGAATGTCTCCACCAGAGGATTTGTCCTTTCAGGACTTCATCATAGAAATGGCTAAAGGTCTTTCTATTGCTTCATCCTCTGAAAAGGAACCCAGATCAAAGAAACTGGATATTTTAGGATACTCTAAGTCTCCTAAAGAGGCAGTCACCCTGCCTATCCATGAAATCCTTCAAGAACACTTGATGGACTTATGGGAGGCTCCTCTAACATTGTCTCCTTCTTCTCGCAGGTTGGACACCATGTACCGTGTCCCCCCTTCTCCTGGTTTCCAAAAAACCCAGTTGCCTCACCATTCTATTGTGGTGAAGTCTGCAATGAAGAAGATAAAGAGTACCAAAAGGCACTCTTCTACTCCTCCAGGGCGAGAATGTAAGACTCTAGACTCTTTTGGCAGGAAAATTTTCCAGGCTACTATGCTTATAGCCAGGATTAATTCCTATAGTCTTTACATGGGCATGTTTCTCAGTGAAATCGCTCTAAAAGTTCGGCATTTTGCCCCCTTTCTCCCTGAGGATAAGAGGGAGCAGTTCATTTCCTTGGTGAAACACCTTTTGGATATTTCAAAGTTCTCCAACAGGGCAGCTTTTGATTCCTTTGAGGGTGCTGGTAGGGCTTCGGGCATTGCTATAGCAGCCCGACGTCTTGCTTGGCTCCAGGCTTCTGATCTGGAACCTTGGGTCCTAGATGGCTTAATAAATCTGCCCTGTACAGGTGAGAACTTATTTGGTGAGGAGTGGCAAATTAAGGCCACTCAAATAGATGCAGAAAATGCCACCTTAGATAGACTTTCTAAGTCTACCTCCACTCCTGCCAAGAAGAAGTCTTTTAAGAGGCCTTATTACAAGAAGTCCAGATTTTCTACAAATACTGGCCAACAATCCTCTCAGCCTCGTTTTGCTGCTAAACGTCAGCAACCTAAACAGGCAAGGTCAAAGCCTGCGGCGTCTGCTACGCCTCAGCAGGCTCCACCCCCTCAGGGGTTTTGACTTGCCCCTAGAGAACTTAACTTTTCTGGCTCTAGAACAACCAGAGCCCCTCACCATACCCGGAAGGTTAGCTCACTTTGCTCCCAGATGGGAGCAAATTACATCAGAGCAATGGACCCTCTCTATCATCAGAGAGGGTTACAAACTCTATTTTTCCGACCTTCCTCCTTATACTATGGTGAGGCAGTTCAATTCTCCCCCATCTCTCCTGGCCCTCTTGGGTCAGGAAGTCTCCTCCCTCCTTGCCCAGGGGGCAATAGAGGAGGTCCCTCTTCTTCAACAGGGGACGGGATTCTACTCCCCTTATTTTCTAATACCAAAGAAGACAGAGGGCTTCAGACCAATTCTGGATCTGAGAGAATTGAACAAATTTCTTTTCAAGGAGAAATTCAAAATGCTTTCTCTGGGCATTCTCCTTCCATACCTTCAGAGTCAGGATTGGCTTTGTTCTCTAGATCTAAAGGATGCGTATACACACATACTCATCCACCCATCCCACAGAAAATACCTTCGATTTCTGTTTCAGGGAAAACATTTCCAGTACAGAGTACTCCCCTTCGGTCTAGCCTCTGCTCCAAGAGTGTTCACCAAATGCATGGCAGTCGTAGCTGCCTTTCTAAGAGGCCTGGGAATTTTCATATTCCCATACCTGGACGACTGGCTCATCCGAGCTCCCTCTCAGTCCCAGGCCCAAATTTCCCTGGACCGCACAAGGCGTCTTCTGCAGTATCTAGGACTGGTAGTAAACCTTCCCAAGTCTCAACTAATCCCTACTCAGTCTCTCGAGTTCATAGGGGCCCAGTTAGACACCATCACTGCAAGGGCCTACCTGCCTCAGGTCAGGGCCCAACGCCTGCTGAGTTTGGCCTCCCAAGCTCAGTTCAGCAGTCATTTGACAGCCCGGGAAATGCTGCGACTTCTGGGCCACATGGCCTCCACGGTACATGTGGTGCCCTACGCTCGTCTGCATATGAGAGCAGCTCAATGGACCTTGGCCACCCAGTGGACTCAAGCATCTGGAGCGCTCTCCGACCAAATACTCACCTCAAGCCGTCTATTTTGGTCCCTCCAATGGTGGACATCCACCAAGAATCTGTTGTTGGGGGCCCCCTTCCAACCTTTGTTGCCCCAAGCAACCCTCACAACAGATGCCTCCCAGACAGGGTGGGGAGCTCATCTTCAGAACCTCTCCACTCAGGGCACTTGGTCTCCACAGGAGGCCACCCTTCATATCAACCTCCTGGAACTGCGAGCAATTTACCTTGCCCTCAAGGTCTTCTATACCCTCCTTGTCAACCTGACTGTCCTAGTTCAGACAGACAATCAGGTAGCCATGTTCTATATAAACAAACAAGGAGGGACAGGCTCTCTGTCGCTTTGCAACGAAGCTCTCAGAATATGGGCCTTCGCCAGAGAGCATCAAATTCACCTTCTTGCAGTGTATCTTCCAGGAGTTCAAAACTCTCGTGCAGACAGACTCAGTCGAGTTCTGCTTCCACACGAATGGTCCCTACATATGGACCAGATACGCAGAATCTTTCAGGAATGGGGGACCCCGGACATAGACCTCTTTGCAAGTCCGTGGAATGCCAAACTTCCCCGGTTCTGTTCCAGAACTCAGTGTCAGGGAGCTCAGGCCCACGATGCCTTCCTCCTGCATTGGGGTCAGGAATTCCTCTATGCCTTTCCACCCATTCCTCTAATATCCAAGACTCTGTTCAAGCTCCAGAGGGATCACGGGACTATGATCCTCATAGCTCCCCGCTGGCCACGCCAGGTGTGGTTCCCTCTACTTCTGCATCTCTTCCAGGGATCCTCCCTGGACCTGGGAGCTGCGCCAGACCTTCTGTCTCAGGAGGAGGGGACTTTGTGGCACCCAAACCCCAAATCCCTACATCTCAGAGCTTGGTTACTGAAGGCCTAAGTCTTCAAGACTTTAATCTTTCTCAACCTGTGACAGATATCCTTCATGCCTCTAGGAAACCTTCCACGAGGCGTTCTTATGCTTTCAAATGGAAACGTTTTTCCATTTGGTGTGCTCAGCAGGGTCTTGACCCTCTAGCACTTCCTTTGAATTCCCTCTTGGACTATCTCCTGCATCTTTCAAATGCAGGCCTTAAGACGAATTCAGTAAGGGTCCATTTGAGTGCTATTGCAGCATCCTTAAAACCTATAAATGGACAACCTGTCTCCTCTCATCCTCTTGTTTCACGTTTCATGAGAGGCCTGACTCTAACTAAACCTCCCATCCGACCTCCTCCGGTAGCATGGGATTTGAACCTAGTTCTAGGTCAGCTTATGAAGCCACCTTTTGAGCCTTTGGACTCTACCTCCTTCAAATTTCTTTCCTGGAAGGTTGTTTTCCTTATTGCAGTCACTTCGGCTCGCCGCATCAGTGAACTGCAGGCTTTAGTGGCTCATCCACCTTATACTAGGTTTCATCATGATAAGGTGGTCCTTAGGACGAATCCCCACTTTATGCCCAAAGTGCTCTCGCCCTTTCATCTTAATCAAGAGGTATATCTACCTGTCTTTTTCCCGGCTCCTCATGCATCCAGTGCAGAGAGGAACCTTCATACTCTGGATTGTAAAAGAGCTCTTGCCTTTTACCTCAACAGGACTCAACCACATCGAAAGTCTTCCCAACTTTTCGTGGCTTTTGAACTCGACCACATCGAAAGTCTTCCCAACTTTTCGTGGCTTTTGATCCTTCTCATTTGGGACTTCCAGTCACCAAGCGTACACTTTCCAATTGGATCGCTCAGTGTATTTCTTTTGCTTACCAGAGTAAGAACATTTCTATGGAGGGCCATGTCACAGCTCACAATGTGAGGGCCATGGCCACTTCTATGGCTCATCTTCACTCTGTGTCCATAGATCAGATCTGTCGAGCAGCCACTTGGGCCTCGGTTCATACCTTCACAGCCCATTACTGCTTGGACAAGGACTCCCGCCGGGATGCCTTGTTTGGTCAGGCTGTCCTCAAACACCTGTTCCATACTTAAACAACTCCTGCCCACCTTCCCTGGATGGATGCCTGAGATCCATGCGAAGATGGTTTACCCTTGGAGGGGGATCTCCCAGGCATCTTAGCTAGGGAGTCCCCATATGTGATGACGTATTCCTGCTTGTTCCTGGAGATAGCACAGTTACTTACCTGTAACAGGTGATCTCTGGGAACAGCAGGAATTAGTCATCACAACCCACCCACCTCCCCTAGGAGTTGTATCTCTATCTATCTTCCTGTCCTCTCTCTCTATTGTCTCAGCTTTAAACTCGAACTGACGAGAGCTGCTCAGGAAGGCGGGAAGGCAGCGCGCATGTGCAGTGGGAGGCCCCAAAAGCTTTTAATCTGAAAAGCTGGGGAGCTTTCCCGCGCGGGCTCCGTCGGTACCGACGTACCCATATGTGATGACTAATTCCTGCTGTTCCCAGAGATCACCTGTTACAGGTAAGTAACTGTGCTTTCTCTGACTTACAATCAGACTGAATTACACAAGACTACTAGCGAATGGGTGTTAGCGCACTCAATTGTTGGACGTCTTTGCTATACCAGAACTGGATCTCAGTTCACCCAACAGGTAGGACAGCTGGTCTGTCTTAGCCAGAAATTCTATAATGCCACTACCAAAAAGAAGTCATGGGGGTCAGGAATCAAACACCCTGAACCTCCAAACCCATTAGCCAGATTTCCTGAACTTGCTGATTTATGGACTAATCTTGCCAAAACCCATGCTTGGCAAGCCCCACCTGGCTTGTATTGGATCTGTGGAAACCGAGCGTATGCACGACTCCCGCCACAGTGGGGAGGAGCATGTGTCTTAGGGACCATCAGACCTTCTTTCTTTCTTTTAAACACTGAACATGGAGAACAATTAGGATACCCAGTATACACTACCCATCGACACAAAAGAGCATTGAGACAGAAGAGATCACCCCTCCAAGTAGGCAAGTGGGAGAAGTGGAAGGGTGATGATTGGCCACCAGAGAGAATCATTGAGTATTATGGGCCTGCCACTTGGAATGATGATGGTATGTATGGTTATCGAACCCCAGTCTATATGATTAATCGTATTATTCGCTTACAAGCAGTAGTTGAAATAATAACCAATGAAACTAGCCAAGCTCTTACACTTTTAGCTAGACAAAGTACTCAGATGCGCACTGCTATATATCAGAATCGCTTAGCACTTGATTATTTGTTAGCAGCTGAAGGAGGAGTATGTGGTAAGCTGAATTTAACTAATTGTTGTTTAAAAATAGATGATAAAGGTCAAGTAGTTGAAGAAATTGCTAAGGATATGCGAAGACATGCTTATGTGCCAGTACAGACTTGGCACTCACTGAAATTCCCTAACTGGTTTGCTAACCTTTTCTCATGGCTGGGAGGACTTAAAACTTTCCTTATATTAGTACTAATACTTATTGCTGTTATTTTGTTATTACCATGTCTAATCCCATGTTGTATGCGTTCTATTCATAGTGCTATTGAAAGTACAGTAGAGCGGAAGACCGCAACTAAGATTATGGCCTTGTACCAACCAGCACCTCCTGCATATAGTCGGAATTCTAGAACCCTAGTATAACTTTTTTGAAGTGATTTAATTCTCACACCTTATTCAGTAATAGGGTGAGAATAATCAAAGGGGGGAATGTGGCAGGTGAAGGCCTGTGATCCACATTGTCTGATATAAGCAAGCAAGCCTAACTAGCTTGACCTGTAAATGAAGCTTGTGCAGAGGCCCATAGGAGTTGCACATCCCCCAATATGCTGCTGTAGAACTAGAACTCAGTAAAAGTATTGAAATAGCTTAGACAAGCAAAACAGATGGAAAAATACAGAAATTCATGTTTAAAACTGCTGACAGAGAAGTTATAGAGCCCTGCTTCCCTACACGTACAAACTGGCTCAATGGCCTTGAGAGAAGGAAAGTAACAAGTTGATGAACTGGCCATTGTAATTGGGACTAGAAGGGAGGTAAGCAGGTGCTGAGCCCACTGAAAGAACATAATTGGATAATCATATCAGTACCGGGACCAATAGAAGGGGTACGGGAGGTTACCGGGACCAATGAAATGTTTTGCTATACCTAGAATCAAGCTAAAGTCTATAAAAGTTGTTGCATTGCTAGAAAACTTCGCTCAGCCATTTTGAAATTGACTTTGCTTGAGACTTGTGCACAAATAAATGATTTGGACCTTCTGAACAGACTCCTGGTATCATTGGTTTGTCTGCGCTCTGCTGCTACACAAATGCTCAGTAGCAGTAGTAGTAGAGGACCAAAAAAATGAGATTAGTGAGACAAGACTTTCCTTGGCTCAATCCATGTTTGCTTTCTTCCATTAAACCATGACTATTGATATGTTCAGTAATTTTATTCTTTATAATAGCTTCTACTATTTTGCCTGGTACTGACATCAGGCTCACTGGTCTGTAGTTTCTCAGATCACACCAGGTACCCTTTTTTAAAAATTGGCATTCGCTCTTAGCTATAAAAGCCTCTCTTACCTCAACTTTAAGCCATGCTGGCTGTTATTTGGCCTGCCTTCCACCTTTCTTACAGCATGGAACAGGCTTCCAAAATAGTATTTTTAAATAGGGCCCAGGCCTGATGTAAACTCTTAACCTTTGCGGTTGCTCCTTGTAGTTTTTTCTTAACCATTTTCCTCATTTTATCATAGTCTCTTTTATGAAGGTTAAATGCTAGTGCAGTGAATTTCCTTGCTATCCTCCCTCCATTTATTAAATCAAATGTGATCATGTTGGGGCCGCTTGGCAATAACGATCGTAACACAGTTACCTCTCACATTGCATCCTGTGTTCCATTAAGGATTAGGCCTAAACTAGCTTCCCCTCGTGTCTGTTCCCAAACCAGCTTCTCCATGAAACAGTCATCAGTTTTATCTAGAAAATATCTCCCTAGCTTGTCTTGATGTGACATTGACCCAGTCGAAACTCGGATAATTGAAATCTCCCATTATTACTGTGTTGTAAACTTTGCTAACTTCCCTAATTTCTGTTAGCATTTCAGCATCTGTCCATTCTGGCTAGACGGACGGTAGTACACCCCCACTATCATCACCTTCCCCTTTTAACATGGATTTTCTATCCATAGAGATTATACAGTGTGTTTTTTATCCTGTTTGACTCAATGCTCTCTTTAACATATTGTGTCACCCCCTCCATCAATGTGATCTACCCTATCATTGCGATATATAGTTTGTAGCCTGGTATCAGAATGTCCCTTTGGTTATCCTCCTTCTACCAGGTCTCTGAGATCCCAGTTATACCTAACCTTTCATTAGGTGCTATATATTCTAACTCTCTCATCTTATTTTTCAGATTTGTAGAATTTGTACATAGGAATTTCAAAGTTTGTTTATTGTTCATATTAACAGTCTGGCTATTGGATGATTGGTAAATTTGGAATCTTTTAACTCTGTCTGACTTTTACTTAAAAGGTCTGGGTTACTTTTACTTTTATTTGAACCTCTCTATAACGATGCTTTAATTTCTCCAGGAACAAGCAGGAAGTCAGCCCTCACATATGGGTGACGTTGGTGACGACGGAGCCCGTGCGGAACATTTCCCCAGCTTTCAAAGAAAGCCTTTGGGACATGCCACCATGCATTCATTGTCCCCTTCTCACACAAGGGTGCCATCTTGCTCATTCTCCTTTTTTCCGCTGAGCACAATGGACTTCTGTCCTATTTCCCCGGAAGAAGCCTTGCTAATTATCCAAAATAGTTTCCCAGTTTGCGTACCAGCTCCTCTTCCCGCCTTGAGCCTGCGCTGTCCTCGGCTCCTTTTGTCTTTTTTTTGATCGAGGCTTGCCTCGACCGGCATTTCGCACCTTTTTTCGCCTGGGGCTCGTTGACCCCGTCCGAGTGTTCCCCACCATGTCCCCCGGTAGGTTCAAAAAATGTGACCGCTGCAGTCAAACGATGTCAGTGACAGACACCCATGACTGCTTCCTATGGACCTTGACAGCACCTCCTGCGACCTGTGCCAGGCCGTGATGCCTAAAACCAATAAAAAGAGGTCAGAGTTGCAAGAAAAACCGTTCCCCAAGTCTGACTCGGCACCAGCCTCCCCAATGCCGAGCTCCAAGCCCAACTCTTCCCGTGAGACCCAAGCGTCCTCAGAGTCCCGTGGCAGCTCCTCGGAAAAGACCTCGGACCCCGAGAAAAAGAAGAAAAGATCTTCAAAGTTCAACAAGGTTGCACCGGAGAAACCCGGTAAAACTGCCTGGACGGACTTGGGCAGCTCTGAAAAGCGCCCTACCAAGGTCCTCAAGAAGGATTCCTCAGCCGGCAGAAACCATGCGAGGTTCCTCGAGACCTTGCCTCTCTCAACTAACTGGGCTTTGTGTGGTACCCCCATCCCCCTGCTGAGGGTTCAGGACAGGGTACCTTGTAACTGCCCTCTTTAATAGGACTTATCTCCCTCCCTCCCTCCCCAGCACCCACCCACCCCTGGGGTAATTGTAGTTTTATAGGTACTTGCACATCTTAGAGGAAAGGGGCTGCTCTCAGGTGCAGCTCTTAATCCAAATCAGTCATACACAGAGGACCTGAGATTAATTAAGCTTCAGGTACACAGGGTGTATTAGGGGTATTAGATACACTTTTATTAGTATAAGCATCTACACCAATCCTTATTATATACCGAATTTAAAAGACCTAAACACAAGCTTTAAACTAAGATGCAGACAGAGGTCCAGCAACGAGATGGGGGTTCTCCAGTCTTTTGCATTGAGTGTCACATGTATGATTTTCTCCCAGTTGGTGAGAGGTCCTACATATGCACTAAGTGCAGGGAGCTCTTTGCTCTCAGGGAACGAGTCCGTTCTCTAGAGGCTAGAGTAGCAGACCTGGAAGACATAAGAAAGACAGAGAAGTACATGGACGAGACCTACAGGGATATAGTCCTGAAGTCCCACCTCCAGTCTGGCAGCATCCCTGTTGCCATGGAGGAGAGAGGTCACGTGACAGGAGAGCATCACCCTGGTGTGGCAGGAAGTGATCCTGTAACTAGGACCTGTCCTCCAGGTGATGTAAAACCCTCTCGCACCGAGGACGTTTCTCCAGGGCCATGTCCCCATGAGGGGAGGGTCAGGACAGCTGTTATAGTTGGTGATTCAATCATTAGGAATGTAGATAGCTGGGTGGCTGGTGGACGTGAGGATCGCCTGGTAACATGCCTGCCTGGTGCGAAGGTAGCAGATCTCACGCACCGCCTAGATAGGATCATAGATAGTGCTGGGGGGGGAGTCTGCTGTCTTGGTACATGTTGGTACCAATGACATAGGAAAATGTGGTAGGGAAGTTCTGGAGGCTAAATTTAAGCTTTTAGGTAGGAAGTTGAAATCCAGAACTTCCAGGATAGCGTTCTCCGAAATGCTTCCTGTTCCACGTGCAGGACCCAAAAGACAGGCAGAGCTCCGGAGTCTCAATGCGTGGATGAGACAATGGTGCAAGGATGAGGGTTTTGGATTTGTTAGGAACTGGGGAACATTCTGGGGAAAGGGGGGGCTCTTCCGAAGGGATGGGCTTCACCTTAATCAGGATGGGACCAGACTGCTGGCATTAACCTTTAAAAAAGAGATAGAGAAGCTTTTAAACTAGAAAATAGGGGAAAGCCGACAGTCACCCAGGAGCGCATGGTTCGGACAAAGGTATCCTTGAAGGATACTACCAAAAGCAGTGAGGTTCCAAAAGGGAGTATAGTAGCCCAAATGCCCTTGAGTAAGGAGCAGACAGAGCATAAGGATTCCCAATTACCCATGCCTACCAATAGCCAGATTAATATTAATAAAATACAGTCTCTAAAATGCTTGTATGCCAATGCTAGAAGTCTAAACAATAAGATGGGAGAATTAGAATATATAGCACTAAATGAGAGGTTAGATATGATTGCACTCTCAGAGACATGGTGGAAGGAGGATAACCAGTGGGACACTGTGATACCTGGATACAAACTATATCGTAATGATAGAGCTGAACAAATTGGTGGAGGGGTTGCGCTCTATGTTAGAGAGGGCATTGAGTCAGAAAGGATTAAAGTTTTGCAGGGAACAAAATTTGCTGTAGAATCTCTATGGATTGAAATCCCATTTATGAAGGGGAAGGTGATGGCAGTGGGAGTATACTATCGACCACCTGGCCAGAATGAACAAATGGATGATGAAATGCTCAAAGAAATCAAGGAAGCTAACAAAAGCCACAACAGAGTAGTAATAATGGGTGATTTCAATTACCCCGGTATCGACTGGGACAGTGTCACAGCAGGACAAGCTAAAGAGATAAAGTTTCTAGATGAAATAAATGACTGCTTCTTGGAGCAGCTGATTCATGAACCAACCAGAGGGGAAGCCATACTGGACCTAGTCCTTAGTGGAACGCCAGATCTGGTGCAAGAAATAAGGGTGTTGGGACCACTTGGCAATAGTGATCATAGTATGATCATGTTTGATTTAATCAGTGGAGGACAGATAGTAAAGGAATCCACAGTACTACCTTTTAACTTTCAAAAGGGAGACTATGATAGAATGAGGAATATAGTTCGGAAAAAACTAAAAGGAGCGGTTCCAAAGGTTAAAGACTTACAGCAAGCTTGGGTGTTATTTAAAAATACTATCCTCAAAGCCCAGACCAGCTGTATTCCACGCATTAAGAAAAGTGGAAGAAAGTCCAAAAAACTGCCAGCATGATTTAAAGGTGAGGTCAGAGAGGCTGTTGCTGCCAAAAGAGCAACCTTCAGGAAATGGAAAAAAGAGCCAAATGATGAAAACTGGAAACAGCACAAGCACTGGCAAGTTAAAACAGTACATCCTCTGGGTCTCAATAAGGAAATTGAGTGGTCCAGACTCCTTTGAGGTTAACCAATTGGAATTGGGATTCCCTTACACAGTGGGATACCCCTTCTTTCCTATTGGCTGAGGTTTTGATTGAAAGCTTTGCAGTAGCCACTTGTAAACAAGTTCTAGCCCTTTAAAGGAATCAACTGTTGAATGATTCACAGCGTTTTGTGGCGGTTAAGAAAAGCTTGCGGTTAAGAAAAGCTTGGATGACAGCATTTACAATATTGGAGATCTATCTCTGTTGGCACTTGATACAGGGACATCAGTCCCGAAATGTGCATGTCGTGGAAGGAGATTAATTGCTGTTTATCTTCTATGAGATTTTTGAAGGGACTGACTGCAAGAAGATACGGTTTTGCTAAGCTAAGTACCTCTGAACTTTTAAAGTTTAATTAAAAGGATACAACTGAAGGAAAGGCATGAAATATAAAGTGTATGCCTTTCTCGGTAGTCTCCGACAAAAAATATAATTGTTACTTTTTAAGGGTCTTTTTGGTGATTTTTGTCTGATTGCTGTTTATTTATCACTGAATAAGGGGTTTTTTTTGGTGTGGTTCAGTCCTTGGCATCCTGGAGCTAGTGAGTCCCATATGTGAGGACTGACTTCCTGCTTGTTCCTGGAGAAAGTGTAGTTACTCATCTGTAACAGATGTTCTCCAGGGACAGCAGAAATTAGTCCTCACAACCCACCCTCCCTCCTCTGGGAGTTGCCTCTCTACATTGTTTTATTAGAAATCAGTAACTTGTCTACCCTCAATCTATAAACTATTCACTGCAATAGATGCAGACAGAATATATGACCATATCAGTTCCAATAATATCATGACAATAGAACAGAAGGACAATAAGAAGGGAGCATATGGAAGAAAAGATCAGGTAATTTTGAATAAGGCAATCATGGCCAGCTCTAAGAAACCAAAATTCTCAGTATAGCATGGATTAATTGTAAGAGCCTTTGATATTCAAGAATGCGTGATACTAAGTTGCCTTGAAATGTATAAAATAAAACCTGACGTGATCGAGCCCATTAAGTTCATCATGACGATGTAGCAAGCTCCTTTGGAGGTATGAAGTAATCCTAATGTCAAGATCCAGCAAGGAATATTTCAGGAGACACTGTTGCCACTTATCTTCTGTATGGTGCTTAATCACAGAATACTCTCATCAACTTTTTGAAATATGGATTTAACTTTCATCTAAAGAAGATAACAATCCAGAGGCAACATCATTCTCCAGGACCAAGCAGGAAGTAAGTTCTCACATATGGGTGACGTCGGCGCTGACAGAGCCCTCGTGTGGAGCATTTCCCCACCTTTCAAAGAAAGCCTTTGGGAATGCAGTGTGCATGCGCGGTCCCCTTCCCGCCCAAGGGTGCCATCTTGCTCAGTCTTCTTTTTTCCGCAGAGCCCGACGGACATGTGTCTTGGTCACCCGGTTAAAAGTTGATTTTTTTCCTTTAAAGATTTGTGGTTTTTTGCCGGTTCGACGCCGGTTCCCCTTCCCGCCTGGGCACGGTACACCGGTATCGAGCCCGGAGCTACTTTTTCGTTTTTTGTCCTTTGAGACTAGCTTTTTTTCTTTTTCACTGGCAGCCCGGTCTTTTGACCTTACAGAGGCCCTTTTTACCCTGATGGCTGCCAGCGGGTTCAAGAAGTGTGATCGGTGTAAGAAACTGATGTCTCTCACCGACACACACGACTGCTGCCTCTGGTGCCTTGGGCCCGATCATGACCCGATGATCTGTGGCCCATGCGGCAAAATGTCCTCTAAGGTGCTGAGGAGCCGTCAACATCAACGAGAAAGGATCTTCTCTGACTCTGCGTCCGGCCGGGCCCGGACTTCGTCAGAGGCCTCAACGTCTCGGGAGTCTGACCCTGATCATCGTCGGGGCTCCTCTGAGCGGGGGTCTCCTTCACGGGAACACAAAAGGAAGAAGAAACCCGTGAGGGCGGCATTGATGGACGCTCTTGGTCCCTTGAGGGCCAGGTCGCATAGCTCCGACCGCCGTCCCGTGTCCTCGGAGTCGGAGAGGCCTGCAAATTGCCTTGTGTGGAGCCGGAGTCCCCGAGTCACGTGAGTGCTGTTGTCCTCATGGACTCTCCTCTGGGGGAGCCGATGTTGGGCCCGACACCGTCGTGGCCCAAGTCAGGGACTGCTGAGTCTCCTGAGATCGGACTCAGGTTGACGGCCTTGGAGAGCAGCTTGGCTGCCTTCATGGAACAGCAGCGAGTGCTGATCGCCGGTCTGACCGGTGCATCTGCCCCGACCACCGGGACCTCGACGTTCAAGTCGACCCCGGAGGCCGAGCCGATCCTTGAGTCAATGCGGTCTCGAGTCGATCCTCGGCCAAGGTCTCCCTCGGCCTCCGGTATAGGGCCGAGGTCGTCGACGCCGGTACCCTCGGCGTCTGGTCAGATGGCATTGGTGCCTGCCCGACCGGAGCCGCTCGATTCCTCCTCGGAGGGGTCGGAGTGGGAGACGGAGGATGAGTAATCCCCAGACACTTTCCGGACCTGGTGCGTCCCATCGGACTCACTGGAGTCCGAGCCTCGGAGAAGGTCCCCCCCCCCCGGAGGATACCCAGTTCTCAGACTTCGTGAGGGACATGGCCAAGGCCTTGGCCTTCCCCGCGGATCCCGAGGAGGAGCCTCGAGCCAAGGAGCTCAAGGCCCTCCAGTATGACTCTCCACCGAAGGAGGCCTTTACTGTACTGGTTCCTCCGATGCTGGAACGGCTGCTCTTCCGCATGTGGGAGGCACCGGCCTCGGCGCTGGTTCTCAGCAAACGGGTCGATTCCATTTATCGTGTCTGTAAGAGTCCTGGGTTCCAGAAGGCACAGCTACCGCACCACTCCATGGTTGTGGAATTGGCCATGCATCGTCTGAAGAGTCAGAAGATGCACTCCTCGGTGCCCCCCGGCAGGGAGGCCCGGAACCTGGATGCTCTATGCTGGCTTGCCGTGTCCAGACTTACCAGCTGTACATGGGCATGTACCTCCGAGACCTGGTAAAGGAGATTGCCAGTTTCTCTGTTGGCCTCTGCGAGGAACCTTTGCAGAGGTTCAAGGCTTTGTCATCGGGGATTCGAGAGTGCTCGAAGTTTATATCTCAAGCAGCCTATGATGGCTTCGAGGCTTCGACCCGAGTAGCAGCGGCCGGCATCGGTGCACGCCGTCAGGCCTGGCTACAGTCATCGGACCTCGAGCCATGGGTCCAGGACAAGTTGGTCGATGTCCCTTGCCAGGATGAGAACCTCTTTGGCAAACCCATGGCTGAAAAGGCTGCAGAAATCGAGACTGAGAGTCTCACCAGGACAAGGCTGTCCAGGAAGACTTTTTCCCCTTCTCAGAAGAAGAAGGGCTCGGGGAAAAGCCCCTTTACCCGAGGAAGGCCTCTGCCTACAAATCCTACTCTCAATTCCATGCCTCTGTTGCTCCCCAACAGGGTCAGCAGGCCAAGCGGCAGGGACATGGGCACCGTAGACAGAAAACCCCCAAGCCGCCAGCTCTGGCTCCTGCACAGCAGGGAGCGGGGTTTTGACTCCCACTGCATAGCCTCTCCTCCACAGCTGACTCCACTCAGCACAGGAGGCCGGCTGACGCTGTACGCCCACAGATGGTCAACTATAACAGGGGATACCTGGGTACTGAGCATAGTCCAAAAGGGCTACTTGCTCCACTTCGACCAGTTACCTCCCTCCTATTTTCCAGAGGAGCCTCCAATACTCCCTCTGCACAGGAACCTCCTCCTTCAGGAGTTGGCAAGTCTTCTGCAGGAGCAGGCGGTGGAACCGGTGCCTCACCACCTGATAGTGCGAGGCTTCTATTCCAGGTACTTTTTGGTACCAAACAAGACAGGAGGCCTCAGGCCCATCCTAGACTTGCGAAGTCTCAACAAGTTCCTGGAGAGGGAAAAGTTCAAGATGCTTACCCTTGGAATACTGCTGCCCTACCTCCAGCAGGGAGATTGGCTATGCTCCTTAGTCCTAAAGGATGCTTATACTCACATCCTCATTCATCCAGACCACAGACAATATCTCAGTAGTGGGTGGAAATCATTTTCAGTACAGGGTACTTCCATTTGGCCTAACCTCCGCACCCAGGGTTTTCACCAAATGCCTGGCAGTGGTGGCGGCCTATCTCAGAAACCAGGGCATCTTTGTCTTTCCATACCTGGATGACTGGCTCATCAGTGGTCAGTCTCCACAGGAGGCCAGACAAGCCACTCTTCGCACTGTCTCTCTTCTCCAGCACCTGGGTTTCGTCGTAAACTTCGCAAAGTCCACTTTGCTACCCTCACAGGACCTAGAGTTCATAGGGGCAAGGTTGGATACCTTACAAGCAATGGCTTATTTGCCCGGGAACAGGGCTCACAGACTGATGGCTCTTGCCCAGCAGTTTTGCAGTGGATCTCTGGTCTCTGCCAGACATTTCCTGAGGCTTTTGGGCCACATGGCATCCACGGTCCATGTAACTCCAAATGCTCGTCTGCATATGCGGCCTGCTCAATGGTGCCTCAGAGCTCAGTGGATACAGGCCACAGGAGACTTAAGAGACAGAGTAAGAGTGTCCAAACTACTAGCGGCCTCCCTACAGTGGTGGCTGCATCTCCCGAACCTGACCAAAGGGGTGCCTTTCCAGGCACCACCACCACACACAGGTGCTGACGACCGATGCTTCTCTTCAAGGTTGGGGGGCACATTGCCAGGGGGCATGCACTCAGGGCCTCTGGTCCCCTTGGGAGGCCACACAGCAGATCAATCTGTTGGAGTTGCGAGCTATTCGATTAGCTCTCCAAACTTTCTCTCATGTCATAAGAACATAACATAAGAACATAAGATATGCCATACTGGGTCAGACCAAGGTCCATCAAGCCCAGTATTCTTTTTCCAACAGTGGCCAATCTAGGTCATACGTACCTAGCAGTTTCCCCAAGGGACACAGGTTCCACAATGCTTGTATTGGTTCAAGCATTGATATCCTGGGTCCCTTCTTAATAATGGTTTATGGACCTTTCCTCCAGGAACTTGTCCAAACCTTTTTAAACCCAGCTACACTAACAGCCTTTACTACATCCTCCGGTAACAAATTCCAGAGTTTGATTACACGTTGAGTGAAAAAATATTTTCTTTTATTAGTCTTAAATAGTTTACCCTGTAGCTTCATTGCATGTCCCCTAGTCTTTCTATATTCTGATAAGGTAAACAATCGATCTACATTTACCCGTTCCACTCCGTTCATTAATTTATAGACTTCTATCATATCTCCCCTCAGCCGTCTCTTTTCCAGGTTAAAGAGCCCCAACCTTTTTAGCCTTTCTTCATAGGAGTATCCTTCCATCCCCTTTACCATTTTGGTGGCTCTTCTCTCACCAGTCTGTCTTGATTCAGACGGACAACCAAGTAGCAATGTTCTATGTGAACAAACAAGGAGGCACAGGATCCAGACTTCTGTGTCAGGAAGCACAGGCCCTGTGCGCATTTGCCGTCAAGCACGACATGTTTCTCAAGGCAGTTTATCTACCTGGCCAAGAAAATTACCTGCCAGACAGGTTGAGCAGGATTCTACAGCCTCACGAATGGTATTTGAATCCCCTAGTGGTCCAGCAGATCTTCCTAAAATGGGGTCTTCCAGCCATCGATCTCTTTGCCAGTCCACTGAACTGTCAGCTGTCCAGGTTCTGTTCCAGACAACCGCATCCTCTGTGAATAGCAGCAGATGCCTTCCTAATCTCTTGGTCTATGGGCCTGCTGTATGCGTTTCCTCCAACGCCTCTAGTGGCCCGAACCCTATTTAAGGTTCTTTGGGACAGGGCCTCACTAATCCTGGTATTCCCCAGATGGCCCAGGCAACCATGGTTTCCACTCCTTCTGCAATTGGCGGTGGACACTCCACTCCCTCTGGGGGTGCAACCCGATCTCCTGTCTCAGGATCAGGGATCTCTCCTGCACCCCAACCTCCAGTCCCTCCATTTGATGGCCTGGCTGCTGAAAGGGTAGTTTTAGCCCCCTTACGTCTACCTAGGGAAGTGGAGGAGGTGGTTTTGGCCTCTAGAAGACAATCCACCCGGAAATCTTATGCCCTCAAGTGGCGTAGGTTCTCCACATGGTGTGCTCAGCGCCAAGAGGATCCGTTTTCATGCCTGGTACCAGTGGTGCTGCAGTATCTGCTTCACCTGTCGGTCCAACTCTGTTCGGGTCCACCTCAGTGCTCTGTCAGCGCACCACTCGCCGATGGAGGGCCAGTCTCTGTCAGTCCACCCCTTAGTAGCCCGCTTCCTCAGATGGAGCAGGTACTGGAGTATCACTTATATCGAGCAGGAGAACGGGTTTACCCGTCTTACGGTGCACTACTCAGAGAATTGGCGCCACTTGAAGGCATATGCCCTTGTGGAAGCCTTATGAGAGGTTAAAAGAACCTCTTCCACGTCCTGTGGGAGGTTGACAGAGACTCCAGGTTAAAGTGTAGGATAGAGCCCTGCTCCTCTGAAAGTAATCCTGGGGCTCAGCCTAGGAGAATCAGTGACAGCCTAGGAGAATCAGTGACACTGCCAACAGAGAGAGGAGCAATGGGAATCAGGGTTGCCTGAGCTACCAGGGGACTATCAGTATTAATTGCGCTGGACCTTGAAGAGGAGCAGGGTCTAGTGAAGGAAAGGTCTGATGGGCTCTCCTGGAAAGTACGATGGGGTGCCAGCTGTAGGTGGAGGAGGTAGCCATCCCTGACTACTTGTAGCACCCAGTTATCGGTGGTGATGGCGGACCACCTGTGGGCAAATAGGGCTAAACAATCCCCCCTCCCCCCATAGGCCGCAGGGGATCTCCTGTGGGAGAGGAGGTCATGCCCACGCAGTCTAAAGCTCCACCCAGGCTGGGCAGCGGTTGGTGCCTCTGACTTCAGGGTCTTTTGCTTACTGGGGCCATGCTCCTGTCCTTCCTGAGGGGCCGAGAAGGCCTGAAATTGCGAGGTATTGCCAAACCTTCCCCTTCTTCCTCGGGAAGAAGGGTCTCTTCCCTGAGGCCTTCTTCGAGAGTCTGGTTCTCATTGGGAGCTCTATCTCTGCAGCTTTGTCTGCCATGGGTTTCCTGAAGAGATTCTCTCCAATGCAGGGGACATTAATAAGTTTGTCCTGAACCCATTGTTATAAGTCAGTTGACTGAAGCCATGTTTGGCGTTGTGCCCCAATGCCTGCGGAAGCCACCTTAGCTGAAGACTCAAAGCCATCATAGGCTGCTTGAGACAAGAACTTTGAGCACTCTTTCACAGCCAAGACCAGAGAAATCTCTGTAGGGGTTCTCCATCAAGGCTTGCCTTCAATCCAGCGAGCTCCCTCGATAGCTCCTTAAGTACATGCTGATGTGTAGAGCTGGTAGTATTGGATCCAGCAAGTTAGCTTCGAGCCCTAAAATACCTTTCAGCTGAGGGCATCGAGGATTTGGGCCTCTCTGCCAGGTGGCACCGAGGAATGAGTCTTTTGGCTTTTGTGCCTGCACATGGATGACTCAATGACCATCAAATTGTAGGGAAGTTGGGTCTTCTGGAGCTCAGGGTTTCAGTGTACTCGGTACATGGAGTCGAGTCACCTACTGACAATGGATACCGACACTGGTGTTTCCCACTTCCAGAGGAAGAGGCGCTTGAGGATCGAATGAACCGCTACCATAAGGGTTTCCTTACGGGGTCCTTGTGCTGGAGTATCTCCAGTTCCTCCATGTGCGGGTCTTCCTCAGCCTTGGTCTGGATGGTGAGAGCCTTAGCCATGTCCCGTACAAAGTCAAGGAAGACGACATCCTCAAGAGGGGAACAGCGTCGAAACACCGGAGGAGACTGGTCCAAAGGTACGTCTCTGTGTTGCTGCGTGTCCGGGGACTCCTCATACTCTGTCTCCCATATGGGCTTGATGTCTGAGTATGAGTCTGAGGCTCTGAGGTCATCACGGTCGAGGTCCGCGCTGGGTGGTCTGCAACCTCTGGAGGATCTGCGATCTGAGTTGTGGGCACTCGCTGGAGAGGGCTGGTGTCCTGGGGACCGGGACCTTGTCTGGATCCATTGAGTCTCTCAAGGCAGGTGGCACGCAAGGATCAACTCAACGTCCGAGGAAGCCCTCAATGTCGAAGTCCCGTCAGGATGGATGAACGCCATTGCATAGCCATGAGGGCAAGAGGGCATCCTCTACGAGGATGGCCTTGGCTGTCCGAGGCTGGTCAGCGGATACCGACAACTCCTTACAGGACAGCTTGTGAGGCCACTCTCGCTCTGACTCCTCAGACACGACAGGGATTGCGGGGCCTGGAGTGGGATTTGCCCTTCTTCCCAGACCCATCCTCTGAGATGGTCTTCGAGGGTCTCAGCTTCTTGCGTTCCACCTCTGGGGATTTCCTCTCAAGACTCCGAGGAGGCTCAGGCTTTGCGGGGCACGGAGGTACCGGAGGGGGGCCTGGAGTGTGGTGTTGCCGGAGATGCCGGCGCAGAGTTGGAATTTTGAAAGAATTTGTCCTACTGCTGGTGACAGCTCTTTACGGCCTTTGAGGTCATGGTTCTGCAAAGTTCTCAGCCTTGAGTTGTCGTGCTCTGGGTCAAGGCACCGGAGGGAGAAGAAATGCGGATTTGTGAGGGACATCATTTTGCTGAACCGATCGCACTTTTTGAAGCCGCTGGAGGCCATCGGAAAAAGGGGGTGCTCACCGCCTGGCAGGAGTCAGAGACCTTCGGCTGAAAAAGTGCGCAATCATCAGTCGAGGGACATCTCGAGATAAAAAAGGGAAAAAACAAGGAATGGACCTGAGGAGCGATGCCAAGGCGAACTGGCTTGGGGGCGGGAAGGAACCGGTACACAAACAGAGAGAAATGTGCAAAAAGAATTACACTTTTTCTGGGGGACACTGGACAGACGTCTGGAGGACTCTGCGGAAAAAAAGAGACTGAGGCAAGATGGCACCCTTGGGTGGGAAGGGGACCACACATTCATGGCACAACTCCCAAAGGCTTTCTTTGAAAGCTGGGGAGATGCTTCCACGGGGCCTCCATCGGTGCCGACATCACCCATATGTGAGGACTGACTTCCTGCTTGTTCCTGGAGAATCAATGATCCTAACCTGGTTAGTACCACATAATGTCCCCAGTAAGGGATGCTAAATGCCTCGACATTAAGTGCTGAGCATTGTGGAACTCTGGGGGCAGCATAACAGGTTAACCAGGCAGTGGTGATATTCAGCCACTGCTCAGTTAACTCTAACTGGCTGTCCTATCTTTTAGCTGGTTTTGTAGTCCAGCCAGTGGCTGAATAATTGCCACTGACCAGATTGCAAAACACAATTGGAGCAACCTGGATATTAAATTCCAGGGCCTGGATATGGCCCAGCTTTGAATATCCAAGACTAATTTTAAGCGGCGACGGCCAGCTGCTCTGTTGGCTGCTGCTGAAAATCCCCTCTTCCCCTCCCCCAAGTATTTAAATGTCTCTGCTTTCCTATCCTGTATTCTTTTTCTGCAGCCTATTTGGTAGCAATTGTTAATCACTTTGTGTTCCTATTGAAAGGCAGTCTATCAATCAGATAAAGTAAACTGTAGTAAGAGATGTATGTTTTCGCTGAAGCATAACAGGATCTAAACATTTCGATCTATATACCTATACATACATTTTTTTCTTAATTGTCATTGTTTGTTTTATGTTTTCTTAGGTACATGGGGAAAACCTAATTGGGGACCTAATGTAAAGGAATTTAGAAGACGCTTTGACCCTGTTGAAACAAAAGCGGAAGGTCCAAGAAGGCTAAAAAACCTGTATTTTTTGTATTTGATTGAACTGCGTGCTTTATCCAAAGTAGCATCATACTTTGAGCGTTCCATTGTGGACCTTTACACAGGAAATTTGCAGGAGGATGCAGAGACTAAACAGCTCTTGCTGGATATCTTTCAAGATACAAAGTAAGTTTGTATTACAGAATAGCACATTTTATGTACATTAAGTATTCCATTACTAACATAGTAATTTATTAGTAGCATATGATGTCAGATAAAGGCCAGTATGGTCCATCTAGTCTGCCCTGTAAGGTGGCTAGAGTAGGTGTACCCGTCACTCTGTGCAGGTCATCTCTCTGTTTATTGAGATAAAAGAAATAGATAATTTTATTTTAATATTATCCTTTTGCTATAAAGGGATCCACTGTTTCTGTCCCATACCATTTTGAATTTTGTCACTGTATTTGCCCCACCACCTTCATTGGGAGAGCATTCCAAGCATCCACTACCATTTCAGTGAATACTATTGGATACTACTACTACTAAGCATTTGTATAGCGCTACAAGTCGTACGCAGTGCTGCACAGACATATAAAAGACAGTCCCTGCTCATCAGAGCTTACAATCTAGTCAAGAGCTATACTGTTAGAATGCTTTTCAAAATATATGTGGTGCTGAATGAGTCATGTCATATGAAGGGATCTCAGTGAGGACCTAATTAGGATACAATCTTACATAGGCTATGCAATCCAAAATAATGCAAGCATTTATAGGAAAAGACAAACATACATTTTAAATAAGTTACTTTTCTAGTGAAAAGCAAATATAATAATTGTTTCTGCTAACATGGCCAGACTAGAATTAATTCCTACCTTGATTTCATATGGAGATATGCCTTTATATTTGAAATGGAAAAATGCAAAATATAGCCCAGATTGAGCATCTGATCTTATGTAAGCTGAAATTACTGACTTGAAGGTTATGAGGCCAATTCCGATAGGGCCTCATCCGGACGTCCAAAATCTGGCTGGGCCAGATTTGCACCCTATTCAGATCCCACAGGGGGTAGACATCCCTGTGGGATCAGAATCGGGTGCAACAGGCCTGGACGAGCAGGACATACCCCAATTCTGGCCCACAGCATTTCTAGGTATTTCCTTGGCTGGGCTCCTGCAAGGAGCCGCGGTGCCGTGGTGTCCTGTCGCCATGGCACCGCGGCTCCATGCAGGAGCCCTGATCATCCCCACTGCATGCTACTGTCGTCATCTTCAAGAACAAGCAGGAATCTAGGCTTCACATATTGTGACGTCGGTACCGACGGAGCCCGTGCGGGAACGCTCCCCAGCGTCCAATAAGAAAGCCTTTGGGAGTATCCCCACTGTGCCTGCATTGCTGCCTTCCCAACTCTCCCATCTCAGTTCATTTTCCGTGGAGCCATCAGGAAGCAAATCCTGTCACCGCAGAAAATTCTTTGTTTTTGTGGTTTGCGTCTGCCTTTCTGTCGACGCCGGAACTGACTACTGTCGGTTCTTTTCTTTCTTTCTAAAAAAAAAAAAAAAAAAACTTTTCTTCAGGCACATCGATGCAATTTTAGGCCTTAAGTCTTCCATTTTGTCTGCTGACACTATAGACAAATCAGCTAGCAGTTTTAACAACCCCAGTGGGAGGACCTTTCCTCCAGTGCTATTGAGGAGTTCCAGGATGCTCCCGAGGCTTCCACCACCAGAGATCTCCTGGTGCCATGCTCTGGGACAGTAGCACATATCTCCGGCACTGATACGCAAGCATCGGCGGGCTCTGTGGATCAGCGTATCCTCACCATAGACCAGAGCTTGGCGGCTCTACTAGCAGCTTTGGTTCTGGTAAAATCCTTACCAGCAGTACCACCGGCACCATCCATAGTTCCGATGCAGACCTCATTGGGTTATTTACTGTGCTGTCGCCATGCCTACCCTTGAGTCCATTCCCGGTATCGGTTAGGCAAGCCCCCTGTTCAGGTACAGACTTCGCTCGGTACCAGTCCATGGCGGAGTAAGGACATTGTTCATGCTGATACTGCGAGTTTTCTGATTCTGATTCTTCCGATAACAAATCGATTGATACCCAAAGATTACAGAGTCTTTCAGAAGACCCTTCTCCTTCACTTGAGCGGCGTATGTCCCCTCCCGAAGATATGTTCTTTCAAGAATTTATTTGGGACCTAGCTAAGGGCCTTTCCCTTACAGCGACATCCGAGATGGAGCCCAGAGCAGAGGAATTGGAGATCCTCCAATACCCTACAGCTCCTAAGGAGGTGGCCACACTCCCAGTTCACCGCATACTCTATGATCTCATGCTCTGGATGTGGGAAACACCCCTTACTATTTTGCTCCATACTCGACACCATATATCGAGAACCAAATTGTCCCAGGTTTCAAAAGACGCAGCTTCCACATCATTCAATGGTAGTGGAATTGGCAATGCGTCATATCAAGAGTTCTAAGACACATTCTTCTAATCCTCCAGGTAGAGAATCAAGAACTCTCGATGCTTGTGGATGTCGGTGCTTTCAAGCTTCCATGCTTTCAGCCAGAATAAGTTCCTACATACTATATGTGGGTATGTTCCTCAAAAGAGGTTACCAGAGATCTTGAATCAATGGCCCCTCTTCTCCCTGATGACAAGAGGGCTGAAAACCTTACGCTGGTCAGACATGCCCAGAATGTCTCAAAGTTTGTCAGTAGGGCAACCTTTGATTACTTTGACTGCATTAGCAGGACCACCTCCTTCTGCATTGGTGCACGCAGAATTGTTTGGCTTCAATGGGTTCAAGATAAACTGGGTAATATTCCTTCACAGGTGAAAGCCTGTATGGCAAGGACTGGCAGGATATAGCTTCTCAGAATCTGAGAACACCACTCTCAATAGGCTGTCTCAGACTACAGCCAGTCCTGCAGGGGAGAAAGCAGCTGCAAACTTTCTTTGGTAAGAAGAAAAAGTTTTACCCTTCTTACACCATGCTTCTCAATACCAGCCTCAGGGTACCCAAAAGAGGCAACAGCCTCCCAAGCATCAGAAGAAGCTATAGGCTGCTAAAGCTCAACTGACTGCGCAGACCAATCTACACCTGTTTTTTTACTTTTTCATAGGGAACATAGCCACCCTACCTCTGGAGAACCCCCACCCCCTCCTCATAGCAGGCAGATTTTGTCATTATGCCCACAGGTGGCATCTCATCACCTCAAAGCAGTGGGCATTAACCAAAGTGAGAGAAGGGTACAGACTTAATTTACAAAGCCTTCCCCCGTCCACTGTAGTGGGGGAATATCAATCTCACAGAGTTCTGGCTGACCTATTTATACTTGTGCTTCTAAGGTAAAGGCTTACCAATTTCCTCGGTGATTCACATAGCTTTTGGTTTGATAGAAGGGGCCTTTTAAATTGCCCCCTTTGATCTGTCACTTGCCTTTAACACCTATTTAAGGCAACTTCACAGATCTTTTGCCTCCTAATTAGAAGGACTCTTTGTAAAGGTCACTAAAAACAAGTTTGTTTTTTTCTACTTAGAGACTGTTCTACTTGTATGCTAAGCTATGTTCTGGTTTATTTCAGTAGCTATTTACTCTATTTTACTTTCTATGTTAAGTTAAACTCTGATTTGATTTAAATGAAAAGCTCTCTAGAAACACATTTATTTCAAAGTCTGTTTACTCTTATTTTATGTTCTATGCTAAGCTATATCCTACTTTGACTTAAATACAAAGCTCACTGGTGGTACTAAGAATTGACCGACTTAGCAAAAACACTGAATTCTAAAATACACAGATTTATCAGCTTTAACCCTGAGAAGTCCCTTTTCCCCCCCAAGATTTAGAGTTTATTCCAGAAGATTATACTCACAAGTGGAGATCTACTTTCAGTTGTAGCAGTCCCTTTTGGTAGTCCTTCAAGAGGTAGTAACACAGGGTTCTCCGGAAACAAGCAGGAAGTCAGTCCTCACATATGGGTGACGTCAACACCGACGGA
Organism: Ichthyophis bannanicus; assembly: GCA_033557465.1. NCBI lineage: Eukaryota > Metazoa > Chordata > Amphibia > Gymnophiona > Ichthyophiidae > Ichthyophis > Ichthyophis bannanicus. The sequence goes on from CM066033.1 coordinate 536,315,114, forward strand.
GCCTTTGCGGAAGCATCCCACCAGCTTTCAAAGAAAGCCTTTGGGAGATGCCACCATGCATGCGTGGTCCCCTTCCCGCCCAAGGGTGCCATCTTGCTCAGTCTCCTTTTTTCTGCGGAACCCTTCAGATGTTTGTCTGGCATGCCCCCGTAAAAAACTGATTTATCTCTGAGTTTCATAACTCCGGTATCATACTGGTACTCTTCCCGCCTACCGACCTTGTTGCCTCGGCTCGAGTTTGGTCTATTTTTGTAGTTTTTGTTCTTTTCTTTTCCTGGTGCCTTTTGCACCCTTTTTCTCCCACTGGCAGTCCGGAGAGTCTTCAGCCTCTCAGGGGTACTTTTTTCCCCCATGGCTTCCAGTGGCTTTAAGAAGTGTGATTGGTGCTCTAAAATTATGTCTTTGACCGACACACATGACTGCTGTCTCTACTGCCTTGGGCCAGACCACGATCAGGCAACCTGCATCTCTGCAAAAGGATGTACACTAAGGCTCTCAAGAGCCGCCAGCAGCAGCACGATAAGTTTTTCGCCAAGTCCCCTGTACCTCAGAAGGCCAGGGCTTTGTCTGAGGCACCGACATCTTGGGTGGACCCTTCCGAACCCGAGCCTCGTCATGGGTCCTCAGAAAGGGGGTCTCCCTCGATGGAACCCAGGAAGAAGAAGAAACTCGAAGGCGGCATCCTTGGATGGCTCAGACTGGCCGGGTGCTCCCCCGGCCCGCTCCCACAGTCTGAGACGCTCTTCTGAGGCATCAGAGAAGGAGCGGCCTGTGAAGGTTCCCCAAAAGGATCCGACCGTGAACCGGCCTCTGTCCCCAGACACCATCCTTGTCGAGGATTCCTCTTCGGGGGAGCCGGCATCAGGCCCAAGTCCCTTGGTCCCTGCACCGAAGATTGTTGAGCCTTCTTATCTGGAGTCCAGAATAGTGGCCCTGGAGCACAGTTTGTCTGTCTTCATAGACCAGCAATGAGCGCTTCTTCCGCCCCGACCACCGGGCCCTTGATGTCCAAAACGTCCTCAGAGGCCAAACCGATCCTCAAGGTCCTTTGGCCTCGAGCTGATCCTCGGCTGAGGTTGCGATCTGAGTCCTGCTTGACAGGACTGCAGTAATCCCCGGCAAGTATGCTGGGCGCCAGCCGTAGGGCATTGGGGGCCACGAGGCCCACGGAGCATCCCTCCTATGAGTCCTCAATGGGCTACTCCAAGTGGGAGACGGAGGACGAGGAATCACCCGATACCTATCACCACTGTGACGTCCCATCTTACTTTCCCGTCTTGGAGCCTTGACGGCAGTCCCCGACCAAAGATATGTCTAAGGTCCTAGCGTTCCTGACTGAGTTGGAGAACCCTCAGGCGGGTGAGTTGGAAATCCCCCAGTACAAGGCCTCTCCACGTGAATCGCTTGAACGGTACCCATTCCTCCCATCCTGGAATGGCTGATGCTCCGAATGTGGGAGACACCGGCTTTGGTACCAGTGGTGAACAAATGGCTGGACTCGATGTATTGAGTCCGCCGGAGCCCGGGCTTCCAAAAGTCGCAGCTGCCGCGTAACTCCATGTTGGTGGACTCGGTCATGTGTCGGCTGAAAAGCCAGAAGATGCACTCCTCGGTGTCTTCTGGCAGGGAGACCCGCACCCTGGACACCTTCGGCAGAAAGGGCTACCAGGGCTCAATGCTTATTAGCAGCATCCTGGCCTACCAGCTGTACATGGGCATGTACCTGAGAGACCTGGCGAAGGAACTCACCGTGTTCTCAGCTGGTCTCTCCGAGGAACCCTTGCAGCGGTTCAAGAACCTGGCCAAAGCAGTCTGTGAGTGCTCCAAATTCATGTCTCGAGCAGCCTATGGCGGGTATGAGTCGGGGGGCATCGGTGCACGCCACCAAGCTTGGCTACACTCGTCCGACCTCGAGCAGTGGGTTCAGGACAAATTGGTCAATGCCCCTGCCAAGGATAGAACCTCCTTGGCAAACCCATGACGACAAGGCTGCCGAGCTGGAGACTGAATTCATGATGAGGACCAGGCTCTCCAAAATGATTGCTGCCCCTCTCCAACAGAAGGGCTTGGGTAAAAAGTCCTTTTACCCAAGGAAAGGGCTGCTTACAGAAACTACCCACCTTATTAGGCCTCCCCATTTCCCCAACAGGGTCAGCAGACCAAGGGACATGGGCATGGCCCTCATAAGCAGAAGGATCTGAAACTCCAGGTAACGGCTCTGGTACAGTCAGGGGGGGAGTTTTTGACTCCTTGAGCATAGCCTATCTACCCCAAGTAGATCAGCAGCCCACAGGGGGACATCTGTCCCTCTATGCCCAGAGGTAGGTGACCATCACCACCGATTCCTGAGCACTTTGAGTAGTCAGGGAGGGTTACTTCCTCCACCTGACTCAGACACCTCCCCCTTATTTCCTGGGAGAGCCCCTCAGGTCTCCCCTCCACCGGGGCTTTCTTAGGAAGGAGTTGACAGGTCTTCTCAAGGACAAGGCGGTGGAACCAGTGCCCCACTATCTCAAGGGCAAGGGATTCTACTCCAGGTACTTCCTCATGCCAAAAAGGATGGGAGGCCTAAGGCCCATCCTCAGCCTGCGCTACCTCAACAAATTCCTGGTGAGGCAGAAGTTCAAGATGCTCTCCCTTGGAACATTGTTGCCCTATCTCCAGCAGGGAGACTGGCTATGCTCCTTAGACCTCAAGGATGCTTATACCCGCATCGTCATCCACCCCAACCACAGGCAGTACCTGCGGTTCGTAGTAGGGGGAAGGCATTTTCTGTACAGGGTGCTCCCCTTTGGCCTGGCCTCTGTCCCAAGAGTTTTCAGAAAATGCCTGGCAGTCGTGGCCGCCTTCCTCCATCTCCAGGGGGTCTTCGTCTTTCCCTACCTGGACGACTAGCTCATAAAGGGAGACATAGCCTCAGAGGTGCAGCAGGCCACTGCACACACCATCCAGGTTCTGCAACACTTGGGGTTTGTCATAAACTACCCCAAGTCTCATCTTCTCCCGACACAATGTGTAGAGTTCATTGGGGCAAAGATCGACACTCTCCAGTCAAAGGCATTCTTGCCCAGAGACCAAGCCAACCATCTCAGGACTCTGACTCTGGACATACAATACCATCCCTCTGTGCCCGCTCAGCTTCTCCTGCACCTCCTCGGGCACATGGCCTCCACGGTCCACGTCACCCCATGAAGCTCGCCTCCACATGAGGGCAGCGCAGTGGTGTCTCCGGGACCAGTGATCACAAGCCACGGGCCGCCTCCGAGACAGAGTTTCTGTGTCCCGCCAATTGATGGATTCTTTGGTCTGGTGGCAGTCTCCCCAGCATCTCGAGGAGGGGATGCCTTTTCAGGCCCCAAGCCCCTCAAGGGTCCTCACCACGGACGCCTCCCTGCTTGGCTGGGGAGCCCACTGCAGAGATCTCCGTACTCAGGGCAACTGGTTACCACACGAGAGCATCCAGCAGATCAAGCTCCTGGAGCTCTGAGCTATTAACCTATCCCTGAGAGTCTTCTGTCACCACCTGCATCACCAGCCAGTGATGATCCAGAAGGACAACTAGGTGGCGATGTTCTACGTGAACAAACAGGGAGGCATGGGGTCTCGTACTCTTTATCAGGAGGCACTGGTCCTCTGCTCGTATGCAATCCAACAGGATATCCTCCTGTGGGCAGTGTACCTGCCAGGCCAGGATATCCTGCTGGCCGACAGGCTCAACAGAGTTCTCCAGCCGCACAAGTGGCAGCTGGACCCCAGGGTATCCAGTCGTCTTTTCTGGCTCTGGGGGGAACCCGTGATGGACCTATTCGGCAGCCCAGAGAACTTTCAGTTGCCCTGCCTTTTTTTCCCTATAATCAAAATACCTCAGTGTAACCAATGACACATATGTGGCTAATAAATTAAATCAAGTCACCAGTGAAAAAAAACACCATACTGCTACCAAGAAATAATCATTCACTAAATGTCGGGTTAAATGGACAGGAGAAGAGTGAACCAAACCTCTCTGCTCGTATGTCCGTAAAGCCCTTTTTATTGAATATATTTGTGATCAAAAAAGACTTATCTCAATCCACGGCGGTATTCTCTGGTTTTAATGAATGCACGACATGCATGTTTCGGGTCCCAGAAAGACCCTGCTTCAAGTGTACAACCCACTGTATTGCAGAAGCTGTGAACGCTGGAATGGTTTGAATACCACCATGGATTGAGATAAGTCTTTTTTGATCACAAATATATTCAACAAAAAGGGCTTTATGGACATACGAGCAAAGAGGTTTGGTTCACTCTTCTCCTGTCTGTATAACCCGACATTTAGTGAATGATTATTTCTTGGTAGCAGTGTGGTGTTTTTTCACTGGTGACTTGATTTAATTTATTAGCCGCTTTTGTTCCCGGCAGGCCCACCCCTCCAGGGTGACAGAGGACGTGTTCCTTGTCTCATGGTTGGAAGACCTCATGTATGCCTTCCCTCCTCCGCCACTGATCGCCAGGACCTTGTTCAGGACCCTCTGCGACAGGGCTTTGCTCATCCTGATAGCTCCTCAGTGGCCCAAGCAACCGTGGGTTCTGCTGCTCCTTCAGTTGATGATGGAGACCCCCATTCCCTTGGGAACCGCCCCGGGACTCCTATCTCAGGAAGGGGGGCTCTCCCCTGCACCCCAACCTAGGGTCCCTGTCGCTGACAGCATGGCTGCTGAGAGGAAGCCTCTGGCCCCTTTCAACCTTCCGGTTGAGATGGAAGACATTCTGCTGGCCTCTCACAAGGCCTCTACCAGAAAGGCTTACGCCCTTAAATGACGCAGGTTCTTGGTTTGGTGCGCCACACATGGGGTTGGTTTCTCTTGCCCAGTTGCACTGGTGTTATAAGTACCTTCTCCACCTCTCTCAATCCGGGCTCAAGTCTAACTCCATCCGAGTGCACTTTAGTGCCCTGGTGGCGCACCATCATCCGGTGGATGGTAAGCCCGTCTTGGTCCAACTCTTGGTGACCTGTTTTCTTTGGGGCCTGCTCTTACCGAAGCCCTCGGTTTGCCCTCCTGCAACCAAATGGGACCTCAATGTAGTGTTGGGGCAGCTCCCTTGCCCACCCTTCGAGCCTCTGGCTACCTGCCACCTTCGCTATCTCTCTTGGAAGGTGGCTTTCCTGGTCTCACTCACCTCCACTCGCAGGGTTAGCGAGCTTCAGGCCCTTGTGACGGAGGTGCCCTATACCAGGTTCTACAAGAACAGAGTGGTGTTTCGCGCACACCCCAAATTTCTGTCAAAGGTAGTGTCACCCTTCCATCTCAACTAGGAAGTGGTGCTCCCTACCTTCTTTCCAAGACCTTACTCCAGTGGGGCAGAGATGGCTCTTCACACCTTGGCGTATAAGAGGGCCTTGTCCTTCTATATCCAGCGCACTCAGGGCAACCGCAAAGCTTCTCAGCTTTTCATCTTCTATGACCCCAGTAGGCTGGGGGAGGCGGTAACCAAGCATACACTGTCCGCATTGGTGGCGGATTGTATCGCCCTCGCTTATGAGCAGGCGAGGCTCCCACTGGAAGGCCGCATCACAGCCTCCGTGTCAGGGCCATGGCGGCCTCGGTGGCAAACGTGTGCTCTGTCCCGATAATGGACATCTGCCAGGCCGCCACCTGCTCTTCAGTCCATACCTTCGCAGTCCATTATTGCCTGGAAAGAGAATCCTGATGGGACAGTGCCTTCGGCCAAGTTGTGCTCCATAACCTTTTTGGGGTTTAGGCAACTTCTACCCTCCGACCCTTCTGAGTTCAGACTACTGGAGTGCTTGTTTCATCGGACACAGGGGTCCTACTGTTTTCTGTGTACACAGACTATATTTCTGCTGCTTGCAGCTCCATGTGAGGGAGCCCCTATTTTTGCTATGAGCTTTTGGTAGCCTGTAGCTGGGGAGTCCCATATGTGAGGACTGACTTCCTGCTTGTTCCTGGAGAAAGCATAGTTACTCAACCTGTAACAGGGGTTCTCCGAGGACCACAGAAATCAGTCCTCGCAATTCTCCCTCCTCCCCTTGGAGTTGCTCCTTTACCATCTTTTATTTTTTTTTGCCATCTTTTAGCTATGTCATCTGACTGAGCAAGATGGCACCCTTGGACGGGAAGGGGACCACGCACGCATGGTGGCATCTCCCAAATGCTTTCTTTGAAAGCTGAGGGGATGCTTCCTCGAGGGCTCCATTGGTGCCAACGTCACCCATATCTGAGGACTGATTCTGCTGTCCCCGAAGAACACCTGTTACAGGTGAGTAACTACGTTTTATGTTCTCTGCTTCACTGAGCCTGTGCCGAATGTCTTACTCACATCTGCAGCCGGTTCCGTGGCCCATGCAGGAGCTGTTCGCCTGACTCTCCACCGCCTTCTTCAGCTCAATTCAGTATGCCCATTTCTTCAAGGGCGTTGATTGCTGTCTTCATGTGCTGCAGTTCCAGATGGAAGCCCTCAGGACAGTCATTCAAGCTGTTCCGCCAGGCAAATATTTTGAATCCCTGGACCTCGCAGAAGCATATTTTTACATTCCATTCCGCCAAGATCATCAGCAGTATTTATATTTCATGGTCCTCTTTCAAAACTAACAGTTTTGTGTCCTGCCCTTTAGTCTTCCTCTCCCCTCCCTTTCCCTTCCCTCCCCTTTTCTCCTCTCCCCCTCCCATCCCCCTCCATTTCTCCTATTCCCCTCTCCCACCTGCCCCTCCCCTTCTCTCTCCTTTCTTTCCCCTCCCCCCTCTCCCCTCCACCCTTATTCATTTTCCTGCTTTTATTCCTTGTTGTGTTTTTTATTCTCTGTTTAAGTTTTACACACTTCCTTTACTTTTTAGTACCCATATGTAGTTTACTTTGGTTTATAGCTCGTTCACTCGATTATTATTCTTCCCCTTCTTTTCCCTCTCCCCCCTCCCCTTCCGCCCTCACTCCCCAATCCTCCCCCCCCCCTTCCGCCCTCCCCCCCTTTCCCTCCTTGTACATTACTCAGTTCGGAGCCACATATGCCCATATTGACTAATATTGCTAGTCATTTTATCATGCACGTATTATAAGCAGCAAAATGAATTTTTGCTTTCCTCTTTTACACACACATAGCAGTGATATCAGCAAGTTCAGAGTTTGATTCATGTCCCAAAGGTCCATGGCTGCCTGCTGGTCTGCTTACATTCAAAAACTCTCTGTCAAGGAATTTTAATAACTCTCTGTTAAGGAACTTTATTTTTATTATTTCTTATTTTATTTTTTTATTTAATACTCTTATATACCGCGCTATTCGACATCAGTGCAGTTTACATGGAACATCAAAGAGGTTTTACGGTGGGGTTACACTGTAAATTACAGATAACAGGGAGAATTAACTTGGATAACATGTTAACTATTTACACAAAAAGCATACCAGAAAGTATATACACTATGTACATAGGGTTGCCAACTGGCCGGTTTTCAGCCGGCCTGGCCGGTTTTTCCACGGCCAGGCCGGCTGCCGGCGCAGAGGCAAAACCGGCCCTTTAAAAGCCGGTTTTTTTGCTCTGGCCGCAAGATCGGGAGCGGCCAGAGCAAAAAACCCGGCTTTTCTCCGCTTCAGAGGGAGCCGGGGAAGCCCGCGCGAGGCCCCGGCTCCCTCTGAACAGCCACCAGCGTGAAGAGCCTTTTCCTTCACGCTGGCGGCTGTTCCTGTGAAGCCGCGAATGCTGGGAAAGGTAACCTTTCCCAGCATTCGCGGCTTCACAGGAACAGCCGCCAGCGTGAAGGAAAAGGCTCTTCACGCTGGTGGCTGTTCAGAGGGAGCCGGGGCCTCGCGCGGGCTTCCCCGGCTCCCTCTGAAGCCTCAGACAGCCGCGATGCTGGTCGGGAGGGGGGGCAAGGACTGCATTGGCTGTGATGGGGGGGACCTGGACTGGAAAAGGGCTAAGGGGGGGGGGACTTGGACTGGAAAAGGGCTAAGGGGGAACTTGGACTGGAAAAGGGCTAAGGTGGGGACTTGGACTGGAAAAGGGCTAAGGGGGGGGACTTGGACTGGAAAAGGGCTAAGGGGGGGGACTTGGACTGGAAAAGGGCTAAGGGGGGGGACTTGGACTGGAAAAGGGCTAAGGGGGGGACTTGGACTGGAAAAGGGCTAAGGGGGGGGGACTTGGACTGGAAAAGGGCTATGTGTGGGGGGGCCTTGGACGGCAAAAAAGCTGTTATGGGGGGGGGACCTGGACTATACATGGGTTATGGGGGGGGGCATGGACTGGAAATGGGTTGTGATGGGGTGGAGGGGACCTGGACCAGAAAAGGGCTATGGGGGGGGGGAAAATTGGAATGGAAATAGGGTGTGATGGGGGGGGGACCTGGACTGTAAAAGGGTTATGGGGGGGGGGGAACTAGGACTGGAAATGGGCTATGGTGGAGGAAGGGGGATCTTGGACTGGAAATAGGCTGTGATTAGGGGGGCTAGGACTGCAAATGGGCTGTGATGGTGCGGGGGGACTCGGACTGCAAATGGGCTGTGATGGTGCGGGGGGACTCGGACTGCAAATGGGCTGTGATGGTGGGGGGGGCCTAGGACTGGAAATAGGCTGTGATGGGGGACTTGGACTGGAAATGGGCTGTGATTGGGGGGGGAGCTAGGACTGGAAATGGCCTGTGATGTGAGGGCTAGCACTGGAAATGGGCTGATGAAGAGCTGGAATAGGACTGGAAATGGGCTGATGTGGGGCATGGGAGAATGGGACTAGAAGGGAGTGGATGCTGGGTGGGCCTAGAACTATAAGGGAATTGATTTGGGGGGAAGACTAGAATGGATGGGGAATGAGAATGGAGAGGGGAAAAAATATTTTGTGTGGAAGAAAAGTCTATGATGGGCCGGTATTGGGAGAGTAAGAGGGGCTTGAGAATGGAAGGGTGAAATTTAAACGGATGATAAAGGAAAGAATTGGGGGAAAGAGCAAAAGGGAAACAATCAGTATGTTAAAGCAGAAATAGAGAGAGAATGGAAAACATCTAAAAGAGAAGAAAGGACAAATGGATAGCTC